>JAWNKV010000204.1:0-650026 GCA_035041805.1 Amiota mariae
TATATTAATTATATTTTTAATATAAAATGCATTGTTGTATTATGAAGTGTAAGAACAAATCATTTACTCCTAAATGCCGCACTGTAGCATGTTGTTTCTGTGATAATGCGGCCCATGTTACTTGTGCGGATATGAATGGAAGAATTGCCGATATTATCGATCCAAATATCGGCTTTCGTTGGTCTTGTCCCAATTTCCGGTCGGATGAGATAGATTTTCGTAAATCTATTACGTTAATGCGTACAGCTTGCAATGATCTACCGAAAAACTTTAGGCGCTTGAACGATAAGTTCACAGCTTATGATAAGTCTTTTAAAGATATTAAATCCTTTGATATATCGCCTAAACGAAAACGGCGTCATTCGCCCAAATCAAAAACTTCTTTGGCACCTGTTGGCGCCATATATTTACTAATCGCTGAAGTCTCTTATTTTTACATATATTTACTAATCGTTGAAGTCTCTTAATTTTTACAAATTGTTCTCTTGAATTATCTTTTGTTATCTCTATTTAGTTAGATGTTTTAAGTGCAATCGTGGTGCATGTAGTTAGCAGCAAGCTAGATGAAGAAACATTACAACGGTGGGAGCTCGATTATAGCCTAGGAGTTGCCTAGTTGGGAAGTATTCTCAAGATTTATAATTCGTCGCTACACTAATATGATATGTCACGAACTGAATCAGGAACGGTCATCGAATCAATCGAAGTTTAGTGGAAAAGTTTCACAAAACCGAACCATGTTGAACTCAGTAATCAAGGAAGGAAAGGGTACCTGCTTTAACTGTACTGGTGCTCATCGGTTTTCGAATTGGCCCCAATTCCTAGGACTGGATGTGATGCAAAGGTATCAGGAAGCGAAGAGGTTGCGTTGTGCATTAATTGTTTTAGCAAACGCTAAAAATGAGTTCACTGAATAGTTCGCTCTTATCAAATAGTCGTGCTTGTTATTTAGCCACAGCTTTGATTTTAGTGAAGGCTAAAGGAAATGAGTTTCTGAATTGTAGGTGTTTGCGGTCGAAAATGCCTTCGCATCGTCAAGGGTGCCGTCGCACCCCTAGTGTGTGATGTGCCACTAAATCTTTCCTCCCCACCGTCCTTAGGATGAGAGTCCAACCTGGAAATTCTTTCGCATTAGTTCAAGGAGGTATTCTCTTCTGACTTCATATGTCAACTGTAGCACCAACGTCCATGTCTCGCTTCTTGCATCTTATAATCTTTTCAGTGTACTGAGTTACTAGACTCCAGTAGTGCTCACTCACCAGCATCTTGCCGACAACATTTGCTGCGTGGATCGGTCCCACACTGTTTTCTTGCTTCTCACGCTCTTGTTACCATCTATCACATACAAAGAAAGTCCACTCGTTTTATCATCCGTTCTTTCTCCATGATAGTTCTCTTACGCCATATGTTTTCCATAATGTCAAAGAGTTTCTCAAGCTCTGTAACTCCATTCCAGGTTTATGTCTGCCCCTTAGTAGTAGTTCTTCTTCTTATGTTTTTGTGCTTTTGGTGACCTCTTTGTTTACTTCAGAGCAATTTCCATCTGGTTTTGCTTTTGGTACAACACTTAAGTCCTCTGAAGGGCCACTTGTTAGTGAACGGTTTTTTTTTTCCACTACTCGTGAAAATTACATCTTCGTTTTTTCCATTGTCTTCTATGTTTGACGGCATTCTGTCAAGACATCAAAAGTTCCGACATTTGATTTTCACTGCGTACACTGCTTAGTCAGATCGTGTATAATGCCCCTTTTCGAAAGAGTAACGAAAAAACAGTGCTGTGAAGAACTGTTTCGTGAACCAAAAACAGCTGTTTTCGAACCAAAAAAGTACTGCTTGTTGTTTTTGTGAATTGCAACAACATTTTTTTAATATTATGGATCTTCACGAAAAAGCAAAAACAAAAAAAAATTGTGCGTTCTTATAAATTGTTGGGGCTTTTGATACTCACATTATTATAAGTAATAAGTTGAGCAAGATGGTGGAATCCTTTTGGAAAATGGAGGATATCCAGAGTTCAATGAATCAGTACACGACTGAAGAGAACGAAGATCACTTTTTGGCAAATGTGAACCAAACTTTGTCAGGGCGTTTCATAGTTCGCTTGCCATTTAGGGCAGACAAGTCCAGTTTAGGGGACTCGTATGATATTGCATTGAATCGATTTATGAATTTAGAACATAGATTGAATAGAGATGGAAGCGTATACGAAGTTTATTGATGAATATAAGGAATTGGATCATTTAGAAATTGTTCATTCCAAGGATGTTTCTCAGATTCGTTACTTCATACCGCATCATCCAGTTCTACGACCTGATGCCGTAACCACCAAGTTACGTGTGGTATTTGATGCGTCATGTAAGTCTAGTAATGGACGATCATTAAATGATTTGCTAGCGGTGGGTCCAAAGCTTCAGGATGATTTGTTGAGATCTTATTACGTTTTCGTTGCCATTGATATGCTCTTACGGGTGATATATCTAAGATGTATAGGCAGGTGTTGGGTACACGATCAGGATTGCAACTACCAAGGAATATTGTGGCGAAATAATTCTACTGAGGTCATGCAAGTGTTACGTGTTAAATCGGTAACATATGGTACCAGTGCCGCGCCCTTCCTAGCGGTTCGAAGTATGCGCTACTTGGCAGAGTTGCTTAGTATGAAGTATCCAACAGGGTGTAAAGCCATACTACAGAACTTTTATATGGATGAGTTTCTGGTCGGGGCTAACATAATCGAGGAGCTTTGCAAATTGAAAAGTAAGATTTCAGCAGTTTTGAATTTTGGCACACTCGAACTGCACAAGTGGCGTCCGAATTGTGCAAATAAGCATTTACAAACGCAAGGATTGATCGTTGACCCTTTGGAAATTAAGATTTTGGACTGTTCTAAAACATTAGGCATACTGTGGGACTTAGGTGACGATAGATTCCATTTCACATACCCTACTCCTGCAAGTACTAAGATCACGAAGGGGGTAGTCCTCTAAGAGTTGGCACAGCTCTTCGATCCAATGGGTATATTAAGTCCACTAGTAGTATTTGGGAAGATTTTGCTGCAAAGGTTATGGCAGGAAAAAATTGATTGGGATGAGGAACTTCCAGATGCTATGCGATCCCAGTGGGCCAAATTTCGTAAAGAAATGGCGGAAGAGTGGAAAGTGCAGATTCCACGCTGCATTTCTCCAATAACTGGGGAAGAAGTTACATTGCATGGATTTTCCGATGCATCCAATTTAGCTTATGGCGCAGTAGTGTATGCCAGAAGTTTGGATCAAGAAGGCAAAGTTGTCATTAGGTTTGTTGCATCGAAGTCTAAGGTGGCACCAGTTAAGGTTATGTCGTTACCCCGCTTTGAATTACAAGGAGCTTTATTGTTAGTGGAATTAATGATTATGGTAAAAAGGTGCTTGGTCATGAATGACTTGCAAATTTTCTATTGGACAGATTCCACAATTGTTTTGAACTGGCTTGCTTCTCATGCTAGTAGATGGAGTGCCTTTGTGGAAAATAATCAATGGTTGAAAATTGATACAAAGTTGAACCCTGCGGATATTGTATCGCGAGAGATGAATCCAGGGGAACTGGGTACGAATAAGTTATGGTTAGAAGGGGCTTGCTATGTTACTACACAATGTACATAATGTGTTTTTGTCTGAAGAGTTCACGTGCCTAAGGGCAGAGAAAATAGTAAAATCAGCAAAGGTTCAGAAGCTTACTCCGTTTATAGATGACTCTGAAGGGGTGGCTATGATAAGGGTGGGTGGACGTTTGACTAGAGCAATGGGAGAGTGCGATTAAGATAGCAAAGAGGCTGTTGGTAACCCAGGTTAACGGGATGGCGTTAAACTTTGAAGAAATGTCGACAGTGGTGGCGCAAGTAGAGGCAATAATGAACTCTTGTCCACTCTGCCCTCTCACCGATTTGGAAGCATTAACCCCAGGTCATTTTCTCGTGGGTAGACCTCTTAACTCTCTACCAGAGGTCTACAGTGATGACATCTTAAGGCTGTCCATGGTGAATCGATATAAGCGACTCGTTGCCGTACAGTAAGAAGTTTGGAGGCGGTGGTCAAAGGAATACTTGACCCTACTTCAACAACGCCAAAAATGGACTAAGGTGTACAACAACATTGCAGTAGGTACACTGGTCCTTCTGGCAGCTGAAAACGCCCCGCCAAATAAATGGTGTCTAGGACGTGTAATGGAAGTGAACCCTGGACAGGACGGACTCGTTAGAGTAGTCACAGCGAAGACAAGTTCTGGTGTATTGAAGCGCATCATACACAAGATATGCCCGCTACCTCTGGAGTCGAATGGGACTTAAGTTGGTTGGAAGGAGCTTCCAAGGCGTGGAGTATGATGGCGCCATATATTTACTAAGCGTTGAAATCTCTTAATTTTACATATATTTACTAATCGTTGAAGTCTCTTAAATTTATATATATTTACTAATCTTTGAAGTCTCTTAATTTTTACAAATTGTTTTCTTGAATTATCTTTAGTTACCTTTATTTAGTTAGTTGTTAGGTTAAGCGGTAGATGAAATATGTTATAAATAAGTTAGTCAAGTAAGAATGAGAAAAATAAAAGACAAGCAATCAAGAACGCAAAAAGTAAAGTTGTGTGTTGTTTCTCCTCATCGGAAGTAACGAACAAACCAAGACGACTTTACTGAGGGTCGACAGCCGGAACCACCCCAGGAAGGACTCATCAGCACCTTTAAACATACCACTCCCATCAACCCCCACTATTTCTATACCTAACCCCACTATTTCTATACCTACACCTATGGGGCAGTTGGAGCTACCGGTGTACTATTAAAAGAATTCTTATGCATCTGTTGTGCAGCATGTAGCGGCAGAAATAGCGCCTACTAGCTCAAACACTCGAGCTTCAATTGGCCCAAGGCGGCTTGTCACTGTTCCCCTTTCTAAATCTATTTTTGTGTCTAGGTTAGCTGAAGATACTTCGGAAGCCGATGTTAACCAACAACAATTACGATTGTGAATATCACTAAATTTAAATTTTCTTTTAAAGGGACCATTTCGTCTTTTAAAATATCCGTTCCCCTAGAATACAGTAATGAACTGTTAGGTCCTAACTTTTGGCTGGCCGGCTGTGTTGTTCACGAATATAATTTTAAAAAACGTGCAAATACTGGTGTAATTGCCAAACTCCCCCCTACAAGTTCTACAAAAAACTGATTTCTTGTTGCCCTCAAGCAGCCATCTAACCTCAGTTTGATCATACATTTTCAGAACGTCAGATGTTTAAACTCTAAACTGAATAAACTATTCACAAATAGTTTCTCTTTTCATTCAGATATAATTTTGTTTGTAGAAACATGGCTTCGCCCAGATGTTCTGAATTCCGAATTGTTTAACTATAATTACTCAACGTTTAGGAAAGATCGATTTGATCGCGTTGGTGGTGGAGTTCTGATTTCTGTAGAGCTTCTTACTCTTCTGACTTGGTGTCTATTGATAATATTGATGACATTGAGTTTATTTGTGTAAAGATTTCATTTTCTAATTCTAATTTATTTATTACATGCTCCTATATCCCAACTGCTTCTGATGAATCTGTTTACTTATCACATCTGACAGCTATTAAGAATGTTTTGTCTTTTATCAAAGATACTGATAAGGTCCTAATCATGGATATTTTAATCTTCCAAATATTTCTTGGACGACCTCTGATAATTGTAAATCTGTAATATCATCAGTAAGCTGTGAGTTTGTCGACTCATTTCTGGATCTTCCCCTTCAGCAAGTAAACTACACAGCTAATAACATTAACCGAATTTTAGATTTGGTCTTTACCGACAGCATAAATGATGTTTGCTTGTTTCGAAGTAATCCTCTTTCGACTCCAGGGGATGCTTATCGTCCGACTTTGGAATTAAATAACATTCTGAATGGGTTTGGATTTCGTTTTAATAATCCTTCTAATTTGCTTCCTACTTCAAGACGTGTTTTCTGCTTCTGGCCACAATGGTACCAACACGGGAGAAACAAATGTTGGCAAAATAGAAAATAATAAGAAAAAGAAAGGAGCCAATGAATCAACCTCTAAAAACGTGTCTTACGATTTAATATTAATAATCATTGTAAATTGAGTTTAAAAAAATAAATATTCCTTCCATTCAATCGAAGCGGATCTCTAAATTAATTTTAAGTAGTCGAATTAACTACATGATAACAGATGAACAGCAAAGCGGACTCCACAATGACTCACGCACGCAATAGACTGTCCCCAAAATATTTTGAAACCTTTTATTTTTGGTAAATTTTGGTCTAAAAAAAAATTATTATTACACCATGGTTGGTGGAAAATTTTAATTTCGCTAATTTACTCGCGTGTATGTTCGTCGTGTATTGCGTTGTTGACATACACAATTAAAAGTATCATCCGCGTTTGTTTTCTCCTATTGCTTCGTTGACAGATAAAGTTTAACATTTATGATGTTCAGCGAATCGGTTAATCATGTGTGGCAAGCGTCTGCGAGCAGATCGAACGTGCATTTTCGTGGTGTATGGCCAACTTTACGCTTTCGAAAATTGATCATCTTCAATTTTGACGTCACAAGTATCTCAGTGTATTAAATGAGAGAACGACTAAACTGTAAAATATTAGCGCACTTTTTATTATTGTATCATGAACGAAACACACTGAGAGTAGAGAGACTGAACACGTTGTCATTTTGTTTATTTTTCGCGATATTTTGTGTTTTCGCCCGTATGTTTTGTATCTTTGAAAGTGCATATATCTCAAAAACTAAGCGAGATATGGAAAAATTTTATTAGTATTTTTCTTCTTATTTTGTCGAGTTCCACAAGAATAGGAATAGGTGAACATATGAATAGATACAGAACGTCCCTTTCATCAGAATCAGACTTGGTGAAAATGGGTGAGCACACCCTTTCCAACAAAAAAGAATTGGTCCACAATAGACAATCCTCCTTTTTTGAAGTCGATTTAAAATTGTAAAACAAAACATTTTCAATCGCAAATAAAAACAAATCGTAATAATTAAATATTTAATTAATATTTTTTTGACTTATTTATTTAAGTATTATATAGTAAGGCCCGTTTTACACAACGCTTGTTTACGACGGGTCCATGCAGCAGAAACGAAACAGCGTGACGAGCTCGTAGCTGAGAAGTCAACGAGATAGGCTTACACGCACAAGTAGCGAAGTACACTCCTTCAGTAGTAGCAATCCTGAAGAAGAGTAAAGCAAATATAATCAAATCTCATAGCAATTTATCAACATTTGTCCTAGAAATTTAAATATTTTATCAGTTTGGAAGTTTATGATAAATCAATCAGGGTAATCAGATGTCCCTATCAAAGAATTTCATCAAAATATACATATACACATTGTATATAAAATAAAATCAAATACGTATCGTCTCTGCGCGCCTTGCAAATTCCATATATTCATTTTTTTTTTTTAAGTTTTTGCAAACAAAAAATAATAACAATTTTATTCAATGACAAGTCTTTTGTTGTTTTTTCAAATCCTTAAAAATGCACATTTGCAAGACGCAGCGACGATATACTTATGTATAGATGTGTACCTACCAAAATATTTTAAACCACGTGGCTTGGTCGTCTAAAGGGGAAGGTCCATTTGTTTTACACAATTTGCTTTAATTGTCAAATACCAAGGTCTTAAATATTTCCAATAATAACAAGTTTGGTTAATCTGAAAAAAGTAAATATGTACAAATAAAATCAGGTCAGATAGTAGTTTCAACATTTGATTTGAAATTTTAATATTTTATCAGTTTAGAAGTTTATGATAAATCAGTCAGGGTAATCAGATGTCCCTATCAAACAATTTCATCAAAATATACAAAATAGATTAAAACGAATATTTTTACATACATCAATCTATATAAATGCATTTGTTTGTGTATGTACTCGACGAAATATATCAAGCCACGTGGTGGCACACTCGTCTTTAAATCTTATTATTTACCAATATTGTTTCTAATTACGTATAAAACTTTTCAATTCGTAGAATCTTACTGTTCAAAATACAGAAAAATTTAAAATTATTTTAACGTAACACATTTGTCCGAACTGTGACATAGTGAATGCGTCTGCCAAGGGATTTTCCGATTGAAGTAACTATAATACTTGATGGTATTAATTACTTTTCATTTCATACCAAGTACTTTCGTACTCTGTATTTTTTTGCAATACTTGGTATTGAATAAGAAGTAGTTGAAAACAATGAGTACTTTTGGTATCAAAAAAAAAAAATATTGTTATAGCGACGACGTCTTCCTCTTCTCCAAAGCGGTGACCACTACGACTCACGCACGCAATAGACTGTCCCCAAAATATTTTGAAACCTTTTATTTTTGGTAAATTTAGACCAAGAAGATTTCTTTGGGAAGCCGTCTAAAAAAAAATTATTATTAACAATCAAATATTTTTTTTTCTTTTTAATTTCACATGAACAGTTTTGCAACCTGATTTAAAAAAAATCTCATTCAATACTTGAAAGTATTAATACTTTTTGGTAATCAAATGAGTAGCACCGATTTTTCCTTTCGAGTATAATACTTATATGAGTATATACTAATACTTTTAAGGTATTGGAAGATCCCTAAGTCAGCCTTGATATTAGGGATACATCGATACAAGTATTGTATATACAAGTACTTACTCGATACTTTGCTTTCGATACCAAGTAATTCTGGCATCGATAGTTTGGAACCGAGAACCAAGTAGGTATCGGTTGAAAGTACTTGTATCGGTACAGACAATGGTTTTGTTCATTGCTTTGTACACTCATCAGCTGTTTATTTTTGGCGCGGCAAGAAAAAAGAGAAAAACTGTTAAAATGATCAAAAACAGTAGGATATTACCAAAAACACTGCTGCAGAGTGACCAATTTCTGAAAAATGTGGCCAAGATGTTCACCTTTCTCTGTCTAAACAGCTAAATATTAAATAAATATACGAACTCGTCACTTTATATGTTAATATTTTCTCTGAAAGACAAGAAAAATAGTACAGTGCTTATTTTTAAAATTTTATAAACTCTTTTCTTCTATTACAAATAGTATAAAGCTACATATACAATGCATAACAATTTTGCCACTCACCAGTGCAAACCTACCTTATCATGACCAACAATGATGTCGTTGCTTTTTGGTTGTTGAATATAAATCATTATCGGTTCAATGGTACAGACGTGATCTCTGTAGCGCCAATATTTTATTTGTGGTCATGTTGTTTTTTCCGACAGGCGTCGTTCATGTAGCCGTGTTGTGGCAACCCAATTCGGCGCCACCTGATGTTAGTTTCTGGTTCACCGATCTCGCTCGCACACGATGAGTATGAGCAACTCTGGGCGAAGTATGATTATTTGTATTGGTGCTTAGATGGAATAAAAGAGACGCGCCTGTAAAATGTAATGAAAAAGAAAGAATTAATAAATAAAACGTAATACACTCATAAAGAAATAAAACGAATGGAATAATTCCATATTGGTGACCCCGAAAAGTAACACAAAAATTATCAAAACGACACCACCCACCACCCAGCTCGCTACAATCTACTCTCACTGAAGTCAAGAAAACTCATCTGGATGGACCTCGATACAAACATGCCCGACAATATTCCCTCAAACGGTGTAGCGAACCAGATTAGGGAGCTCCAACGGCAAATTGAGTCTTTGCAGACTAGGGCGTTGATGGCTCAAGCTGACACGACTACTGCCGCAACAGTCTCTACCAGCCGCACTGCAATCCATTTGCCAAAATTTACAAGTGACGACCCCAAGACCCAAAGTTTGCTCATGTTGAGCGTTCATTCCGCTTTTATGGCATCAACAACAATGATGACAAATTTGATCATGTCATTGTCAATTGTGAATCGCCCTCCACTAGTAAACAAGTATCAGGGTTTAAAAAGTCGATTGCTCGAAAAATATGCAGAGTCTCCAGAATCAAAACTTCGGCGGTTGTTGCAAGGTGGAGACACAGCTGTTTTGAATCCTTCCAAGATATTGGCCCACATGCAGATGCTCGCTCCAGATCGGATCAGTGAACACTGATCCAATATCTTGGAAGGTTTCATTATTCGCTCTCTTTTTCTTACAGAGATGCCCCAGAATATCCGGCCGTTTCTTACAGTATGGGAGGAAAGCGACCTGAACAAACTCGCCAAAATAGCGGACAAAATGATTGACACGGTGAATGTGAATGCGACCTTTGCTATCAACACAGCTGTGCCACCGCAAGTCGAGTCAATAAGCACACTCAACGAAATTGCTGATTCTTTACGTGTATTGTCGCAAAAGTTTGATGCCCTTCAAAAAGATGTTAAATGACTTCAGTCAGCTGAGCGGTCTCGCAGCATATCAACGGGACGGTCGGGCCAACGAACTAATATTTCTATTATCGATCGAGTGTCGCAGACAAGTGATACACAAGAGGTGTTTTGCTACTACCACAGGAACTATGGTGACAAGGCACGAAGATGCAGGTCGCCATGTTCTCGTTCTCAGCAAACTTTAAACTGAAACAGCTGTCGTCAAATTCGCTGACTGACGGCAGTGAAATCACAGTCAGCGATTCCACTTCACAACCACTAGCCATTCATGAAAGTCGCCTCCACATAACCGATCGTAAATCCCACATCCGTTTTCTCGTCGACTCCGGTTCAGTTGTATCTATTATACCTCGCTCGCTGGTTAAGCAGAACAATATAAAAAACGATTTCATACTATATGCCGCAAACCAGACAGTCATCTACACCCATGGTACTCATGTGGCAGACCTCTTGTCTCATTTTCAACTGCTTATCGATATAAAAAACAAACAGCTAATCGACTCACTAACGGGACTAACAACAGCCGCGTATCTATCTACTTCAAAACACATGTCAGTTTCAACTGTTCAAGGTACATATAAGTTTCAAAGCTTCTTACACGAATTTGTCGATGAGACAATATCTGGAAGGAATACTACCGGTCAACATGAGGTACTTCATTATATTGAAACCAGCGGCAGTCCTATTTCCGATCGACCTCGACGTCTTGCTAGCGAAAAATTGGCTGTCACTAAAGCGGAGGTCAACTTCTTGATTAAGTAAGGTATATGACGTCCTTCGAAGAGCCCATGGGCCAGCCCGTTGCATATGGTTACGAAGAAAGACGGTGGTTGGCGATCATTTGGCGATTATCGGAAGCTTAACGCAGTTACGGTACCTGATCGATATCCGATTGCTCACATCCACGATTTCACGGAGCAGCTGCATGGGAAAAAGGTTTTTTCGGCATTGGACTTGAGAAAAGCATATTACCAAATTCCGATGGCAGAGAGCGATATTCCGAAGATAACAGTATGCACTCCCTTCGGCACTTGGGAAAAAGGTTTTTTCGGCATTGGACTTGAGAAAAGCATATTACCAAATTCCGATGGCAGAGAGCGGTATTCCGAAGGCAGCAGTATGCATTCGCTTCGGCTTGATTGAATTTCTATACATGCCTTTTGGTTTGAAAAACGCCTCGCAGACATTTCAGAAGTTCATGGATGATATTTTTCGTGGCATCGATTTTGTTTATTGTTACATTGACGATATATTAATCATATCTAACTCAATCGAAGAACATGAGCAACACTTTCGCATTATCTTGCAGATCCTGCGTGCTCACGGCCTATGCATCAACATGAGTAAGTGCAAATTGCGAAATCAGAGGTGGAATTTCTCAGTTACATTGTTAATGAAGACGGCATTAAGTTACCCACTAAACATGTCAATGCTATTCTCAACTGTGTTCGTCCTGACACAATCAGCCAATTGGGTCGTTTTCTGGGTATTGTAAATTACTACCGTAGATGCATACCACTCTCGTCGCATATACAGGCGCCTTTATCTGAACTGCTGAGGAATGTTAAGAAAAATGACCAGCGAAAACTTGATTGCACGACTGAACGTATCAATGCTTTCAATGATTGTAAACGTAGTTTGGCGGACGCAGCACTCTTGTCACATCCAACTCCAAATGCAAAACTGGCTTTGGTGTGCGATGCTTCTGATGCGGCTATCGGTGCCGTATTAGAGCAGCAAATCGACGACATGTAGCAACCACTTGGTTTTTTCTCTAAGACGTTATGCAACGCGGAGAAAAACTATATTGCCTATGATCGGGAGCTATTGGCAATATTTGAAGCTGTTAAGTATTTTAAGCATTGTATCGAGGCACGGTTGTTCATCATTTAAACCGACCACAAGCCGCTGGTGTAGGCTTTCAAGCAACGGCCTGAAAAGGCATCACCCCGTCAACTTCGCCAGCTAAATTACATTTCACAATTTTCTACTACGATTTTGCATGTTAAAGGTGCACACAACATGGTAGCAGACGCTTTTTCTAGACTCTGTGCAATCACCATGCCAGCAGCTATAAAATTAGAGCATATTGAGGAGGCACAATCAATCAATGATGAATTAGCAGACCTGCTAAAAGGAATGACGTCTCTGAAGTTACAGAGGGATCAATACGACAATAACGTTTCACTCTACTGCGATGTTTCGACTGGATGTGTACGATCGTATGTACCCAATGCTTTACGAAATCAAATCTTTTCTTCTTTTCACAGATTATCGCACCCGAGTGCGGCAACAGTTTGTTTGGCCTTCTATGAACAAGGACGTTGTTGGCTGGTGCCGTAATTGCCTGCCATGTCAACTTGCGAAGATCAGCAGACATAACAATCTGGTACCGAATAAAATTATCGTTCCCAACAGTAGATTCGATCATGTGCACTTGGATATCGTGGTTATGCCTTTGCAACAAAACTTTCGGTACTATCTAACCATGATTGACCGTTTTACACGATGGCCAGAAGCTATTCCGATTACCAACATAAGTGCTGAAACCATTGCACAGGTTTTTTAATCACAATGGATTTTACGGTTCGGGACACCGAAAACGATTACCACTGATTAAGGCACGCAGTTCGAATCTGCTTTGTTTAAGGAATTAGCGAATCTTGTTGGTAGCAAACACATTCATACGACCAGTTATCATCCGCAGTCAAACGGTTTAGTTGAAAGGTGGCATCGATCGTTTAAAGCAGCACTTATGTGCAACGCTGACACCCCGTGGCCACAACTTCTTCCATCTGTGCTGTTAGGACTTCGAACTTGCTTTAAGCACGATATACAAGCGTCTGCTGCCGAAATGCTGTATGATGCACCGATTCGTTTACCAAACGAATTTTTCGATGACATGGATGCCGCACCATCTTCTGCAAATTTAATAATAAGTTTTCGTGAGCATATGAGAAGAATTCGACCAACTCCAACAGCTCATCATTTTAACCCAAAACTATTTGTGCTGAAAGGTATTGATACTTGCTCACATGTATTCATCCGCACAGATGCAGTGAAATGTCCCCACGAACCTCCCTACACTGGGCCCTACAAGATTCTCCAACGGCAGACCGACCGAGTGTTTGAATTAGAGGTGGGCGGAAAGAAAGATGCAGGATCGGTGGATCGACTCAAACCAGCCTTTTTTGCAAACGATGACAAGGTCCAAGACGAATCGAAGTGCAACATACCACGTACGTATGAAAAGAAGTTCCGAGTTCGATTTTCAAATTCGTGACGTCATCACTAGAGGGGGAGTAGTGTTGCACCCCAATTCGGTGCTACCTGACGTTAGTTTCTGGTTTACTCTGGGCGAAGTATGATTATTTGTATTGGTGCTTAGATGGAATAAAAGAGACGCGCTTGTAAAATGTAATGAAAAAGAAAGAATTAATAAATAAAACGTAATACACTCATAAAGCAATAAAACGAATGGTATAATTCCATAGTGTATTTTATTTTTACTTTTTACGTGCAACAGATGGCAGTGGGAGTCCATTGATAACAAACGAACAGCAATTCTATAAGATTTTACTTTAACTAAATAAAGCAATTTTTAAAAATTTGTATAGCCTATAGCATGACAAAAGCATCAACCATACGCACGCAAAAATAATATTCAAAATCGATTCAGCGGTTTGCGAGTCCATTGATAACAAATGAACAGTAATTCATAATATAATATATACTTATATATAAGATAAGAAGAATCAGAGATATAAGGTAAGAAAAATAGTATATTGTTTTATCCAGAGGTCGCAAATAACCGTCAACCTTTTCATTTGGGTTTTAAAAGACCAATGAAAAAGGGATGAAACATTTATCAATAAAATATAAGCTTATCGTATCTATTTCTGCTGTTTCTAATTGTCTTTGATTCTACGAAAAATCTACCGATATGAGTAAGTTCTTCGATACTTTTCATTCGAAGACGAGTAGATATAAGAGATGAAACGGATATCCGGCAACTATCCGGTATCCGGCCGGATATTAAATTAAGGCAAAACAAGTTAAAAAAAAACGACGTTTAAACTTTAGAGGCGCTTTATTTAATCAAAATTAATACTCGTACTGTACTAAAGGTAAATTATTATGTATAAACACCAATTTCTCTGCATTAAGAGGCAACAAACGGTTTCGCTTGACTTCTTATACAAGACCTGCTTCCGAAAAAAGTCTTTCGCGTAGTTTTGATTAATCATCGTAAGTAGAAATAAGAAACTAAAAATTTTTCAATGCACATAAGTTCTTTCGCTGAAATGAATGAAATATATTTAAGAAGACAACATCATTGAATTCCTTTTTGACATAAAAGCTTATTTACACATAAGTTCTTAGTTTATATGCAGTTCACTTTGATTTTATTGAACTATTTTTAACTTAAATCGACTTCAGCTTTTTAGTTAAAATATTTATGAAACAATGAAAGATGTTACTAAAACCTGTCTCCACTTAAGGTATTTTGACGTATGCATTACTGTTTGAGAAAACTTAAGTGAAAAAGTAAAACGATATAACTATGATCTTATGCCATATTTTTAGAACATCGACTAAAGACGATATACTTGTTTTGAAGCGGTGAATAATAATAACATTCTAACTCAATTTACCCAATTTTTGACATAAGCTACTCTGACTTGTTGACACAGATATGTATGTATAACTCTTTCATAAGTAACTAAATACATAAACGTTTAGTAATGAAACCATCATTTATTGTTTATTCAATGCAATTTGATGCACTTAGGTAACCGATGAAAGGATAGCTTAATCGTTGTTTATAATTTAGAAAATCATTTCCACTTAAGGGACTGATGAAATAATAAGAAGCAATTGAAAGAATTGTTGAAGCTTTATTTGTGGTTTACTTTAAATTTGTTTGTTGTTGGTAAGATGCAACAATCGGCTATTTTCGGCCGGATATCCCTGTGGCCGGATAGCCGGATATCCGGCCAAAGATCTATCCGTTTCATCTCTAGTAGATATCAATACCTTACGACCGATACGACATTGAGTAAAAGTATCGATACCTCAGTGGTACCGATCTATCCCTACTCGAGATATATTTGAAACAATTAACACACAAATAAGGAACTACATTAAAGGTACCCCGATACGATAAAAAATACATGATATGCATTATCATATGTATGTGTGCGTGTCACATCCGATAGTTGAAGGAATATCCAAATCGTTTTGATATTTGGTACTGCGAGCGTCGCTAATCATTTCCCCTTTGAGCAGCATCGCTGCTGGCGGTCATGTCAAGCTATCTCATTTACACTTGCACCAGGTAAGTATGTATGAAAGAGAGAAAGATACGTATGTGTTCACTTGAAATATTTGCAATGAGCAGACGTGAGCACTAGTGTGAAAAATTCGTGAAGTGCCGACAGCTTGTGAAATTTGTGTGCGGTTGCTTAATTACGATTGACTCTGAACCCTTGAACCTGTCGGGTTACCTTAAAAATTAAGCTGAAACTATATAGCACCCTTTAGGCGAAACTACATAAACGACGTTATCTTGCAAATCGACTTTTCTTGGATTCGTGCAGCGAAACACAAAAGTTAAAATGTATGAAATCGTATGAAGCGAACTACATAGCTTCGTCGCGAAAGCTAGAAAGGCATAAGTTGATCGACAAAAAACTGATTTGGTAAAATGCAATTACTTTGCAACATTTATGTTAAATTTGATGGCAGACTTTCCTATCTATTTAAAAAATTATTCCAATTCAATGTATTACATGGTGTATTTTTATATACATACTTCCTTTCTTAATAATTCAACTTTTGATACGTTTTTCTTCAATAATTACTTAATCTAATTTTCAAATTCACAGCTGTTTTTCTTTTTACTGAAGTCAATAACGTTGAAGTCGTTTGTTTTGTTTGAAGCTGCAATATCGCGTTTGTCGACATTGAGCTTATCGACGACAATGTTTATGTAGTTCCGCTTTTTGTGGCTGTGCGGGTTTTGGACGCTTTGGGGGAAAAAGTGAAAAGTTGAAGAACTTTTGACTTTATGGCTTTCCAGTGCTGTGAAGATCTGTTTCGTGAACCAAAAACAGCTGTTTTCCAACCAAAAAAGAACTGATTGTTGTTGTGGTGAATTAATAGCTGTTTTTGTGAATTGCAACAACTTTTTTATTGTGAACGTTTATTTAAAATTATTTGCACATACTAAAGAAAGATATGAGAGATTATTGACTTAAATATAGTGGATCTTCACGAAAAAGATGCCAGGACATTTTCCTCGTTTTAAAAGCCAGCTGTTGGCACTTACGTTTGATATGAGCCTTCCAGTTTAACCGTCTATCCAAGGTAAGCTCCAGGTATTTGGCGGTGAACTCTGAGAGAATATTTTCATTGTTCAGGGAGACAGGAGGACACTTCGACGCCTAAACGTAAATGTGATATACGTTGATTTGTCGGTGTTTACTATAATGTTCCAACGTTTTAGCCAAGGTTCAATTAATGAAAGCTGACGCTGCAATAGTGTTGATGCATCCAAAGGATCGTCAGCTGTATCTAAGCACGCAGTGTCAACCGCATATGTAGCAATCAGCAGGTTGTTATTCCTTATAATTGGCAAGTCTGATGTGGAAATAGAATATAGAATTGGCGCCAGTATGCTACGCTGGTAAACTCCGGATCTTATGCATTTTAACTCAGACTCTGCATCAATATATTTGACATAAAAGATTCTATTTTCTATAAGTAAGATCTAAAAAGAAGGAAGTATGGAGCTGGTAACAGTTTTTTAAGTTTAAAAAGTAAACCCGGATGGCAAACTCTATTGAATGCTTGCTTTATGTCCACAAAGACTGTGGAACAATAAATATTATTCTCAAAAGTGTCCAAAATACATTGAGTGACTCGGTGACACTGTTCGGGAGTGCCACGACATCATCCAGTATAGGCAGTACTCTGCAAAAAAAATATTCTTTCGAATAGAAAGAGTGGTATTAAAGTCATTAGGGCCGCACGCGCTAAAGTGTAGATACGAGTATGCATTGTGAATTGAATTGGATCTATTTTTATTGTGCTCTGTGATTAATATTAATTTTTGTGAATAGTTTTGATCATAGAAAATGTAATTTTTAAAGATATATTTTTGAACTGATTGTGCATCGATCGTTTTCATTTATTTATTTCTGTAAATAAAAATTATTTAATTACTATCATTTATTTAATCTTTGGTTTTGCTCTGTACAATTTGTTGCTTTTTCAGTGCTTCAACGTTGTAAGTAATTTGTTTTTTTGTTGTAATCTTTGATTTGTATGTACTTTTATTTCTCTTTAATGCTCTCTCTAATACTCTTTTTTCTTTTGTGAGTTTTAAAATTAATTTGCGCGAAATATTTTGATTGTAGAAATCATAATTACGTATCAACTTATTTTTTTACTGATTGTGCATTGCTCGTTTTAATTTTTTGAATTTTATAAATGCAAATTTTCCTTTAATTAGCGTTTATAAATTCTTGGTTTTGGTTCTGTTCTTTTTGTTGTTTTTGGTTCGCTCTCGAACTGGATTTTGTTTACATTTGCTCTGTGAAAAGTGTACATTTTTCAATAACGAATGTGAATACCACTAAATTTAAATTTTCTTTTAAAAGGACCATTTCGTCTTTTAAAATATCCGTTCCCCCAGAATACAGTAGGAACTGTTAGGTCCTAACTTTTGACCGGCCGGATGTGTTGTTCACGAATAAAATTTTAAAAAACGTGCAAATACTGATGTAATTGCTAAACTCCCCACTACAAATTCTACAAAAAACTTATTTCTTGTTGCCCTCAAGCAACCAAGAACCAAGACCAAGAAGATTTCTTTGGGAAACCGTCTAAAAAAAAATTATTATTAACAATCAAATATTTTTTTTCTTTTTAATTTCACGTGAACAATTTTGCAACCTGATTTAAAAAAATTCTCATTCAATACCTGAAAGTATTAATACTTTTTTGGTAATCAAATGAGTAGCACCGATTTTTCCTTTCGAGTATAATACTTATATGAGTATATACTAATTATTTTAATGTATTGGAAGATCCCTAAGTCAGCCTCGATATTAGGAATAACTCTATACAAGTACTTACTCGATACTTTGCTTTAGATACCAAGTACTTCTGGCATCGATAGTTTGGAACCGAGAATCAAGTAGGTATCGGTTGAAAGTACTTGTATCGGTACTGATAATGGTTTTGTTTATTGCTTTGTGCACTCATCAGCTGTTTATTTTTGGCGCGGCAAGAAAAAGAGAAAATCTGTCGAAATGATCAAAAACAGTAGGATATTACCAAAAACACTGCTGCAGAGTGAAAGATGTGGCCAAGATGTTCACCTTGCTCTGTCTAAACAGCTAAATATTAAATAAATATACTCGTCACTTTATATGTTAATATTTTCTCTGAAAGATAAGAAAAATAGTACAGAGCTTATTTTTAAAATTTTATAAAAACTTTTCTTAAACTCGACATGAAGTTAGTACATGATTTTTGTAGTCATTGTTTTTGACAACACGTCATTCAAATCTTTTCTTCTATTACAAATAGTGTAAAGCTACATTTACAATGCATAACAATTTTGTCACTCACCGGTGCAAACCTACCTTATCATGACCAACATATGATGTCGTTGCTATTTGGTTGTTAAATATAAATCATTATCGGTTCAACGGTGTAGACGTTATCTCTGTAGCGCTAATATTTTATTTGTGGTCATGTTGTTTTTTCCGATAAGCGTCGTTCATGTAGCCGTGTATTTTATTTTTACTTTTTACGTGCAACAGATGGCAGTGGGAGTCCATTGATAACAAACGAACAGCAATTCTATAAAATTTTACTTGTACTAAAAAATGCTATTTTTAAAAATTTGTATAGCCTATAGCATGACATAAGCATCAACCATACGAACGCAAAAATAATATTCAAAATCGATTCAGCGGTTTGCGAGTCCATTGATAACAAATGAACAGTAATTCATAATATAATATATACTTATATATAAGATAAGAAGAATCAGAGATATAAGGTAAGAAAAATAGTATTTTGTTTTATCCAGAGGTCGCAAATAACCGTCAACCTTTTCATTTGGGTTTTAAAAGACCAATGAAAAAGGGATGAAACATGTATCAATAAAATATAAGCTTATCGTATCTATTTCTGCTGTTTCTAATTGTCTTTGATTCTACGAAAAATCTACCGATATGAGTAAGTTCTTCGATACTTTTCATTCGAAGACGAGTAGATATAAGAGATGAAACGGATATCCGGCAACTATCCGGTATCCGGCCGGATATTAAATTAAGGCAAAACAAGTTAAAAAAAAACGTCGTTTAAACTTTAGAGGCGCTTTATTTAATCAAAATTAATACTCGTACTGTACTAAAGGTAAATTATTATGTATAAACACCAATTTCTCTGCATTAAGAGGCAACAAACGGTTTCGCTTGACTTCTTATACAAGACCTGCTTCCGAAAAAAGTCTTTCGCGTAGTTTTGATTAATCATCGTAAGTAGAAATAAGAAACTAAAAATTTTTCAATGCACATAAGTTCTTTCGCTGAAATGAATGAAATATATTTAAGAAGACAACATCATTGAATTCCTTTTTGACATAAAAGCTTATTTACACATAAGTTCTTAGTTTATATGCAGTTCACTTTGATTTTATTGAACTATTTTTAACTTAAATCGACTTCAGCTTTTTAGTTAAAATATTTATGAAACAATGAAAGATGTTACTAAAACCTGTCTCCACTTAAGGTATTTTGACGTATGCATTACTGTTTGAGAAAACTTAAGTGAAAAAGTAAAACGATATAACTATGATCTTATGCCATATTTTTAGAACATCGACTAAAGACGATATACTTGTTTTGAAGCGGTGAATAATAATAACATTCTAACTCAATTTACCCAATTTTTGACATAAGCTACTCTGACTTGTTGACACAGATATGTATGTATAACTCTTTCATAAGTAACTAAATACATAAACGTTTAGTAATGAAACCATCATTTATTGTTTATTCAATGCAATTTGATGCACTTAGGTAACCGATGAAAGGATAGCTTAATCGTTGTTTATAATTTAGAAAATCATTTCCACTTAAGGGACTGATGAAATAATAAGAAGCAATTGAAAGAATTGTTGAAGCTTTATTTGTGGTTTACTTTAAATTTGTTTGTTGTTGGTAAGATGCAACAATCGGCTATTTTCGGCCGGATATCCATGTGGCTGGATAGCCGGATATCCGGCCAAACATCTATCCGTTTCATCTCTAGTAGATATCAATACCTTACGACCGATACGACTTTGAGTAAAAGTATCGATACCTCAGTGGTACCGATCTATCCCTACTCGAGATATATTTGAAACAATTAACACACAAATAAGGAACTACATTAAAGGTACCCCGATACGATTAAAAATACATGATATGCATTATCATATGTATGTGTGCGTGTCACATCCGATAGTTGAAGGAATATCCAAATCGTTTTGATATTTGGTACTGCGAGCGTCGCTAATCATTTCCCCTTTGAGCAGCATCGCTGCTGGCGGTCATGTCAAGCTATCTCATTTACACTTGCACCAGGTAAGTACGTATGAAAGAGAGAAAGATACGTATGTGTTCACTTGAAATATTTGCAATGAGCAGACGTGAGCACTAGTGTGAAAAATTCGTGAAGTGCCGACAGCTTGTGTGCGGTTGCTTAATTACGATTGACTCTGAACCCTTGAACCTGTCGGGTTACTTTAAAAATTAAGCTGAAACTATATAGCACCCTTTAGGCGAAACTACGTAAACGACGTTATCTTGCAAATCGACTTTTCTTGGATTCGTGCAGCGAAACACAAAAGTTAAAATGTATGAAATCGTATGAAGCGAACTACATAGCTTCGTCGCGAAAGCTAGAAAGGCATAAGTTGATCGACAAAAAACTGATTTGGTAAAATGCAATTACTTTGCAACATTTATGTTAAATTTGATGGCAGACTTTCCTATCTATTTAAAAAATTATTCCAATTCAATGTATTACATGGTGTATTTTTATATACATACTTCCTTTCTTAATAATTCAACTTTTGAAGTCGTTTGTTTTGTTTGAAGCTGCAATATCGCGTTTGTCGACATTGAGCTTATCGACGACAACGTTTATGTAGTTCCGCTTTTTGTGGCTGTGCGGGTTTTGGGCACTTTGGGGGAAAAAGTGAAAAGTTGAAGAACTTTTGACTTTATGGCTTTCCAGTGCTGTGAAGAACTGTTTCGTGAACCAAAAACAGCTGTTTTCCAACCAAAAAAGAACTGATTGTTGTTGTGGTGAATTAATAGCTGTTTTTGTGAATAGCAACAACTTTTTTATTGTGAACGTTTATTTGAAATTATTTGCATATATTAAAGAAAAATATGAGGGATTATTGACTTAAATATAGTGGATCTTCACGAAAAAGAAAAAACAAAAAAATTGTGCGTTCTTATAAATTGGTACTTTTAGTACTCACAAACCTCATAAAAGTGAGCATTGCCACTGTGCATGTATTGATAATTGGAGTGTTTCCACTCTGCATGTATTTGTAATTGGAAACACTGCCGAAACATATGGTAAAAGTGAAATAACAATAGCAGTAAGTATTATAATATTGCATCTTATCATCATAGTTCCAAAAATTGTCAATAATAACAAATTATTTATTGCAATTTCAGCAGTTAATTTTTTTTTTTTTAACAAACACAAATTTACAATCAGTTGGAAACCAGACCTAACCATAAGTAAATGGAACAAGTACAACAATTAAACATCACAGTGAATGGTGGCAGATCACCTTGCATTCAGGAAACCTGAGGGGGTGACTTCTCTTGAGTTGGCGAGTGTTGCTACCAGTGACTAGCAGACCTGTGGCCAGATCGTTAGGGTGTGCTTCTAGACGGGATACATATTTTCTGGTGAATCTGCCTTTTTTGTCTTTGATCCGTGGAACCTGAAGATCTCTAAGTATGGATGTATTTCTGATGTACCATAGTGCATTCACTAGTCTACGGAGAAGCATTGATTATTAGAGTGCGAAGCAGTGCCCCACAGCTGTACACCATATGTTCATAGAAGATTCAGAACTGTCTTGTAGAGTAGGAGTGTATTGTGCAGAGACAGTTTTCTATTGTATTTAAGATGCCAGGATATTTTCCTTGTTTTAAAAGCCAGCTATTGGCACTTACGTTTGATGTGAGCCTTCCAGTTTAACCGCACATGTAGCAATCAGCAGGTTGATATTCCTTATAATTGGCAAGTCTGATGTGGAAATAGAATATAGGATAGGCACCAGTATCCTACCTTGGGAAACTCCGGATCTTATGCATTTTATCTAAGAAAAAAGATTCTATTTTCTATAAGATCTAAAAAGAAGGAAGTATGGAGCTGGTAACAGTTTTTTAAGTTTAAAAAGTAAACCCGGATGCCAAACTCGATCGAATGCCTGCTTTATGTCCACAAAGACTGTGGAACAATAACTCTTATTCTCAAAAGTGTCCAAAATACATTGAGTGACTCGGTGACACTGTTCGGGAGTGCCACGACATCTCCGGAAACCGAATTGATGTTCCGGGTTCACTAGCTTATCATCCAGTATAGGCAGTACTCTGCAAAAAAATGTTCTTTCGAATAGAAAGAGTGGTATTATAGTCATTAGGGCCGCACGATCTAAAGTGTAGATGTGCATTGTGAATTAAATTGGATGTGTTTCTATTGTGCCTTGTGATTAATATTAATTTTTGTGAATAGTTTTGATCATAGAAAGTGTAATTTTTAAAGAAATATTTTTGAACTGATTGTGCGTCGATCGTTTTCATTTATTTATTTTTGTAAATATAAATTATTTAATTATTATCATTTATTTAATCTTTGGTTTTGCTCTGTACAATTTGTTGCTTTTTCAGTGCTTCAACGTTGTAAGTAATTTGTTTTTTTGTTGTAATCTTTGATTTGTATGTACTTTTATTTCTCTTTAATGCTCTCTCTAATACTCTTTTTTCTTTTGTGATGTGAGTTTTAAAATTAATTTGGGCGAAATATTTTGATTGTAGAAATCATAATTACGTATCAACTTATTTTTTTACTGATTGTGCATCGCTCATTTTAATTTTTTGAATTTTATAAATGCAAATTTTCTTTAATTAGCGTTTATAAGTTCTTGGTTTTGATTCTGTTCTTTTTGTTGTTTTTGGTTCGCTCTCGAACTGGATTTTGTTTACATTTGCTCTGTGAAAAGTGTACATTTTTCTTTTTTAATTATATTAATTATATTTTTAATATAAAATGCATTGTTGTATTATGAAGTGTAAGAACAAATCATTTACTCCTAAATGCCGCACTGTAGCATGTTGTTTCTGTGATAATGCGGCCCATGTTACTTGTGCGGATATGAATGGAAGAATTGCCGATATTATCGATCCAAATATCGGCTTTCGTTGGTCTTGTCCCAATTTCCGGTCGGATGAGATAGATTTTCGTAAATCTATTACGTTAATGCGTACAGCTTGCAATGATCTACCGAAAAACTTTAGGCGCTTGAACGATAAGTTCACAGCTTATGATAAGTCTTTTAAAGATATTAAATCCTTTGATATATCGCCTAAACGAAAACGGCGTCATTCGCCCAAATCAAAAACTTCTTTGGCACCTGTTGGCGCCATATATTTACTAATCGCTGAAGTCTCTTATTTTTACATATATTTACTAATCGTTGAAGTCTCTTAATTTTTACAAATTGTTCTCTTGAATTATCTTTTGTTATCTCTATTTAGTTAGATGTTTTAAGTGCAATCGTGGTGCATGTAGTTAGCAGCAAGCTAGATGAAGAAACATTACAACGGTGGGAGCTCGATTATAGCCTAGGAGTTGCCTAGTTGGGAAGTATTCTCAAGATTTATAATTCGTCGCTACACTAATATGATATGTCACGAACTGAATCAGGAACGGTCATCGAATCAATCGAAGTTTAGTGGAAAAGTTTCACAAAACCGAACCATGTTGAACTCAGTAATCAAGGAAGGAAAGGGTACCTGCTTTAACTGTACTGGTGCTCATCGGTTTTCGAATTGGCCCCAATTCCTAGGACTGGATGTGATGCAAAGGTATCAGGAAGCGAAGAGGTTGCGTTGTGCATTAATTGTTTTAGCAAACGCTAAAAATGAGTTCACTGAATAGTTCGCTCTTATCAAATAGTCGTGCTTGTTATTTAGCCACAGCTTTGATTTTAGTGAAGGCTAAAGGAAATGAGTTTCTGAATTGTAGGTGTTTGCGGTCGAAAATGCCTTCGCATCGTCAAGGGTGCCGTCGCACCCCTAGTGTGTGATGTGCCACTAAATCTTTCCTCCCCACCGTCCTTAGGATGAGAGTCCAACCTGGAAATTCTTTCGCATTAGTTCAAGGAGGTATTCTCTTCTGACTTCATATGTCAACTGTAGCACCAACGTCCATGTCTCGCTTCTTGCATCTTATAATCTTTTCAGTGTACTGAGTTACTAGACTCCAGTAGTGCTCACTCACCAGCATCTTGCCGACAACATTTGCTGCGTGGATCGGTCCCACACTGTTTTCTTGCTTCTCACGCTCTTGTTACCATCTATCACATACAAAGAAAGTCCACTCGTTTTATCATCCGTTCTTTCTCCATGATAGTTCTCTTACGCCATATGTTTTCCATAATGTCAAAGAGTTTCTCAAGCTCTGTAACTCCATTCCAGGTTTATGTCTGCCCCTTAGTAGTAGTTCTTCTTCTTATGTTTTTGTGCTTTTGGTGACCTCTTTGTTTACTTCAGAGCAATTTCCATCTGGTTTTGCTTTTGGTACAACACTTAAGTCCTCTGAAGGGCCACTTGTTAGTGAACGGTTTTTTTTTTCCACTACTCGTGAAAATTACATCTTCGTTTTTTCCATTGTCTTCTATGTTTGACGGCATTCTGTCAAGACATCAAAAGTTCCGACATTTGATTTTCACTGCGTACACTGCTTAGTCAGATCGTGTATAATGCCCCTTTTCGAAAGAGTAACGAAAAAACAGTGCTGTGAAGAACTGTTTCGTGAACCAAAAACAGCTGTTTTCGAACCAAAAAAGTACTGCTTGTTGTTTTTGTGAATTGCAACAACATTTTTTTAATATTATGGATCTTCACGAAAAAGCAAAAACAAAAAAAAATTGTGCGTTCTTATAAATTGTTGGGGCTTTTGATACTCACATTATTATAAGTAATAAGTTGAGCAAGATGGTGGAATCCTTTTGGAAAATGGAGGATATCCAGAGTTCAATGAATCAGTACACGACTGAAGAGAACGAAGATCACTTTTTGGCAAATGTGAACCAAACTTTGTCAGGGCGTTTCATAGTTCGCTTGCCATTTAGGGCAGACAAGTCCAGTTTAGGGGACTCGTATGATATTGCATTGAATCGATTTATGAATTTAGAACATAGATTGAATAGAGATGGAAGCGTATACGAAGTTTATTGATGAATATAAGGAATTGGATCATTTAGAAATTGTTCATTCCAAGGATGTTTCTCAGATTCGTTACTTCATACCGCATCATCCAGTTCTACGACCTGATGCCGTAACCACCAAGTTACGTGTGGTATTTGATGCGTCATGTAAGTCTAGTAATGGACGATCATTAAATGATTTGCTAGCGGTGGGTCCAAAGCTTCAGGATGATTTGTTGAGATCTTATTACGTTTTCGTTGCCATTGATATGCTCTTACGGGTGATATATCTAAGATGTATAGGCAGGTGTTGGGTACACGATCAGGATTGCAACTACCAAGGAATATTGTGGCGAAATAATTCTACTGAGGTCATGCAAGTGTTACGTGTTAAATCGGTAACATATGGTACCAGTGCCGCGCCCTTCCTAGCGGTTCGAAGTATGCGCTACTTGGCAGAGTTGCTTAGTATGAAGTATCCAACAGGGTGTAAAGCCATACTACAGAACTTTTATATGGATGAGTTTCTGGTCGGGGCTAACATAATCGAGGAGCTTTGCAAATTGAAAAGTAAGATTTCAGCAGTTTTGAATTTTGGCACACTCGAACTGCACAAGTGGCGTCCGAATTGTGCAAATAAGCATTTACAAACGCAAGGATTGATCGTTGACCCTTTGGAAATTAAGATTTTGGACTGTTCTAAAACATTAGGCATACTGTGGGACTCAGGTGACGATAGATTCCATTTCACATACCCTACTCCTGCAAGTACTAAGATCACGAAGGGGGTAGTCCTCTAAGAGTTGGCACAGCTCTTCGATCCAATGGGTATATTAAGTCCACTAGTAGTATTTGGGAAGATTTTGCTGCAAAGGTTATGGCAGGAAAAAATTGATTGGGATGAGGAACTTCCAGATGCTATGCGATCCCAGTGGGCCAAATTTCGTAAAGAAATGGCGGAAGAGTGGAAAGTGCAGATTCCACGCTGCATTTCTCCAATAACTGGGGAAGAAGTTACATTGCATGGATTTTCCGATGCATCCAATTTAGCTTATGGCGCAGTAGTGTATGCCAGAAGTTTGGATCAAGAAGGCAAAGTTGTCATTAGGTTTGTTGCATCGAAGTCTAAGGTGGCACCAGTTAAGGTTATGTCGTTACCCCGCTTTGAATTACAAGGAGCTTTATTGTTAGTGGAATTAATGATTATGGTAAAAAGGTGCTTGGTCATGAATGACTTGCAAATTTTCTATTGGACAGATTCCACAATTGTTTTGAACTGGCTTGCTTCTCATGCTAGTAGATGGAGTGCCTTTGTGGAAAATAATCAATGGTTGAAAATTGATACAAAGTTGAACCCTGCGGATATTGTATCGCGAGAGATGAATCCAGGGGAACTGGGTACGAATAAGTTATGGTTAGAAGGGGCTTGCTATGTTACTACACAATGTACATAATGTGTTTTTGTCTGAAGAGTTCACGTGCCTAAGGGCAGAGAAAATAGTAAAATCAGCAAAGGTTCAGAAGCTTACTCCGTTTATAGATCACTCTGAAGGGGTGGCTATGATAAGGGTGGGTGGACGTTTGACTAGAGCAATGGGAGAGTGCGATTAAGATAGCAAAGAGGCTGTTGGTAACCCAGGTTAACGGGATGGCGTTAAACTTTGAAGAAATGTCGACAGTGGTGGCGCAAGTAGAGGCAATAATGAACTCTTGTCCACTCTGCCCTCTCACCGATTTGGAAGCATTAACCCCAGGTCATTTTCTCGTGGGTAGACCTCTTAACTCTCTACCAGAGGTCTACAGTGATGACATCTTAAGGCTGTCCATGGTGAATCGATATAAGCGACTCGTTGCCGTACAGTAAGAAGTTTGGAGGCGGTGGTCAAAGGAATACTTGACCCTACTTCAACAACGCCAAAAATGGACTAAGGTGTACAACAACATTGCAGTAGGTACACTGGTCCTTCTGGCAGCTGAAAACGCCCCGCCAAATAAATGGTGTCTAGGACGTGTAATGGAAGTGAACCCTGGACAGGACGGACTCGTTAGAGTAGTCACAGCGAAGACAAGTTCTGGTGTATTGAAGCGCATCATACACAAGATATGCCCGCTACCTCTGGAGTCGAATGGGACTTAAGTTGGTTGGAAGGAGCTTCCAAGGCGTGGAGTATGATGGCGCCATATATTTACTAAGCGTTGAAATCTCTTAATTTTACATATATTTACTAATCGTTGAAGTCTCTTAAATTTATATATATTTACTAATCTTTGAAGTCTCTTAATTTTTACAAATTGTTTTCTTGAATTATCTTTAGTTACCTTTATTTAGTTAGTTGTTAGGTTAAGCGGTAGATGAAATATGTTATAAATAAGTTAGTCAAGTAAGAATGAGAAAAATAAAAGACAAGCAATCAAGAACGCAAAAAGTAAAGTTGTGTGCTGTTTCTCCTCATCGGAAGTAACGAACAAACCAAGACGACTTTACTGAGGGTCGACAGCCGGAACCACCCCAGGAAGGACTCATCAGCACCTTTAAACATACCACTCCCATCAACCCCCACTATTTCTATACCTAACCCCACTATTTCTATACCTAACCCCACTATTTCTATACCTACACCTATGGGGCAGTTGGAGGTACCGGTGTACTATTAAAAGAATTCTTATGCATCTGTTGTGCAGCATGTAGCGGCAGAAATAGCGCCTACTAGCTCAAACACTCGAGCTTCAATTGGCCCAAGGCGGCTTGTCACTGTTCCCCCTTCTAAATCTATTTTTGTGTCTAGGTTAGCTGAAGATACTTCGGAAG
The DNA here is from genome assembly GCA_035041805.1 of Amiota mariae. NCBI lineage: Eukaryota > Metazoa > Arthropoda > Insecta > Diptera > Drosophilidae > Amiota > Amiota mariae. The sequence continues at coordinate 28,689 of JAWNKV010000204.1, forward strand.
CCGATGTTAACCAACAACAATTACGATTGTGAATATCACTAAATTTAAATTTTCTTTTAAAGGGACCATTTCGTCTTTTAAAATATCCGTTCCCCTAGAATACAGTAATGAACTGTTAGGTCCTAACTTTTGGCTGGCCGGCTGTGTTGTTCACGAATATAATTTTAAAAAACGTGCAAATACTGGTGTAATTGCCAAACTCCCCCCTACAAGTTCTACAAAAAACTGATTTCTTGTTGCCCTCAAGCAGCCATCTAACCTCAGTTTGATCATACATTTTCAGAATGTCAGATGTTTAAACTCTAAACTGAATAAACTATTCACAAATAGTTTCTCTTTTCATTCAGATATAATTTTGTTTGTAGAAACATGGCTTCGCCCAGATGTTCTGAATTCCGAATTGTTTAACTATAATTACTCAACGTTTAGGAAAGATCGATTTGATCGCGTTGGTGGTGGAGTTCTGATTTCTGTAGAGCTTCTTACTCTTCTGACTTGGTGTCTATTGATAATATTGATGACATTGAGTTTATTTGTGTAAAGATTTCATTTTCTAATTCTAATTTATTTATTACATGCTCCTATATCCCAACTGCTTCTGATGAATCTGTTTACTTATCACATCTGACAGCTATTAAGAATGTTTTGTCTTTTATCAAAGATACTGATAAGGTCCTAATCATGGATATTTTAATCTTCCAAATATTTCTTGGACGACCTCTGATAATTGTAAATCTGTAATATCATCAGTAAGCTGTGAGTTTGTCGACTCATTTCTGGATCTTCCCCTTCAGCAAGTAAACTACACAGCTAATAACATTAACCGAATTTTAGATTTGGTCTTTACCGACAGCATAAATGATGTTTGCTTGTTTCGAAGTAATCCTCTTTCGACTCCAGGGGATGCTTATCGTCCGACTTTGGAATTAAATAACATTCTGAATGGGTTTGGATTTCGTTTTAATAATCCTTCTAATTTGCTTCCTACTTCAAGACGTGTTTTCTGCTTCTGGCCACAATGGTACCAACACGGGAGAAACAAATGTTGGCAAAATAGAAAATAATAAGAAAAAGAAAGGAGCCAATGAATCAACCCCTAAAAACGTGTCTTACGATTTAATATTAATAATCATTGTAAATTGAGTTTAAAAAAATAAATATTCCTTCCATTCAATCGAAGCGGATCTCTAAATTAATTTTAAGTAGTCGAATTAACTACATGATAACAGATGAACAGCAAAGCGGACTCCACAATGACTCACGCACGCAATAGACTGTCCCCAAAATATTTTGAAACCTTTTATTTTTCGTAAATTTAGACCAAGAAGATTTCTTTGGGAAGCCGTCTAAAAAAAATTATTATTAACAATCAAATATTTTTTTTTCTTTTTAAATTCACATGAGCAATTTTGCAACAAGATTTAAAAAAATTCTCATTCAATACCTGAAAGTATTAATACTTTTTGGTAATCAAATGAGTAGCACCGATTTTTCCTTTCGAGTATAATACTTATATGAGTATATACTAATTCTAATAAGGTATTGGAAGATCCCTAAGTCAGCCTCGATATTAGGGATACATCGATACAAGTATTTACTCGATACTTTTCTTTCGATACCAAGTACTTCTGGCATCGATAGTTTAGAACCGAGAACCAAGTAGGTATCGGTTGAAAGTACTTGTATCGTTACTGACAATGGTTTTGTTCATTGCTTTGTACACTCATCAGCTTTTTATTTTTGGCGCAGCAAGAAAAAAGAGAAAAACTGTTGAAATGATCAAAAACTGTAGGATATAACCAAAAACACTGCTGCAGAGTGACCAATTTCTGAAAAATGTGGCCAAGATGTTTACCTTTCTCTGTCTAAACAGCTAAATATTAAATAAATATACGAACTCGTCACTTTATATGTTAATAGTTTTTCTGAAAGACAAGAAAAATAGTACAGTGCTTCATTTTTAAAATTTTATAAAAACTTTTATAAAACTTGATATGACGTTAGTACTTGATTTTTGTAATCATTGTGTTTGACTTAAGATAAGAAGAATGAGAGATACAAGGTAAGAAAAATTATATATTGTTTTATCCAGAGGTCGCAAATAATCGTCAACCTTTTCATTTTGTTTTTAAAAGACCAATGAAAAAGGGATGGAACAGACCGTCATCACTTAGTCAGCGAGAGTAGTCGCAAAGTTAAAAGTGGAAAACAAAAATCTTATATACAGTACACATTTATCAATAAAATATAAGCTTATCTTATCTATCTCTGCTGTTTCTAATTGTCTTTAATTTTATGAAAAATCTAATGATAAGTATCGATACTTTTCATTCGAAGACGAGTTGATATCAATACCTTACGACGAGTTGATATCAATACCTTACGGCATTGAATAAAAGTATAGATACTTCAGTGGAACCGTTCTATCCTATACATTTGCAACAATTAATGCCCAAGTCACACCAATCTAAAGCGAAAAATTTTGTTTTGTTTATACATACAAATGGAACGTTGTGGCTAATTGTGAGAAATTAAAATGGAAATTGTGAGAGAACTACATGGTTGAGAACAATTTGCATTGTATGTAAATAATTCTTGCAGTAGCCTTTTTCATTTCTGCTGCTTATTTTAATAATATTTGAAAAAAAAATTACAATATAAAAATTTTCTTTAAATTGTTTTCTGCTAATGATTAGGTGTTTAATGTCGAGAATGACCAAAAAAGGCAGAAATGACTAAAAACTTGGCCGCAGTGACAGTATTTTTCCAACCCTACATAGCTTCAACTAACTTTTTTTTTCTGAACAAAAGCTAACCCAAAGCAACCCTGAAATTTGGAAATTTGCTTGTTGTTGTTGTAGAATTCTGAAGCTGCTTTCAAATAAAGCAACTATTTTCTTAGTGTGACAAGGCCATAACACATAAATAAGGAACATTAAAGGTACCCCGATACGATTAAATTTGCATGTTATGCATTATCATATGTATATGTGTGTGTCACATACGATGCTTGAAGGAATATCCAAATCGTTTTGGTATTTGGTACTGCGAGCGTCGCTTATCATTTCCTCTTAGAGCAGCTTCGCTGCTGGCGGTCATGTCAAGCTATCTCATTCACACTTGCACCAGGTAAGTATGTATGAAAGCAGACGTGAGCACTAGTGTGAAAAATTCGTGAAGTGCCAGCTTGTGAATTTGTGTGTGGTTGCTTAATAACGATTGACTCTGCACCTTTGAACCTGTAGGGTTACCTTAAAAATTAAGCTGAAACTACATACCACCCTTTAGGCGAAACTACATAAACGACGTTATCTTGCAAATCGACTTTTCTTGGATTTAAGCAGCGAAACACAAAAGTTAAAATGTATGAAATCGTATGAAGCGAACTACATAGCTTCGTCGCGAAAGCTAGAAAGGCATAAGTTGATGGACTTCAACAGAAAACAGTGTTGTAAATGGGGAAAGAACTGGTTTGTAAACAGAAAAAACTATTCGATCGCGTGGTGAATGACAAAAAACTGATTTGGTAAAATGCAATTACTTTGCAACATTTATGTTAAATTTGATGGCAGACTTTCCTATCTATTTAAAAAATTATTCCAATTCAATTTATTACATGATGTATTTTTATATACATACTTCCTTTCTTAATAATTCAACTTTTGATACGTTTTTCTTCAATAATTACTTAATCTAATTTTCAAATTCACAGCTGTTTTTCTTTTTACTGAAGTCAATAACGTTGAAGTCGTTTGTTTTGTTTGAAGCTGCAATATCGCGTTTGTCGACATTGAGCTTATCGACGACAACGTTTATGTAGTTCCGCTTTTTGTGGCTGTGCGGGTTTTGGACACTTTGGGGGAAAAAGTGAAAAGTTGAAGAACTTTTGACTTTATGGCTTTCCAGTGCTGTGAAGAACTGTTTCGTGAACCAAAAACAGCTGTTTTCCAACCAAAAAAGAACTGATTGTTGTTGTGGTGAATTAATAGCTGTTTTTGTGAATAGCAACAACTTTTTTATTGTGAACGTTTATTTGAAATTATTTGCATATATTAAAGAAAAATATGAGGGATTATTGACTTAAATATAGTGGATCTTCACGAAAAAGAAAAAACAAAAAAATTGTGCGTTCTTATAAATTGGTACTTTTAGTACTCACAAACCTCATAAAAGTGAGCATTGCCACTGTGCATGTATTGATAATTGGAGTGTTTCCACTCTGCATGTATTTGTAATTGGCAACACTGCCGAAACATATGGTAAAAGTGAAATAACAATAGCAGTAAGTATTATAATATTGCATCTTATCATCATAGTTCCAAAAATTGTCAATAATAACAAATTATTTATTGCAATTTCAGCAGTTAATTTTTTTTTTTTTAACAAACACAAATTTACAATCAGTTGGAAACCAGACCTAACCATAAGTAAATGGAACAAGTACAACAATTAAACATCACAGTGAATGGTGGCAGATCACCTTGCATTCAGGAAACCTGAGGGGGTGACTTCTCTTGAGTTGGCGAGTGTTGCTACCAGTGACTAGCAGACCTGTGGCCAGATCGTTAGGGTGTGCTTCTAGACGGGATACATATTTTCTGGTGAATCTGCCTTTTTTGTCTTTGATCCGTGGAACCTGAAGTATGGATGTATACCATATGTCCATAGAATCTTCAGAACTGTCTTAGAGTAGGAGTTTATTGTGCAGAGACAGTTTTCTATTGTACTTAAGATGCCAGGAGATTTTCCTCATTTTAAAAGCCACGTTTGATGTGAGTCTTCAAGTTTAACCGTCTATCCAAGGTAAGCCCCAAGTATTTAGCGGTGAACTCTGAGAGAATGGTTTCATTGTTCAAGGAGACAGGAGGAAACTTCGACGCCTAAACGTAAATGTGATATGCGTTGATTTGTCGGTGTTTACTATAATGATCCAACGTTTTAGCCAAGGTTCAATTAATAAATGCTGACGCTGCGATAGTGTTGATGCATCCAAATCATCTTCAGCTGTAGCTAAGCACGCAGTGTCATCCGCATATGAAGCAATCAGAAGGTGGTTATTCCTTATAATTTGCAAGTCTGATGTGGAAATAGAGTATAGAATAGGCGCCAGTATCTTACCTTGGGAAACTCCGGATCTCATGAATTTTAATTCAGACTCTGCATCAATATATTTGACATAAAAGATTCTAGTTTCTATATGTCTAAAACATTACAACTAAGGAGAATTAAAAGAGAGCGGACATTCATTCATTTTTGTTCTAATAAATATTTATTTTTATTTAAATCTATTTACAATTTGTAATTTTTCTAAGAGCATAGAACCGAACAAAATTATCGCGGAGAACTGCCTGGATCTCTGCTCGGACCATTGTGCTTGTTATAATCCTTAGCAATGTTTCAGTGAATATTGTAAACCGACCACCTAAAATTGTTAGGAAATCCACAAATATAACCTTGTACCGCTCCTGGTTAGAGCGAGCAGTCGATCCAAACATCCAACTCAAATCCGGTGAGGATATTGAAGATGCTGTAGAGTTACTTTTGCTATATCCACGAAGCTGCGTGTATAGCAACCTCAGCCCCCTCTGGCAGAACATTCATACCCAAGCGAGATCTGCACCTTTGGTCTGCGGAGATTTCTAACAGGGTTCGTGTGAAAAGGAGACTCAGAAGAGTATGGCACGTATCTAGAAATCCGACGGATAAAAACGCACTGAACCGAGCGACTAGAGAATTAAAAAATCTACTGTCGGAGTCAAGAAATAATGCTATCAGTGAATTCCTTGCCGAAGGGGAGGCAGGAAGTGCCGAACATAATCTCTGGAACGCGACGAGCTACCTCAAAAAACAAACAAAGAGGAAAACGCCCATCCAGCATCCTAATGGTTCCTGGTGCAGATCAAGTGAAGAAAAAGCGTAGGATTTTGCCAATCATCTGGAACCCAACTTCAATCCTTTCGACTTCTGCTCGTCTGCCGACAAACAGACAACTCTGGACTTCATCGATGTGGCTTGTCAGATGGACTTGCCAATTCGCCCAGTGGAGGTTCCTGAGGCTATCGAAGAGGTCAGATGCCTGAAGAAAACTAAATCTCCTGGATACGATAGGATCAACATATGTGCTATCCAAGCCTTACCCCACAATGCTCTTCTGTACTTAACAGCGATTTATAATGGCACCTTGAGGCTCAGCCACTTCCCAGCCCAGTGGAAGTGTGCTGAGATAATCTTGATAGCCAAGCATGGAAAACCTGAGCACAAACCTTGCTCCTATCGCCCGACTACTTTTGGTTAGAGTGTTGCCACTGCTAGACGAAGGACGCATGATTCCAGACTACCAGCTCGGGTTCAAGAGATGTCACGGAACCCCAGAGCAATGCCACCGAGTTGCACAAAAAATTTTAAATACCTTCGAACGTGGTGAGTATTGCTCTGCTGCTTTCCTAGATGTCCGACAAACGTTTGACGGAGTCTGGCATCCCGGCCTCCTGTTTAAGCTAAAGAAATTGCTGCCAGCTATATTTTTCCTAATACTAAGATCGTTTCTTAACAAAAGAACCTTCTATATCAGATGCGAAGATCAAGAGTCCGACATAAAAAGTGTGGACCCATCCTATACACACTCTACACGTCTGACCTTCCGATCTTAAGGGACGAGAAACTCTCTATAGCGACATACGTAGATGACATTGCTGTGTTGGCGAGTGACAGTGACCCGGCTGTAGCCTCAGGTCTCCTGCAAGACCAATTGGGCCTCATGGGGCCTTGGCTGAAGAGCTGGAACATGTAGAGAAATCAACGTATGTCACCTTCGCCCTGAACCGCTCGACTTGCCCTACTGTTTTCATTAGTGGTGACGCCATACCAAGAAGCTCCACCGTAAAGTACCTGGGACTGACACTAGACAGGCGTCTCACCTGACAATCCCACATTATGACCAAACGAAGGCAGTTGGTCCTGAAGCTTCGAATAATGAGTTGGCTCTTCAGGTCAGACTCGAAGCTCAACCTACGAAATAAGTTGTTACTGTACAAGGCCATACTGAAACCAGTATGGTCTTACGGTATACAGCTTTGGGGCACTGCATCCAACTCAAACCTGCAAATTTTCCAGGGGTTTAAGTCCAAGCTACTGCGGAGGATTGTAGAGGCGCAGTGGTTTGTCCGGAACTCGGTTATCCACCGAGACCTGCAGATTCCAATGATTAAGGAAGAAATCGTCAAGTACAGTAACAGACACCTCATTAGGTTGGAAGACCATGTAAACCACCTAGTATTGAATTTGTTGAACAACAGCAGCCAAACGCGACGCCTGAAAAGGCAACATCCACTAGATCTCCCATTCCGTTTCCCGGATGAGTAATTTACTCATCCAAACCCTAATGTGACTTACATTTTACGATAAAATTCGCTGGTTGTCGTCTAACGTCTTCAAAAAAAAAAAAAAATTGTTTGTAATAATAATACTGTTTATATTATTGTGTATAACTTAAATTGATCGTGTTTTCGGGTTAGTTAGTGGTGCATAAAATTTAAAAGTTTTAATATGTCTAAGTGAAGTGTTTCATTTCATTTTTGAGTGATTCGTGCATTTTGATTTTGTTTTTACATGTTTCATAATTTGTTATTGTATAACATTTCAAAGTTATTAATTGTGAGCATCGTTGTTGCGAAACCAAACTGTTATTAATCAGTGATTCTGTACCGTTTTTATGTTTATTATTTTGTTTTTGCTTTGGGTTTCTTTGATTTTTGTACGCTCTCTACTATCACTTGCAGTGTGTACATTTAGTATCTGCATTTTTGATAATTTAATCAATTTATGATTATTACTTTTTCTTTCTTTTTTTAATTAAATTAATTTTTATTGTTTTTTTTTGTTTTTTTTTTAATTTTTTTTTTTCGTGTAAATGCTTTGTTGTACTTCATGTAAAAATAAGAATACAGTCGATGTTGATTCTCAACGGGCAGTAAGTTGGTGGCTGTGCGACAATTTTTCTCACTTGAAGTGTGCGGGACTGAACACCCGAGACTGTGACAGGATAATCAGTAGATCTAAAACTGATTGTGGCAGTTTGACGTGGCCTTGCCCATTCTGTTTTAAACGGCATGTTCATTTTTCGTCAATGTATCGTAGTAAAAGTGACAATTTTATCAAGTTGAATAGTGCTGTAAAGCAATTTTCGTTTGATTTTGATTCGGGCTTTGATTTACTCACTAAATATCAGTTCGATTCACCTCCTTCCCTTCTCTTATTATCACCTTCTCCTATGGGCAACCATGCTTCCCCAATCTCCCTGCCACTACCCCTTTTTTCCTGAAACAATTGCCTCTCCGATCCTATCTCAACTCCTGTGCTCCCTGTAATGCAGGTAATTCCACCCTTCTCTGCATTATCTTCCTCCAAACAGTCTAGATCCGCTTCTTCTCCTCCTTCGTCAAACAACACCATTGTAGGCAAAAATGGGAATTTGTCATCAATGCATCCAAATGGTCAAGACCTGCTGCTCCTCGACCGTCTAGCTCAATTGTGGGTAATTCTGGGAATGGTGCCGTTAATAGTGGTATACCCCCTACCTCATTTGTACATTTATCCGACGAGTCCAACCAGGTCGCTCATTCATCCATATCACTTGTGTCAACTTTAGAACCTTTACCAATATCGCCATCTTGGAATGTGAATTCACCACCTCTCTTGTCGGTAGTGGCCCCTCGGAAATAGGTATATTGCTTCCAAGACTAATGTTAAGGTTAGTGTGCAAAAATTCAATTTTTCACAATCTAGGGATATTTCGTTGTTTAAGATTAGTGTGCCTTCTGAATCGTTCGACGAAGTTTGTAATCCGAAATTCTGGCCTCCAAATATGGTTGAATTTAAACATAAGAGTAGGAATAGACATAGTACTGTTAGGCTTCCATTACTCACTAATTCGGCTCCAAGCTTGGCTCCAAAAAACTAGCTTCCTGCCTTCATCATATCTCTATAATATATCAAAATTTCAGAGGTTTATTGTCCAAGCTTAACAATTTGTATAGGGATTGTTGAAACTTTCTGTTCAATTTTCACCACAAATTGGACAAATCGCCCTATTCGCCGCGGAGGCGGTGTCCTCAGTGCTGTTGTCTCTCACCTTCGATCAGAATTTGTTGATCTAAACTGTTCAGCCAATATTGACTTTATTTGTGTGAGGTTATTTTTGCCTCATGAATCTGTCGTGTTCTTATATTCCCCCTAATTCCAATTTGGAAACTTATATGAGTCATACAAGAGCTATTAACTCTGTCAATAACATTCTTTGGGACCGTGACTCTTTTATCGTGCTAGGTGATTTTAATCTTCCATTCATTTCGTGGTCCTTTTTTGGTACCTCGAAGTAACTAGTTCCTTCAGCACAACATGATTTCTTAGACACACTGTTTAAAAATTCCTTGTTTCAAATGAACTCTGTAGTAAATCATTAAAATAGATCACTTGATCTTGTGTTTAGTAATGATTCCGCTGGCTTTGTGTCAAGATGCCAACCTTTAAGTATTCCTGAGGATACTCATCATCCAACATTGGAAATATCCCATTCTCTAACCCGTCCTGTTTCAGACTCCACATCTACTTCTATGCGTCGTTTCTGTTTTTGCAAAGTGAATTTTGCCCAACTAAATGTAGTCTTTCTCGGAATAGATTGGACTTTTTTGTACAATTGCATTGTACATTTCATTAAATAACAATCTCTCACGCTGTAGACTGCAATTTTCACGCGACCCTAAGCAGTTCTATACCCTTGAGAGCTCAAAGCGCAAATCTTCTTTATTTCCCTCATCATTGTATCTAGTTAATGAACATGGCCACAGTGATTTGGGTATTGTAGATCTGTTTGCAAAATTCTTTCAATCCTTGGAGGAGCAGAACACAAAATAGCCGTTAATTACACATATACATAACACAACAGCTACTTTGTTTACATAAAAACTGTTATCTTTCCTTATCTTTCTTCCTTTTAATTTTTAAGTCGATCTTTTTGTGCTTTGATTTCAATAAAGTTAGTTTACTAAGAACCTGAAGTGAGTGAAGTTGTAATTTGTGCATTACGGACTTTAAATATCACTACACCCCCGCAACTTGTAGTTTCTCGGACCAAAAACCCTTGGTTCAGACACCACTTATTCCTCTGTATCCTATATTCAAAACCGGTATCCTTATTCCATATTCCATTGTAATATCATTGTTTCTCCTGTAATTAGGGAGGAATGTCAGAAGACATTCAAATCGTTGAAATCCACTTACTCACCCGGCCCCGCCAAAATACCTAGATGTCTGCTTAAGCACTGTGCTGAGTCTCTGTGTAAGCCTTTTTTGAGACTTTTCAATTTATCAATTCAGAGCACATCTTTCCCTCCTATTTGAAAGGAATCCTTTATTATTTTCCTACACAAAAAAGGTAAGAAAGCTGCATTCCCAAAATTGTTTGAAAAAATTCTCACTTCAACCTTTTATCACTTTTGTAATACAATTATTTCTCCGTGTCGACACGGCTTCATGCAAAAGCGTTCTTCAACTACAAACTTGTTTGATTCTACATCTTTTGTAAATCTTGGTTTTAGGGACAAACTTCAAACTGATGTTATTTACACTGACTTCAGTAAAGCGTTTGATTCTGTTAATCATGATCTGCTTGTACATAAACTTGACCTTTTAGGTTTTTCACAACATCTTCTTTGTTGGATTGCATATTATTTGAGAAATAGGGTTCAACGAGTGGTATTTAAGTCCACTCTTTCTGGTCTAGTCTTTGTCACTTCTGGTGTTCCTCAAGGAAGCCAATGGGTCTACCATTATTGATTAACATTTTTGTAAATGATCTCCCTTTCTCCATTTCAACTTTCTCGTGTTCTCATGTGTATTCATAAACGCTATTCCTCTATAGTTATTTACCATATTTAGGTCTCCTTTTTAGGGTTCCGTACCCATAGGGAACTAACGGGACCCTATTACTAAGCTTACAATGTCCGTCCGTCCGTCCGTCTCCTGCTCTATCTCATGAACCGTAATAGGTAGAGAGTTGAAATTTTCACAAAGTGTGTAATTCACTTGTGTGTAGAACGACAAATACTTAAAATTTACATTTTTAGAAGCATTATTCTTTGAGCTGTTCATTGTAGTATACTTTTAGGCTATTAAGTATAAACATAATTTTATATTTTAAGCAAAAAATCTTGTACGATGGTACGGAACCCTCCATGTGCAAGTCCGACTCACACTTGGCTGATTTTTTTAAATATCGGGAACAGAATTGTGCTTAAAAATGTTTTGTCTACTTTTCCTGTTTCAAGTATAAAGTTGTAAGCTCTGGTTAACTCTTCTACGAACTTTCTGGTTGCATTTTTGACAAATTCATAAGGTATCCTATCTACTCCAGGGGCCTTGTTATTTTTTGACTTTTTTAAAACCTGATGAATATCGGATATTTATATAGCACTATCTAGGATGTCATGAGATTGATACCGTTGGCAATAATGAATTTCAAAGAATTCTTGGGTAGGAATTAAGAGGGTTGCAAAGTAATGCTTAAACTGTTCCGCCGATAAATTTGCTGGGGTAAGGTCGTTGTGTTATTTTCTTCCTTTAAGGTCTGTAGGATCTCATTTATTTTTTGTTGGTATGTGCTACGCTTCGACTCTATCCAGCGTAGTTTCGGTATGAAATTCTGTTTTTTTGTTTGGCTGTTAATATTTTCAAACTCCATAGTAAGCTTGATTGGCAAGTGATCTGACCACATTTGATGATCGACTTCGAAATTTGTGACCAAATGAAGGAACTCCACTGATATTGCACATAGGTCATTTACAGAGCTTCCGATTTACAAAAGTAAAATCACCAGTTTGATCACCTTGCGTCCTTCCATTCAGTATCAATAATCCATAGTCTGTGCAGAATTCAGTGAGTACTTTTCCATTTGAATTTGTTACCATGGCTTTTGAGTTCCTATTTTCGTAAACTGCTTTTACATTCACTGAGGATATTTTTATATTTTGCGATCCCAAAAAAAAAAAAAAAAAAAAAAATTATTGTTGTATGTATTATTTTTTCTTTTATATTTTAATTGATGTTTTTATGTAAGTCTTACACCTTGTGTTCTATTCAAATTTTTGGTTCACTTTTTGACTTGTTATCTTTTGTATTTTCCTTTATTTATATTGTTTGATATCACTGCACTGCAGAGCACCTTCACTCTTTCGCAACTCTCAATTCATAAAGTTTATAGTATTTAACTTAAATTGATATGCTTTTTTTATGTATTTAGTAGGATGTTCCTCAATTTTCAAGTCTTTATTTTTTTTTTTTTGTATTCACTTAGAACTTTTTAAAAACTTAAGCTAAACAAATACAGTAAAATTTTCCGTGGGTGGACACCTACGGTTACAATGCAGATGCGCTTATTATTTTGTCCATAAGTGAATGTCACAATATGCAAAAAATCCTTCCAACTTATTGCAAGTGCTGCCAGCCCCTAATGTTATTTAGGACTCCTCGAGCATTGCTCTTGCATTTGGCCACCGCAATATATAAATAATCAAGTTAGAATTGAGTCTGTACAGAAAAAATTCCTCCTGTTTGCCCTTCGTGGCCTAAACTGGAATCCTAATTCGCGTTTGCCATCTTACTCTGATAGGCTCCTTCTTATCAGTCTTCCATCTTTGGTGCATCGTAGGGTAGCTTTTGGGATTACCTTTCTTCATAAGCTCATAGTCGTCCTACCAGATATTTTGTCCCTTTAGCATTGAACAGATGCACTACTAACTATACCCTACACGATCCTTTCCGAGTTTTATGCACGTCATATAATAAATTCTTTCACGTTCTCTCGCCCGAGATATCGCCATCATCGATTAATACCATTGTCATTCACTGCATACGAGACTCATGATCGCACTGCAGGCTGGATGAACTATATGTCGCTGATTTGGGTCATCTATACCGTCTGCATTATTGTAGTTTATATGTCTCTGACCACTCATGGCTGTGAGTAGGGGCATAGCTCGCTACTGTTGCAAATAAATTTCCCCCATCGGGTCAGAGGCTGGTATTTCATATTATTCTTATTTATTATTTTCATTTTATTTCCTATATTTGTCTGTTTCTCTTTTTTTATGATCTTAACGCATTGAATAGTGTTATAAGTTTGTCATGAAGTTTGTAACACACAGAGGGATCAGAGCGACGAGACGAGTTGATCTAGCCATGTCCGTCTGCCTGTCAGTCTGTCTGTCCATCTGTATGTATGCAAACTAGTCCCTCAGTTTTTGAGCTTGAGGGCTGAAATTTAGCTTGCTTCTTACTATACGCAGTACATTCGTCGGAATCAGCCAAAACGGACTACTAGGTTGGATTCCCCCTATACAAACCATAGATCCAAATTCATGTTCTTATTGGAAAACCTTTTTTGTTTTTTTTAGTGTGGAACTGAAATTTTCACACTGTAAGTTACTGACCCATATCCACCAACCTTGTAAATTTGGACCTCCAGGAGGGGTACCTTCCATACAAACCCTAGATCCAAATACATGTTCTTATTATATTTTTGTTTTTGTTAATTAATAATAATGATAATTATTTAATTAAAAATTTTCCACACCTAAATCGAAGGAATAGGCATCGATATCATTCATATGTGTCCAAATCATCTTCACTGCATTCACATTATTATTGAAGAAATTAACATTTGGTGGTCTTAAAAGGTTAATAACCTCTACTGGATAACTGTTGCGTTTTTTATTTTTATAAAACTTGTTCCGGGCCTTTGATGCGTTTTCCCGAGGCAGTCAACAGGAAGGAAAGATGCGGCTATAATCTAGGCCCCTTGAGCTAATATAAAAATAAAATTGTCCGATTGCAGATCAGCGATTTCCATAAATTGCAATGGCTTAGCTCCACAGATTGGGCAAGACTGAGTTGAATTTGTTCCTGTTCAAATATTAAGGACTTTTCCGTCAATTAACGTCATCTTAAATTCAAAGTTTGTAGTATAGCATTTTTTGTTTGCATCTTTATATATAAACGGCAGTAAATTTTGAATTTGCAAGTCCAAATTTGCTTTCCCTTTTAATATATGAGCCTTTGTTTCTTTAATGAACTCAATTTTCAGAGGTCTGCAAAAGCGAACAGACTGTGGAGTGCGGTTCATCCAAATAACTCGACCTATCAAATCAACTAACTTCATCGGGATTAGGGTTGTTACAAACAAAGACTGATCTAGTGTATCTAATGGCAATTAATTTCATTTCGAAATATCTGTATATTCACTAATCAAATCTGTTAAGTCATTTCACTATTCATTTTATATACAATGTTTTTTTTATTATTTTTTTTATATAGAACTAAGATTATAATTACAAATTATAAACGAGTTTTTATATATGAGCAATAGCGACAAAGGCCTTCAGCTCAGGGGGAGAGTAAGTTAGCAAGGATTGGAGGAAATTAGAAAAGTGCAGGACCAGACTTGAACGGAAATCGAACCCGCGACTCTAGGATAGAGAGTTGAAATTTTCGCAGAGTGTGTAATTCACTTGTGTGTAGAACGACAAATACTAAAAATACACATTTTTAGAAGCATTGTTCTTTAATTTAATCTTTTGTTAAACATTTTTTTTTTGTAGTATACTTTTAAGCTGTTAATTGTAGTATACTTTTAGACTGTTAAAATATGAAACATAATTTAATATTTTAAGCAAAATAATCTTGTACGATGGTACTCGCACTCCGAGTGCGAGTCCGACTCATACTTGGCTGGTTTTATTTGTATTGATCAAATAATAAATAAATTAAATAAATGAAATCACTTTTGTACTAGAACCCTTTGAGTGCGCGTGTGTTCACTGTAGTAAAAATATCTTCGCTTGCTCAGAAACGTTAGTGATTTATATTAACATTTTTTTGGCCCACCGGGTGGACACAGTACGCTTCGGATATATCGTCAAAGGAAGGATTCTGGATCTTCCATATCATAGGCACCAGGGCCTTGTTGTTGTTGGTTATCGGAACAAATCCTCTAATTGACAGGTAACGAATGCAAGTGACATATGGGATCGAAATTTTAAAAAAAAAGATCAATTCCATACTAATTTGTATTCGATTAAATTTTTTTTATCGTTAAAGAATTATTTATATGCATATGTTTGTATGTTCGTACTATATAACTTAGCGGCATATGTGTGAAACTACTGACGGCAATATCTTTAGTTGCGCCATTAAAACAAAGTTAGTGCCCAAGTTGGAACTCTGTGCTGCACATCTGCTGTCTAAACTCTTAGACGAAATGCGTGGCATCATCAAATTTTCAGTCGAGCAAATTCTGTTGTGGTCTGACTCAGAAGTGGTATTACACTGGCTGCAGACACATCCATCTAATTTAAATACTTTTGTTGCTAATCCAATTGCAGATATCCAAGAGATGACTTACGATTCGATGTAGCGGCATGTACCTACAAAAGAAAATCCTGCAGATTTAGTATCCCGAGATTGTACAATTAATGATCTTAAACACTCATTTTGGTTTGAAGGGCCGCAGTTTATTCATGTCATGCAGGACCACGAGCTCTTGTCGGATTCCTTAGACAGATTTGGTTAATAAACGCACGTCGGGAATGCAGCACAATTGTCAGAAATTGTGTTCATTGCTTTCATTATCGATTAAAATTACTGTCACAGATAATGGGTAATCTTGTTTGGTCCAATCTCTTTAGGAATTCGTGGGAAGCTACCTATAAAGATGTATATAGCAGTGTTTATCTGTTTTGCGTCGCAAGCTGTACACTTTCTTCTAAACTACTCTCTATCCCACGCCACTTTCCCCACCAGAGCCCGCGCGAGCTGGGGTCCATTAAAAACCGAACAAGACTGGGTATCGACCACAAGTCACTTCGGTACTGAACTACTGGAGATTAGTAACATGCAAAAGAAATTAATTGACTACTATACGGCTACAGACCTAATGTCATCAGCCATTTATACTAATCATAAAGCACTATAAAGATAAATTTAAGTAAAGATTAGATTTTAGATGATCGGAAGAAATAGAATTAGATACAAGGTCATAGTATAGATTGTAAGATTGACATAAAACACGAAAAGGATCACGCTGTAAATAAGTAGTCTTACATGTACCAACAAGTATAGGAGAATAATTCCTTGTAACCCGAGAAGGAACATCAAAATTAATACTACCAAGCAAGGAAGGGGAAAAGATGCTGCCTACAATTAGATTGTGCAAGAATGTGACACCAAGAGTCGTTCTGCGACTGGATAATTTCGGGAGGCGGATTAGTTTAAGACGGCTTTGGTAAGATGGAAGGTTTATATTGGGATCCCAGTGTAAGTGACGCAGTGCAAAAAGCAAGAATTGCTTTTGAACAGACTCAATACTATCACTATACTTTTTAAACTTTGCATCCCATACACATGAAGCATATTCAAGTATTGGCCTAACCAAAGAAACTAGAACTAATTAAAGACCTTTCTGCTTATACATTTATTTTATGTCTGTCCAGATTTATTGGTCGCAGGGGTCTCATTGAGAAATTGTACTGCGACAATGCTACAAATTTCGTGGGTGCTAATCGCGTCGTACAGGATTTTATGCGTCCTCACAGTTTATATTGCAATGCACCGATTCGAATTTGTATTCATCCCACCAAGGTCGCCTCACTTCAGGGGTTTATGGGAAGCTGCCGTAAAATCTGTTAAACACTTGCTGATGAGAGCTGTCGGAAACGCTCTTCTCAAGGAAGATGAGCTGCAAATAATTCTTGTGGAGGTTGAAGCAGTGGTGAGTTCACGGCCGATTGTGGCTGACAGTAGTAACCCAAACGATGGCGAGACCATCACGCCAGCTCACTATTGGATCTGCGCTTGCAACACTACCACCCGCTTGTGTTAAGCCGAACGTAGAAGACAAGCTGACGTACTTGTAACGGTGGCAACTAGTCTCAGATATCAAACAACGATTTTGGAAAGACTGGCGACTACCTTCTGGGTTAGCAACAACGCTTGAAATGGAACAAGGAGTCAAGCAATCTAAAAGTTGGCACAGTGGTTGTAATCCATAAAGACAACCTGTTACTCCAATTCTGGCTAATTGGTGTAGTTACTGAAACTATTCCAGGACCTGATGGAAAGGATCGAGCTGCAATCGTTAAAACCAAGTCAGGTTTCTTCAAACGGACTGTACACCGTCTTGCACCATTACCAGTTGATTGAAGCCCTGCGGCCATTCAAAGCGCCGATGTTAAGTCATTTCACTATTTATTTTACATACAATGTTAATTTCGTAATTTACATACAACGTTAATTGCATATTAGTAGTAAGGTAAGTCTTGCTCTTTATTTTGTATTTGCTCTTTATTTTGTACTTGCTCCTTCTTTTGTATTCGCTTGCCTAAAGCGATCATATAATAAATAAATTAAATAAATGAAATCACTTTTGTACCAGAACCCTTTGAGTGCGCGTGTGTTCACTGTAGTAAAAATATTGTGCTTCGCTTGCACAGACACGTTTTTGATTTGAATTAACAACATCGTTTTGTAACAACATAATGCGCTCGCTTGTGTGATTCAACAAGTTTTGTAAAGGAACAGACGCGACTGACTTAGTAATTGATAATTCATTAGGTCTACATTTGTCTTTCGCAGCAATCAATTTCTTGTACCCTTGTTTGAATTTGGGACCAGTGTGCAATGGACGGAGTGATTCATGAGGTAGGTTCAAATGTATATTTCGTAAAGGCTGAAATATTGACGATAATTTTTGAAGGTGTCGGAAAAAATCATTCCGATTTTTATATTTTTTTTTTATTCGGCGCAAAATATACTGAACCGATTTTAATATTTTTTTTTTTAAAACAAGAAATGAATGCTACTGAAAGGAGTTGCATACTATTGTAACTCTTATAAAAGCATACCATCTATCTTGTCGGTCCGTTCGCACAAAGCGCGGACCCAAACCACCTTGGTGGAACAAAGAGTTGGACTCCCAAAGGCGCTATGTGCGAGAAATCTTCAAATTGGCTTGGTCAGCAGACTGTGAAGAATGCTGGAAGGACTATAACGATATGCTGAAGCTATACAAACAAGAAATTCGTAAAGCCAACTACTGGAAGGAATTTTGTGGGAGCATGGAAAAAACTGTAGAGGTGGCGAGACTAAGGAAGCATCTTACCAAACAGCTAACCATGCCTTGCCTTGTCAGGAAAGAAAGTACCGAATGGACGAATAGTTGTCATGAATCGCTAGAAGACCTCACCAGTGTCTAAGGCTGTAGAGCCAATGATCAAATAGTTTGGGGAGTTGGATCAGTACCGAATGATTTCATATTAAATACATTCATGCACAATTCCAAGTGCATATGTTGTTATGGAAACTCGTTTATTTTTGTTTCAATACGCAAAAACTGTGAAATACAATAACAAAAACCAACACAAAATTTAAAAAAGTCAACCAAGTGTGAGGTTGACTTTTATAATTTTTTTTTATTCGGCACAAAATATACTGAATCGATTTTAATATTTTTTTTTAAACAACAAATGAATGCAAACTATTGTAATAATTTTCATTTTTTAAAGCTTTTTTTTTCATTTTATAACGTTAAACAACCAGCTAGTGTTTAAACATTTGTATCATCATAGGATGTTTACGTGATCTTCAAATGCTTTAATTTGGTACTTATTTAGAGTCATTATTAGATTCTTCTTAGTGAGAGATTATGTGGATGGAGTCTTTTTAACCTTCGCCTAATAGTTGGGCTTCGGGACAAGGCAGAAGCCAATGGGCTAGTGCGAATCCGAAGTTTTGTAAAGTGCCGACTGCTATAGAGCTGCATAGTCTCTAACACTGTTGGGATGTTTAGGGCATCGTGCAGCGTGGTGTTTCTGACACACCACGGGGCATCCGTGATTCTTCTAAGTGCCTTGTTCTGACATGCCTGCAGTCTGGAGATGTTGGAGGTAGCCGTGGTGCCCCAGATTTGAATTGCATACCACCATATTGATGCCACTACTTTGAAGGTAGATGGGCCTTTTGCCTAGTGACAGTTTGTTTGAGGGCCAGAGAAGCCAGTCTAGCTTCTTCAGCTTTTGGTAGCATCGCACAGTGACAATTTTAATATGTACACGCCATGTGAGCCGTTTATCCAGGATCAGACCTAAATATTGAATTTGCTCCTTCTGTGGAATGATGCTTGCATTATATTTAATAGCTGGACAGACACCTTTTCTTAAGGTGAAAGTGCAATTACTGGACTTGGCAGAGTTGATCATAATAATCCAGCGCTTGGCCCAGGCGTGCAATCTTATTAAGTAATGGTTTACTTTTGGTGTTTCGGAGTTGAAGACTATAGCCGCATCGTCGGCTTATGTAGCAGTGATTACTTGATCATCATTAATTATCGGCATGTCCGAGGTAAAATGTGAGTATAGGATCGGAGCGAAAACGCTACCTTTTGGAACGCCTGCCTTCATGCGTCTGGTGGTGGATTTCCTATCTCTGACTGCCACAGAGAAAGAATTCGTTCAAAAAGCTGAGTTGGGACTGCCAAGCAGGAGCGTTCTGAGTGTGTAGTAAACCATCAATCCAGACCCTATCGAAAGCCTGCTTCTAATGAATCTAATCATCTAAGAAGACTGCGGAGGAATATTGTTTCAACTCAAACGCAGATAGGATGTGTTGAACGACCCGATGTAGTTGTTCTGGTGTACCGTGCTGCGATTTGAAGCCAAATTAGTGGTCAGGAATGGCTTCTCGGACTCACTTTTCTGCCAACACTCTACTCAGAAATATTCTTTCAAATATTTTGGAGAACGTTGAGAGCATGCTAATCGGTCTGTATGACGTGACAAGACTCTCAGACAATCCGGGTTTTGGGATCATGGTTATCTTTGTGCATTTCCACTGTATGGGGAAATGGCAGATCCGCAGCATACAGTTGTGAATTAGTGTCAGAAACAACACTGCCTTCCACGGGAGGACTTTCACCACTTTGTTGTCAATTCGGTCGTGTCCAGGACTCTTCTTAGAATTCAGCTTCCGGATCTGATTCGCAACCTCTTCTGGTGAGATGTGCTTGATTGGAATCTGATCCAGATCATTCCTTGATAGGGCCTCAACTGTTTCCCTCAACTCCTCAGAATCAGCTAGATTGAATGGAGTGAAGCGGCTCTCCAACTCATCCGCGAACGTTTCAGCTTTTTCTGACTCTATGCGCACGCATTGATTTTGAGGACCACGAATTGGGGAGTGCTTATGTGGCTGATGTTTCACGCACTTTTTGGTTGGGTGATCATTACACATCAGATTATGAAGTAGTCAGAACGAACGTTTTGTATCGTCAGAGTCAGTTCCCGGGCAACTCTCCTACATGTTCATTACGTTATCTCATGAATCTACGTCGCAATGTATCTCACCAGTTCCAGGACTTCAGGTCTTAAACGAGCCTGAGGAGGGATGGGAGATCAAAGTGGTTTTTGTGAGGTCGCCAGTTCTTCAGCTTCATGACTGTTAGCATTAAACAGATCAATCATGTCTTCTAGATCATTAGCCGAATTGATCTTGAGATTTAGATTGATCTGTTCATTAAGGTGTTGATGGAAGACCGTTAAATTTGCTTGAGGAGGAAGTAGCCTAAGTAAGCAAATATAGTTGTCCGGTGTCAGGCTGATTCTTACGAAAAGTGGTATGTGGTCCGAGCTGAGGTAGGCTGACTCGAAGATGGATAGAGCTGCTGGATTTAAACCATTGTAGACGGAAAAATCCACTGCATCTTGCGGAGTCATACGTGTATAATGTAGGAGACCCAGTGGCAAGAACTTCTCTGGCTGAATTTATAATAGATTTATAAACAGACGTACCTCTATGCGTGGCGAGCCTGGAGCCCCATACTCTGTGTTTGGCATTCCAGTCCCCACCTATCAAGAACTTGGGCCAAGAAGCTTGAAAAGGTTGTTAAATTGCTGCTCCGATATCTGGGGACCTGGAGGCAGCAATGGCTAGATTACCTTGATTTGTTTGGATGCTGATAGGGCCGCTTTGAATGGAGTCAGTACGGAAGGGCTCCAGCGGATGGTGACGAAGAGATGATCGGACGAGTATTGCGGGCCCCTTCTCATACGACTGTCATCCGGCTCTATAAATTTCAAACCCCTTCTTTTTAAAGACTGTACGTATACAAAAATGGCTTTCAGAAATGAGAATCACGTCAATGGAATTGACCGCCATGTACACCTCCAACTCTTTTCCGCGATTAAGCACGCCTCCAGCATTCCAGATGGCGAGGATAAGTTGTGATCGGCTCATTTATTGGATAGGACGGCGAAGAGCATCTCCATCATCTTGGAGTGAATCTTAATCAGGGAGTCGATTTTCTTGGCAAGTCTGTCAAGGTTAGATACCACAGTAGAGAGCTGTTCACCTTGATTAGGGGATGGATAGAACTGAGTATAGCCACAGTTAGGCGTGGGATAACGAAGATGACATGACCCAACATTACCATCTTGCTGCTGTTGTGATTGAGAGGTTCTAATAGGCTCCTGGTGAGTTTCCCTAAATGGTTGGAGTTGAGTCACAGAAAAGATTTGTTTCTGATTATATGTAGAGCAGTGACTTGCTGCTGTTGTTGATGTCGTTGCATCTGTTGTTGACGCAGGAGCTTTTGTTGAGCTGATTGACGGAGTTGCTTAGAAGCTTCAGCTTATGTAAGGCCGACAGATAGCTTATTTGAAACTGGCGTTGTGCTAGGATGCTGAAGGGAACAAGAGGCGTTCAGTGTAGTGCGGGTTGCCGGGGCTCTTTTTGGTGATCGCTTCTTTATACTTCACATAACCTTTATAATTTGCAGTGTGAGACTCACCAAACAGTGCACATATGGGGGGCTCATCAGGCATTTTACTGCAGGACGTTGTGGTGTGAGCCTGATCGCATTTAATGCACTTGAACTGCTTTCGCCAGTAACTTTTTGTTTGAGCGAACTCCTGACAGCGATTACATTGTGGTACATCTTTGAACGGGAGGGGTGGTGCGACTTTGACTATCTGCCGGCAAAGCCTCTTTATTTCATACACCTCTTTGTTGTTCACGTTGGGCACAAGGTCCACAAAAAACAAATTTAGTGGACGACCGTCTGATCTGCTTTTTGGGTTGTGCACGTTACAAGCCATGTGTTCTTTGTCGGATTATTCCCTTTTTTTGTTGTCGGTTAAGGTGGTATGATGAAGGTTGCGGATGACTACCCTGTAAGCCGTTTCTTCTTTAAGTAGATATGAGTGGTGTGGAATTTTCTGTTTCTCAAGGTATTTCCTGATATTGCGATAGACATCGCTAGTTTGGGCCGCAGCTTGATTCCGTCATTGGACAAGGCCTTCAGCACATATGACTCGGGTTCGGTCACCGTATCTAAGTTTTCTAACAAACTGTTAATGTTGATAATGCCAGCGATGAAGATGGATGGCGTCTTCGGAATTTTAGATTGATTGCTTGCTTAAGCTGAGATGTTGCTTTCCTTAAGAATGCATGTCGAGGGATCAGCAGGGGACACACTGATTGTATCACTACTACTTTCCATGTCTTCCTCTTATCATTGACCATTAGTGGAGAGAAACGGTTGTTATTTCCAGCCGGATTAGTGCAGGAAGTTAGCAAAGGAGCTATGTAAGGGCTCAGTCCAGTTGAAGTTGACGAAACTTTCTCTGCACTTTAATATTGAACAAGCAATACACGCTCGCTGGTATGCACGAACGAGGTGCCAAAAACGAGAATCACTCAAACACTTATTCAATTAACTTGGAATCTTGGAAAATGTTAAAATTTATATGCAAGCAGTTTAAAAATACTATAATTTTGGTACTTTTTTTTCCTTTAATAACTTGAGATAAGAGAGCTTTTAACCAAATCGCCTATAAAATATTAGGCGATTTCAAAAATGTCAAAAACTGTTTTCATCACACCGTGAAGTGGAATTGGGTTGGAATTGAGAAGAAAGTGGTTTCCAGCACACACCGGTATAAAAAACAAATAAGTTTTTCTAATAAGAGCATTAATTTGGATATAGGGTTTGTATGGGGGGTATCCGGTCCGATTCGGCTGATTCCGACAAATGTACAACGCATCGTAAAAAGAAAACTATGTGCAAAATTTTAACTCTCTACCTTTAAATTTAGAGTTTCTGCCAAACAACATTTGGATTTGGGACCAGTGTGCATTGGTTGGTTTGATCCAATTATTCTGTTATTATTTCAATAACAAAATGCATTACAGTTATTTTTAATGAATAAATAAATAAAATTTTTCCAAAATAAAAAGTTTTTAAATTAGGGTTCTAAACTAAACTAAGCTACTTTCTATCCCACGCCACTTTCCCCACCAGAGCCCGCGCGAGCTGGGGTCCATTAAAAACCGAACAATACTGGGTATCGACCACAAGTCACTTCGGTACTGAACTACTGGAGATTAGCAACATTAATTGACTACTACACGGCTACAGACCTAATGTCATCAGCCATTTATACTAATCATAAAGCACTATCAAAATAAATTTATATAAAGTGTGCGAAATTAAGTTAAATAGTTAAAAGAATACCATGTGTTAAGGAGAGTTAAGAGATTAGATTTTAGATGATCGGAAGAAATAGAATCAGATACAAGGTCATAGTATAGATTGTAAGATTGACATAAAACACGTAAAGGATCATGCTGCAAATAAGTAGTCTTACATGTACCAACAAGTATAGGAGAATAATTCCTTGTAACCCGAGAAGGAACATTAAAATTAATACTACCAAGCAAGGAAGGGGAAAAGATGCGGCCTACAATTAGATTGTGCAAGAATGTGACACCAAGAGTCGTTCTGCGACTGGATAATTTCGGGAGGCGGATTAATTTAATACGGCTGTGGTAAGATGGAAGGTTTATATTGGGATCCCAGTGTAAGTGACGCAGTACAAAAAGCAAGAATTGCTTTTGAACAGACTCAATACTATCACTATACTTTTTAAACTGTGGATCCCATACACATGAAGCATATTCAAGTATTGGCCTAACCAAAGAAGTGAATAATAATTTGGTGGTGTAAGGATCATTAAACTATTTAGACCAACGTTTAATGTATCCTAAAACACCTCTAGCTTTACATGTGATACAAGAAATATGCGACCCAAAATGCAGCTTTGGATCCATCAACACACCCAGGTCACTGAATTGTGTGACACGTTCTAGAGTGTGATTATTAATGTGGTAGCTTTTTACAATTAAATTTTTAAGGTAAAAGGACATTATTTTACATTTGTCACAATTAAGAGAAAGATAATTTTTGGCGCACCACTGAGATAAGGAATCAAGATCTTCTTGAAGAAATATTTGTTGGACCGGAGATAAAATAGATAGGCATAACTTAACATCATTAGCGTACATTAGGACGTTAGAATGCTTTATGGCAAATGTCAAATCGTTTATAAAAATTTTAAATAATAATGGGCCAAGGTGGCTACCCTGAGGGACACCAGAAGTTACACAAATAGTCTTAGATATATTATTATTATGACGTATTTACAATTTAAAGAAATTATAAACATAGTCTATTCACAAAGTTGATTAACAAAGGATTTCCATCCGTCTCTATTGCGTGCTAATGCGCGAAGTTCGCTCATAGATTTTCTTGTTTCAGCCGCAACAGTTCGTTTCCACGTCAATTTCGGTCTTCCCCTGGACCTCGTCCCTTGAGGGTTCCATTCCAATATGGTATGGGGTATTTCGTCGATATTTTTGCGAAGGGTATGTCCCAGCCAACCGTACTTTCGTTTCCGTACCACAATTTCAATTGGGTCTTGCTCGCAGATTTGCCAGAGTCGCTGATTACTAATAATTCTCGGCCATCAGATTCGCAAAATAGTAAGCAAACATCGGTTGATGAACGTTTGTAGTTTCCTCATGTTTGTAGTTGTAGTATGCCAAGTCTCACAGCCATAAAGCAAGACAGATTTTACACAAGCGTTAAATATTATTATTTTCGTCTTCTGGTGGACATGATTAGCTCTCCAGAAGTTAATATTCAATCCCACTTTTTTAGACTCCACAGTGAGTTTATCTAGTTGGGTTTGCATATCCGAACAGCGATTCGTTAGCAGTGCTACATCGTCGGCGTATTCCAGGTCGCTTAATTTTCTGTGCAACTTCCAGTTGAGTCCTATGTTTTCGATTCCTGCAGATTCAAGGACTAAATCAAGGACGTTGATAGACAACAGCGGAAATAGCGCACATCCTTGCTTAACACCGCTCTTACATGCAAAAGACTCGCTTAGCTGTCCGTTGTGTAGAACACGGCTAGTGGAGTCTTCGTAGCTGGCCTTGATGATGTTGACGAGTTTTTACGGTACTCCTCTAGCGCTTAGCGCTAACCATATACCATTGCGATCTAGAGCATCGAAGGCTTTTAAATAGTCGATGAAGGCTATGTATAGTGGAGCATTAAATTCTGCAGATTGTTCAACCAATATGCCTACTGTGTTGATAAGATCAGTGCACGATTTCTCTGGACGAAACCCGGCTTGATTTTTTCTAATAAGCTTATTTACGTGTTCTGCAATTCTACCCAGTATGATTTGATTCAGTACCTTCATAACAGTTGGTAAAAGTGAGATGCCTCTCCAGTTGGAGCACTTTTTCTTGTTTCCTTTTTTGGGGATTTTAATAATTATGGACCCTTTCCACGTCCTAGGTACTGCTTCAGTGATCCAAACTGTTTTTAAAATACCCACCACTTTACTGGCCATGAGGAGTGCGTCTGCTTGAAAGCATTCTACTGCAAGTCCATCGTTCCCAGGTGCTTTGCCTTTTTTGAGGGTACGGATTGCTTCTACTATTTCGTCTATTGTTGGAGGGATCGTATCTATTTGTCTACTTGTATTGTGCCGATTTCGGATGGTTAGCTGTTCTACGCTTGCAAGGGATGGCGTATTAAGCGTACGCTCAAAGTATTCTTTCCATATTCTTGCTTGCTCGTCTTTGGATGTAACAATGTTACCGTTTTCTTCCTCAATGGGGCTGTTGATTTTAACGTTCCCTCCGCTAATAGTTCTTGTGAGGTCGTAAATAACTTTCATGTCACCTTTTGAGGCGGCTTCTTGTGCACTCTCTCCTAGTTTGTCAAAATACGCCAATTTGTCGATTCTTGTCTGCTTACTTATTAATTTATTTAGTACGTTATATTCAAGGGTATGTTCTTCTATGCGCTGTGGATTATTCTCATTAAGCATCTTGATTTTTATATGGTTTCTTTCTGCGAATCTTCTCCAAAGAGTTACTGACATCCACTCTTCCTTTGTCCTGGATTTTTTGCCTAGTATATTGTCACACACAGTAAACATAGAGCTACTCAGGGTTGCCCAGGCTTCCTCGCAGTCTGAGTTATCTATGACTATTTCAGAGAGTTTGGCTATAAATTCCTGTTTTGTAGCATTGTCAGTTAATTTCCTTACGTCAAATCTTTGTGATGGAGCAGGTCTGTTCCCATGTCGATACCGCAGTGTTTCTAGGCGGATCTCGGCGCATATTAAGTAGTAGTCACTGTTAATTTCAGCATTTCGCTTGTTACGGACGTCACATAACATACCACACGCCATTCGGGACATGCAGATATGATCAATCTGTGAGGAAAAGCTTCCATTGGGTGAGTTCCAAGTTACTTTGTGGTTGTCCTTATGAGCGAACATTGAACCTCCTATTTTAAGGTCGTGATTGTTGCAGAGCTCTATAAGTAATTCACCATTTTCATTCCGGGTACCCATGCCATGAACTCCCATAATTGATTCATAACCGGTGTTATTTGCTCCTATTTGTGCGATAAAGTCTCCCATCAACAGTATGATATCTCGATGCGGTATTTCTTCCAGAACTCCATTTAGCATGCTATAGAAGTTATCTTTATCACCTATATCACTGTCTTCAGTTGGTGCATATATCTGTACAATTAAAACATTTTGTCCTTTAGCTCGTAGGCGTGCGCTGATTATCCTTTCATTCCAAGCCTTCCATGACATCATTGCATTTTTAACTCTCTTGCTAAGATAAATGCCAACGCCCCGATAGTGTGGGTCAGTTGCTTTGGGCATGCCTGAGAAGAGGAATAGGTCGCCCCTGTTATTATTTATTTCTTCGCATTCATTCCATCTAACTTCGCTTGCACCCAGGATGTCAATTTTCAATCTTGCACATTCTGCCGTCAGCATTGCAAATCTTCCCGCTTGAAAAATTGTTCTTACATTCCATTGTCCTACTCGTATCCTTTTCCGTTTGCCAATTGTCGTTACCTTGTTGTTGTTGTTATTATCCGAGGTTAATCTTGTGAATACATGAATCGATGAGTTTTCAGACGCAATGGAAGATTAAACCAAAGCGTCCTAGTTCGGTGGCAGATATACCGCTGAACACTCGGTCGCCATTGCCTCATTTGTGAAAAACGGGGGACACCACGAGAAGGTTGAGGTTGTGTAGAGAGGTTATAAGAGACACATCATACACCATGACCACCCATGTCTTAGATATAGCTGTTTTAAAAATAACTCTTTGGGTGGAAGTTAGATAGGATGCAATCCAGTTAACTAACTTGGGATGAAAACCAAAGGTATTCAGTTATTTAAGGACTACGAAGTGACAAACACTGTCAAAAGCTTTACTAAAATCTAAGTAAATGACATCCATTTGATGTTGTTGTGAAAAACTACAATTGACCAACGAAGTAAATTCTAATAAGATGGTTGTAGTTGAACGCTTCTTGGCGAAACCGTGCTGTGAAGTACTTAGTAAAGGAAGAACGAAATGATGCACCTGATCGGTGATAATATGTTCAAACAATTTCGGAATAGCGCAAAGCTTAGCTATTCCTCGGTAATTTGATATATTAGCTCTGCTGCCTTTTTTGTGGAGTGGGTTAATATATGACTGCTTCCAAATATTAGGTAATACAGAGGTATCCAGAGATAAGTCAAACAATTTGCAGATTGATCTAAGCAAAGCATCAGCACACCGCTTTAGAATACTCTGGTCCTGGTAAAAACGTTAATTTAGAAGATTTTAAATATTGTAATACTGTATCACAATCAATAACTAGCATATTAAATTGATTAAATTGATGAATATGATATATATGCTTTGGAAAAAGTTCGAAAAAAGATTGGAAATTTCTCCATCGCTGCAACATTCAACACCATTTAATTTCATACAGGATGGGAATATATCCAACTTGCGCTTGATGTTAATAAAGTTATAAAACTTTTTAGGATCTCTTTTAATATCCTCTTTGACATGTGTCACGTATGACTGATAGCAGAAATATTTTTCCTTAATAAGTGAATATTGTTCCTCATTAATCTCACTTAACTACGTATACATAATAATACAATATTACAGCTTAAAGCTAAATAAACTCTGTGTAATTAAACATCTGGTTAGAAATGTTTTTATTTAAATATTATTTATTAAGTACATTACACCACTTAAAATATTGTTGTGAGGACTATGAGAAAAACAGAAAATTGAATCACCATCCTGGTAAGTGACTCTGCGAGAGGGTTTGGTTAGGAGAGAAGTCTGTCATTGTATCGGTTGCTATGGAAGTTTATTTCCTGTAGGCATGCTGTGGTCGTTATGTATCGTTGAGTTCCTAATGAACCACGTATCATTGGTGATTGTACGAAAGGCGTTATTTTGGAGGTCCTTTACTTTCCTGCGATTTGAAGGGCGTGATGTAGGTACCATATTTCCAGGATGGACAACGATTCACTTGTATATTAAAAGCTAAATTTGCTCCAATTACACAGAAGCTAGTTTTGGCCAATTTATGGGAACAGAATCGGACAATAGTAGTAATATGATATTTCCATGTTAGATGTTTATCAAGGTGAAAGTCCAAGTATTTCATAACTGTGCGCTGCTGTATCGCCAGGTCACCAATCATTACTGGAGGTGTATCACTTCTCCTGATGTTGAACGCACACCAGAGATGTGCAGCGAGTGCTTCGTTTTCATGAAGAGCTCTCAAATTAACGAGCTAGCTCGTGAAGACGAGCTTTTCCTGTTTCCTTTTATCTCATATCTCGTTTGGTTCCTTTGTGTTTATATTGCTAATTTGCATTGTTTTCTCTGGTTTGTTATGTCTAGACAAATTCATATTGAAAAGGTCTTTTGCATGCATTTGTATTTCCGTCTGCTTGTGTGCTGCAATCGACTATTGCTTTCTACCTGCACCCCCTCCATCTCTCGCTCTGCATACTATGCATTGCATACACACATACACAACAAAACGTAGAATATACGCTACCAAACCATCCCACCAAAAAAGCAAGATTGCAAACGATTTGGTAGAATTCCAGCAAAAACAGCAAAATCCGAGTAGTTTGGGGGGATCCCGTAGATAGAACTTCTCTCCGCAACTGTATTTAAGCGGTAAAGAGTTGACGACCTCAAGACGTAGCTAATCTGGTACCCCAGAGGTATTGTTTGGCTTTCCAATCTCTACCGATCAGAAAGTTGGGACCTAGTTCCTCGAAGAGATTACTGAATTGAATCTCCTGAATAGTGCATTTAAGGGCAATATATAGCGGCAATAATCAGTTCACCAAGATCGGTGGAGACTTACACAGCTGCACATTGTTTGGTATTTAAAATTAATTTTAATACTCTTGAGAATAAATAAATAGAAATTTTTTTAATTAATTAACAAATGTATTTACAATCAGTTAGAACAAATCTAACTGACATACCATACGAAGTGTCATCTGCATATGTAGTAATCTTTCGAATATTTTCGAGAGTATCGCCAACAAATTGATTGGATGATAAGAGCTTACCAGGTTTAGGAATCATAATAATATCAGCCCAGCCTTTTCCACGTTGGATCCACCAACATTTTTGAAAGGAGTTATTCTCCTAGTAGGACGCTTAAGGAGTTTTGTTGTACTCCACAAGTTATGCTCAACATTGCTTGCTTGTGCCATTGCAAGAAAACCGCCAATCGTTTTATTACGTAGTTCACATAGGATCTTTTTTAGCCTCTTGTTGGACCTGTTGAACATGGTCTTCTCACGCAGGTTTCTACTAAGTTGCCAAACTCTACGTAGTCTTCGCCTCTCTCTGATCAATTCCCTAACTTAATCAGACCATCCTTGGTCACGGTCACGCTTTAGGATGCAAGGGCTGTTAGACAGTGGAGATACTAAGGAACGCCTGCTTTTATGATTTTTCGTGTAATTATTGCGAATTTCTCTGTTAAGCTCAATACAGCACAGTGGTCTGAGAAAAGATCAAAGTAATTTTTGGTAGTTAGTAAGTTCGGGGCGATTCTTCGAAAGATGGTGAAGTCCAGAACATCAGGTACATTTTGTACGTCCGTTGGCCTGAAGAGTGAGTTTCAAAGTTCATTTCCTGTATACAGCGAAAAAGGACACTTCCTTTTTGGGTTGTTCGTTCTGGAGCAACACCAGAGTTCTTGGCACTGAAGTCTCCACCCACTTTGAATTTGGAGCCAAATCCGCTGAAGGTGTTCTCAAATATGGATTGATAGACCGAGTTACCTGGAGGGATGTATACAGCGGCTATTGTTGTACGACCAACTGAACTATACACAGAGATCAAAGCAGCCAGAAGCAAACTACTGGAGCCATCTCATTACGAGAATGTTAAATGCTCGTTTTAATGAGAATAGCTGCACCGCCTTGAGCTCCTCCACTAGGATGATTTGAAACATGATGATTACAATGACTTTCCGCTACGAGTAGAACGTTTGTATAGTTTTTCTTAAAGTAGCTTTCTACTTCTGACCTAATTTTACTTACAAAATAAATAAAAGTTAACTTTAAATAAAAAAAAAATTAAAAAAATCAAAACCCAAAAAAATAACACAAAATAATATTCTTATAAACAAAAATCTTGAATATTCAGCTAAAAAAATTAATGCAAGCCCCCCTCTTCTATACTCTACATTAAATCCTGAAACTAATTCAGATTCACCTTCAGCAAAATCAAGGAGTAATAATCCTATATTAAAAGAATAAAGTTTTACAAAAAAAAGGCATACATATTCAAAGAATTAAAGACAAAAATAATGTGAAAATAGGAGAAATATAATAACTTAAATAATTTGATAATAAAGGATAAGTTTGTTCTTTAGTAAATAATTTAATTACATCACAAAAAGGTTGAGGAATTCCTATAATTCCAACTTTATTAGGACCTTTACAAATTTGGATATAACCTAAAACTTTACGTTCTAATAGAGTTAAAAAAGCAACTCTTACTAAAACACAAATAGTTAATAATAAACTTCCAATCAATAATAATAAAAATTCTATATAAAACAAGTACTATTTGTAGTTTATACTACATAAATAAATTCTAAATTTATTGCACTAATCTGCCAAAATAGTAAACATTAATAAAATTCACTATTTAAAATATAATTATTTTAATATTTAATCCTTTCGAACTAAAATATTATATATTATTAAATATAGAAACCAACCTGGCTTACGCCGGTTTGAACTCAGATCATGATAGAATTTAAAGGCGAACAGACTTAAAATTTGAACGGCTACACCCAAAATTATATCTTAATCCAACATCGAGGTCGCAATCTTTTTTTTCGATATGTACTCTCCAAAAAATTACGCTGTTATGCCTAAAGTAACTTAAATTTTTAATCATTGTTAATGGACCCATAATTCATGCATTTATGTTTTAATAAATTAAAAGTTTATTAAATTTTAATATCGCCCCAATAAAATATTTTAATTTATAATAATAAAAATAATCTTATTAATTAAAATAAAAAAAAAATATATAAAGATTTATAGGGTCTTCTCGTCTTTTAATTAAATTTTAGCTTTTTGACTAAAAAATAAAATTCTATTTTAAATTTATATGAAACAGTTAATAAATAATAATAATGTAATTAAACATCTGGTTAGAAATGTTTTTATTTAAATATTATTTATTAAGTACATTACACCACTTAAAATATTGTTGTGAGGACTATGAGAAAAACAGAAAATTGAATCACCATCCTGGTAAGTGACTCTGCGAGAGGGTTTGGTTAGGAGAGAAGTCTGTCATTGTATCGGTTGCTATGGAAGTTTATTTCCTGTAGGCATGCTGTGGTCGTTATGTATCGTTGAGTTCCTAATGAACCACGTATCATTGGTGATTGTACGAAAGGCGTTATTTTGGAGGTCCTTTACTTTCCTGCGATTTGAAGGGCGTGATGTAGGTACCATATTTCCAGGATGGACAACGATTCACTTGTATATTAAAAGCTAAATTTGCTCCAATTACACAGAAGCTAGTTTTGGCCAATTTATGGGAACAGAATCGGACAATAGTAGTAATATGATATTTCCATGTTAGATGTTTATCAAGGTGAAAGTCCAAGTATTTCATAACTGTGCGCTGCTGTATCGCCAGGTCACCAATCATTACTGGAGGTGTATCACTTCTCCTGATGTTGAACGCACACCAGAGATGTGCAGCGAGTGCTTCGTTTTCATGAAGAGCTCTCAAATTAACGAGCTAGCTCGTGAAGACGAGCTTTTCCTGTTTCCTTTTATCTCATATCTCGTTTGGTTCCTTTGTGTTTATATTGCTAATTTGCATTGTTTTCTCTGGTTTGTTATGTCTAGACAAATTCATATTGAAAAGGTCTTTTGCATGCATTTGTATTTCCGTCTGCTTGTGTGCTGCAATCGACTATTGCTTTCTACCTGCACCCCCTCCATCTCTCGCTCTGCATACTATGCATTGCATACACACATACACAACAAAACGTAGAATATACGCTACCAAACCATCCCACCAAAAAAGCAAGATTGCAAACGATTTGGTAGAATTCCAGCAAAAACAGCAAAATCCGAGTAGTTTGGGGGGATCCCGTAGATAGAACTTCTCTCCGCAACTGTATTTAAGCGGTAAAGAGTTGACGACCTCAAGACGTAGCTAATCTGGTACCCCAGAGGTATTGTTTGGCTTTCCAATCTCTACCGATCAGAAAGTTGGGACCTAGTTCCTCGAAGAGATTACTGAATTGAATCTCCTGAATAGTGCATTTAAGGGCAATATATAGCGGCAATAATCAGTTCACCAAGATCGGTGGAGACTTACACAGCTGCACATTGTTTGGTATTTAAAATTAATTTTAATACTCTTGAGAATAAATAAATAGAAATTCAGATTCACCTTCAGCAAAATCAAGGAGTAATAATCCTATATTAAAAGAATAAAGTTTTACAAAAAAAAGGCATACATATTCAAAGAATTAAAGACAAAAATAATGTGAAAATAGGAGAAATATAATAACTTAAATAATTTGATAATAAAGGATAAGTTTGTTCTTTAGTAAATAATTTAATTACATCACAAAAAGGTTGAGGAATTCCTATAATTCCAACTTTATTAGGACCTTTACAAATTTGGATATAACCTAAAACTTTACGTTCTAATAGAGTTAAAAAAGCAACTCTTACTAAAACACAAATAGTTAATAATAAACTTCCAATCAATAATAATAAAAATTCTATATAAAACAAGTACTATAGTAGTTTATACTACATAAATAAATTCTAAATTTATTGCACTAATCTGCCAAAATAGTAAACATTAATAAAATTCACTATTTAAAATATAATTATTTTAATGTTTAATCCTTTCGAACTAAAATATTATATATTATTAAATATAGAAACCAACCTGGCTTACGCCGGTTTGAACTCAGATCATGTAAGAATTTAAAGGCGAACAGACTTAAAATTTGAACGGCTACACCCAAAATTATATCTTAATCCAACATCGAGGTCGCAATCTTTTTTTTCGATATGTACTCTCCAACTTATATTTTTAATCATTGTTAATGGACCCATAATTCATGCATTTATGTTTTAATAAATTAAAAGTTTATTAAATTTTAATATCGCCCCAATAAAATATTTTAATTTATAATAATAAAAATAATCTTATTAATTAAAATAAAAAAAAAATATATAAAGATTTATAGGGTCTTCTCGTCTTTTAATTAAATTTTAGCTTTTTGACTAAAAAATAAAATTCTATTTTAAATTTATATGAAACAGTTAATATCTCGTCCAACCATTCATTCCAACCTTCAAATAAAAGACTAATGATTATGCTACCTTTGCACAGTTAAAAGACTGCGACCATTTAATAATTCAGTGGGCTGATTAGACTTTTATTTAATTCAAAAAGACATGTCTTTGTTAAACAGGCGATCACTATTTTTGCCGAATTCTTTACATAAACTTTTCATTTATATTTATTGAACATACAAAATATACTAATTTTATCATTTTTAGAGTTCCGTATCCATAGGCAGCTAACGGGACTCTATTACTAAACTTCCACTGTCCGGCCGTCCGTCCTTCCGTCCGTCCGTCTCCTGCTCTACTCACTAACCGTTATAGGTAGAGATTTGAAATTTTCACAGAGTGTGTAATTCACTTGTGTGTAGAACGACAAATACTAAAAATACACATTTTTGGTACGGAACCCTCCGTGTGCGAGTCCGACTCACACTTCGCTGATTTTTTTTTTAATTTTTAAATTTAAAATTAATATTTTAATAAAATCTTAAAATATAATAAATAATATGAGCCGAAGGCCATAGCAGCCAGTGCTCCCCCCTTTAATTTTTGATAAGTTTTTACAATTTAAGTAATTGTAATAATAAATAAATAAATAATAAATAATAATTTATAATAAAATAAGTTATAACAAATTTATAAATAATTGATATTTTTGAACATATATTTTTTATACTTATTTATTATTTTTAATTATTTATTTTATTAATTTAATTAAATAAATAAATTTATAAATTCTAAATTAAATTTATTTCTTAAAAGACTAGATACCTTTAAAAACGAATAACATATCTTTTCTAATATAATATTTAAAATAAATTTATTATATTAACTTTAATATTATACTAAATGTTTAAAATATATTTGTGTTATTTATTTAATAAACGCTGATACAAGGTTCCATAAATTAAATTTTCTTTTTTAATAATATTTTTTCAAATTATTTCAATTTTCTTTTACAATACTAATTCACTATTATTAAATTTATTTTTTCTTTAAACAATACTAAAACATTTCACTTTATAATTATTTTTAATAATTTAAAAAATAAAATTAATAAATAAAATCTAATCAATTTATATTGATTTGCACAAAAATCTTTTTAATTTAAATGAAATACTTTACTTAATAGCTTAAAATTGCATTTTAGATACACTTTCTAGTACATCTACTACGTTACGACTTATTTTATAATAAGAGCGACGGGCGATGTGTACAAATTTTAGATCTAAAATCAAATTATTAATCTTTATAATTTTACTATCTAATCCAATTTGCTTCAGTAAGCATATCGTCCCAGTGATTGTCGCTTTCGAGCAAGCCGAGTGCAAGGCATGCATACTGTTGTCCAATTCACGTTGTGTATATCTTGAAATGACAATGGGCCGGTGACATTAACCAACAACAATCGCAGATAGAAGCACGCAGTCTGCCTTGGATTGACTGTTTAAACCCGGCTGAAAGTGTTCGATTTGAATGTGGCGGGACACGCATCAACTAATGTACTTTGCTTGCGGTGCATTAATTTTTTTTTGATTCCATGTGAAATAGCGTGGTACTTCTGAATAGAGTAGTGTTCATGCAAAGGCACCGAAAGTGTCATGACGATTACACAATTCGAAAAATTCTGTGAGTGTAGTTTTTGGTGGATTCATGGCACGCTCAATTCCTGCCTCGTTGGTGAAAAATACGTGCTGGCCGTTTTCAAGTTGGATGGCTAAATGTGTAACTGCTGAGTCCCGTTCATGAATTGGAAATCCAAAGATACGCCAGATAGCTTCATTGGAGCTTATGTACCTGCCAATTTGGTAGCGCATTATTTCGTCATTCCTATTCAATTGAGGAGCATTCACATCTATATTCTGAAGTTGAAGCATAGCCATATCGCTGTCTTTATTCACATACTTACAAATGTATTTAATGGACTTCACCGAACTGCAAAACTCAACATTAATATGAGCATTGAATGTTTTGCTCAGCAGAGGCGAATATGGTACCACCCAACGATTGTCAATGTCAATATCTGCGCTGTATAAGTATTTCTTCGACGATATATTGGATATCCGTCGACGTTTGTGATCGTGTCGTTGTACATTTTCCATCTGCCATACAAGGCGATAAACAATTTAGATCACCACATGGGCCATGAATCATGTTTGTGGTAACAATATCGAACAGTAGTTGATCAGTAGACGTATCTGGAATTTCCGAAGAAAGTACAGTATCGATTTCCTCAGGGCGTATTTTGTCGACAAACCAAACCAAAATGTGTGTATCAGGTAATTCTCGCTTTTGCCATTCAATTGAATACATCTAGCAACGTGTGGGACCGAATACGTGTAATTTTGTAATGAAGCTAATTTTTAGAAGCTTTGTTATTAATCTTTTGTTTAATATTATGGTTAATTTTTTTGTAGTATACTTTTAGGCTGTTGAATATGAAAACCGCGATTAAAAAGTAGGCGGATAAAAAATACCTAACGACTTATTCTCATACCTACCAAATATATAAAAAAAATTTCATAAAAATCGGTCCAGCCGTTTCAGAGGAGTTCACGCACTAACCCCGTGACACGAGAATTTTATATATTAGATTTGTGGCAGCCTGTTGCCAAACAGCCACTGCACTCGACGTCAGCGCCAGTGCGGAGTTCGAGAGAGATATTGTAAAAAACACACAGCGATGATAGTGGGAATTCAATACGTGATCACAGAAGCGATAAGATGTACTGCCATCAGAGAAGAAAGAAACTATTAGTTTATAAAGAAGTTATAAGTGTATAAATAATTGATATTATAAGTGAAAACGCATGTATATTATTAGTATTTTAGGGTTATTATTGCACACTATTCACTGAGGACAGGTTTGGAATCAGCGCAAAAAATTAGCTTAAAATGATGAAAAATATTCCATTAAAAAAAAAATGCTTTTGTCCAGTGAAATATGAAATGATTAGGTTGCAATTTATTAGTGTTACTACTAATGTGACTCATATAGTTACTTGGTATTGAAATATTGGGATAGGTAAAGGTTCTGACGTAACTCCTCCCCCCTTTAATTGAAAACTCTCCTGAGGTCTCTTGTTTTAAAAATAATAATTATTATTGTAACTGAAATGATAGTAATTAATGATTGTACTATATATAAAAGTGAGTTTCTGAGATTCTTATTTCGTCGATTTTCTGTAAATTACACTACTTAACAAATTTCGAAATTTTAACGTGAAAACATTTTTAAAATGAATATGCCACAAACTGAATTTTCAGAATTTTTCGAAAATTGTCGCCTCTGTTTTTAATATATCTCGTAACCCAAAAGTCGTAGCGCCAAGTAATTTGTGTATTCTGAAAAATTGTTTTGTGGAGCAGCGTGTAAGAGGAATTTTGTCATGGTGCGTTCAAAAGGCATCAAAAATTGAGACAAGTCCTTTTCTTTTAAAGTGTTTTGCTTGAGTAGCGATGGTCCTATTTCAATGATTTTTCAAAAATTTTTGGACCTGGGAAAATCAAAATTTCGATTTTTTTTATTATTTTTGGCATGTATATGTATTTTTTCATGATGAATGTCTATATGCTATCCACTTTGCTGCAACTCACAAGTTTTTATATATTTTTGAAATTTTTTTAATAAGAACTACATTTTTTTTGATTATGCTATAATACAAAAAGCTCAACATCACCAAAGACTCTCCCGCATCAGTGTTGGTAGACCTGTTGTTGGTGAGCATGTCGAGAAGTACTAACGTCAGAGGGCGCCACCGTAACCGCCACAGCTACTCCCCCCCTAGTGTTCGCACGATTATTATTCATAGTCAAATTGCTGATGCTTGATGTGAGGATGGCTATTGCTGATGATGTAACTGAAATTTGACCTTTCGTTCCGTCAGTTGAGGAACTCGTGTATACGTTTGAATTGGTTTTGGCGTCCACTCTGGATCTACATCACCGAACGCTGGTTTTAGTCTTTCTACGGAGATGTTGTGTGTTGTACCATTGATATTGATGGCGAAAAGACGATCACTGATCCGTTCTTTTACCATGTGTGGACCAGTGTATGGTGCTTCGAGAGGACGTTTGACATGATCGCTGCGGAGATATACATGACTGCATTTATATAAGTTTTTAAGAATGAATGTTGGTTTGTTTGCATGGTGTGCAGCAGAAACAGGTCGAATCTGACGTATATGTTCCCTGAACTTGTGTAAGAATTGTGTTGGATCAGGCGGTTCGTCTGTATGTGAAAAAAATTCGGCAGGTAGTCGGATCTGTGCCATAAAACATTTCTGCCGCCGAAGCATTGATGTCTTCTTTATAACATGTTCGCAAACCCAATAGGACTGACGGCAGAATCTCTAACCATGGTGTTGCACGATTGCACATCAATGCAGCTTTGAGGGACCGATGCCATCGTTCTATCATACCGTTGGAGGCCGGATGATACGGAGAAGTACGTATCCGTTGTGCTCCTACCATTTGTGTGAGTGCCAGAAATAACGCAGATTCGAATTGTGTGCCTTGATCGGTTGATATTGTTTTTGGGGCACCGAATCTGACGATCCACTCTCGATAGAATGCTGATGCTACTGTATCGGCTGAGATGTTTTTGACAGGTACTATTTCTGGCCACCTTGTGAATCTTTCTATCATAGTCAAACAATACTTGTATCCTTCATACTCTGGAACGACGATTAAATCAATATGAACATGCTCAAATTTCTGATCAACAGGTCGGAATGTTCAGGCGTGAGTTTGTTATGGCGTTGTATTTTTGATCGTTGACAATCGTTGCACTCGTTTACCCAGTTGTTGATATCAGTACGCATTGCCGGCCAAACATATTTTTTATGAATTTGCTTGAAGGACGCTCGTTTGCCCGGATGCGATAGTGAATGAATTATTGTGAAGATACGTCTACGGAGAGCTTTTGGAATGTAAGGACGTAGTACTGTAGTAGATGCATCGCAGTGTACTTCGATGTCAGGTGGTAGTTTAATAAGTTGCAGTTTTAAAGATGTAGTACCAGTGAGGAGTTGTTGAATCTCATCATCTTCTTGTTGAGACGCTTAAATGTCTTTTAAGGACACAGTTACAGGCATGTCGATTTGGTTAATCCTAGACAATGCATCTGCCACCACATTGTCATTGCCAGACACGTACGTTATCTTTGTTGTAAACTCTGCAATGTAGTTAAGTTGACGAACTCGCCTTGGCGATGCTTTGTCAAGTTTTTGTAAAAGTATATATTAAAGGTTTGTGATCAGTTTGAATTACAAATTCACGACCTTCAAGCATATGTTTAAAATGTTTGATGGCTAAATATATCGCCAGAAGCTCCTTGTCATATGTGCTGTAATTCTTTTGAGCTTGTTTGAGTTTTGAGGAAAAAAATGCAATTGGTTTAATTTCATTTCTACTTAGCTGTTGGAGATGTGCACCCACTGCGATGTCTGAAGAATCAGTTGTCAAAATAAATGGTGTATTTGGTTCCATGAAATGTAAAAGAGTTCCTGTGCAAGACTTGATTTACACTTTTCGAAAGCTTCCTCCAGCTCCGTAGTCCAAGTAACTGGAGTCTGGTCATTCTTCTTCGACTCTTTGCATAAATTGCTCAGTAATGCTTGTGCGCTGACTGCATGAGGGATGAATTTACAGAAAAAATTTAATGTGCCCAGGAATCTTCGCAGTTCTACTATATTCTTTGGTCGCGGAAAGCTCCGTATTGCTTCCACTCTGTCTTGAGGAGGTTTGATGCCGTTGGTCGAAATCAAATATCCCAAAAATGTTAGCTCTTTTTGTCCGAATTCACATTTTGAAGCGTTGATCGACAAACTGGCTCCTTGTAGTTTTTTCAGAACGTGTTGTAGGTGTTTGTGATGTTCATCTTTATCTTTGGAGTATACCAGGATGTCATCAAGATAGCAAAACACAAAGTCATCATCCCGAAATATGGTATCTATGTAACGTTGGAATGTTTGAGTAGCGTTTCTAAGACCGAAGGGCATTACGATAAACTCAAACAGACCAATCGGAGTGTTGACTGCTGTCTTCTGAATGTCTTCAGGATTCCTTGGAATATTATAGTAAGCTTTTTGAATATCAATCTTTGAAAACACAGATTTTCCGTGAAGTCTCTCACTTATATCGTCAATGTATGGTATCGGATACCTATCAGGTTGTGTGCATGCATTAAGTCTCCTGTAGTCGCCGCAAGCTCTCCAGCCGCCGGTTTTCTTCTTGACCAAGTGAATTGGGCTTGATCAAGGGCTGCTTGACGGACGAACGATGCCACTTTGCAGAAGGTTTTTGAACACTGTTTTGATAATCTCCAATTTTTCTCCTGTATATCGACGTTTAGATTCTGCCACAGGTGGGCCGGTTGTAATTATTTGATGACAAACGGTAGTGGCTGTTGGTAATTGATAGGAATTGATTTGTGTAAGTTTTGTATACTTATCTAACATGTGACGAAATTCGGAATCTGAGTTGATGGTCTGAATGCTTTGTTGATCATTCTTGAAAATGAGTCCCACTGTATTGAGTTTAGTCACAGAGTCTGAAAGACGTTTTGATTTGAAGTGAATGCACAATCCATAGTGTGTTAAGAAATCAGCACCGATGATCGCTGATTTAACATCTGCCACAACAAATGTCCAATTAAAAGCTCGACGCAGGCCTATGTTAAGTTCTAATTGCTGAGTGCCGTTAGTTTTAATGGGAGTGTTGTTAGCAGCGAACAAATGCAGATCATCTACTTTTGGATTTTTGTTGAATTTCGCAAAATGTTTGGGTAGAACAGAAACTATGGAGCCAGAATCAATTAAAAATGTTATTTGGTTTTTGTAGTCGAAGATATGTAGTCGTTTTCAATGATAGATGGTTTTGGTTGGCTTCCACCCACCAAACACTGCATAGGAAATACTACAGGTTTTTCGGCTTTTGTTGATTTTGAATTGCTACCATCAACCGAACACTGTGATGGCGGCACACTTAGTTTTCCGCTTGTGGATTGCCCTTCCCGCCGAACTCGCATGGTTGGGTACACTTCGTTGCTGCTAACCCAAAGCGAACGTGGTAATAGCAAACCTTTTGTTGTCTTGTAGTTGGAGATCGAGATCGGCTGCGATCACCATGTTTCTGGTCACTATTTGCTGACATTTCACTAACTTTTTTGATGAGCTGTTGCATGCTGGTTTCCAGTGCTGTCAGTCGTGCCTTCACTTCATCCTCTGTCTTGTTAATTTCCTCACAGTAGGTTACTTGAGGAGAGCTGTCCAGAATCCGATCAGCTATCTCCGCCAAATTGTCTATGTCCTCAGACTTACAAGCCGACAGAATGCACCTTATATTGCTTGGCACATGTTGCTGCCAGAACGTCTTCAATGCCTCTTTCGAAATTGATTTGTCTGCCAACCCCTTCATCTCTCGCAGAAGTTGGCTTGGCTTTTTATTGGCCAGCTCCAATCCGGTGAGGAATTTTAATAATTGTTTCTCCCTCGACTCACCGAACCGAGTGATTAATTCCTTCCTCAATTTGTCGTATTTTCCCGATTCCGGCGGGTTTTTAATAACATCTGATACCTGTTGTAATGTAACTGGATCCAACGCGGTTACAATGGTATAGTACTTTGCTAAGTCTGACTTGATACCATGAACATGCAACAACGCTTCTATTTGAATAAACCACAATTCGGGGTCGGTTTGTATAAATTTTGGAAAATTGACTGCACGGATTGCGCTTACTGAGTCTGTGACACTGTCTGACTTAGATTCAATATCCATTGGTTCTGGAGTAATTTTGCTGGTAGTATCATGTGGTGAGTGAATCATTTTTTAAGAATTGGGCGTCGTTTTTTATGAATGTGTATGCTTGTGTGTGTGTGATCTATGAGCGATCTATTTGTGTGTTGATTGTTCTTTTTTTTTATTATTTTTTCAGTCGGGGTCATCATTTGTGGCTTAATGCCACATCAAATCAAACAATGTATATTTGTTGTGTTTCTTGTTAAATCACTTTATTTCTCTTTTCTGCTAAAAACGTGGTGTCGGTAGTATATTACTCCAAACTAGAGAGCAGTGTTTCTCAACATCACCAAAGACTCTCCCGCATCAGTGTTGGTAGACCTGTTGTTGGTGAGCATGTCGAGAAGTACTAACGTCAGAGGGCGCCACCGTAACCGCCACAATCTTATGGTAATCTACCATTCTATTATTATATTAAGAACCTATATAAATTGCGCCATACAGTTATCACAAGAACAATGACTACAAAATAGCACACTAACATCACGACGGTGTCGCAGCAACGCGCCCCGGGCTATGCTAGTATTTAATAAACATATAAAGGTGCTTCATGATCACACAGCACGACGAACGAGCGCACGATCAAATATGAAGCGAATAATAGTAGAACAGAGCAAAATTCAATGCTTGCACTCTCTGTCTGCTCCATAAAGAGCATAATGTACTTCTTATTATTATTTACAAAATAAAATGTGAATAAAAGACACTACGCTAATAACAGTATAACAGAAAAAGAATATATATTTAATTTATTTTTTTTGTTTTAATCGGCAGAAAAGCATCGAAAGCCAGTCCGGTCTACAACCGAGTGCGGAACTTTAACCCCGCTAAAAACAACCGCCCCATGTCCTAATGTCCCCCCCGAAACTGATTTTAAATATTTCGTCGGAAGGGAAGGGGTGAGCATCACTGTTCAAAGTCTGTCTGTCCCGTATTTTGTGGGTCTCCTATTGTACTGTTTGTCAGTAGGTCTTGCCTACACGTCAACAAATTATGGCTCAGTGCGTGACGCTGTGAGCCAAACGGTCACTTTGCTCACGCCGTCGT
The DNA here is from genome assembly GCA_035041805.1 of Amiota mariae. Lineage (NCBI taxonomy): Eukaryota > Metazoa > Arthropoda > Insecta > Diptera > Drosophilidae > Amiota > Amiota mariae. The sequence continues at coordinate 71,705 of JAWNKV010000204.1, forward strand.
TCAGCGGATCTGTCACGTTCCAGTGTGCGGAGAGTACTCATAATGGCAAACATTGCAGTTGCACCAGGTTTTCCATTGTTGTTTGTTCGCCAAAACATTCTTCTATCTGTGCTCTCTCCACAGCAAATCGGGGGCAACAGAAAAGAACGTGCTGGGCATCTTCGGCGATGCCAACACAGATAGGACAGATGGGATCCTCCTCATGCTTAAAACGGTGCAGGTAGTATTTAAAGCATCCGTGTCCACTTAGTATCTACGTCACGTAGAAATCTACTTCACCGTGGTTCCGTGTTATCCACACATCCAGTTTGGGAATTGGGGATAAAGTCCAGCTCACTTTCTCTGATGCTTCACCTTATTTACTATTTCCGGATGCTGTGTTGACGCTCCTCTTCATTAGATGCTCCAGCACCTGTGTTGTGTGTTCGTTGCAATTCACGTGCCATTATATCAATTGGTGACATGGACGCTATCTCCTATATCGCCATGTCCGACACCGTGCGAAAGCCGCTTGCAACACGCAGTGCGCTTAGCCGGTACGTCGAGCGGATACCCGCCATATACGAGCTCTTTAGTGTTGCTTCAGCCCATACTGGCGCCGCATAGAGTATGATAGAGGTGATTACCCTGGCTAACAGCTTTCGTTTGTTTGCTCGGGGATCGCCTATGTTTGCCATTATGCGGGATAAGGCTCTAGTGACTTTAGCTGCTTTGTCATTTTCATTGGCCAGGTAGTCCTTGAAGGTCAGCCTAGCATCAATTAACACTCCCAAATATCTAATAGAAGGCTGGGAGGTGATGTAAATATCACCTACTCGAAATGCGAAGACTTCTCGCACTTTTCGCGTGGACAGGAGAACCGCTTCCGTCTTTTCAGCTGCCAACTCCAAGTGTGCTTGGTTAAGCCAGGACCTGACTTTTGCTGTAACTATACTGCACCGGACTTGTACTTGCTCTATAGTCTTTCCCACAACCACTAGTGCAATGTCGTCAGCGTATCCAATCATGGTTGCACCTGTGGATAAGCTGTGTTGTACAGCAAAACTCTGTCTACGAAATAATTGGATATTATTCGCATTAAGTATCTCGGAGTACCAATACTACGCTGCCTCCTTAAGCTGAATCGTCACCGGGTGCGTTTTTGCCAAAACTTTGACCGCACCGTATAGTGTTTTCTGGATTGCCGTCTGTAACTCAGGGATTTTTACAATCTGGTACGCGTTTGAGCTGTAGCAGCAATTCGTTTTTCGCAGTACGTCGCACAGCTTTGACGTTCTCACCTAGGCACTTGAGGGCCGGCTCACTTCGAATCTTCCGTAAGATCTCCGCGTAAGAGGTATTCGCGGCTGCCAAAATGATGATGCCATGGCTTCGATCTGATGCCCTTATCCCGTTTGTTCCGCCCAGGCACTTTGGTCCACTCCTTTACTTGCGGCAAATTCTGTCCCTCCTGGTCCTGACTTCTTGCCTTTTTCGTGGATTTCCTTGGCTTTGATGTTGTTGCTGTTGCTGTCTTGGGAGACTCTCCTTTCTCTAAGTTAGCCTTTGTGACCTCTTTCGTCTGATCATTAAAGGCAGCAGCTAAAGAGGGGTGTCTCTTTGTAGGAGGAGTCTCCAAGTTGCCTTTCAGTGCCCTTTTATATTTTCCGGCTGTTCGCAGCCAGGGGGAACTCTGGGAAAAGTTATTTCTCCATATAACCGCCTTGGCTTTCTCGTCCCTTTGCTTAATAGCGGAGAGCTCATACAGAGCCTTTATGCTCTCTACCGTATCTCGCATATGATGATTTATCGATCGCCTTGGCTTTCAGACAGTATCCTTTCTTCCAGCATATACGTCAGGCTTCATTTCTTCTCTCCCAGCTAATGAAAGGGGGTGAGGCCGGTTAATACTTTCTCCTGGTTGGTGGCAAAAAAAGAATATTCAAACCGTGTGTGTGTGGCGCTATAAATATTCTATGTCTGTCTGTTCTGTTAACAAAAGTATTTGGATTATTTGATAGATTATCTTTAGTCAATGAGATGTAAATATATATTCAATACATTGCATGGAACAAACACTATGAAATAAACAAGACAGCATAAGTCGCTCACAAGGAGCGATCATCTCCTCTCTTCTTATTTAAAATTTGGCCATACCCAACAACAATTTCTGTGAAATCTCAAAATGAATCAATCACAATTACACACAACAACAACACACCCGCAATTACTACAATTGCATTTTCGCTCTTCTCTTCAATCATATGCGCTCATGGAGTGAGCGAATTTCAAGTATGCTTTTCATTTGTGTGCGCCCTACACGACGCCGATCTCGCATATTAATTTGTGTGCATGACGCTGAGACTTTTCTGGTCTACGCCATATAAATCAATAAATCATGTGTTGTGAGTTTCAAAGAGAGTGGACGTGTTTACTTTTGTTATAATAAATATTTTGAATTTTTACTTTTTTTTGTACTTCAATTTGTCAATATTATATTATTGTGCATAACTTTAAATTGATAGTGTTTTCGGGTTAGTTAATGGTGCATAAATTTTTAAATAGTTTTAATATTTTCTAATTGAGGTATTTTTCTTTATATTTTCAAGTGATTAGTGCATTTTTGTTTTTGCATTGTTTCATAATTTTTACCTTTGTTATTGTATATAACATTTCAAAATTATTATCTGTGAGCATTGTTGTTGCGAAACCAAACTGTTATTAATCTGCTATTCAGTACCGTTTTTGCGTTTCTTTCTGTAACATTTTGTTTTTGCCTTGGGCTTTTTTTGATTTTTTGTTCGCTATCACTTACAGTGTGTACTATTAGTATTTGCATTTTTTCATAAAATTAATTTTTCATAGAATTATTTTTTTTTTTTTTTAATTTTATTTTTTTTATTATTTTTTCGTGAATATGAATTGTTGTAATCCTTCATGTAAAAATAAAATTATTTTTGATGTTGATTCTCTACGCGCAGTACGTTGTTGGCTGTGCGACAATTTTTCACACTTGAGGGCTGAACGGCCGTGACCATGACAAGATTATCAGCAGATCCAAAATATTTTGTGGCAGTTTGACGTGGTCTTGCCCATCCTGTTCTAAGCGTCAGGTTGATTTTTCGTCAATGTATCGTAGTAAACGTGACAATTTTATCAAGTTGAATAGTGCTGTAAGGCAATTTTCGTTTGATTTTGATTTTAGCATTGATTTACTCACTAAATATCAGTTCGATTCACCTTCTCCCCTTCTCTTATTGTCACCTTCTCCTATGGGCAACCACGCTTCCCCCAACTACCTTCCACCACTCCTCTTGTTCCTGCCAAAATTGCCTCTCCAGCCGATCCTACCTCAACTCCTGTGCTGCCTGTAATACAGGTATCCTGCTCCAAACGATCTAGTCCCGTTTCTTCTCCACCTTCGTCGAACACCTTTGTGGACAAAAACGGGAATGTTGCCATCAATGCCTCTAAAAGCTCAAGACCTGACAATTCGAGCAATGGTACCGTCAATGGTGGTATACCCCCTACCTCAATTGTACATTTACCCGACGAATCCAACCAGGCCTCTTCTTCATCATTATTACCTGCGGAAACCCTAGAGCCTTTACCAATATAGCCATCTTTAATGTAGATTCACCACCTATCTTGGCGGTAGTGGCCCCTCGGAAACATATTTTCCTATCAAGACTGTCTTATGATACTACCTGTGATGACATTAATAGGTGTATTGCTTCTAAGACTAATGTGAAGGTTAGTGTTCAAAAATTCAATTTTTCACAACCTAGGGTATTTCGTCGTTCAAAATTAGTGTGCCTTCTGAATCATTCGACGAAGTTTGTAATGCGCAATTCTGTCCTCCAAATATGGTTGTTCATGAACTTAAACATAAGAGTAGGAATAGACCTAGTACTGTTCCAGCTCGGCTCCAAAAAACTAGCTTCCTGCCTTCATCATATATCAAATATATCTATAATATATCAAAATGTTAGAGGCTTATTGTCCAAGCTTAACAATTTGTATAGGGATAGTTTCTCCTTTGAATCTGATGTTATAGCGTTTTCCGAGACATGTCTTCACTCTGGTATTCTTAGTATTGAAATTTTCTGTTCAAATTTCATTACATATAGAATAGATCGCCCTATTCGACGCGGAGGTGGTGTCCTCATTGCTTTTGTCTACCACCTAAGATCAGAATTCGTTGATCTAAACTGTTCAGCCAATATTGAGTTTATTTGCGTGAGGTTATTTTTGCCTCATGAAACTGTTTATATATCGTGTTCTTATATTCCACCTAATTCCAATTTGGAAACTTATATGTGTCATGCTAGAGCCATTAACTCTGTTAATAACATTCTTCGGGACCGTGACTCTTTTATCGTGCTAGGTGATTTTAATCTCCCATTCATTTCATGGTCTTTTTTTGGAATCTCGAAGTATCTAGTTTCTACAGCACAACATGATTTCTTGGATACACTGTTTGAATTTTCCTTGTTTTAAATGAACTCTGTAGTAAATCATTAAAATAGATCACTTGATCTTGTGTTTAGTAATGGTTCTACTGGTACTTTTGTGTCAAGATGCCAAACTTTAAGTATTGCTGAGGATACTTACCATCTAACATTGGAAATATCCCATTCTCTAACCCGTCCTATTTCAGACTCCACATCTTCTTCTATGCGTCGATTCTGTTTTCGCAAAGTGAACTTTGCGCAACTAAATGCAGTCTTTCTCGGAATAGATTGTTATTTTTTGTACAATTGCAGTGATATGACTACTGCTATTAATTTTTTTTATGAAGTGATATACAATATATTTGATGCTTATGTCCCCTATAACTCTGTTTCGAAAGTGTCACCTTGGTTTACAAGAAGACTTTCAAATCTAAAGAACATTAAGTCGAGGCTATATAAAAAATTTAAGAGTTCTGGCTCTTCTATTGCTTTTGTTAACTTTTGTGTGGCCCGGGCTAATTTTCTTTCAATAAATAACCTTAGTTACAATAACTATTTCACACGTTGTAGACTGCAATTTTCACGCGACCCTAAGCAGTTATATAACTTTGTGAACTCAAAACGCAAATCTTCTTTATTTCCCTCATCATTGTATCAAGTCAATGAACATGGCCACAGTGATTTAGGTATTGCAGACCGAGTTGCAAAATTCTTTCAATCCACTTATTCCTCTGAATCCTATATTCAAAACCGGTATCCATATCCCATTTCCCATTGTAACATCATTGTTTCTCCTGTAATTAGGGAGGAATGTCTTCTTACAAATTTAAAATCGTTGAAATCCACTTACTCACCCGGCCCAGACAAAATACCTAGTTGTCTGCTTAAGCACTGTTCGGAGTCACTGTGTAAACCACATTTGAAACTTTTCAATTTATCACTTCAGAGCGCATCTTTCCCTCCTATCTGGAAGGAATCCTTTATTATTCCCCTACACAAAAAAGGTAATAAAACTGACATATCCAATTACAGGGGTATTGCTAAACTTTCTGCAATCCCAAAATTGTTTGGAAAAATGCTCACTTCAACCTTTTATTACTTTTGTAATACAATTATTTCTACGTGTCGAAACGGCTTTATGCAAAAGCGTTCTTCAACTACAAACTTGCTTGAGTTTACATCTTTTGTAAATCTTGGTTTTAGGGACAAAAGTCAAACTGAATATTATTTAAGTCCACTCTTTCTGGTCCAGTCTTTGTCACTTCTGGAGTTCCTCAAGGGAGCCATCTAGGTCCATTATTGTTTAACCTTTTTGTAAATGATCTCCCTTTCTCCATCTCACATTCTCGTGTCCTCATGTACGCTGATGATGTAAAATTGTGCCTGTCATTTAATGATGGTGCCTCCCATCTCAGACTCCAATAGGATCTTGATTCTTTACATTCTTTACATTCTTGGTGTTCTCTGTTAATTACTTATATCTAAATATCTCCAAATGTAAGTTCATGACGTACCATCGGTGTAAACCTCATTTATTTACATACACGATTAAATACGTCCAACTCGAGCGAGTCTCTAATTTTAATGACCTCGGTTTCCACTTTGATCCCAAGCTGTGTTTTAACCAACAAATCTCTTCTATTGTAAATAAAGCGAAGAGTGTTTTTGGTTTCATTAAACGATGGTCTATTGAATTTATTGAGCCTTATACCACAAAGACTCTTTTTATATCTCTTGTGCGTCCACTCCTTGAGTATTGATCTTGCATTTGGTCACCGCAATATATAAATAATCAAGTTAGAATTGAGTCTGTACAGAAACAATTCCTCCTGTTTGCCCTTCGTGGCCTAAACTGGAATCCTACTTTGCGTTTGCCATCTTAATCTGACAGGCTCCTTCTTATCAGTCTTCCATCTTTGGTGCATCGTAGGATAGCTCCTGGGATTAGTTTTCTTCATAAGCTCATAGTTGGGGAAATTGATTCTCCTGAGCTATTGAATCAGTTAAACTCTTGTGTCCCTAGTCGTCCTACCAGAAATTTTGTCCCTTTAGCATTGAATAGATGCACTACTAACTATGCCCTACACGATCCTTTCCGAGTTTTATGCACGTCATATAATAAATTCTATCACATTCTCTCACTCAAGATATCGCCATCATTGATCAATACCATCGTCATTCGCTGCCTACGGGACTCCTGATCACACTGCAGGCTGGATGAACTGGATGTCGTTGATTTGGGTCACCTTTACCATCTGCATTATTGTCGTTTATTAATTCATATGTCTCTGACCACACATAGCTGTGAAAAGAGGCATAGCTCGCTACTATTTGCAAATAAATTTCCCTCATCGGGTCAGAGGCTGGTATTTCATATTATCCTTATTTATTTATTTTCATGTTTTTTTTTTCTATTTATTGTCTGTTGCTCTTTTTTTTTTTGTAATTTATTTATTTGAGTTTAAGTTCACTTCAATCTATATTTTTGTCTTACTTTTAAGTGTTAATTGTTACATTTATTTTTGTTTTTAAGCTAACAGTTACATTGTCAATGCCATTTCAAATAAATAAATAAATAAAAATCAGCCAAATTTGAGTCGGAATTTGAATTTGGCATACATCCAGAAACCCACGAGATAAGACTGCTCTTAATCGAGCCACAAGGGAATTGAGGGAATTGCTCATGGAGTCGAGAAACAAAGCTATCGGTAAATTTATTGAGGAAGCTGAACCAGGAAGTGTTGAGTATAATCTTTGGAGTGCGACAAGTTACCTCAAAAGACCAATAAAGAGGAAGGCGTCCATTCAGGGTTCAAGCGGAACCTGGTGCAGGACTAGCGAAGAAAAAAATCAAGAATTTGCAAATCATCTAGAGCTCACTTTCACTCCGTTCGACTATTGTCTGCTCACAGATAAATTAAAGACACTGGAGTTTATCGATGCTCCTTGTCAGATGGACTTACCGATTCGACCCGTTGATGTTCTTGAGGTCATCGAAGAAGTGCAACGAATTAAAAACACTAAATCTCCCGGCTATGACAAAATAAGCACATGCGCTATAAAATCACTGCCCTGTAACGCTCTACTGCACCTTACGGCTATATAAAATGGTATACTGAGGCTCAACCATTTCCCCTCTAAGTGGAAATGTGCTGAGATCATTATGATCACCAAACCTCGGAAACCCGAACACAAATTGTGCTCTTACCGTCCGATCAGCCTTTTGGCTATATTCTCTAAAATATTCGAAAGAATATTCTTGGCCCGACTATTGCCACTGCTGGACGAAAAGCGCATGATTCCGGATCACCAAATTGGGTTCAGGAGATCCCACGGGACCCCAGAGCAGTGTCAACGCGTTGTTCTACAAATCCTCAAAACCTTCGAAGACCGACAGTATTGCTTAGCCACTTTTTTGGATGTACGACAAGCGTTTGAAAGAGTGTGGCACCCCGGGATTTTGTTCAAACTCAAAACATTATTACCGGCACCTCATTACTTGGTATTGAAGTGCTTTCTTCATAGAAGAACTTTTTAGGTAAGATGTGAAGATAAAGAATCGGACATAAAGGCCATCCAAGCTTGAGTACCCCATTCTCTATACGCTCTTCACTGCTGACCTACCTATTTCAAGTGATGAAAGAATCCTGGTTGCAACATATGCAGATGACACTGCTTTTTTAGCAACTGATAGCGATCCTGGGACAGTTTCAACCATTTTTCAGAACCAGATAAATATTCTGGAACCGTGGCTCAAACATTGAGATTCTTCAAAGGTTTCAGTCAAAACTACGTAGACTTGTTGGAGCACCATGGTACGTGAGAAACTCAACTTTACACAGAGATCTACAGACACCCACGATCCGTGAGGAGATTGCAAGAATCAGCAACAAAAATATCTCCAGGCTGGAAAGTCATGACAATCATCTTGCAGTCAACCTGCTTGACAACAGCCAGCACACCCGAAGATTGAATCGGCTGCACCCACTGGATTTGCCGTTCAGAGTTCCTATTTAAATTAAACTAATACAAAAGTCATAAGGTTGTACAATCAATTTGATTAATGTCGTTTACGATAGATCGCAAATAAAACATATATAAAAAAAAAAATTATTTTAGTTTAAGTTCACTTCAATTTATATTTTTGTCTTACTTTTAAGTGTTAATTGTTACATTTATTTTTGTTTTTAAGCTAACAGTTACATTGTCAATGCCATTTCAAATAAATAAATACGGTATTTAACCCAATTATTTAAATTATTAATTATAATATGCTTTCAAAACTAACATTGCTTCTTTAATAATGAAATACATGAATAATATTGTATTATACAACACAACTCTAATAATTATTTTAAAATTTGATTTCTAACATATTGTGCAGCAGTTTCACTTCAATAGTGTGCTTATATAGGTGAGGCAGATTACTTTGACGCACAAAGAATTAACAAATATATATGTTCTACAAAACACGACTTTGTTGATACGTACATGTAAACATATGTTATGGACAGAATCGCTATCCGACAATTGAACTACTAAAAATTTCTACAGTTTACAAATTATTGTATTAATTGACTTAACATATATTGTACGTACATATATAGACTAATATCGAAAAAATCACATTGTTTTTTTTTTTTTTTTTATTTCCCAATAGATGAAGTACATTTGTTTCTTATTATATAACAATAATTAAAAAAAAAACACTAATACTTTTTTTAACATTGAAAAAGGGGGGTTTATATTTGACAAATGCGAACATTTTCGAATTGTCTGTTTGGAGTGTTATGGAAGGCTTGGTTTATTTTTGAGTACTACTTGCGGCTGCCCCACTCTCGCGAGATACCGCAACGTTCCTCTTAACAACCCAAGACCAACACATGTACATATTATTGTAGGTATAATATTTAATATATAAAGAAAAAAATGCATTATAAAGAGATAATGTATGAAGTAGAGCAGCTAGGTTAAGTCCAGTGGTCTGCTCCTTTTTAGTCGTCTACGTCTTGTTAATTCGTCTGAAGGAATGTCAATCATTTCAACGTTGGAATGTCGTTCTAAGGTGTTATGGTATCTTCTACTTGCGTTGTTGATTTCATCGTGCACCATTTTTACACCGAGGTCTTTATGTATGTCATAATTTGTTATGTACCAATCAGCATAAACTATTGCTCTAAGGATTTTAGATTGTTGTCATTGTATAATATTTACGTTCGTTTTCTTGGCAGTACCCCATAGTTGTATGCCATACGTCTATATTGGCTTAATTACAGATGTGTAAAGTAGTAATTTTCCATTAGTATGAAGTTTTTATTGTCTGTTGAAAAACGGATATAACTGCTTGAATTTTAGTACAAGTTGGTCTTTCTTTTTCTGGATGTGATATTTCCAAGTCAGTTTGCTGTCAATATGCATGCCCAGGTACTTGGCCACGTTGCTTAATGGAATGTCAGTACCTTTTATTTTAACTTGTCTTGGCTGATAAGCTGTCCGTAAAGTATATATCACTTGCAATGTTTTCATTTCGTTTATCTTTATTTTCCATAAATCAAACCAAGTGCATGTTTCGTCAAATATTGCTTGCAGCTTATCTATTGCCACATCAAGCTTTTTGTTTGAGTACATAAGAATAGTGTCGTCAGCAAAGGTGGCCACCATTGACGAATTGTCTTATGGGATTGGAATGTCATATGTATATAAAGTATAAAGTAAGGGCCCAAGCATGCTTCCCTGTGGGACTCCAGCTTTTATCTGCCTTAATGTAGAGGTTTCGTCTTTATACCTTACATAGAAGTAGCGTCTATCAAGGTAGCTCCTGATGATATCACAAAGACCATTTTGTAGGATAGTCTTAATTTTTTTAAGAAGTCCGACGTGCCAGACTTTGTCGAAAGCTTTTTCTATGTCCAAAAAACACCTACACAGTATTTTTTGTCGTCTAGATCTGATAGTATTTTGTATGTCAATCTGTGGACTTGCTGTATTGTGGAGTGACGTTGTCTAAATCCGAATTGGTGATCAAGTATAATTTTGTTCACATCCAGTATTGGTTGAATTCTGTCAAGCAAAAGTCGTTCAAATACTTTTGATAATGAAGGCAGAAGGCTTATTGGCCTATAAGATGACGTCAAAGTTAGATCTTTGCCCGATTTCGGTATAGGTATTATTTCAGCTATTTTCCATAATGTCGGGTAGTGCCTTAGTCTTAGTACTGCGTTAAACAAGTTTCTTATGTACATATATAATTGCATTTGGAGGAAGCTCTTTTAATAATTTTCCGATTATTTTGTCATAGCCTGGAGATTTTTTGTAACTAGTACGCTTTTCAATGCAGTGTCTTATTTCGTTAGCTGTGATTTTTCTTAATTTGTATTGCGGTGGAGGAGTCCTGTTAGTAAGATTAGTATTGATGTTGGTTTGGTTATCAGTAAAAACCTTTTCATAATAGTCAGCAAGTTGGGAAGCTTTGTCAGAGTTGGTTCTAGCCCATGACCCATCCGACTTTTTTAATGGTGGTAAGATTAGTATTGATGTTGGTTTGGTTATCAGTAAAAACCTTTTCATAATAGTCAGCAAGTTGGGAAGCTTTGTCAGAGTTGGTTCTAGCCCATGACCCATCCGACTTTTTTAATGGTGGTTGGTGAATGGTGCGATTCATTAAGTCTTTAGCTGCTTTCCACAAAGAGTAATTAGTGTCACACGTTGGAATTAGTGATTTTAGATATTTTTCAAATTGTTCATTTTTCCAAATTTTAAGTCTGGCTTTCAGGTTTTTAATCGCTTTGTTGACTTTTTATCATTTGGAGCTCTCGTCCTTTGCCAAGTCTTAAGCAGTTTGTTCTTGCTCACAATAAGGCTTTTAATTGAGTGTGGGATGTTATAGTTGTCCTCTGTTGGTTTTAGTTCGGGTGTTGCTCTATCAGCTGCTTCGTTTATAATGTCATTTAAGTGTATGATTGTTTTTTCAATATCGTCTGATTCCTTAAGAGGTACATTTATTGCTAGGTTGAATGTTTTATTACACAAAAGTCAATTAGGTCAGGTATCTTTGTTCGATCAGTTGGCCAATATGTGGGCTCTTCAGTACTCAAATGCGTTCCTCCAATCATTTGAATTGCACATTGTAAATTTTTTCCTTTAGTATTTGTCAACCTTGATCCCCACTTTACATGTTTGGCATTATAGTCTCCAGCAGCGATGAACCTTTGGCCAAGCTCAATAAAATAGTCCTTAAATTGAGCTGTTGTGATTATGTGTCTAGGTGGACTATAGATAGCTGCTACTGAAAAAGATCCATACATATCTTGCAACATCAATTTGGTCGACTGTATGTGTGTTTGTTGATAGTTTTCCAGTTCAACGTGTCGTATATTATTTTTGATAACAATAGCAGAGCCACCACGACCTGAACCATCCGGATGACTTGTTCCATATATTTTATAGCCGGGAATGCTTAGGTGGTTATTTGTAAGGTGAGTTTCCGAAATTTTTGCAATGTCGATTGAATTCTCATTTAAGAAAAGTTGGAGTTCTAAAATATGTTTGCGTAGTCCGTTCGCATTCCAAGCAATTAAGGCTAACTTATTGTCCATTTTGTTTGTCAAACTTTGTTAGTAAAATTGTTATAATGTTCATCATGTTAGCCATTTGTTGGATTAATTCTTTCACCATGTTTTTAAGTTCTGAGATATCGTCAGTTGGGATGGTATGATTGTTGTTTTGCTGGGAAGAACTTTTAGCAGTAGTTTGATTAACACTTAAACCTTTTTTTTTTCTTTTTCTTTTTCAGCTGGTCGATTGACTTAATCTGTGAGCAAGAAGCAGCAACCTGCGAATAACTGATTCTTTTCTCCACTTTGCGAGAGGTTACGGACTTTTGCTCGTTTTTTGTTTCATCGGTCAATGTTTTGGGTCGAAGAGCAGGAAACCTTTGAATTTTTAATGTTTTGTAGATTTCACAACCTTTATAATTGGCTGTATGAGCTCCACCGCAAAGAACACATTTTATTTTATTTGATGAATCCATTTGACAGTCAATCGTGCTATGTTTTCCCCCACATTTAACACAAATAGGATCTTTGGTGCAGTAGTTTCGTGTGTGTCCGTATTTTTGGCAGTTAGAACATTGCAGTTCTCGTCGTTCTCTCACTATGGGGGGCCTCAAATTGTATTTTGATTTGAAGTAATGTAGTTATGTTCTAAATGTTGTTGTTGTTAGGGCTGGCTTTAAGTTCAACTGAGAACAGAGGAAGTGACTTATTTGTGGTTCTTTGTGGCATATTAAATACATTCGTGACATCATGGCCTAATTCTTTCAGTTCTCGCTTAATTTCGTCGGTGTCAGATGATTGGTGAAGGTGTTTCAGCATAACATTAAAACCGCGTTCGTCTTTTGTCTTAAATGTATAGTACTTGATATTTCTAGCTTTTAAAATTTTCATTATTGTACTATATTGTTGGGATTCTGTCACTTGGATACGAACTTCATTATTGGGCAGGGATTTAAGAATATAGTTTTTCTCTATAACTTCATTAATAGCATTAATGAGAGTATTAATGTCTTCTACCCCCTGCACATAAATAGGCGGTGGCTTCTTAACTTTAGGAGGCTGTTTGGTTTCGTTTTGTGCATTACGATTTGTGGACTTAGGATCTTTGCGTCTTTTTCTGCTAGCAGTGCGAACATATTGCTAGTATTAGGTTTGCTCAACCAGTAATCATTTAATTTTGTTTGTGTATTTTTTTGCAAATTGCTTTTGTACTTTTTGTTGTTGTTTTCTTCTATTGATTTGCCTGGGGACTGCGTTTTACAGTTTCTTTTACAAGGTTTTAACTGTTCAGAACTGGGACTATTGTTATTGGTGCTATTTGTGTTTTGTACTTGCGTATGTGTGTTTGATGTAGGCATAACTGTTGCTGATTTGTCCAGCGGCTCAATCGTTAGATGCATTGCTGTTGATGTTGTTGTTGATGTGAAAACTGCTTGCGATGATATTATCGAAGCAGTTGTTGAGTAAACTGTTGTTGTGTTTGATGCTGATGTAGCGGTTGATATAGCTGGAGTGCTTTGTGTTGTTACAGTTGTATTTGTTGATACAGTAGTTGCTGGTGTTGTGTACAGTGGAGTTTGTGGGGATGGACATTGGCTGCTCTATGGTAGTGGATTCGTGGTGCCTACGGTATGATTAAAAATGACGCATCATTTTTTTTTGTTTAGGGCCAGGAGATACGATCGAAAAGTACGCATTCCTGATTGCCTTTTTGACGTTGTTGTTGGGTTTTTGATTAGCAAAGCACATCTTAGTGGTGATTTTTTATATATTATTTTTGTTATTTGCTTTACGTGAATGTGTTTGTTTATTATGCGGACACAATTTATTGAGCGCAAAACACGTCTACACTGTTCTGTAGCTTGCATGCTAATTTCTACAGTTTACAAATTACTGTATTAATTGACTTAACATATATTGTACGTACATATATAGACTAATATCTAGAAAGAACTCAGTATGTGATTATTATTCCTTGCCATTGATATAATAAAAATACGTGAATAAACAGTTTCTATCACATCTCAATGTCCAGATAAATAGCCATGTCTTAAATCACGAATTTATCACAAATTGAAGTTTTGATTTTGATTTTTATGACTGTTTTAATTGAAACGGCATGGTTTTTTTAAGTGACTGACTTTCCTCTTGTACTGGGATTCAGGGGTATCTCTAATAAGGCTCCAACAGTAACCTACGAACATACGAGGGGGGACCCAAAAAAAAAATGGTATTTCGTCATAACTTTTTTATTTCTTAATATTTTAACACCAAATTTTGATCACCTTCAAAGTATTCTCCATTGATCACAACGCTCCAAACGGTTATTCAATTGTTCAAAACAGTTTTTAAATTCACTCATCGGGAAGGCCTTTAAACCTTCCAGCGATTTTTGTTTCACCTCCTCCACAGTGACAAAACGCTTTCCTTTCATATTCCTTTTGATTCTGGGGAACAAAAAGAAGTCACAGGGGGCTAGATCCGGTGAGTATGGGGGGTGGACAATCGGTGTCATGGCGTTTTTGGTCAAAAATTGCTTCACGGAAAGAGCGGTGTGGGCCGGCACGTTGTCATGATGGAAAAACCAGTCGCTGCAACCCTTCTCAAGTGCAAATCTTCGGATAAAATTCTCTGAATTGAACTCCATGACATTCCCGACATCTCACAGAGTTGATCAATGGTCCGGCGACGGTCTTCACGAACGAGGGCATTGATTTTGTCGACGTTTTCATCAGTTGAGGGGCGTCCTGAACGAAGTTGGTCTTCAATAGACATTTCTCCATTTTTAAAACGTGAAAACCAATCGTAAACTCTGGTTTTACTTAGGGCAGCATCCCTATAAGCAGTCTTAAGCATTACAATAGTTTCCGCGACCGATTTCCCCAACAAGAAACACAGCCGCGCGTTGTTCTCGACAATCTGCCATTACGTTTTCGCCGAAATGTAAAAAGTTGTTTTACTAAAAAAAATCTCACAGGCAAACCGATGCACTCACAGCGACATAACTTTGCGCACTGTCGCAGATGGCGTGACACATTTTAGACATGTGGTCAAACAATAGGTTCCCCCACTCTCCCTCCCCACCACAGCGTAATTCCCTTTTTTTGTTTTGGTCCCCCTCGTAGATGGCTCCAATCTACCGCGCTTTTCAAATGCAGCAATATCTTGGTAAAAACGTTCTCCATGTTTGTCACTGACGGAACCCATATTTTCAGGGAAAAAATCCAAATGTGAGTGAAGATAAGTTTAAGTGACATATTGCATCCAATTTTATTTTTTCGCGGAAATCATCTGATTTCTTGCTACCAAGGAAATTTTTTGTGACATCAATAAAAGCGTTCCATGCTTCTTTTTCAATATCGTTAAGAGTAGATGTAAACGATGAATCTAGAAATAGCTTTTATATGTCAGGACCTACGAAAACTCCCTCTTTAATTTTTGCGTCACTAAGCTTGGGAAACTTTTGCTTGAGAAAGTGGAATGCAGGGACGCTTAATTTTTTTACAACATTTTTTATGAGTCCCAATTTAATGTGCAATGCCGGTAAAATAATTTTTTCTGGCTCAACCAAAGGTTCAAATTTAATGTTTTTCTGTTCCACTACTAGTTAGTGACGTGATGGCCAATCTTCTTTAATAAAATGTTGTGATTGCGGTCGGCTATCCCACTCGCAAAGAAAGCAGCAATATTTTGTATAGCCTGACTGCAAGCCAGTTAACAAAGAAACTACTACTCTGTATTTAATTTTTTCTAATACAAGTTTCATAACATCATAAGTTTCTTTCAAATTAGCACTATAAGCGAGGGGCAAAGATGCTAACTTATTTCCATTATGCTTTGAAGCTACTTTCTGAGGAATCAATAAATAAACGCCATTCAGTAGCGATATGATTTTGTTCATGTTGTGACAATAATCCATTCACATCATTGCTAAAAACCAGTCCATCTTCTTTAGAATATACGGAACCAGTGAGCTGTTTACTTTCGATAAAAAGTTACCTTCACATTTGATTCAGATAGATTCCATTGCTGCAATCTTGAATTCAATAATTCTGCTTTTTCAATGGGTGAAATCAAATCTCTTATCAAGTCATTAAGCCTAGTTTGGTTCACTAAAATTAGCTTTGATACATCTTTCGAGACATAATTTGGATCCTCACAACTTTCACTGTTTATCGAACTTGAGTAATTCTCTGACTCAATTAAATTTTCACCTGGCATGAACAGATAACTCGTCGGAATGTAGCTGGGGTTTTATTACTGATGACACGTCGGCATACTGAATACTTCATTTTGATTTTCCAGAAAACCCCTTTAATTGCGTTAGACAAAAATAATAATCCTCGGCACGATTCGTTGGCCGTACCATTGGCGCTACCAAATGAAATTTTTTTAGTTATTCTCTTATACCAACCATTCAGATTTGTATAACATCTTAAACAACACACTTTCGGAACCCACGACTTATCTTGATTCTTACGTCACGGTTAAAATAAGCTAGATAACACTGTTTAATTAAGTCAGAAAGTGTTTTTTTTTCGATTTTGGAGTAAACTCGCCAGCAAAATAAATCAGGACTATAAACACAAGCCCGCGACATTTTAGAAGTTAGATATTAAACTAACGAATACACAATGTTTAATTTGCGGGATGTTAAACAAAGAGAGACGTAAAATTTCGTCAAAAATCAAGCAATTCTACTAAATCTAACGAGACTTTTACAGTTTTGTCTAAAAATAGCATGCAGCTGCTAGTTATGATGCATTCTTCTTTAATTTTTCATTCTCATATTGAGTTAAACTCATATCGTGAGTGGTTTTGTTATGACGAGTGATTAAAGTATTATAATTAATATTATTTTGTTCATCTGTACAATCTGTTTTTACTTCTTCGTTGTTTTGGTTTCTACAAAGTACTATTCCTTCCTCTATTTCAATAATTTCTGGTACATTATTAAATATTTTTATATTATGTTTTTTAATACAATTATTTATCGGGTTTAATTGGTTAATATTTTTATTTTTTATTTATTTAATTCATATTTATTTTTCCTTGCTTGATTGATTTGTTGTTTTATCCTAAGCTTCTTTTCCTTGTTTTGGTGCGAAATATAATAAAGCGATTTCCATTCGCTTCTGGAACTTTTCCCTCCTCTTTTCTTTTCCTTCTTAGAAGCTTCTTGGTTTTGTTCTTGTAGTTGTTGTCATTTCTGTTGCCTTTCTCGATACTGCTTAATTACTATTGGCTTTGGTTCAGGATTCGGCGGGAGTTTACATTCTTTTGACAAGTCTTCCTACTTCTTTAAGATGTATTCGATTTCTTCCTTTGTTTTCATGGAATCCCGTTATAGTACTTGTTGGATCTAAAACTGGGAGCTCCTTGGTAAGATAATTCAACGCTAGCAAAACTTATTATAAATGCTTCCTTCAAACATGTCCAAAGCAAAACACGTCTGCACGAAAGCCTCTCAGATTCAGAAAGATTTTATTACAACACTTAAGTTAGGTACTTAAACCTATATACTTCAATTTAATTCAAATACAGTAATTTTCTCTCAAAACTTAACTACTCGTACATTATTCAAACATTATATTAGGGTGGTCCTTGATTAGGATGGCCTTTAATTCCTCGTATTAGGCCGTAACATGCTCCCCACCTTGGAAGCTCTTTCCAAACAATCATGCTTCGATCGGAAGTGGGCACAGCTTGTGTATGTTGCGCTTGACCACTCCAGCTTTAGTGCGCAGTGTAACCACTCGAACGGGCCATCAGTTCCCGAGTGTGTCTCAGTCACTCTGCCAAGGCACCAGCGACCAGGAGGTAGGTTGTATTCCGCTATCGGCACAAGGGTCCCTTCTTGTAGCTCTGGTGGCGACCTTGACCACTTTGTCCGGACTTGTAGTGATGTCAAGTATTCTTTGGATCAATGCCTCCAGAACGTATTTTGCACCACCAATATTCGTTTCCATCTGTTGACCAATGACAATTTGACGTCATCATCATTGAATAGCTCAGGCAATGCCCACCAGAAAATGCCATGGGGTCAAAACTTCATAGTCATTAGCGTCTTGGGAAAGAGGGCACAGCGGTCTGACGCTCATGATGGCTTCTACCTGAGTGGCTGCCGCTGCCAACTCTTCATAGTTTAGTCCTGTTCCGTTCATACAAGATACTAGAAGTCGTTTTGCGACTTTGACTGCGACCAAAGACCTCCAAAGTGCGGTGATCTACCTGAGTGGCTGCCGCTGCCAACTCTTCATAGTTTAGTCCTGTTCCGTTCATACAAGATACTAGAAGTCGTTTTGCGACTTTGACTGCGACCAAAGACCTCCAAAGTGCGGTGATCTGCCTGAGTGGCTGCCGCTGCCAACTCTTCATAGTTTAGTCCTGTTCCGTTCATACAAGATACTAGAAGTCGTTTTGCGACTTTGACTGCGACCAAAGACCTCCAAAGTGCGGTGATCTAGGCGGAATTAAATGAAATTTAACTCCCCGACTGCTGCAATGCTCTATTAGTGACTTCTTTGATGCCTCGGTGAATAGTTTATCCGCAGCTTCTTTCAACTCTCGAGATACACCAACGAAATTCGTAGCGTTGTAGCAGAATATATCTGTTACTAACCCTCGTCTAGCAAAGAACCGTTTTAAAGCAGCAATGAAGGCAATCGTGGTAAGAGACAATCTCCAAATGGGTAGCCTTAGTAATGAAACATACAAAGATGCATAAAAACACCTTGACCGGGCGACGTCCACGCTGATTGAAATGCATCATAATGGGACCGGTAAAGTCCACACCGGAGCGTATGAATGGATGCCCGTTCAACCTCACTTTAGGTGCTGGTAAGTCTCCCATCAGCTGATTCGCCAACTCCGGACGTTGCCGGAAACAGGCCACACAGCTTCTAACTACCTTTCGCGCCAAGTTCCTGCAACTGATAATCCAATACTTTTGTCGAACAAAGGCACATAATGCTATTACCCCTGCATGCATGTTAACCTGATGTGTATGCACTACAATAGACTTCACAACATTATGATTCTTAGGAAGCAAAATTGGGTGTTTAACTACGAATGGTAGTTCCGCTTGGGATAGCCGACCACCAACTCGCATAATCGGAACCTGCTCACTTTCTGAAATAAAAGGGCAAAGAACTTGCACCTTTAAATATTTGATTAATATGCTTTTTGTTAAGTTCCATATTTCTTGCCACCTTCCATTTCATGAACCTTCAATGGCCCTAAATCAGAATCTCTATTGCCTGTGATCATAAAGCGCCAGCGATAAATTAGAGCAAAAACTCTATTCAATTTGAGAAATGAATTCGCGAACTCCTTCAGCTCTGATGAATACATGCCCCGTGACACTATGTCCGCCAGGTTCAGCCTTGACTCTATTTTGAACCATTCCTTTATCTGAGTCAAGTCTTGAATTTTAGCTACGCGGTTGGCGACAAAGGTAACCCAACGACTTGCATGTGAGGACAGCCAATTTAAGACAATAGTTGAGTCTGTGAAATATTTTCGTTTATGCACCTGCATAGGTAAACACGCTTGAATTTTATTAAGCAACTCCACTGCTAACAATGCCGCATTCAATTCTAACCTAGGCAATGACGTGACCTTTACTGGAGCAACCTTTGACTTCGCGGCGATAAGATTTACGTAGACCGTCGCTGACTTTTCAATTACCCTACAGTAAACAACGGTACCGTAAGCTCTTTGCGAAGCATCAGCAAATCCACAGAGTTCCATCGAAGAAATCTCAGCATAAGACACAACTGCCCTAGGTACTGTACACTTATCCACCTGTTTTAATTCTTCTCGAAAGGTTTTGCATTGGTTTTGAATCTCAGGTGGTAATTCTTCATCCCACTCACCTTTCAGTAACCAAAGCTGTTGCATAAAAATTTTTCCTAGCACCACCAAAGGATTCAGCCATCCAAGATGATCAAACAACAACACCGATTGCTTCGTTATTGTCGTCGCATAGTTGGTCTTATAAGCGAAATCAAACCTATCCTTTTTCGAATCCCAGTTGATTCCTAATGTCTTTGAGCAATCAGGCTTAATTATTGACAGGTTTCCTAGGTCTTCTGTTTCATCTAGAATAGTAGGACAATTTGAACGCCACTTATGAAGCTCAAATCTGCCCCTATTCAAAACAGCTGTTAATTGCGACTTCAACTCATAAAGTTCTTCTATCGAATTTGCTCCTCCTAGCATATCATCTATGTAGAAATTACTCTATAACGCTTGGCACCCCAAAGGGTACTCCTTTCCTAATAAATCTGCCAAATGGTATAAACAACGCACAGCCTTATACGGAGCGGAACTTGTTTCATAAGTTACTGTTCGCAAAAGTAAAACTTGAATTGGCTCAGATGATTCCGACCTCCATAAAATTCCTTGATAATTACAATCATCTTCAACCAGCGAAACTTGTCGATACATTTTAGTTATATTGCAAGTAAGTGCATATCTATAAAATCGAAATCTCACAAGTAACTCAAACAAGGTTGGCTGGAGAGTTGGTCCTACTAACATTAAGTCGTTCAGTGATCGTCCATTGCTTGACTTGCATGACGCATCAAAAACCACCCTTAACTTAGTTGTAATGCTATCAGGTCGTATTACTGGATGATGGGGAATGAAATATTATATTTCGCTCATACACTTATGCTCTAACACTTCTAAATGGCCCAGTTGGGCGTAACTTTCTATGAATTCTACGTATTACTCCTTGAGTGAAGTATCCTTATTAAGTCTCTTTTCCAAATTTAAGAATCTCCTAAGAGAAATTTGGTAAGAATCTCCTAAATCACCCATTGGTTCCTTAAACGGCAAACTCACTATGTATCTTCCCGATAATGTCCTCTTCACATCTTTGATGAATTTGTTTTCACATAATTGCTCACTTGGTGTTTATATTTTCGACGGAAGATTTGCTTCTTCACATTCCAAAAATCTCTTCACTAAACTGAGTAATTCATCATCATTATCCTTTTCTGAAGATTTTGAAACGAACAATGAAACGTTTTGACAATACTTGCAATCACCAACTACAATCCATCCTAACAACGACTTTTGCAAAATCGGGTGCTCCTTGTCTAATGCAATTTGAACTGCAGCAAGAAGCTTAAAAAACAGATCAACTCCGAATAGCATGTCTATTTTCTCTGTACCATTAAATTTTGGACCAGCAAGGTGAACACCCTTTGGTATTGGGAGCTGCCTTCCTTCACACGAGATAATTGGCTCGTACTGAGAAGCACACAGAAATTTGTCACTGAAGAAAAGTTAGTCAACCGTGACTTAAACTTCACATCAACTTGTCCTAATATTTCTGACTTCGCATTTGCTATACCGGAAATGACTAAGTCTTCCTTACCGATTTTCACTTTCAGCCGATTGGCTAGTCTCGAAGTTTTAAAATTCAACTGACTCGCTGGGTCTAACACACATCTAAATTCTTTAAAACTTCCAAATTTATCTTGCACCATCACTATCGCGGTAGCCAAAAAACTTTGGCACCGATTCACTAGCAATGAACTACGATGAACGACCGTCTGAGTATCTTTCGTGGTCTCTACTCTACATGAGGTTTTTACCTGAGAACTTTCAACTTCCCTGTGTAACTGTGTGATGGGGTGTATTGCAGATGCTGCAACGAGGAGTTGTACAATCCTGAGTACCATGCCGTCTGCTGAAGCAAAGTAAGCACAAAAAATCGAGACAACCTGTTAATTTATGATTCAAAGCGCACATATAGCACTCACCATTGTGCCTTGCATTAACAGAAGTTGCTAAGTTCGTCCTTGCTGCATGCTTTCGTACTGTAGTCGTTGACCCTTTTTGGACCTCACTGCGTCTCAACCCTCTATTTGCGAGATTAGTGTGACGAATTGCCAAGAACTTGGAGAGTGCCTTCCATGATGGTAATGTATTGCCATCCCATTCATTGTCCCATTTATCGAGTGTTTCTTCATCGAGCTTAGTCCGCATCAAATGAAAACCGATAGCATCCAAAATATCTTCAACACTACCCAGAGACTTCAACGCCACTAATTGAGAATTGACATGATCAACCACCGTATGCAATGATTCAGAGCCAGCTTGGTTTACAACTTTAAACTCGAACAATTCGCGAATGTGCGTTTTGAAAATTATGGACCTATTATCAAAACGATCTTTATGAAGTTCGATCGCTTGGTTATAGTTCTCTCCAGCTACCTCCAGGCATTCAATCGTACTTAATGCAGCCTCACTTAAACACGATCTCAAATGAATGAACTTATATAGATCATCAAGCTCGGATTCACTGTCAATCAACGCCTGAAACGTATTAAACCAACTCGTCCAATCACAGAATTTACCCGAGAACTTGGGAAGCTGTAATTTAGGTAACCTTGGAGATTTAATACCTTGCGAGGAATTCAGTATTAAAGGTTGAGAAGTTTACTCTAGAACACTTGACCGCCGTCTTACCTTTGACAGACAATTCAGTATTTTTGATTTTACTTCGCAATACATGATAAATCATCACTAAATTGTTCAATTTCCGATTGAAGACTGCTGAACTGTTTAAAGTTGGAGTCTAACAGGCTTAATCTTGCTTCTAAATCGGATTGAGTTAACCAATTGGCATTCTTAAAAATATATTCTTTATTATGACTCAGTGATTTCATCACACCTTCTCTGGCTTGTGATACATCAGGGTTTGTCCTTTTTGATGCCATTGTATCAATATGTGGCGTTACACTATGTGACACTTTAGCTAAAGGTCGAACCAGCTAGTCTGACAAATCGTTTAGAAATGTAAAATTTTGTATATACTCTAATCAAAGTCAAACCGTAGGAGCAACAATTAGAAGTTAAACCGAATAAATCTTTCAGAAAAACGGCTGTCACTTATGATGTATAAATTTCAATATAATATGCAAAACAAGAGAAAAACAAGAACAACTCCAGTTGTTATATACTATAAGTAAGCATAGGACAAAATGAAAAAACTGAACACCTACACTTTGTCTAACTGATTATCCAAGAATTTGATCAAAATTCCCGTTTACTAACAACAATGCATGGTCACTTTGTCAGTTATGTATAATGATAAACCTCAAAAACTACCATAAAACAAAACACAAAGCGGAATAGAAAAACGAAACTTGCAATTTATATATAGTCGAGAGTATTGTAACCACACCTTAAGTATGTACTTATGTATTATGTCAGTCTATGTATTCCTTATGCCCTGTTTTGACCTTCAAAATTATCTCTTTTATTATATGTCCTATATCCACATGCAAATGAATCATTCGAAATACATATGCCACTCTATATAATTCTCTGTATTTATGAGATCACCAGAGAAAAGAACACCGGGTAATGATATCGAATCAAATTTATTATCATATTCGCCAATATGTATGCGGTTAACAAATTATAAAAAAGAAAAGAGACACTAATTAAATCAATTCCAAATTATTATTATCAATTTTTTTTTTTTTTTTTTTTTGATCAATTAATGCTTTTGTTCGTACCACTGTGGACTAAAAATATATGTGCCGCTATGTAAATTTCAAAGAATAGTCGGAACAATACCTTACCCAAAATTCAGTATATACACTTTCATACTAGTTTAGTCGGAAACCAAAGGCAATTAAAAGCAAACAAAAGCACCTTTTACTTATTAATTGAAATACGAGCACTGTTCCGATTTGAACCCTTCTGATACATGTATATAAATTTTTATTGCAATAATTCCGCGTAAGCACAAAAAGTCACACACAAAGAAAAGCACTGGTCACCAATTGCAAAAACTCACCGTGACTGGGTTAAACTTGTGTGGCCCTAATAATTGAACGCTAGCAAACTTAAATGCTGCCTCCAAATATGTCCAAAGCAAAACACGTCTGCACGAAAGCCTCTCAGATTCAGAATGATTTTATTACAACACTTAAGTTAGGTACTTAAACCTATATACGTCAATTCAATTCAAATACAGTTATTTTCTCTCAAAACTTAACTACTCGTACATTATTCAAACATTATATTAGGGTGGTCCTTGATTAGGATGGCCCTTAATTCCTCGTATTAGGCCGTAACAGTACGGCTTCTTTATGCTATTGTGTTACCAATAAGTTCTAAGGGATTTTCAAAAGTTGGCATAACTAAAATTAAATCACATCGGACGATCTGGCCACTCCATTCATGTTAAAGCGTCACCATTTCCCGCCAAAAATCAGTATGTGTCATTTCGCTGAAGTGTAAACAACAAACTTTCTTTGTTCTTTAAACATGTCAACTTTTGTGCCGACAAAACGTAATTTGTGGGAAACGCTGCTCTTTTGTTTTCATTTGAAGAAAAGTGCAGCTGATGGACATCGATTGCTAGGTGAAGCATATGGGGAATATACTCCATTAAAAAAGACACGTGTGTACTGGTTCCGGTATTTAAAAAGAGTCGATTTTGACATCAGCGACATGGAACGCGAAGGGAGGCTTGTAAAGTTTGAGGACGCTGAGATGGAGGCGTTATTAGGCCAAGATTCATGCCAAACTCAATATGAACTCAAGCCAAGAGACGTCGAACGTCGGTTTTTCACGTGCGAACAACTACTCCAAAGGCGTAATCGTAATGATTTTTTGCATCGAATTGTGACGGGGGACTAAAAGTGGATCTACTACGACAACCCAAAGCACAAAAAACAGACTGGTCATGCATCAACTTCAACGACCAAACCGAATATTCCTGGCAAGAAACTAATACTGTGCATCTGGTGGGATCAGCTCGGAGTGATCTACTATGAGCTAATCCAGCCTAACGAAACCATCACTGGGGATCGTTACGAACAACAATGCCAAGAGACATGACAAAGTGATTCTCCGACTACGCATGTTAAAAAAGTCGTTCAGGAAGCTTTGGAGACACTAAAATGGGATGTCCTACCCCACTCGCCGTATTCACCAGACCTCTCACCTTTCGACTACCACTTGTTCCGGTGAATGATTCATGGGCTGGCCGAGCAGCACTTCACTTCTCTTGAAGAAGCCAAAATATGGGAAGAGTTTTGGGTAGCTTCAAAAGATGAGGAATTTTTCCAATGCGGAATCAGTATGCTGCCTTAAAGGTGGGAAAAAGTCGTAGCTATTGATGGACAGTATTATGAATAAAATGTATTGCATCAGTTCCTCGGAATAAAGCTTCAAAGTCACTAAAAAAATCCTCAAAGCTTATTTGTACACCCAATAGGTTGGATAGTCCTAAGGATTTAGACTCCTGTATGGATTTATACTGCGTTTTTTAGAAAACCGCAAATGGTTTAGGCGAATTTTTAAGGTTGCCAAAGATAGTTGTAGCGTTTTATGCTACGTTTTTTGAAAACCCCAAATGGTTTAGGCGACTTTTTAAGATTGCCAAAGATATTATAGTTGTAGCGTTTTTATACAACATTTTCTTAAGAAAACCGCAAATTGTGGAAGCGACCGTGAGTTACCAAAAATTTTCTTTTTTAAAATGATCTTCCTTCGACTGCGCCAATTACAAGAGTGAGTCAAAAGCAACTCAAAAAGAAATAATTTTATGTTCCTTTATTGATGAGTATATACTTAAGACTAATTTACAGTTGATTCAAATAACTTCTTTATATTTTTTTATGCTTACATAAGCATAAAAAGAGTGCCACTTACAAAATAATGCAAAATAGTTCGTTGGCATAAGTGTTAAATATCATATTAATTATAAGTGAGTTACATTTACAGTTTATTGACTTAATTGTTTTAGCAATCATCAGTTCGCGTTTGTTCTTCATAGAGTGCAGTCGTATCTGATTCTATGAGCTTTCGTCAACTTTGTTTTTGCGTTTTTGCAATTCTCTTTGTGCCAATAAAAAAATACCGGGATTGTGTCTATTTATAGACACCCTATCTGTAATTTACTGCTATTGTGCTAGTATATTGCATATCTATTTAATTTCTGTTTTGTTTTTTTTTTTTTTGCATTTACTTTTGCTATTTGCAAATTGTAAATTGGTGCTTTATTTATGCTGAAGTTAATAAATTGTTAACTTTTCTGGCATGGATGACGACACTGAAGACTTGGACTGCTGGTGGTCCAAGGCTGAAGCCAACAATATCAACTATAGGCTTTTATCCAGAATTTTGCCCGCAAGGGTGGCTTCAGTCACTTATGAGCATCCTCCTGCTCAGGAACCAACCCAGGCTGCTGTCATTCTAAAGCGTAAGCTAGTCCCAACAACCTCACCATTGCTACCTGGCCTGGGATCGAGAAGCAGTTCTGTATCCAGCCAACTGGACGCTTGCAACCCTTTCGATATCCTAGGGACAGAATTAGACCTCTATGCTAGTGATGAAGCTACAGAAGAAGAAGTGATTGATGAGCCGATTGAGGAAAGCGTTGATGATCCCCCGGCCTCTGGAGATCAGCCTACTCAGAACCTTGTCATTGCTCCTGACCAATCCCCGTGTTCTACGCTGGCCGCGGTTTCTGCCAATAATCCCCCTTTCCCTCCAAGGGAGTCAAAACCACCGCCAATTGAAGGCGTAACCAACATCAATGGTCTGTTTAAGGACATAAATAAAGTCATCTCGCCTGAAATCTACATAGTAAAGACAGGCTCAGAATCAACCGTTCGTGTTATGACCATCAATTCTACCGCGCATCGAGCAGTGGTAGCCTTGTTGATGCTCAAGAAAATCGCTTTTTACTCCTACCAACTTAAAGAGGAGAGAGCCTATCGAGTGGTTGTTAGGGGTCTTCACCACTCCACCCCGACAAGTTACATAGAACAGGAAATCGGCAAGCGGGGACACACTGTTCGCAACGTGCACAATATTAAGAGCCGCACGGATGGTGTTGAACTAAATTTGTTTTTTGTTGAGCTTAATCCTGCTGCGAATAATAAGGAGATCTAATCAATTAAATCACTCTGCCAGCAGAAGATAATAATTGATGCTCCTCGTAGAAATGATGACGTACCACAATGTCATCGATGCCAGGAGTATGGACATACTAAACGCTTCTGTGAAAAGAGATTCCGTTGTGTGAAATGCGGCAAGGAGGATGCTTCGACGAACTGCTGCAAGCCAGATAATGTGCCAGCTGAATGAGCCCTCTGCCATGAAGCTCACACTTCTAACTGGAAAGGTTGTGCTGTATTCCAGCAAATTGTTAGCCAGCGCCCACCAAGAGCTAGCATTTGCATATATCCGCAATTAGTGCCAACAAAATTTGTTGCTCCAAACATGTAATTTTCTGTTGTCACCTGTGGGGGGAAACAAAAGCCTCAGTTACAACACTACTTGCAG
Source organism: Amiota mariae (assembly GCA_035041805.1). Classification (NCBI taxonomy): domain Eukaryota; kingdom Metazoa; phylum Arthropoda; class Insecta; order Diptera; family Drosophilidae; genus Amiota; species Amiota mariae. Next base: position 99,018 of record JAWNKV010000204.1, read on the forward strand.
CAATAACATCAGGAGCCGCAACAGCAGCCAATGCATCAGAAGCAGTAACTACAACACAAGCAACTAAAACAGCAGCAATAGCAGTCACGAAAACAACAGCAACATCATCAGCAACAACAGCAGAAGTCAAACCAACAGAAACACCTAATGCGTCAATCCAAACAACATCAGCATCAATTACAACCAATTCTGTGCCAGAATTCTCAAATGGGCCATCATCAACTGTCATATCAACAGAACAAACAAATGCAGCAACAGCAAAAACCAGACCAGCTATGAACTTCATGTCTGCCCTCACTTCGCGCATGTTTAGCAGCAATGTAGCAGTCAGTAGCAGCAGCCCATGTTGTAGCAACACCACCAGCAGCACCAGCTGCTACGTCTGTCACTCACTCCCAACAATGAGTCAAATAGGTCCGCGCATTGGTGCTTGGAACGCCAATGGACTGCCAATAAAGCTCTTGAGATGGAGCTCTTTGGGTAGAGGCACAACATTGACGTCATGCTGATTAGTGAAACGCACTTTTGCTCTAGGTCGTATGTCAGGCTGCTAGGATACGACATCCACCTAGCAAATCATCCTGCTGATCGCATCCGTGGTGGTGCAGCAGTACTCATCAAATCGTGCTTAAAGTACAGTCACCTCAAAACTATCTCCTTAGACTACGTTCAGTGTGCTGCAGTTAAAGTTGTCAGTGATCAGGGCGAAGTCGTTCTTGCAGCTGTCTACTGCCCCCCTAACTTTGGGTGGGATGTGCAAGACTTTAAAAGTCTCTCTGATGACCTTAGCATTAGGTTTCTGGTTGCAGGCGACTGTCTCTGGGGTGCTAGAAGCTCCTCCCTTAGAGGAAGGGCACTTGCGGATTTCATAGCTGGCTTTAACATACAGGTCCTTGCTACTGGTGGTCCCACGCACTACCCCTATAGAAGGAACCTGACACCCAAAGCTATCGACTTTGCAGTATTCTCAGGGATCCGTTCAGATAGTCTTGCTATCTCAAAGAGGATTGAGCTGAGTTCTGATCACATTCCGTTGATCATAGAGCTTAGAATGGCCGCACTCACCATTGCCACAAGCTCCCGTCTTCTCCTCCGGAGAGCTAATATTCCTCGATTTGAACAGAGGTTGGATCAGCTCATCAACCTGAATATGGATCTAAGTTCTCCAACTGATATCGACGACGCAGGGGAGGTATTTGTACGAAAAATACATGCTGCTGCCAAATACTCTATGCTCAGTCAAAAACCTTGTTGCACCACCCCTCACATCTCCCCGGCCTCTTTTAAAACAAGAGATTATTGATCTGGTGAAGCTCAAGAGAGCACTTCGTCGTCGATACATGCTCTCGCGTAATCCGCTAGATCAAGCTGACTACCGGCGCGTTGAAGACGAACTGTCCAAACTGCTCTATGACACCAAGATCAAATACTTTGATATGCTGCTCCGCAATGCTGACCCAAATAAAAACCATGGGTTTAACCTATGGAAGGCTACACGCCGAGTTAAACGGCAGCTGCACAGGAGGATCCCCGTTAAACGAGAGGATAATAAAACCGACGCTGAGATAGCGGCCGCGTTTGCCGATGGCTGCAGGGCCGCTTCATACCCATCGAGCTCGCTAGCCCAGATGACGTTCGTACCACTGAGGCATTTTTGAACACCGAACTCTCAGACAAACAGCCCATCCCTCCTATCACGTATGATATAGTGCGCCTGCAGATCAGCAAGTTGAAGACCACCAAAGCCCCTGGCTACGATGGGATTGATGATGGAGTTCCCGGGAAGGGAGTGTTCTTGGTAATGCTGTTTAACACTATGGCTCGCATCCACCACTTCTCCTCGCAATGGAAGAGTGCTGTGATTGCTATGATACCGAAACATAGTAAGCCGGAGAACCTTGTTGCGTCATATTGACCGATAAGCTTGCTGCCAGTTTTCTCCAAAATATTCGAAAGAAGAATATTCTTAGGACGAATTCTGGCGGTAAGTGGCATCCAGAGTGCCTTACCTGACCACCAGATGATGCAGAACTCTACCCTCCGTCAGATAGTTAATGCTCCTTGGTACGTGCGGAATTATGTCATATCCAGAGACTTGAGAATCCTCTATCTATCCGGTATAATGACCGTTCAAAAATTCTTGTCAACAAATTAGCATCCGCGCTTGCAATAAACACCGCCAGGAGGAGTCTCAAACGTCTCCACCCTGATGACCTTTGGGTGCACGGACGTAAAAGAGGACGTAGGCTCCCTTTCTGATCCACTTAAACATTTCCCTGTAAATATTATTTAGGCTTTAAGCCATCCGTCAATTCTACACTTTGTCATTTCAATTTTTTAAAGCCGTTAAAGGTGGAGATACACAAACGACTTCAACGATACGCTACATATTCGACAAACGCAGCATGCAGCGTCAAACTACACAAACGACGTCGAGGTACACAAACGATTTCAACCATATTGACTTCAGTAAACAAAAAACAGCTGTGAATTTGAAAATTTAAGAAAGTAATTATTGAAGAAAACTGTTTTAAAAGTTGAATTATTAAAAAAATGAAGATGTATTTTTATTATCATGTAATAAATTGAATTGGAATAACTTTTTAAATAGATAGGAAAGTCTGCCATCAAATTTAACATAAATACTGCAAAGAAATTGCCATTTACCAAAAAAGTTTTTTGTCATTCACCACGCGATCAAGCAGTTCTTTTGGTTCACAAACAGCTGTTTTCTGGTTCACAAACCAGTTCTTTTTCCATTCACCAATACTGTTTTCTGTTGAAGTTGTTCGACTTTTTGAGTTGCTGCGTTCGCGAGCAAGCTAAGTAACTCGGACCATACGATTTCATACATTTCAACGGAGCAACAGCTTGTTTGCAAGAAAACGTCGTTTGTGTATCTCCAACTTAAGTCGGTAGTTTATTTTTGTCGATTAAATCAAAAAATCAATCATCAGTTTGTTAATACACGTATATTTGAAATATGAGTAATACAAATGATTTTATGTATTATATAAACTGCATTTCTAGTTTATTGACCTTTGTATAATAATATGAAATGATTAGATTGAAACATAATTACTTTGTATTGAAATATTGGGATAGGTGAATGTTCTGACGTAATTCGATTGTTGATGCTTGTTACGCTTTCTGGATCCGAGTCTGCATGGACTTCAGCATCCGCGCGTCGCATCATGGTTTTTTTTTTTAGGTCTGCGGCTGTACCAGCCACAGCCTCTGCAAAAGTAAAAGGGGATCTTCACGCAACGTGTCAAACTTCACAAAATGGCAAATCCACAAATAAAGTGGCAGTTATAGTGGATTTACAGTAAGCTAAGACTCGAATCTATGAAGATGCGACTATGATTCGAGTTCCATTTGACAACAACAACAGGGAAAATGACAAAATTGAGGGGTTGTTGTTGTAGAGTGAGAGATGCTAATCTCAAATAGATACGCTAAGATTCGTTTTTTTTTGAATGGTCAGTCTTAACAGAGCTGGGCAATTTTTCTATGTAGGTTGGCAGCATTTTCATTATTTCGGGGTTTTTGTGAATATCAAGTGTCTTCTTCTTCATTTTTTTTAGCACGCCGCACATAAAACATCTGATCATTGCACAAAACAATTTGAAGAAAATTTTAAATTGTAATTTTTTCTTTAAATATTAATAAAATAAGTAGCAGTAATGTACTACAATTTTATCATTTTAATTTTGAATAACGTTTTGCAATGATTTTCTAGTATATAATTCACAAAACCATTAAAATAAATGAAATAAAGCAAAATATTTGTAACAACCTTTCAGGCTAAGCGTTTATGAGAAATTATAGTGCGGTTTCAAAAAATAAAATCTGGTTTAAAAAATGAACTTCGTTAACTCATTTAAGGGTACAAGCATAGTGCGCGCTGAAGCTGAACCAAGAATACTGAATAACGGTAACGCGAATTCATAGTTTTACCCTCTACCAAAATCGCTCAACGTGCCTAAAGAAGTTTTCACTTCAAAAACACTAATGTAAAATTTTACACTAGTGTGTGTGAGATTTCACACTATATATATTTGGGTTATATAAATTATTGGGTCTCCAACAAACGTCTCCATTCTATGCTTCACTAATATGAAATAGTTGTCACACTAATGTAATGATGATAATGTAAAGTGAGCAAATAGTATGGACGTAGCAAAAGCGTAGATGATATGATGAAACAAAGAGAGAGGCAGAATTTCGTCTATACAATATTCATAGCAGAGATGGGCAACGAAAATTCACTCCCTCTCATAAAGATGTTTGTTGTCTCTATCGCTCTCATGCATAACGTTGTTGTTCTCAGTTGTTTGACCAGTCCGTTCTTATGTTGTTGTCTATTTCTGAACTATTTCCAAACAAGCAAATACACAACGAATGAGCACAAAACGGAATAACGGGATAGCATGTCGGTAACGCGAATTCATAGTTTTATTACCCCATGATACAAGAAAACAAGGTAGCGACAGTAGTTTACAGTTATGTGGTTTTCTCACAGCAATATACTAAGCTCTTCTTCTTATAAATTTTTACGCTGTACAACACTATCATACGAGGTCTGTTCAAAAAATAAGGTGAATTTTCAAATTTCGCGGGCTACGTACATTCGACTTTCGATTATTATTATTTTTTTTATGTTAGTACACTCGTCTCGAAAATATGTTCACGGTTTTAGCCAAATAGCATGTCAACTTTGTATGTAAGAGGCATAAAGAAGACAAGTGTTTTGCGTGTTCGGCGATTTTCTGCTATCGAAAAAAATGGATCAAAAAAGTTGCATCAAATTTTGTGTAAAAAATGGAATTAAGTGCTCAAAAACACTTGAAATGTTGACAGTGGCATACGGTGAGAGTACTCTGAGTCAAAAAAATGTTTACAAGTGGTACAAGCTTTTCACAGAAGGTCGAGAAGATGTGAATGACGACGCTCGCTCTGGACGCCACAGCACATCAACAACCGATGAAAATGTTGAGAAAGTGAAGAAAATTGTTATGGAGAATCGTCGAATCACAATTAGAGAAGTTGCTGAGGATGTCGGCATATCAGTTGGCTAATGCCATGCAATCTTTTTGGAAATTTTGGGTATGAAGCGTGTGGCAGCGAAGTTCGTTCCAAAATTGCTGAATTTTGACCAAAAACAACGTCGCATAAGCATCGCTCAGGAATTGTTGAATGACGTCAACGATGATCCAGATTTGCTTAAAAGGGTCATAACTGGTGACGAATCATGGGTATATGGTTATGACATCGAAACCAAAGCCTAATCGTCCCAATGGAAGAGTCCAGGAGAGCCAAGACCAAAAAAAGCACGCCAAGTTCGATCAAATGTCAAGTTTTTGCTCACTGTTTTCTTCGATTACCATGGCGTAGTGCATCAGGAGTTCTTACCACAAGGTCGTACGGTAAATAAAGAGTATTAACTTGAAGTTATGCGCCGTTTGCGTGAAGCAATACGAAAAAAATGCCCGAAATTGTGGAAAAAAAATTCATGGCTTTTGCATCATGATAATGCACCTGCTCACTCATTTTTGCTTGTGAGAGATTATTTGGCCAAAAACAACACCGTTATCATGCCTCAGCCATCGTATTCACCAGATTTGGCCCCTGCGACTTTTTCCTGTTCCCAAGATTGAAGAGACCCATGAAAGGACGGCGTTTTGCGACAAGGACATACCAAAAAGTGCATATCAGAACTGCTTCGAGGATAGGAAAAAACGCTGGCACAAGTGTATTATATCTGAGAGGGACTACTTTGAAGGGGATAAAATAGAAATTGATTTATATATTAAATATTTTTGGAGAAAAAGGAAAATTCACCTTATTTTTTGAACATACCTCGTATGTTGTTTATTCAATTCATAAATGTGATAATGTGCATATTTAACTGCTTGAAATTTGAAATTTATATGAAAAATAGAAAAGTTGCTGTTTTGTTCTTTACTTTTTTATTTTATTGATTTTTCTGTGTGTTTTGCATTGGATATTCACTATTTTTAATGTTATTTTAATAATTTTATTTTCAATAATAATTCACACCGACACAACACATCTGATCAAAGCACAAACAATTGACTTCATAACACTAATTTTAGTCCAGGGAAAATAGACTTTTACTGCGGAAAAATTAGCGGAAAGCTAGATTTTTGCAAGAAGATTCTGTTTGTGGTTGTGAACGAACCCCCAAAAGTCCCCATCAAAACATGTGCCGCTAAAAAAGTTGCGGGGAGTCAAAGGTCACGAAAAACATTTTTTTTAAAATATCTCGGCAACGGTCACTTTTATCGACAAAATAATCAATATCAAAATTGTAGCTTATAAAATTGTCTACAAAAAATATTATATTACTTTTTTTTCGTAAGACTAACTGTCCTCAAGTAAATTCGATTCAAAAAGTTGTAACGTTGATGTTTCTCATAAAACGCGCACTCCTTTCCAGACCACCTTTGAGTTAGAGTACAAAATGAATTTTTTAAGTGGTGTCCCCAATAGGCACAATCCACGTCCACTTATGTTTTAAAAATTTTAATTTACTTCTTCAGAATCCATTTCAATTTCTGCTTCCATCTCTTCATTATCTTCTTATTCCTTTTCCCATATTTCCATAGTTTCAGTCAAACACGATGGATCTAAATCTTCAGAAGGCTCGTCGCTATTATTTTCATTAAACGTGTCAGGTCATACATTTAAACAATCCTGACCATGGCAATTACCACAAACTGGTGAACATTATATTCCAACTTTTCTGCAACCACAGTTCAAGTTACACCCCTTGGTGCAATTACAAAAAATAGTGTTTAGTAGACCATCAGGTGTGGGTGGAAGAAGAGTTTTAACTTGCTCCAAAATTTTATCCTGTAATGTCCATTCCCAGTCTAGAGGGTTTAGCTCGTTGCCAAGCCATACTTGCAGTTGGTAGTAGACACAATATAAATGTTGCCAAGCAGCACTAGATGTTGGCGGAAGAGAAGATAATTCTACAGGCTTTTTAAGCTGTGTTAATCTTGCAAATGTTAAGTATCTATGATTATCAATAGACAGTTCATTTACTGGTGCTTTATACATTCGGGAGAGCATCCTTTTTCAGTAAAAACATTGGCGTATTTGGTTAATTTGTTATTCTTTTCAAATAATTTAAATGCATTAATTTTACCTCTGTGAAATTTAGCTGATGTAGCATTGCAACCGGTCATTGCATGTTACAACAAAATGTTATTTCTATACATGGGATACAAGCTTTGTGAAGAATAAATTTTAGTTTGTATTGTAGCTTTTTCAGGTTTTAAAAAATAAATGATTTTATTAATTGGCGTTCGTGCAATCAATATTACTAATAAGTCTACGTCTTCACCTACAATACTACAATAATAGTTGTTCTTCTATCGGATTCTTCAATTGCTGTTTCAATGATGAGTACATCAGCATCATTTTGAGCTTGTTTTGCAATGACATTATCAGTTTTAAATATACGAGATATCGTAAATCTTTGTTTGTTGCTTGCGTTCCCAATAAATTTTTCTTGACTCGTTGAAACAGTCATGGATCCATCGAAGAGAAAATCGCTACATGACGAAACTTTTGCACATCGGTGACGTTGTTCCGCAGCTTTAATATTTTTTTCATCATCGTTATAGCCGTCAAATACAATTATGACATTATTACCATAATATTTATGTACGTAATGGACATATGTATTCAAAATTGTATTAAATGTTTCTCCCCTATTCCATACAACACGGTGTAAAAGAAATCCTCCATCAATGATGTAAATAGCATTAGAAGTATCTAATTCAACATTCACTGGTTGAATAGTGATAATAGATATGGATCTAATTCATACTCTACAAATTTTTGAAGTAAAATCTTTTTGTAATACTTATGCGTTGGAATAGTAATAAAGTATCAATAGGTACTTGTTCATTGCGATCTTTCATAGAGTTGGATACTGTTAGAAGAGGAAGTACTCTGTCAGCGCGTTTCAGTGTAATGCTATCAACTTTTGACCAATCATGTTTTTAATGGAGACAAGGCCCACTTCATAAGCATTGTGACAATTTATTTTATTACCTCCGACGACTCCACGTGATATTGACATCATCATCGAAACTTTTGGAAAAGGGTTATAACAAGAAAACCATTCAATTAAAATTTTTTACGTCTGCATTGTCTCTTTTTACACGTGAAACCCTTGCGTCTACATGCTGATCTGTTGTGTCCATTGATACATTAGTAATTAGCTCTAAATCTTCGGACACACTTATAATTGCATACATGCCATAAACTCGTCTAAGCGTGTCAAGTCCTCGTTCCACAACAACAGTTTCACCTTCCAGCAAAGATTTTCCACAAATGAAACATACTTCTGCCATTTTTAGAATTTTTTTTTTTAATTTGGACAATAAAAATTGTATAAAAATATTAAGTAAGCACGTCCGTTCAGAAGAAAAGGATTTAATACTGACAAAAAGGTGATGCAGAAATAGCATGAGAGACGGTTAAAAGGGGACTCACCAAGTTTAATATTTACGTAGTAAGTCAGTGTGGCGAAATACATGAAATAGTGAAGTTTAACATTCCTTACAGGCAAGTATTACGAACAAAAGTAACATAATGTTTTTTGTAGACAATTTTATAAGCTACAAATTAGATATTGACTATTTTGTCGATAAAAGTGACCGTTGCCGAGATATTTTGAAAAAACCGTTTTTCGTGACCTTTGACTTTTAGCGGCACATGTATCGATGGGGACTTTAGGGGTTTTGTTCACAACCACAAAGAGAAGCTATCTGCAAAAATCCAGCTTTCCGCTAATTTTTCCGCAGTTTCACCATTTTTTTGACTATTTTTCCTGGACTATTTTCACGTTATGTTCAACACTAAATGCGTGTTTTTTCAAAGTTTTAGCACACTGATATACTTAACTGAGAGTGAGCAATTTTGAGAGAAAATCATGTCGCAATGTCGCTAAACTGTTTTCTTGTATCATGGTTTTACCCTCTACCAAATATCGCCCAACACGCCTAAAGAAGTTTTCACTTCAAAAATGTTGCTTATGCTCAGTCTGAATCTGGCGTTACACACATATGCGTGAATGTTCTATTACAGCAATTGTATCGTGTCTATGCTGCTTTGAATAGCGAGCATTGATTTTCCCTCAATGTGACTGGCTCTTTCGAAAAAAGAAGCAATAGTGTTGTATGGTACTTGACGATTTCGTACTCCTTTTAAAACTATAATATTTTTCTAGATTAAGTTGCGTTGCAATGTGGTTAAGAGGGTTAGAAAATTAAATAGTAAAAAGTTTTTTGTGTTACAAACTTTTAAGATATGTGCTTTAAATTGCATTTATTGCATTTGACGTACTTTATGCTTATTATATGGTGAATGATATTTTGTTGAAATATTGAAGCAGAAAATAATAAATTTTCTGAAATTCCAGTTGCTCGAAACAGCAATGTAACGGGAAAAAAGAAAATGCCATCAAAGAAATAGAGTTTTACCCTGCTTCAAAAATGTTTGGGACTAACATACATTCAAACCTATTTTCTAATTCCAAAAGAGATGATAATTCCGCCCTTAAGGATGAAAGTTGTGTTAAGCCAGATTGGACAAGAAGTAAAGTGCAATCGCTGCTGCCAAAACTAAATGAAATAAATCACGTAAAAGACACGTCAGATGTGAGTGTAAAATTAAATGCACAGGTTAAAGAAGAAACCTATATGTCTTTTAAATCTATTAATGTGTCATCTGATTTTCATTATGATGATGAACAGGCAACGAATAAAACTCGCACAAATGAGGCCTTAAATGAGCGCACTGGGTTTCAAAAACACAGCCAATATAAAAAGAAAATATTCAAAAATAATAACAGAGGTACTGAGAATGCAATTAATAATCAAATGTCACCAGAGATGGAAAATGACAAAAGTGAAAAGTAAGTGAAATTCAAACAATGTAAACTAAAATTTTAAGACATTTCGTATTAGATTTACTTCCTTACATCTGAGCAGAGTTTAATGATCAAATTTCTATGTAAATTTTTTCAAATTTACCTCGAACAGCCCCGAAGACCTTAATATTGGATACCTTGCACCCCCAATTGAATTCCCCTCTCAAGGCATTTAATGAGTAAGGATATCACTAAATATTGAATACTGAATTTATATTAAAAGTCACAAGATGGATAATATCACCCTTTTTAATTTAATATCAACAAGTTTTACCTCAAATTGAGTGCTCACTTTCCCTACATACGAAAACAACACTATTAATCGTGAGAAAACGATGAATATGCCTACTTGGCATATTTAGCTAATCGTTAAACAGTCGTTAATAATGCTCCGTATTTATGGTCAAAAGTCGTCATATGTGAACTGCGTTGCTCAGTCTAAAGTTAGGTTTCTGTTTTGTTTTTAGTCCCTTTTATTGTGTAGAATTTTAATTTGGTGATGTGAGAATTAGTGAGATGGAAACTTTTTATCTACCTTTTGTTATTGGTATATTGTAAAATATTAGCACAATTCATGCATAGAAATTATCTGATTTTATACAAAACACAATAATTTTGGTTACAGCTCGCAAGAGATCATTACTGAAATACCAACTGCTGCTGAAAATGATGATGTCTCTTCAGAATTTATCAATGAAAATATGCAAGGAGATGCTGAAAGTGGTTTAGATGAGTCTTATCAATTGGAAAATTTAGTTATGAAATCTAAAGATAGCAGTAATACAGCTCAAGGAGGTAATTAATATATTTATTGCTGATATTGGGGCTTTCAATAACATGATTTTTTCTTTTAGTAAGTGAAAAGCTTTTAAATTCTGACCACGTTGCAGAAAAAACCTTAGAAACAGAGCGAAATGGAGAAACAGCAAATATTTCCCAAATAAATTTGCCGAAAACACCAAGCAGTACTGAAGAATCTATAAACATTGTCGATTATACAGTAGATATGCATAACGTAAGTCAAAGAGGTGTTGCTGAAGAGGTCCCCATACCTGTATTTTCAGAATGGACACAAAAGAAAATGGAGGCCGAAGCAAACAAAATTGAGCAGGAACAATTAATTGGAAATAACTCCGCTCAAAAACGTAACAATACAAATGGTAATGGCAAGTCTCAACAGCTAAAAATTCGAGCAAAAAACTATGCATCGCCTGACTGTGGCGCTAAAATTGTAGCCTCAAATTCGGAAGCAGATCATAGCGGTGCTGTGCTTTCTAATTCACGCGATGAATATATGCTGAATCCATGCGGCGCAAGTATATGGTTTGTCGTTGAACTGTGCGAAGCAATACAAGCCCAAAGGGTTGAACTTGCAAATTTTGAACTATTTTCATCATCACCTAAAAATTTCACAGTTGCTGTTACAAACCGAGTGCCGACGCGGGAATGGTCTAACGTTGGTCACTTCACAGCAGAAGATAAACGAACAGTGCAATCATTTAATTTGTATCCTCATATATTTGGAAAGCTTGTACGTGTTGATATTCAATCTCACTACTCCACAGAACATTTTTGTCCGATATCATTATTCCGAGTTTTTGGAACATCGGAAATAGAGGCATTTGAGACTGAAACAGGTGCCAGCAACGAAGTTGAAGACTTTGATGATGATGATGAAGGAACACACGCGAAAAGTTCTGAGAATATATTTAAATCCGCATCAGACGCTGTAATTAAAATTGTTAAAAAAGCCGCAGAGGTTCTAGTGAAGCCTACAACTGCGGATTTGCTAAATAAATTAAATGATTTCGATTTATGTAGCACACCAGCATTTGAACTCTTTACCTGTGATAAGTGTAATAACACAAAGCTTGTGTCACGCATTAACTATGTATTATCTTGTGAACTTCAACAACTTAAAAATTTGCTGGGTATAGAACAACTTCGCATCCATTTGCAAAAAACTGACACCTGTACAAATGACTATGGAATCTATGTACCGGAAATAAAACTAGATTCAAAAGTTTCGCACATAAAAAAAAATAATAGCTACTTTTTAAGTATATTGCCATTTGAATACATTGGAGCTTTGTGTAAAATGCTTACTTTGGATAAAGTTCATAGTCAGTTAAACATTTTTGATAATAGATCAGTACCACAGACAAGAAATATTGGTAATATAACTATTCAGTTATCACCACTTGGAGATATGAAAGGCGTCAGCCACGAACAATTTGACTCAGCTTCTTTAGAACGGCATGAATTGCATCAAACAGTAAAACCGTCTTCTAAACAATTTGAGTGCACAGATGCGACACCAGAAAAAAATAATATGACAAACATTTCTGTACCTGACAAGGAAAATCATTTGGTTAATTTAAGACCAGAAAATCAAGGCAAAGTTGTCAGCAATGATGAACATTTTTTAGTAAACGCTCATTTTTCAACACCAGATGTAAATATCTATAATGTACCACTAGTAAAGACAGATTTCAAAATGGTAACAGACTCGTCTTTATTGAATGAGAAGAAATCAAAAACCGAGGAAACATTTAAAGATGACATTAAAGTTGAAGAAGTGAAAAAAGCACAAATTGAACATAATCAAGAACCCAAATTGCCGTCTTCTATACCCATTCGCGCTAGCGACGAGGAGCCTGCAAATTGGGATGGTATTGAGACAATTTTAACCACAACAGTTTCATCCGTTACAACGGGTACCAATCAACATATTGCTATAGGTAGCAATAGTTACAACGTTCATCAAAAAATATCAAATGGAGCGCAGTCAGAGAGCATACTTATAAGACTATCAAACCGCGTAAAGGTAAATCTATTAATATATTAGTTATATACAGAGATCGCAAATAAAAGTCATCTCTCTCATGTTCTCTTATAAAGACGGGTTGTTTAAAGAGACAATGCGTAAAGGTTGCAAAAGATTTACTCACTCATGACGAGTTGACCTAGCCATGTCCGTCTGAATGTATGCAACCTAGTCCCTCAGTTTTTGAGCTTGCACGGAGCTTTATTTTTACCATACGCAATATATTGTCGGAATCGCCCGAATCGGACCACTAGTGGTAGTACCCCCCATACAACACTGGATCTAAATTAAAGTTCTTATTGCACAAGTATAGTTTTTCAAGCTTGTACTTAATAATAATTAATTAATTATTAATTGTAGTTAATAATTAATTGATTCAACTTCGAAAATCGAATAAATCTTCATTTTGGCTGCATAATTAATTAACATTAATATAATGTAATATCTAAACATTTTCATATCAATTTAACAACATCCGTTATGGTTTTAATCTAAGCCTCTAGTATTATATAAAATTTATACTTATAACAAGAAATAATACATTGTTCATGTTAATGCTGGAAATCTTTTAAACAACAAGCGTATACTATATATAGTGTGTATGACGTACAAAACTGACATGTCTCATTAATAATAAATATGCTTTCAAATAAAATTTTATAGGCACTGGAACGAAATATGTCTCTGTCGGGACAATACCTGGAAGAGCTGTCCAGACGTTACAAAAAACAAGTTGAGGAGCTACAACTAACGCTTACACAACATACACTTACAGTACGAATACTAGAGAATCAAAATCTTCGGTATAATGAGAAAGAACATATGTACCTACAACAAAATGCTGAACTGGGCAATGAAGTACGAAATCTTTCATTTCAAGTGCAATTTTGTTTTACAATTGCCATCATTGTAAGTTCATGTACCCTACTGCTACTGGTTTTAGGCTCTGTGTATTATCGAAGATTACAGCGACAAATACAAGACTTAGCCCTTATTAATGCTGTGGGCAGATGCAAACCGGCAAATATATTAAATCAAAATAAACTAAATCGTCGCAAATCGTTTGAAGATTTCTCTGATCATCAAAGCTGCCTTATTACCAAAAAGAAACGTCGACCCAGTGAAGAAGCTATGTTAATTTTGAAAGATTGTGGTGATACCAATGCTTTACATATAACAAAAACAGACCCAATTAACATAAACGTAAATAGTATTAAAAGAAAGCGTAAATTAGCAGTTTTTCATGGCAACGCTAACAACCTTAATCATGAAGATAAGACAGCAATATTCTTAACGAAGCGGAAAGGATCAAAACATTCATTACATGTTTTGTTAGATAACACACCTAGTTCGTTGGAACTAAGAAAGGAAGTGTATATAGATGAAGGTAAATATCAAAATAGCAACCATATCATTAAGAAAATTGGTTTTTATTTTTTTTTAAGTACAGCAGACAAATTTGGTGATGTCAAATCATCCAAGGAAAGTCAACAACATAACCAATCCAAATCTGAAAATATCAAATTCCCTGATTTTGAAAACAACGAAATTGCTTACGATCTCTCTCATAGTGATTTTGAAGAGAAACTTTTACTTGATAACGACGAGTTAGACTTCCTACCAAACAGCGATTTGGCATACAATGAGTTTATGCCAGAAGGCCCTTCAGGCTATCAAACTATAAACATTTTAGTGAATGACTGCAAAAAGCCTGATGTCAATAAAATAGAAGGGAGACTATCTTCGCCAACTTTTTTTAGGTCACCATTTGGTCGGGGGACGATCAAAATTGGTGGCAGAGCGAAAAAGCTGAAAACACATTCAGGACATGCGACTACATCATGGGAGTGGTGTCGTAATAGTTTTCTAAATGAAAAGCAACAAAGCCAAGTAGATTTGGACCAAATACCTAGATCTATAGTTAGTTTAAATTCGTCGTCGCTTCTCGATATAAATTTGACCAAACATTCAACTGATAATTCATTTCATACTATGATGTCATCTGAAGATAATGTAATTTTAAATTCTCAAGAGAAGAAAGGTAGTGTTGATAGTAATAGCGGTAGTAATAGTAGTGGTGGTACCATGTCTAATTCCGCAAAAAATGAGAAGAAAAAATATCGCACTTTTAATAAAATTTTTCGAAATGTGTTTTAGATTGTTTCAATTGAAATATTTTGTACTTGAGTTTTTAAATTCACTATTTCAAAATGTTTCAATATAAAGAAAGCTTTTTATAGGTACTTATATGTATGTATTATGTAAATGTTGGATACCATATCCATTACAACATTCAAAAATATTTACCAGGTAAGGTATACACGTATATCAGTAAAATTGTTTACTTCAGGAGTATAGATAATTATTTGGTTTTTGTATCAGGATCGAAGTGTTAGAAAAAGAACATTAAAAATAATATATTGTTGTAACCTACCGCTATCCGAATAAACTTAATATAACAAGTTTGGATATATTACAAAGATGTATGTGTATATTTTAATAGGTACAATATTTGATATTAGTAAGTGATTTATAATTTATATATTTATTAAATAATAAAAAATATTTAACTTTGATATCACCAAAGCTGATGTACATTACACATTAGAGTACATACTTATTTTTCAATGGTCTCTAAATTAATGTTATTTTATATTTAATCTAGACACAAGACAGTGAGTCAGCCAAGTTCAGACGTTTCCACCATTAATCAAAAAATATTCCAAACTTGATATCCGGGCACACGTTGTCCTGTCCCTCCCTCCCAAAAAATTAGTGGATACTGATTGGTTGACCCGATGAATTTCGTACCACATAAAATTTATTGTATTGTAACTCTTCATAAGCGGTTACGAATCAATCGTCTGATTAAATAAAACTCATTTGTAATTCAAGTGAATTCAGCGTTTTTCGTTTTTCCAGAGCGTAAATAAACAAAAATGATAATACAAGCGAACACGCGACATAAAGTTGTCCACAAGGACATTTACTCCAAGTAAGTTCCGAAAATTTCCAACGACCGGCTTTGTGATTTGTTGAATGTCATCAAGCAGGGCATGACCGTTTGAATCAAACTTTCCCTTGATAATCGTCGCCTCGATGAAGTTGTTCATAAACTAGTTCCACTGCATAGTTGAGGTTTGTTGATGTTACGCAACATGATGAGCCTACTTTAAAAAGTGTGAGGCAAGTCTAGCAAATTCAAAAATTCTGTGAGTTGACTACTTCATTCTGGTTAATAACTGTATCAATCGATTTGAAGGGAAATGACTATTTTTCAACGCCAATATGGCTCGTTCTCTTGGGCAATTATGGTTTTTGAACTTCTGCAACACGTTGGGAAAAACACGCAGAATGAGTTGAATAACTGGAAGAATCTGACGAAAATGATCTAATTGTTACGAAGATAATTCAACATTCTGTCCAGCGGCTTCAGTGACCTCTTCTGGGTCATCGTGCATTCGTCACAAGCGAACAATTTAGATATCTGTAAAATCTTCGCCAATGCAAACTGGTATCTCGTTGATTTGCATGTTCAGTGGCAATTTCAAGTCGGTCGAATGTGCCCTCTAACAAATTCATTGGTATTCCAGATGAACCCAATGCTGGGCCAAAAGCGTTGAAATTAAGAAGGTTTTTCCTGTCACTCCAGAAGCATCCAGGTTCTAAATTCAGCTTCTAAAATAAAGCCGTATGCAGTTTTTTGTTGTTGATTCGATTGTGAACCATTTGTACGAATTGCTTCGGTACCGTATTGTTATTTTCTTTGAAACTCATGGTTGAAGGCATTGTGCATTGGACGATTGGGTGATATCATGCTCACGCACACGAAACAAAACATAGTTAGACATGTCATCCTTGCGTTTGACACACAAATAGTTCGGATTCGTAGGGAAATATGTGGATATTATAATTGCAAACAATGTGCGAATTTGATTCTGTGATGGTGATATGACGAAATCTTTAAGTGTATTGTCGCAATGCAAATCATTCTAGAACATCTATAAGAATTGGTATGACTCACAGATGTCCATTAACGGTTCTCAGTTGTTGAAACGACCTCGGACCACGAACAAAGATCGAAGAGTGTAACATTCTTCGTTATTTGCATGCACATTCTAGATGCGACCCAGATCGTTTGAAGCAAATAAATTTTGATGTTCTTCGACTGGTGTCCCTTGTTTCCGACGCTGAAACTATTTCGATAATGCGATCCATTAGTAGAATATAGCAAAGTAGGAGTGACAAACCGAGAAGAAGCTTGTCAATATTGTTGAAGGTGCCGCTCTGTTTGCTGCAAATACACTCGTTGTCCGTTTTCCAGATGTACTGCCAATGTTCAACTTTTCCGGCATTAACTGTGATGGTGTCTGCAACACGACATCTTATCTTGCACGTACTCATCCATGTGACGAGGGCTTCCAATGTAAGGGGCCGGCAAGATTGTCATTCTTCCCACGTTGTTTCCGCCGCCGTCGGCATGGTGATGTATGTATGTGGTATGTTCAAAAAGTAAGAGGACTTTTTATATTTCTCGATCCAAGTGTTATCGATTTTCGAATAGAATAAGTTTTTCATGAAGTTTGTAACACACAGAATCGGAGATCCCATAAAGTATATATATTCTTGATCAGCGCGACGAGACGAGTTGATCTAGATATGTCCGTCTGTAGGTATGCAAACTAGTCCCTCAGTTTTTGAGCTAGAGAGCTGAAATTTGAAATTAAACGGAGCTTTATTTTTACCATACTCAGTACATTTGTCGGAATCAGCCGAATCGGACCACTAGGGTGGGTACCCCCTATACAAACCGGGATCCAAATGAAAGTTCTAATAAGAATTTTTTTTTGGTACTATCGACTTGAAATATGAACACATAAGTTTCTGACCGATATCCACTAACCATACAAATTTCAAGACCATCGGACCACTATCTGGGCGTGAAGAGTATTAAAACTTCAGCATAACCAAAGTTAGCCATATTTTATATATTTTATTTATTTCTGCATGTTCTGAGCTTTATAAAAACAAAAAAAAAAGTGAAGCTTTAGAAAGGTCCCGTTATTTTTATTTGCTATTTTCTTTGAAATTAGTGAAAAACGTTAAATTTTTTCGGTTTACTTGAATAGCACCACTTCGTGATTACCAATTTCTGTCTGGAAGTCAAAGGCAGACCTGAGGAAAAAGTTGTTGATTGGAGGTATTTGAATTATAATCTAGTAATTTCAATCAATACGTGTCGAACAAAATCGTTAGATCTTGATATGATCAGAGCTCGTCGAACTTTTGAGCAGTAAAGACGTGACTAAATAATCGTGAAAATAAAAATCAATACAAATATTAATTAAAAAGTGATGGTAAAGTTCTTAGATGAGCTCTGCTCAACAACTCAGCCAAAAGCCATCAACAAAGACAAAGAGAAACTCATATTTCTCATTCGTCTCTGCTGAACATAAAAACAAAGCTTTCTTTTTATTTTAAGCACAAGGTCGCCTGAGCTTAGAGAAAGATCTTGCTCTCCTGCTTTATGCTCAAATAACGCAAGCAGATATTCATTACATTGGGCGCCAAGTGCCCATCCCCGCAATCTTCCTTTTGCAAAACTCCATCAACAACTGTTTCAACAACTACAACAACAACAAAACAAAGCACATCTAATACTATAACAGTCAATACTGCATCAACATCAGCAACTATGCACCCAGAAACTGCATCTGTCCCGTCATCGCTTGCAGTTACCGCAACAACAAACACGCAAACCTATAATTACAATAACAACAGCGCGTCCAATCAGGCTTGATCGCGTCATCGATCCAACCTGCGACAGCTACGCCTAAAACAAAAACATTCACGCAAGTACAAAGTGCTAATAATAAGAGAAACCATAAATCACAATCTCCAGAGAAATCAATAGAACAAAAAGCAGCGAAGCAAATTACAAAAAACGTCGCAGGCTAAAGTACAAGAACAATACTCAAATTATTTTCATCCACTGCAGACTTTGGACGAAACTCAAATAGATGATGATACCATTAGTGTTTCAAATAATACTGATACAAATATTGATACAATTAGAATCAAAGTTGCACCAATTACAGTGCTTAAAAAAAGTGCTAAGTTTGTTCACGACGTCCTAAAAGTTGCAGACTATTTTATAAAAACAATTTCTATTGGTATAAAATTTTTTCTTAAGTATACAGTAGCTTACGTTAACATCTGCAGTGAACTTAAAAAACAGAAATGTGAGTTCTATTCGTATGATACTAAATTCAATAAGCCATATAAAGCGGTTTTGTCAGGCTTAGATAAGCAATCAAACGATGAAGTGAATAAATTATTGATTCACCTAGGCTTACAATGTACAGAGGTAAAAACTATTGAAAAGAGTACAAACTCAGGTCTGAGTGTACTATTATATGTGGTATATTTCGAAAATAGAACTATTACCCTTCAACAATTGAAACAAAACTATTCCCAATCGTGGAAAGTTGCTAAAGTCATAGCTATCTCCAAACCTGGAAAACCACTAGAATCACCTGAGAACTATCTATCAGCTTACTATGCTGTTTTTCGAAAATATTTGCAAAAATATTGCATGCGAGGCTTAACTTTTCATCTCGAAACTCATTCCATTATACCTGCAACTCAATTTAGTTTCAGATCGAACTTAAGTTGTATAGATCCTCTTCTTAAGCTAAAAAAAATCATAAAACACAATTTGCTAGATAAGAAATCAGTAGCATTGGTTGCTTTAGATATACAAGCCGCTTTTGATAAAGTGTGGCATGATGGTTTAATACAAAAATTAATGATTACGAATACACCTATCTACTTAACAAAAATCGTCCAAAGCTTCGTTACTAAATAATAGATACTTCTATGTTGAATTAAATTCAATCGACTACTAAAACCATTAATGCTGGGGTACCGCAAGGGTTGGTCTTAGGACCGATATTATACAACTTATACACCTATGATGTACGTTTACTTAATAACTGCACTGTTTCTATTTTTGCAGACGATACTGCGCTTTACTGTGCAGGTGTAAATTACATAGATATACACGATACCCTCCAATGCTCGTTGACTGAACTTAATTCCTACTATAAAAAATGGAAAATTATGCTACATGTCAATAAGACTAATGCAATTGTTTTTTACAAGAAAAAGTGAATAGTTACCCTTAAATAACATACGATATCTTGGGCTACATTTAGATAGCAAACTCACATTTACCGACCTATTCTCTAAATTGTCACATAATTGGACAAAGAAAGCTCGTTGAAAGCTTCGCTTTTAAAAAAAGCTGTTTTAACACCAGTCAGTAAACTTTAGTTTATGCAGGTTTGCCAACTTAGAAGAAAATGAAAATATGTTGAAAATATAAATTATTTTATAAAAAAAAAATATTATACAAATTTGAAAACAGGTGATTTTTAGGGTTCCGTACCAATAGGGAGCTAACCTATTACTAAGCTTACGATGTCCGTCCGTCTCCTGCTCTATCTCATGTAGAGAGTTGAAATTTTCACAAAGTGTGTAATTCACTTGTGTGTAGAACGACAAATACTAAAAATACACATTTTTAGAAGCATTCTTTTTCTTTAATTTTCTTTTGTTTAAGATTTTTTTTTTGTAGTATACTTTTAAGCTGTAATTGTAGTATACTTTTAGGCTGTTAAATATCCACATAATTTAATATTTTAAGCAAAAAATCTTGTACGATGGTACGGAACCCTCCGTGTGCGAGTCCGACTCACACTTGGCTGATTTAACAATTTAACATTTTTGTGCAATTTTCGAATGACGTGCTCGACAGATCATCTTGATTTGAAAAGCTTTGATGGTAAGAGCTTTTCTTGATATTTAAAAATGGCTTAATTGTGAGCAAATAATAATGATAGGCGTCATCAGCATCATTTTGTTTTTATACTGTTTCTGACAATAGGTCGATGGAGCATTACATCCGTCACATAGCTCTATTTTATGAACCGTAATAGGTAGACAGTTAAAATTTTCACAGAGTTTGTATTTATATTGCCACTGTGTAGCCACGTGGCCCTTTGTATGCGAAATTATTGAACACAAAAATTAAATTAATAATTACTTTAAGATTCACAATTAATTTATCATAAGGCAAACAGACGTAGTTATATACTTATTATTATTGTTGTTATCAGTGTTATGTTGCTTATAATGTTGATACTGCTATTGTTGTTGCTGATGTTATGATGATGATGCTAGTGACGTTGTGATTGCTGATGTTTTTGTTACTAATAGCATTGTTGTTGTCATAGTTGTATTTTTCCCGCTGCTAAGTTAAGTACGCATTGCGAATTCGACGAAATGCTAAGAGCAACTATCTAAGAAATCACTGAACATAGCATGAAAAGCACCAGAAGCCGCAGTAAATGAATCAACATAACAGTACCTTATTTGTACGATCAAGACCTGCTATGATGACCACTGATATGTATTCATATATTTGATTTGCTTAACCCAACATACTTCCCCCGTTGAAGAGCGTGCGCCTTCAACATCACTTGTTTAACTACCCTGGTCCAATAATCGATATGTGGCCCAAGTTAAGATACTCTTGAATGAATGCCGATAAACTTTCAGAATGCTAGGCTGATGTCGTCCAACGAAATTGCAAGATTCACGCACCAATTGGTCCAACCGAGCGCTGGGGTTGATGGCGTCCGATGAAATTGCAAAATTGACGCACCAACCTGTCCAACCGAGTACTGGGGTTGATGGCGTCCGACAAAATAGTAGAGATTGACGCATTGGCTTGTCCAGTCGAATACTGGAGTTGATGACATTCCGATGAATTCGATAACGTTCGATGTTCCTAGGCTTCCGAAGATCGATGTGAATTTGAAGCATGAGGAGATAGCGATGTAACTGCGAAGACCATGGTGTTTGTAGAAGATGGTTAATATTATGTGTGTATGTACATTACTAAAAAAAATGAAATAAATAAATTCCTGATGGGGTGAAAGATTCTAACAAAAAGTAAGTTAAATTTAACAAATTGAATAAAATTTTAATTTATAGTTAAAAGTTATTATTATTATTAATTTGCTTTATTCGCCATATATGTTTACATTTATAATAGTGCTAAAAGCTAGCAACTAATATTTATCAGAGTTTAGACTTACAGTACAGCTGAGATATTATAATTTTGGCTTAATTAATTAATTATTTACATTATTGTTGTTATATTTAAATTACCAAGGAAAGATGACAATTAACAGCTCAAAGAATACTACAAAAAACAAAAAATTGTTAAACAAAAGGTTAAATTAAAGAACAATGCTTCTAAAAATGTATAAATTAGTATTTGTCGTTCTACACACAAGTGAATTACACACTTTGTGAAAATTTCAACTCTCTACCTATTACGGTTCATGAGATAGAGCAGGAGACGGACGGACATTGTAAGCTTAGTAATATGATCCCGTTAGTTCCCTATGGGTACGGAACCCTAAAAAGGAAATTAAATTAAAACTTAAACTAAAGGAATGTACTTCATGAAAGCTAGTCAAAAACTAGGGAAATACCTATCAGCACGTAGCTGTGCAATATAAGTTGTTTATACTCTTCACGCAGTGAATAGTATTAAACGTTTGTCATGAAGTTTGTGACACACAGAAGAAGACATCGGAAACCCCATAAAGTATATATATTCTTGATCAGAGCGACGAGACGAGTTGATACATGTCTGTCTGTCTGTATGCAACATAGTTCCTCAGTTATTGAGCTAGAGAGCTGAAATTGCACGGAGCTTTCTTTTTACCATACGCAGTACATTTGTCGGAATCAGCCGAATCGGTCCACTAGGGGGGGGAACCCCCTATACAAACCGGGATCCAAATGAAAGTTCCAATTTGGTTTTCATACTATTGACTTGAAATATGTACACTATAAGTTTCTGACCGATATCCACCAACCATAAAATTTTCAGGGCCACTAGGGGGTACCCTCCATACAAACCGGGATCCGAATGAAAGTTCTTATTAGAAAAACTTTTTTGTTTTGGGTATTCTGCAATTTTCTTGTATGAGTCTTTGCATAGCCACCCCATATTTTAGACCCATGTAACATAATAGGTAAAAGTATCGATTTGTAGATGGTTAGTTTATTTTGAATCGAGAGTTTTGATCAGCGGTTGATAAACGGGTATAAGATACGTACAGTCTTATTTATTTTGTCTAGGGTTTTACTGATATACTCACTGAATAGAAGTTTTTTATCTAGAATAACACCCAGATACTTAACTGAATTTTCCCATTTAATGTTGGAGTTATTATGTTGAAGCTCTACGCTTGGCAAAAAGACTGGCTTTCTTTTCATTGTGAAATAAATCGCTTTTGTTTTAACGGCATTTACCTTAAATTTCCATTAATAGAAATAAGATGACAGTCCAATGAGCTTTGTAGCTCATTTTGTATACCAATGCATGTGTTACCAATACTATAAAGGGCTGTGTCATCCACAAAAATAAGCGTACTACATCTTTCAAAGAAAGGGATGTCGTAAGTGTAAATATTATAAAGGATGGGGCCGAGCACAGAACCCTGTGGGACACCAGCACTTACTGGAGTCAGTTCCGTTTAGACAAACGTAAAAGTACTTATCAGTTAGAAAGCTTTGTATTAATTTAGTAATGTAAGTAGGGTTATTACAAGATATTAACTTAAAAATCAGGCCATTATGCCAAACTGTATCAAAAGCGGCTTCAATGTCAAATGTTACCATGCCAACTGACTTTTTAAGAGCCATACTTAGAGATTTGGTCAAGGTAGTGAATACAGTTAAGAAAACATCGAAATCCGATTTGGACTGTTGGTAAAATAGAATTGTTTTCTAGGTGTAAGTTTAACCGTGGTCTTAATTAGACGTTTGAGGATTTTGGAGAAGCCGCATAGTAAGCTTATTGGCCGGTAACTATCCGGGAAATCGGGAGGTTTTCCTGGCTTTGGAATGGGGATGATTTTAGCGATTTTTCATTTTAACGAAAAATATCCAATTTTAACACAATTATTTAAAATCTTTGTAAAGAAAACTAGAGCCTCAGCAGGTATTTGTTTAAGGCAGATATTAGGAATTTGGTCGATACCCGGGGATTTCTTATTTTTAAGTGAATTTATGATAACAAGATAACACTAACGGGTCAATGAGGTCACAAAAAGAATTTCGTACAATTTCAGATGTGGTCGAGTCAGAGTAGGTCTCAGTTTGATGGTGTTAAGACACAAATAAGTCGGCTAGTAAGTTAGCCTTTTCTAATATATAGTATTATAGTATAGTATAGTAGTTATAGATGAGATAAATGACAGCTAAACTATGCTACACTTTAATAAAATTATCATAATTTATGCTTAAATAATAAAGTTAATTTCGTAGTTATTATTGTTATTACGATTCGGTGGAGACGGCGACATCAGACATTCCATCATCTTCATCCTTTCTGCGTCATTTCTTTTCATTGGAAACAATTGAATTTTTGTTGAATCATAAGACTTTATTTTTATCGGAACTTTATGTCTATTATTTTTGATTTAAAATTTTTGAAAATTCGCCAATATTTTTAACGCGAAAGGTCCGATTATACTGTATGCACCGAACTATATATACAAGTTAAGAATATCTTTTCTGTCATCACTTTCATAATTAATATTCTCATTCATAACATCATTATCATCATCATTATTCCCACAGTATTTTTCGCTGACGCCATGTCCGCTTCCCACGATACATTATCGTAGGGTATTATATACCCTTTCCCAACATAGAACCCTTTCCGCTGACAGTGCACTTTCTGTCACGTATGCCAATATCATCGAACCTCGAACACTAAGCTCAAAGTGATCTGCACGTACGCCAACTTAGCGAACCTTATGTTGTAAGTTAAGTATTAAGTTAGTTCTTAACCAAACTCACTACAAAGCACATCGTGCTGCATTATAAAATAAAAACTGTAAAGCACATCGTGCTGACTTATAAATAACAATTCCTAAAAAGTCACATAGTGACAAATAATAAAACTTATTTTTTATTTTTTAATTTACATATGTACACCAAACCGTTGTTTTTATAAAATTCTTTGTATCCTTTTGCGTGTGAAAATTAATTTAACTCGTTGTTTTTTTTTTTTTGTTGAATTTTATTTATTGAAAAGGTTTGCAGTATAATATTTTAAGTTATCTTCTAATAAAGTTACAATATTTTGGTTGAATTATTTCACATTTAACTTTTATTTTTATTTAATATAAATGTTGTTTAATCTCACAGTATTTTTGTTTGAATAATATTTTAAGTTATCTTTTAATAAAGTTACAATATTTCGTTTAAGTTATTTCACATTTAACTTTTATTTTTATTTTTATTTAGAAAGAATGTTTGCTTAATCTCACAATAAAGTTACAATATTTTGTTGAGTTATTTCACATTTAACTTTTATTTTTACTTAATTTAAATGTTGTTTAATCTCAGTATTTTTGTTTGAATAATATATTATAAGTTATCGTTTAATAAAGTTACAATAGGGCTATTCACACATTCTAGATATCGTCGTATTCGGTATGTGGTTGAAAAAAAATTTGAAATACAACAAAATGTACACACTAATAGCCATTTCACACTGAGCATCCAATGTACATTTCTCGAATGCTGCATTGAATGCTACATTCGTCAACAACAACAATAGGGAAAATGACGTAATATTATAGTTGTTGTTGTAGTAGAAAATGTACATTCGATAAGAATGCAACTAAATGCTGTTTGTGAAATTGGTCACTCTATCCAGTGCTGGTTAATTGTTGCCTTTTTTTAGGTCATTTTCGATTTTCTTTCTCTTTTTTTTTTGCGCGCCAACATAAAAGAGCTGTGATCATTGCACAAAACAACAAAACAATTTGAAGTAAATTTTAAATTATAATATTTTTTTTAATTTTAATAAAAATAAGTAGCAGGAGTGAAAAAGGAAGCTGTAAGAATTACTTGCATACACTGCGAATTGTTTTTAATCATGTATTTCTTCACACAATTTTCATTTTAATTTTTGACAATTAACCATAACGTTTCGAAAATGCAAAATGCAATGTGAAACTTTCTGTGAATGCTGCATCGGTTCCTTTTTCTAGATCTAAAATACGCGAGTTGCATCTGTACTACAAAAAACAAAAAATTGTTAAACAAAAAGTTAAATTAAAGAACAATGCTTCTAAAAATGTATATATTAGTATTTGTCGTTCTACACACAATTGAATTACACACTTTGTGAAAATTTCAACTCTCTACCTATTACGGTTCATGAGATAGAGCAGGAGACGGACGGACATTGTAAGCTTAGTAATAGGATCCCGTTAGTTCCCTATGGGTACGGAACCCTAAAAAGGAAATTAAATTAAAACTTAAACTAAAGGAATGCTGGTACTTCATGAAAGCTAGTCAAAAACTAGGGAAATACCTATCAGCACGTAGCTGTGCAATATAAGTTGTTTATACTCTTCACGCAGTGAATAGTATTAAACGTTTGTCATGAAGTTTGTGACACACAGAAGAAGACATCGGAAACCCCATAAAGTATATATATTCTTGATCAGAGCGACGAGACGAGTTGATACATGTCTGTCTGTCTGTATGCAACATAGTTCCTCAGTTATTGAGCTAGAGAGCTGAAATTGCACGGAGCTTTCTTTTTACCATACGCAGTACATTTGTCGGAATCAGCCGAATCGGTCCACTAGGGGGGGGGTACCCCCTATACAAACCGGGATCCAAATGAAAGTTCCAATTTGGTTTTCATACTATTGACTTGAAATATGTACACTATAAGTTTCTGACCGATATCCACCAACCATAAAATTTTCAGGGCCACTAGGGGCGAGTTGCATCTGTATGGCGTGACCAAATAATTCAGCAGGGCGTAAGCAGAATCTCCATCTAGACATTCGAGGTCTTAAATATTTTCGAGTCATGATAGCTACCTGGATCTCCTACAACTACATTTCTGATGCGAAGTTTATTGTCACATATAACTTGCATCTTAATTGAGTACAATTGTTTGCGGGAAAAGTGAACTTCATGGTTTATTCCTGGTTTTTCAGCAAGTTTTATTTCACTTCCATCAATGTACTCGACACAATGTGGCAATTTGTGTAATGTATTTGCAACCAATGTTTCGCGTTCATTGGCGTCAGGCCAATAAATATAATTTTCCATAATCCTCAAAAATGCGCCAAACACTAATTAGTTATTTTGGGCAAAGTGCCACCATCACCGACTCCAAAAGTTTTTGAAATTTTTTTAATTGAAGCACTTTCACCTGATGAGCCCAATCGATATAATACGATCGTCAGTTGCAAATCCACTGGAAACTGCTGACAACTGCAATGCACATCTTTGAAATGTATGTCTTCTTCAATTAGATGGAGAAGTTTAGCAAATTGTGCTTTGCTAACTCTAAGCATTTGTAGAAAACGTCCATCGTCAAAGACGCATAATATCTCATTACGACAATGTAGTGATTTGGGAACTTCCGATTCAATTCCCCAGCGAAAGGTAAGAATTGAAACAACGTCTTTGTTGGAGCAGAACACAACATAGCTGTTCATTAGTACATATACATAACACAACAGCTACTTTGTTTGTACATAAAATCTGTTATCTTGCCTTATCTCTTTCTTTTAATTTTTAAGTCTATCGTTTTGTAATGAATTCAATAAAATTAGTTCACTTAGAGCATGAGTGAAGTTGTGTTTTCGTGTATTGCGGATATTAATTAATGCTACATCCCCGCCACCTTAGTAAAATCTCGTGAGGACCAAAAACGCTTGGTTTGAACATTTTGGCGTGTAATTTACATATTCGTGGTCGCAACTTTGCGTGTTTTGATCTCTGTATCAAATATTAACACACATTCGTTGACCACCGTGCGGTTGTCTATCAACCGTCGGTTTTCATTTTAGTAAACACAATCATATTTGCTGCCTTGTCGACCCCTCGCTGTCGACAAACAATCGTACTGACGCCTTGCCGACCCTTCGCTGTCACCAACGTATTCATCATTTGCTGTTGTTGCCGATCCTTCGCTATCACCAACGTATTCATCATTTGCTGTTGTTGCTGACCCCTCGCCGTCATCAACGTATTCATCATTTGCTGTTGTTGCCGACCCCTCGCTGTCGTCAACTTATTCATCATTTGCTGTTGTTACCGTTCCCTTGTCTACGTGACAAAAATCTATTTGACATCTACTTTATCTCTCCGCTAATCGGATCAAGACTTCGACCAACTATAACGGAGGATTATCAAAACACATACATAACAGCCGATCGTTTGCTTTAGTTCGCTAACGGGACGTGTAAAAGTGTATTCACCGTTTCCTGTTCATCAAGCAAGCTATACCTAATTATCGTTGTTGTTTCTGTTATCAATTATCTTCATTTATTAAATATTGTTTTTCTTTGAGGTGTTGAATTCACTCAAAAGGTACATTATAACTAATTTGGAGTCTTTAAAACAACAACGTACGAATATTCGTAGAAGCATCACTCGGATTCGCACCATCGTAGATCCAAATCTGAGAACTACTAGGATCACGTCATCGGAGCTGAGCTGTCGTCTTGCAATTCTGGAAGCATAATTCAAACAAGTTATGACTATCCAATCTAACATTGAGCAGCTGAATGCTGAAGAAGGGAATCGAGATATACGCAGAGACCTTGAAGATTCATAAGTTACTATCAAAATCAGCATTCAAAATCAGTTAAATGATGAGGTTCACAACTCAACCGTTGCCGAGCCACCATCGTTTTCTGGCCATTCGACCGCCATGAAATTGCCTAGGCTGGCGTTACCAATATTCGATGGTAAATATGCATAGTATAAGAACTTTATTACTTCATTAAAACAGCTCATTGATAATCAAGTGCATTTAACAAACATAGAAAAGTTTAATCAACTACTTAACTGTCTCCGAGGGGCAGCCTTGGAGACGGTAAGAGCCTTTAAGATCACCTCTGAGAATTACCCAAAGGCACTCGAACGTTTAAGAGTTCGATATGACAATCCGATATTGGTATTTTCAGACAACATAACAACATTATTAAATCTTCCCTCAATTAGCAAACCAAGTGGTCAACAGCTACGTAGTCTCATCGAGAATGCATTGGCATTGTACAACTCTATGTTATCGATTGTCAACGAATTTCAAATCGCTCAGTCAATGCTCATCTCAGTCGTTTTAAATAAAGTTGACCAAAACACAAGGAAAAAGTGGAATGAGTCGTTGGACTTTGCCTACATACCAACTTGGGACAGGTGCGTTCAGGTCATTGAACGACACTGTCAGTTTTTGGAGTCTACCCTTAAATCGCACGTAGATTCCTCCATTATTCATACTCAACATTCTTCTGGGAAACAACGCAACCAACAAGCACAATCACTTCGTCTTCCACGAAATAAATATCATATGCAGATTTACAGTATTGGCGATACACGAACAAACGTTAGGTTTCGTACTTGTTCAGCAATTAGATCATGCCTTGGAACATTCGAATCATCGCTCGAATTTGGCATCACCTCACAGATTGCATATCAGCCTGACACTGAAATAGTCACATCAACTTGGAGATTGCCTGACAACGCAGTGTTAGCTGATGAGAAGTTCTATCAATCACGTCGTGTAGATTTACTATTCGGTACTGAAGTCTTCTTTGATATCCTTTCAGTTGGCCAAATAAAACTCGTTACGAATCTGCCCACGCTGCAGAAAACACTACTTGGTTGGGTTATATCTGGCCGTTTCAAAAGATCTGGCAACAACAAAGTAAATAGCTTCTCAACTACTATAAATGAATCCATAAACAAGGCATTAGAACGTTTATGGCACATCGAAGAAGCGTAGAATTCGGCAGCGATTTGTACAGCGGAGCAAAGACAATGCGAAGACTATTTTGTTAAAACTGTTTAACAACAACGTGAAGGCAGAGTCATCATCCGGTTACCATTTAAGGATGATCCAGCCTGCTTAGGTTCCTCATACGAAACTGCCAAAAGAAGATTCGAAGCTGTCGAACGCCGTTTATGTCGTACACCAGATTTGAAGACACGCTATGTAGAGCTTATGCAGGAATTTGAGAAACTTGGACACATGAGTCTGGTGATCACACCAAGGCTAAGCGAATCCCACTGCTACGTACCACACCACTGTGCGCTGAGGTCCACCAATACGTGAACTAAGCTAAGGGTCGTGTTTGACGCATCCTGTCAGACATCATTCTCATGGTTGGACCCACCATACAATACAAAGACTTGTATACACTCCTTTTACGTTTTCGGATGTATCGCTTCGCTATGACGGCTGAAAAAAGATGTTCCGTAAAGATGTTCCGGCAATTCTTCGTGGATGTTCAGGATCGCAGATTCCAATACATACTTTGGAGGGATTCACCAGAAAAAACTCTATGCTCTTATGAATTAAACACTATCACTTACGGAACTGCAGCTGCACCATACTTAGCAGTACGCAGTTTGCATTTTCTGGCCGATCAACAAGCAGACAAAAATAAAATGTGAGCGGAAGTTTTAAAATCGTTATTCTAAGTTGATGACCTACTTTGTGGAGCGGACACTGTTGAAAATCTTCGGCAGATCAAGTTTGAAGTCACCGAAATCCTCCGTAGTGGAGAACTTGAACTTGCTAAATGGCATTCCAACGTTAGAGAATTCGTCGAAGACCCCCTCGTAAAGGACTTGAACCTAGAAGAAGAAGCTGCCACTAGTACATTGGGTCTGTCATGGGATCAATATCAAGACATATTTAAGATTGCCCTCATACCTAAATGCTTGTCTCAAGTTGTCACCAGAAGAATCATTGCAAAAACTACAGTGGGACGAGTCGGTGCCTCACCATGCATAGACGAAACTCATATCATCACTAACATTATTGCAGTTACTTACCATACCACGATATTTGTTACAACTCAATAGAAAGAGTTTAGAAATGCATGGTTTCTCTGACGCATCCATCCGCGCTTATGGCTGTTGTTTTTACGTTCGTACGATTGGTGCGTATGGTGAGGTGAAGGTGCAATTAGTCACATCAAAGTCAAGGGTGGCACCAACGAGGAAATTGTCGTTGCCAAAATTGGAATTGTTTGGGGCATATCTGCTATCGCAGCTGTACTTCAAAATAAGGCCACTATTCGCAAACGAACACTGCACCACATATCTGTGGTGTGACTCGTCGACATTATCACCATCAGTGAAGGAATTGTAACCTACAAAGAACGTACTACGGAGAAGAAATACAGACTCTCCGCAAAGGTAGGATTATTTGCAACGGTCTAAAATCTCTTAATTTATTCTTACAGACGATCGATGGATTCGAGCTCCTCACGGTTGGAGGTCGTTTAGAGCTGGCAGATGTTCCTTACACTCAAAGACATCCGAAATTGCTACCTGGGAAGGATGAATTCGTCATTCGATACGTTCAGATTTTGCATCGGCAGAACTATCACGCTGGACCAAAGGCACTAGTCGCTTTAACTCGTCTGAGTGTTTGGATTGTCAACGCTAGAGATTTGGCACGACGTATTGTCAAATCATGCATCATCTGTATACGTTACAACCCGAAGTTAGCACAACAAATCATGGGCAACCTTCTTCTGGACTTGTCCTCGGAAGCATTTATAGGCGCTCTTAGACGTATAGCCAACCGCCGCAGCACACCTGCACAGATATTCTGCGACAATGCGACCAATTTCTCAGGAGCATCGAATAAGCTGGAGGAACTAAAATCTTTTTTATACAACAAATCTACGCAAGACGTGCTCGTGAAACGGTGTACAGAACAATGTATTACCTTTAATTTTATCCCACCAAGAGCATGCCACTTTGGAGGATTATGGGAAGCAGCAGTCAAAAGTGCCAAGGGTTGAACCGCACTCTATGTAACACTAGACTCACCCTAGAAGAGTTTAGTACTGTCACGACAGAAGTTAAATCAATTCTTAACTCCCGTCCGTTGACACCATTTTCGTCTGACCCTAACAATCTGATGGCACTAACACCAGGTCACTTTCTGGTAGGATGCCCCTTGCGTACGCTACCGGAATATCCTAATGAAGACAGAAATCTGGACAAATTAGAACGCTGGCATCTCGTCAGTGCAATCAAACAGCAATTTTGGAAACGTTGGTCACACGAATATCTCAGCGAGTTGCAGAACAGAATAAAGTGGACCAACACCTTATCTAACTGGTCCTTGGGAAATATTGTAATTATACACGAAGACAATAAACCACCACAACAATGGACTGTGGGTCGCATCGAAGCTACTATCCCGGGAAGAGACGCCCGTATACGAGTAGCTGACATCAGGACAGCAAAGGGAATAATTCGACACCCTATTCATAAAGTAGCACTATTACCAGTCACTTGAAAGTAAAAAGCATACTTTTAAAGGGCCTGGAATGTTGGACCAGCACAAAACATAGCTGTTCTTTAGTACATATATTAGGTTGGTACAAAAATAATGGCCGTTTCCATATTGTTTATTTTTATGCATGAATTTCGGAATAAATTTTTTAATGAATGTGGTCATGCTATATGTCGTTTTAAAGCGCGTTTTTCGCTCTATCTTTTAGACTTATTATCTTTTTATTATCGTCATACGTTTCTGATTTCCGACCACTTTTTGTGATGCTATCAAAACAAGAAATTCGCATTATTTTGCTTCACGAGTTCAAACTTGGCCACAATGCTGCGGAGACGACACGAAATATCAATAAAGCATGGGGCGAGGATACTGCTTCCGAACGTACCACACGTAGATGGTTTGAAAAATTTCGCGCAGGTGATACCAGCCTTGAAGATAAAGAGGGTCGCGGCAGCCCATCTGAGGTTGACAATGACGAATTGAAAGACTTAATCGAAGCCGATCCTCGCAAAACCACACGAGAAGTCGCACAAGAACTCAACGATCACTCAACAGTCGTACGCCATCTGAAGCAAATAGGAAAGTCAAAAAAACTCGATAAATGGGTGCCGCATGAATTGAACGAAAATCAAAAAAATCGTCGTTTTGAGGTTTCATCGTCTCTTCTTCAGCGCAACAAAAATGACCCGTTTCTCGACCGAATCGTAACGTGCGATGAAAAATGGATCCTTTACGACAAACGGCGACGTTCCGCGCAGTGGTTGGACGACGAGGCTCCACAACACTTCCCGAAGCCGAAACTGCACCAAAAGAAGATTATGGTTACTGTTTGGTGGTCAGCAGCCGGTCTCATCCATCACAGCTTTCTGAATCCAGGCGAAACGATCACGGCAGAGAAGTACTGCCAACAAATCGACGAAATGCACCAGAAGCTTCGACGTATGTGCCCGAGATTGGTCAATATGAAGGGACCAATCTGCTCCATGACAACGCTCGACCGCACGTCGCACAACTGACCTTGCAGAAGTTGAACGAATTGGGTTATAAGACTCTACCTCATCCGCCATATTCACTGGACCTCTCTCCCACTGACTACCATTTTTTCAAACACCTCGACAACTTCCTGCGCGAGAAATGCTTCAAAAATCAAGACGACGCCAAAAACGCCTTCAACGCTTTCATCGCCTCCAGAACTTCGGACTTTTGTGCTACCGGCGTAAATAAACTTGTTTCTCGTTGGCAAAAATGTATTGATTGTAATGGTTTTTATTTCGATTAATAAAGTTTATTCTGAGCTGAGTTACGTTCATTTAAATTGGCTGTTTGAAAACGGCCATTATTTTTGCACCAACCTAATACATAACACAACAGCTACTTTGTTTGTACATAAGATCTGTTATCTTTCCTCATCTCTTTCTTTTAGTTGAGATAGTTCACTTAGAGCATGAATTGAGTGAAGTTGTGTTTTCGTGTATTGCGGATATTAATTAATGCTACACCCCCGCACCTTAGTAAAATCTCGTGACGACCAAAAACGCTTGGTTTGAAGAGTCATCATCATTGATAACAAAATTAACAAGTTGGTTCTTGAAACTTTTATTTGACATGGCAAAAAAATTTTTAGCGCAACTAATAAAAACAAAACTGATTGCCGCTGTTTCAATGGGACGAATGACGCATATCATACTAGTTCATTTACATATACATACACTGAATATACCACATTACCGAATGAAATTTTACCGAACAGTGTTCACAGCCTTTTTTCGTTATTTTTTACTTAATACCAAATGCAGCGATACCGAGAAGGTGTGAACAGCCCTAATATTTCGTTTGAGTTATTTCACATGTAACTTTTATTTTTATTTCATAAAAATGGTTGTCTAGCTCTTGTTTGCAGGTATACAGTATCCGACCTGTTCTATGTACACGTATATATATATATTTAGAACTTATTATTTTAATTCAACGTTTATTTATTTAACGTCTATTTGTTACTGTGCGTTAGTAACAATTTATTTGTTTTTTAATTATTTTCAATAACGGATGGCTATGATATTTCGGCATTAGAATTTTTAGGTGTGCGCGCGTTGGTGATTCAGGCAGGAAGCAAGAAAATCCTTGATCGGGATGCCAATCCCATTTTTTCGTATACGGGATGCCAATCAGATTTTTCAGGGTGGAATTTTGACTCACCAGCGTTGCTCAGGAGTTACCACGTATCGCGCAAGGGTTGCCACAGGATACCCCTCTTACACAAAACTGGTGATCTTGTCGGCAAACGTAACTTTTTGTCTGGACGGTTTCGCATTGGATACGTTGCACATTGCTTCAGCTGGTGTTGTAAATGCTGACTGCAACCGAAATATGGTTACGTTTACTTTCCGTCCCCTGATAAGCAGCTTGAAAAATTTGCCGCATCTTTTCACAACTGGAAATAGACCGTCAAAAGGTAATGTCAGCGATGGGTGTACTGAGTCCTTTCTTACAATAACGTGCGTTGTTGATTGCAGAAATAAACACTTTGGGTAATGAATGATGTGCAGTGTTGGTCGGACGTAGCCTTTGCATGGCTTTAAGAAACTCTGCCACAGTTTCGCTAGACGGCTCCGCAGACTTTGATGAACCAAAGAATTCATCTGGTATCCGCAGCGTAGACCAACATCTCTGCAAATATAAGCGACTCTCAAACCTAGCAAAATTGTAGGCAAGAAATGCGTCAACTTTGTTACATCTTGAAAAAGAATCGCTGCTTTAAACGAACGGTGCTAACTCTCGATAAGTCCATTGGATTGTGGGTGGAAGGGCGTAGTTCGCAAGTGAGTTGCACCGACAGCAGTTACCAATTCTGCAAACACAGAAAATTCGAATTGTCTACCGCGGTCTGATGTAATTCCAGCTGGAACACCAAACCGCGATATCCAGTGCATCACCAAACCTCTAACAACCAATTCCGCCGTCATGTCTGGAATCGGCGCAGCTTCTAGCCATCTCGTGAAACGATCGAT
The DNA here is from genome assembly GCA_035041805.1 of Amiota mariae. NCBI lineage: Eukaryota > Metazoa > Arthropoda > Insecta > Diptera > Drosophilidae > Amiota > Amiota mariae. Next base: position 134,279 of record JAWNKV010000204.1, read on the forward strand.
CTTTGTAAGGCAGTTTCGATGACCTTCGCACAATGGAATCGGTCCAACGATGTTGATGTGAGCGAAACGTTCATGAGGTACTTAGCTAGTGATGATTGTGTGTGTCGATGTACCTTAGCGCATTGACACAACTTGGAACATTTAACAAAATTGCTGACGTCTCTCCTGGCCAAACAAATCTCTCCGTCATTAGCTTGGTCGTTGCTCGCACGCCTGGGTGTGATAGATCGTGAACCGTCTCAAGAAAAAACCTTCGGAACCGCTTAGGAATGAAAGGTCGAATCTTAGACGTGGTTGTATCACACATCAAATTGAAACCGCTTGACGGAATAGGAAAAGACTTCAGCAATAATTAATTCTGCTGAGTTGAACTATTTTTCATGATCTGCTTCAGTTCATCTACTTGAGACGCGGCAATTTCCGAATAATCGACTCCGCTATTCGACTGAATCCTTGACAAAAAATCGGCTGTGATGTTATACTTACCAGAAATGTGGTGAAGATCGGAAGTGAACTGACCGATAAAATCGAGATACCGCACTTGACGGGGTGATGCTTTGTCAAGTTTTTGCTGGAATGCGTACGTGAGCGGACGATGATCGGTGAGAATGCAACACTTTCGACCCTCAATCATAAATCGGATGTGCCACTCTGGTATGCAGCGGTAAGCTCACGGTCGTACGTGCTGTAATTTCGTTGAGCTTTAGTGAACGCCTTGGAATAAAAACCTAATGGTTGCAGATGGCCGTTGACAACTTGGTGAAGAGCTGCACCGACAGCTGTGGCTGATGCGTCGGTGTGAAGTACCAATTGGGCACCGTGCAGTGGATATACCAAAATAACCGCGTCTTGGAGTGCTCTAAAGCTTGATCAGTCTCAGGGCTCCAGCATAGAGATGTGCAGCAATTTTTTTTTTATTTATTGATTTGAAAAAAAAAACAAAAAACAAAACAAAAAAAAACTGTCATCTTAAAACAAACATAAATGTAACAATTAACACTTAACACTTAAAAGTAAGACAAAAATATTAATTCAAGAGAACTTAAACTAAAATAAATTAATTACAAAAAAAAAAAAAAAAACATCAGCCACATACTACAATTACAGCTTAAAAGTATACTATAAAAAACAAAAAATTGTTAAACAAAAGGTAAAATTAAAGAACAATGCTTCTAGAAATGTGTATTTTTAGTATTTGTCGTTCTACGCACAAGCGAACTACAAAGTCAGTGAAAATTTCAACTCTCTACCTATTACGGTTAACAAGATAGAGCAGGAGACGGACGGACGGACAGAGTAAGCTTAGTAATAAGGTCCCATTAGCTCCCTATGGGTACGGAACCCTAAAAACAGAGAAAAAAACATGCAAATAAATAAGTAAGGATCCATAATATGAAATACCAGCCTCTGACCCGATGGGGGAAGTTTATTTGCAAATAGTAGCTATGCCTCTACACACAGCCATGTGTGGTCTGAGAAATATAAAGTACAATAATGCAGATGGTATAGGTAAACGCAAATTAGGATTTCAGTTTAGGCCACGAAGGGCAAACAGGAGGAATTGTATCTGTACAGACTCAATTCGAACTTAATTATTTATATAATGCGGTAACCAAATGCAAGAGCAATACTCGAGGAGTGGACGCATAAGAGATATAAAAACAGTCTTTGTGGTATAAGGGTCATTAAATTCAATAGACCAACATTTAATGAAACCAAAAACACTATTTGCTTTATTTACGATAGAAGAGATATGTTGGTTAAAATACAGCTTGGGATCAAAAAGGACACCGAGGTCATTAAAAGTAGAGACTCGCTCAAGTTGGATATTTTCAATCGTGTAAGTAAACAAATGTTGTTGCCGGGTATCATCTGTCGTAGCACCCGTTGGTACGAAATTACACGTGGCAAGAATTTGTGGTAAAAGTTAGTCATTGCTAAACAACTTTTGAGTTTCTTAACCACTGCAGGCTTCGGAAAATTCTTGATGACACTTTGCATCTCGGGCAACGGTTGAATCTCTTGTGAATTGACAAGGTGTCCAATCAATCTGCGCTTTGCCAAATTTACACTTGGCCAGGCTAATAACAAGACGGTTGTCGGATAACCGAATCGAAACACCTCACGAAGATCATGACGATGCTGTTCCACTGAAACAGAAGCTACACAAATATCGTCGATGAATGGAAAAGTGAAATTATGACCTCGTAACACTTCGTTGATCAGTCTCTGAAAAGTTTGTGCGACGTTGCACAAACCGAAAGTTAAATATTTAAATTTAGTCCAAAGGTTGTTTTTATGGCTGTTTTCGGAATGTCTTCCTCATGAATTGGCACTTGATGGGAAGCTTTAATTAAGTCCATTTTAGAAAATATTACCTTACCGTGCAAGTTGGAAGTGAAATCGGTCAGATACGGTAGAGGATAGCGGTCAGGAACGGTTTGAGGATTTAAAGCTCGGTAGTCCCCGCATGGCCATCACGAACCATCTTTTTTGCCGGACCATGTGCAGCGGACTTTCCAATTTCTGCTCGTTGGGCGACAGATTCCGGCTTTCAGCAAAAAGTCAAACTCAGCTCGCGCTGCTGCGAACATCTACGGTGATAGACGTCGAAGTCTCGAAAATACTGGTTGACCTCTAGTTCCGATGCGGTCGACAGCACTGAATTTGGTAACCGAACCATGTGCCGAAGGTTTTGTAACGTCTGCAAATTCGGCCAATACTTCTGCGAACGGGTCACTAGAGTTAAAAGTTTTGATGACAGCTACGTGACACAAGATTGGTGATGTTTGCGATGATTTCAAATTTGTCACGTTGTCGGAGAACCGTTAGCGGCGTACAGCATGGTGGAAATGGGACGAACATCAAACGTTTTGGCAGTGAGCGGTAGACTAGAAACATCTGCACCGGTGTCAACAAGGAAAGTTCTTCGGGAAACCTTGTTCATGGACCTGCAAACGAAATACCTTGCATTCGTCAGGCAAGCTTTGGATGGTGATTCTGCAGCTACTGCATTAGAGGTGTGATGCACGTAGCTGCACGGACTGCGACATTTTGTAGCGTTATGGCCGAATTCAAAATGACACCAGCACACTCCAGATCCTGACTGCTGTTGACGAGATTGTCCGCGTTGAGCTGAATTTGAGCTCGCTTGACTGCGTGATCGGGATCGCGTTGTCGTTGACTGAAACCTCTTAGTCAGCTCTGCCACAGCTGCTTTCAACACATCGGAACGTCTGGTTTGAGACACGCTGAACAACTTTTGATGTGGATCGATAGCGTCTATTACCGAATCTGCCACTTTGGTAAACTCCACTGTACTTCCCTGTGTTGCTGTCACCACGGCTTGAGCAGCTTCAGGCAAACTCTTCGTCCATAACCCCTTCAATGCTGACTCACCCAATGTAGTGCCAGCCACTCATTTCATTTCGAAGTACAGCTCAAATGGTTTCTTGTCACCCAGGGGCAATTCCGACAGGAGCCTGTTGATACGACGTTGCTCACTGTCGGTGAAATGCTCGTTGATCTTTCCCTTCACATAGGCGTAGCGATCGGTGCCTGGCAGTATTGATATAACATCGGCGAGTTGCCCTATGACATTGGAATCCAACAATGCCAGAATCGTGCTCGCCTTCTGTCTGTCGCTGGTTATTCCTGAAGCGTCGAACCAGAATTCCATCGTAGTGAACCATGCTTCAATGTTCGCACTGGTCATAGATGGCACCGGCAATCTTCCATAAACAACCGACACGTTGCCTTACTTGACGTAGACACTGGCGCGGACGAATTCAGAAATATGTAGGGGGAACAAACTAGCATAAGCATAACCAACACAAAATAGGATGAGTAGCAGTTCTCTTAAATTTAAGCTAAGTTATATATAAGAATAAACCTGTAGGTGAAACAGTAAATAATAAGAAAAATTAAGATCGACACTTACATGTGTCAGAAAAATGTTAATGTAAGTCAGTCTTAAGACATACACCGAATAAACTTGTGTAATCTACTCTGGAGAGTTTTTTTTTTTGAAAACTAGAAACGTAATTCGCGCGTTGCTGATTCAGGCAGAAAGAAAGAAAATCCTTGATCGGGGTGCCAATCCCATATTTTCGCAAACGGGCTGCCAATCAGATTTTCCAAGGTTGAATTTTGACCCACCAGCGTTGCCACGTATCGGGCAAGGGTTGACACATATATGCATATACATCGAAAACAAAGGATCACTTAGGATAGTAAAAAGTTCAATTAGGCGAATTTGTTTAATTGCGAATAACCACAAAATAAACACCGATAAAATTGTTCTTATTTGTACTCAGCTTGCCGAAAGCAATTTATTGTTTTTTTGTTTTTATTTTATTATAGTATGTATGTATGTATGCTGTTTTATGTACAAGCACTTATTTAAATCACGAACATATGAAATATTTATGATTTATTTAAGCACAAATTAATAAACTTATTATTGTATTATAACTTCAAACACTCTATTAATATTTTTTTTTTATCACGTCGGGGTCACCAAAATGTGTACCCACAAGCATTTTCGTATGCAAAATTATTGAACACAAAAATTAAATTAATAATTACTTTAAGATTCACAATTTATTTATAATAATTGCCTTGTAATTATAATGTAATGAACAACTATTGTTGTTATCGATGTTATGTTGCTTATAATGTACAATAGTTGATACTGCTATTGTTGTTGCTGATGTTATAATGATGATGCTAGTGGCTAGTGGCAATTTGGTGGCGTGGTCTTACGCCGTTTTCTTTTCCCGCAATTACTTGTTCTGCAATTACCTGATCTTTCGAACGCGTCGCGTATGTCTTTCTCACTTCTTCCAATATTTCTTCTTTCACACTCATTAAAGCTTTTAGTTCTTTTCTTTCCGAGTTGATTGACCGTACCTTAATGTGTTTTTAAACTTTTATTCTTCGCATTTTTCGAATTTAACACAATTTCCAAAGGTTGAGCCTCCAAATGCAAAGACAGTTTTCTTTAATTTAATAGTGTTTAATTCAAATGTATTATATTCGGTATAATAAAATTAATAATTAACAAAAAATAATGGTAACACTCATAACAGCTTCTGCGACACAACTTTAACCAGACGGCTTCGACAACTTTCCCTTCCTCAACGACCTTGCTCCTTTTATATACTCCCTGCCTGCTATCGATACAGGGATGATACATGATAGACATTCGGCGAGTTACAAAAACCAAACGGTGCTCTATTGAACTCAAACAAACCTTCATTCGTAACAAAAGGCATATACTTCTTGTTCCAAAACCCGGGAAGAGTAGGACATATTCTTCATCATATAGACCTATAAGTCTGCTTCCATGTCTTATAGTCAAGCTCAACCACCATTTTCAAACGAGTAGTACAATCCCTAATCATCAATTTGGATTTGCAGCAAAACATGGTACGATTAAGTAAGTCAATAAGGTTACTTCGGAAATAAGAACTGCCTTTGAAATTCGAGAATATTGCTCAGCAGTATTTCTCGATGTAGTACAAGCGTTTGATCGAGTATGGCACGAAGGTTTGATTCACAAAATTAAATGTCTTCTACCCCAACAGAATCGAGTGTTTATAGTAAGACATAACAAATGAAATTATGATAAAGGCAGGCGTTCCCCAAGGCAGTGTCCTGGGACCAACTTTATATGTTTTACTCGTATTTACTGCAGACATTCCAACATCTACTCAAATTGTCACATCGACTTTTGCCGATGACACTGCCATTATCAGCCGCTCCCTTTGCCCAGTTAAAGCATCTGCAGTCCTAGATAATCATCTTAAAATCATCCAGGAGTGGTTATCTAACTGGAGAATTACTGTCAATGAGGGGAAATGTAAGCACATTACATTTACATTGAATCGTCGGACATGCTCTCCAGTAACTTTAAATGGTGCTACAATTCCTCAAACTCAAGAGGTAACTTATCTTGGTATTCACCTGGACAGACTTCTTACCTGGCGGAAACACATAGAAGCTAAAAAGACGTATATGAAACTTAGGGCACAAAGTCTCCATTAGCTATTTAACTCTAAATCTGATCTGATACTTGAGTACAAGGTGTTACTGTATAACGCTGTTATCAAACCAATCTGGACATATGGTTCTGAATTGTGGGGTACCGCAAATAAATAAATAAATAATGGTAGCACTCATAACAGCTTCTGCGACACAACTTCAACCTGACGGCTTCGACAACTTCCCCTTCCTCAACGACCTTGCTCCTTTTATATCCTCCCCGCCTGCTATCGACACAGGGATGGATTCACCAACCAGGAATACCACATCTTACATACATACAGACGGATATGGCTAGATCAACTCGTCTTGCCGCGCTGATCAAGAATATATATACTTTATGGGGTCTCCGATGTCTCCTTTTGTGTGTTACAAACTTCATGACAATTTTATTATACTACTCACTACCTGAAGAGTATAAAAATGGATAAAAAAAAAATTGTATGGCATATGTCAACCGATATGCCGACATCTTCAGCAACTACTCTAATACGACTGACAACTTCTATATGACGACTCTCCATAGCAATTTTGTTCACTGTTTGAACGTTTTCATCGGTTATTGACGTGCTGGAGCATCCAGGGCGGGCATTGTCATTAACATCTCTCAGCTTTCTGTGAAGAGCTGGTACCACTTATAAACTTTTTTTTGGAGCCAAGCTCGCCGCCACAAAACTCGTAAGCATAGCTTAACAACACTTAACTGATAGATAGGTATTTAGAACACTACGTTAGAAATAAGTAAAAAGTACGATCACTAATTTCCTTTATCTTTTCATTTGTCTTTCTTGAGCACTGTTTTATATTTTAACTATTATTATTTATTGTTTTTTAATTCATTTTTAGGGTTCCGTACCCATAGGGAACTAACGGGACCCTATTATTAAGCTTACAATGTCCGCCCGTCTCCTGCTCTATCTCATGAACCGTAATAGGTAGAGATTTGAAATTTTCACAAAGTGTGTAATTCACTTGTGTGTAGAACGACAAATACTAAAAATATACATTTTTAGAAGCATTCTCTTTAATTTAACCTTTTGTTTAACAATTTTTTGTTTTTTTGTAGTATACTTTGAGCTGTTAATTGTAGAATACTTTTAGGCTATTAAATGTAAACATAATTTTATATTTTAAGCAAAAAATCTTGTACGATGGTACGGAACCCTCCGTGTGCGAGTCCGACTCACACTTGGCTGATTTTTTAATTTCATTTTCTTATTTGAATTACAATCTTTTGATTGTTACATACACTATGCAGCTGTCGTAGTCTTTTGATTGCAACTACTCGCTCTCTCTCTATACCAAAACTTGTTGCCGTTGCTTTTGTCGTCGTTTCTGTAGTTGCTGCTGTGCTCGCTGCTGTAGTTGCTGCTGTGGTTTGCTTTTGTAGTTGCTCTCTGAACGTACTCCGCGTTTTGAAAGGTCTCAGTTCCGTTCAACAATATTGTTCAAAGGAAGCGATGCAATCTTGCGAATTTGTCTACGAAACAATCCCTTCGTTGTCTTTATGTCTACAACTCGAACTCGCCCGTCCGACCCCGTGCATGTATTTGTTATACGCCCCACAAGCCAGTGATGAGGTGGAGGTTGTCATTATGTATCAACTCAATTTAACATCTTGAATGTTAGCTTCTGGCGTAAGCCATTTGTATCGTTCCTGTAATGTCTCGTCTCCACAATTCCAAAATTCGTTGTTTTAGGTAAGAAATGCGCTGCCACCGCGTCAAGTAAGACATGTTTTGATTCGTAATATCCGGTTCAGGAATAGCCATCAGTGAGGAACCAATGAGTAAATGGGCTGGAGTCAAAGCTTCTCCATCATTCGGGTCGTCTGATAATGGAGTTAACGGCCGTAAGTTCAGGATCGCTTCAGCTTCCAAAGCAACTGTCTGCAACTCTTCAAACGTCAAATAAGTGTTCCCCATGTTCTTCACCAACAAATTCTTCATAGATTTGAACTGTAGTCCTGAAGCCCGTTCACAGCATCTTGCTTAAATAACTGTTGCTTCAACTCGTCAAGCTGGGAATGTGCACCAACAAAGTTTGTGGCGTTATCACAGTAAATCCGCTGTATCACTCCTCTACATGAGATAAAGCGCTTTAAACAAAGAATAAACACATTAGTCGAAAGATCAGAAAGATGTTCTACATGAATGGCTTTCGATGCAAGACGAACGAATACTGCTAAATAGGTTTTGTATGAGACCTTGCTTCGAATTCGAAATGATGTAAGGAAAGGTCCATATAAATCAACACCAACAACTAAGAATGGCCGATTTGCAACCAGTCTATCACTAGGCAGGGAATCCATTATTTGTTGTACTAATCGAGGTTTGTAGTGGTGCACAGCGTCTGACTACTTTCCACACAACTTCGCTAGCATTTACAACCCAAACTTGCAAGCGAAGTAGTCCGATCAAAGCCTTAGGACCAGCATGCATGTTCGACGAATCTCAAAGTAAAAATGTGTGCCTTCGGTAATATTAGTGGAAATTTTGCGTCGTAATCTATTGGCGCATGAAGAAGTCATCCTCCTACCCTCAGTAATGAGACCGTTCGACTTGGCAATGTCACCCGCACCACAAATGGTGTTAACTTCTGAAGTTCTGGTTTCAGTAATTTTTTTTCATTCAACAATTTAATTTCCTGCTGATGAAGAATCTAGCCACTCAGAAGCTTCCTGTTCAAGACACGCAGGTCATTAAACCAATTAGTGTGTAACAAATCCTTCGCTTGGCAACCTCAAGACACAATGTCTGCTGGATTGTCTTTACCGGGTACATGTCTCCATTTTACATGTACTGATGTGGACTGCATTTCCGATATCCGATTAGCCACAAAGCAATTAAGTTGTGATGGATGCATTTTAAGCCACTGCAATACTATTTTTGAATCTGTCCAAAAGAAAACTAATTCAGTAAAAGTTGAAATCTTTGGTGAGGCAATGACACAGCTTTTGTCGGTACCACTTTTTGCTATTACCAATGAAAATTTTATATTTCCATTTATGTTTGCTCTTGTGTAAATGCGGCAACCAAATGCCTTCTGTGAGGTATCCGAAAAACCGTGAATTTCGCATTCATATTGAGATGACGTAAATACATGTCGAGGAATCTCAATTTGATCCAACAAATTTAAATCCGATTGAATTAGTTTCCAACGTTCATGCAACTCTGTTGACAAAGGTTCATTCCAATCAACACGTTCTAACCAAAATTCCTGTATAAACATTTTACAACGATTTCTTCTTCATTCAGGTTGTATTTTTCAAAATATCTGTAACGAATTATTTTAAGTACTGTGCATTTCCTATGAAGTGGGATATATTTTCAACTTCATTAAGATTGCAGAGTGTGCAATTCATATTTCTGCGTCCATTCAAGTATATAATATCACTTCTCGCTTTAAAAATCCACATAATAGTGTGCGCATTTAAATTGCTATTTAAATAACTTCTCCCAGTAGGTTAGGTAGCTGCATCGCTAAACGAGTGATGCCACTTAGAACGCAAGATGGGTCCGTTGTGAGCCACAAGGGAGGGGCCTAGGTACCTCCCAACCGAATTGAACCATTCGGAGCTTTTGATGAAGCGAACGACGTTATTAATGCCTAGTTGATATAGGTTATCTATACTTGTTAGGAAGGGGCAACCCAAGAAACGTATTCTCTTTCTGGCCAGAGCTTGACATGAGCAGAAGAGGTGCTGGATTGTCTTCAGTTCCTCTTCATTTCTGCAGCTGCGACAGAAATCATGCGTTAAGACTCCCAGTCTAGTTGCATGGTTTCCTATTAAACAGTGTCCTGTTAGGGAATCAGGATTCCTAATTTAGTTCTATATCGCAATTGAGACACCAATGCACTCCATGCCCCTACTGACATGTGGCAGGTTGGTGCCTTCTCTTGCGAGTTCATCAGCCCTGCAATTTCCTGGAATATCCCTGTGACCGGGAACCCAGCACAGGATTATGCAGAGTTGTGATGCCATCTCATTAAGAGATCGGCGGCAATCTGAGATATTTCTAGATGTTGTATGGGGTGCATCCAGGGCTTTCAGGGCAGCCTGGCTGTCTGTCTGAAAAAATACAAATATCCTTGCCAGATATATTGCTTATTTGCAATCATTTTATGGCTTCATGAGTGGCAGTTATATCCGCCTGAAAAACACTGCAGTGGTCCATTAGTTTCATGGATTTGCAGATTGAGGGCATTTCGCAATAAATACCAGACCCTACACCCGTATCCATTTCAGATCCATCTGTGTATATCTTGATCTGGAAACTTTGTGAGGGATCACACTCTAGCCATTCCTGCCGCGTTGGAAACCTTACAGAGAATTTCCTTTCGAAGCAAAAAGATGACGGGAGGCGATCAAGTAGAGTAGGAATGTTAGTGTAGGAGTTCAGTATGCTTGCGTGTCCATACGAACTCCATTTCCATTGTGAGCTTGCTTTGAGTCTAATGGCTGAGCATGTCGCTAAGTGTTTGCAGAAAAGATCGATCGGTGGCAGGTGTCAGATGATGTCCAACGCCATAGTTGGCGTAGTTCTTATGACACCACTTATTGACACCTCCGCCGATCTTTGAACCTTACCGATCATTTCACAGTATGTTTTCTTCTGCATCGCAGTCCACCAGACAACACTTCCGTAAAGAAGAATGGGTCTGACAACTGATGTATAGAGCCAATATACAGTTTAAGGTTTGATTCCCCCAGTTTTGCCTATTGCTCTTCTACAGGCATAAGGTGCCACGCTAGCCTTCCTAGCTCTTTCGAGAGTATTTGGCTTCCATGTCAGTTTCTTGTCAATAATTAAGCTTAAGTATTTTGTCTCCTCCGAGATCATCAGATATTTCCCCGAAAGCATCATCGGATCTATATAGAGGATTTTATGTTTCCTAGTGAGGAGGATGACTTGCGTTGTGTCCGGATTGATTCCAAGACCACAATCTTCCGCCCACTTAGAAAGAAAATTCAGAGCACCCTGCAGGTCTCTCAGAGTAGATATTTATTTTCCAGAAACGGCAATAAAAACGTCATCCGCGTATGCGCTCACTTTGCAGCCCATCGATTCTAGACCTACCAGTAGTTTATTAACTACTGCATTCCATAGAAACGGTGAGAGGACACCATCTTGCGGTGTTCCTCTTCTCACTGCCTTCCGAAGTCTGGAATCTCCCAGATCTGCTTCAACGACTCTGCTTTTCAGCATTTTGTCGATGAGTTCCACTAGGCTCGATTCCGTTCTCAGGTCAGTGAGTGCTGCAGTGATAACCCTCGCACTGACGTTGTTGAAGGCCCCTTCTATATCGAGGAATGCTGCTAAGATGAACTCCTGCCGATGCAGAGGTCCCTCCTCAGTGGAGATGAGGGAATGTAGTGCTGTTTTCCCCTTGGTATAGGCATGTTGAGATTGAGAGATCAACCTCCTGTCTATCGTCAGTCTTAAGTATATCTCAATCAGCCTTTCTAGTGTCTTCAGTAGAAAGGAAGATGGGTGTGCGAGCTTTTACCTGCCTTTGGAATGAAAACTATCCTAACCCGTCTCCATCCCTGAGGTATGTAGCCAAGCTTGAGACAACCTGTGAAAATTGCCATTAACTTGCCAGTCAAGTGTCCAATAGTTTTCTGTAGTTCCACTGGGTGAATCCCGTCTGGCCCCGGAGATTTAAAAGGTTTAAACCCGTTAATTTCCCATAGTAGTCGGTCCTCAGATATCGCATCTATCTTGACTTCACGACCATTCACTAGACTGTCCGCGTCTTGCTCAGTGTTGTCCGAGCATCCCGGAAAGTATGTGTCTAGTAAGAGTTCTAGTGACTCTTTGCTTGTTGTGGTGAACGAACCGTCCGCCTTCTGCAGTAGTTTCTAGTTTTGGGAGCTTCCTGCCAGAATTTTGCGGAGTCTAAAAGCCTCGGATGCACCTTCCACTTCTTCGCAGAAAGATCTCCAAGACTGCCTCTGCGCAGCTCGTTTACTCTTCTTGTAGACCTTTACAGAGGTTTGGCTATACCTCTCGGTTTTCTTATCGGACACGCTTGCGTCAAGGCTGCATTCAGGTTTGCTGTTACAGACTCTACCAAAGTTTCTAGCTAGCTTACACTATCTGGAATGCTGCATGCATGGGTTTCAGGGGTGTTCCCTACTAGGCCTACATATTTATCCCAATCCGTTTTCCTAATATTCCGGACGGACTTGGGATTTGGTAGGGTTTTGCTAATTTCAAATGAGATATACCTATGGTCGGAGAAGGAATGTTCTTCCAAAACCTTCCATTTTCTTATTTTCTCATAAATGGAGCCAAAGGCAAAAGTAGCATCAATTACCTCTTGCCTATTACTAACAATGAAGGTTGGCTTGTTACCTTTATTGCAAATCTGGAGATTAGAGTCAATAATGAAATCAAAAAGACACTCACCTCTTACATTGATGTCCTTGCTGCCCCACACCGAAAGGTGCACGTTGACGTCTGCACCGACAATTAGCTTGGCTCCCAGCCTATGTGACTGCGCTACCAGATCCTTAAAAATTTGTCTTGGTAGTACGTCAAGGTCATGGGCCAAATAGCTTCTTGTTAGCCACATCCGTTCACCACCTGCTTCAAGACTGACGGTGACTTGGTCTGCATCGCTGAAATTAGAGAGCAGAAATGCAGCTAACTCCCTTCTTACCAGCACACATGATCTGGGCTTACCTTGATTGTGTACGTAACAGATTTTGTAATTTTTATTTCTGAGCCCACATACAAGACCATGGACTACCCATTGTTCCTGTATCAGGACAATGTGGTATCCGCTGCTTGTCAAACGGAGTAAAAGGTTGGCGGACGCAACCTTTGAGTGATGGAGGTTAATGTGGAGTACCCGGAGCGTCATTTCCAGACTCCACCTCCACCAACGTGGACTCAGCATGTTCGTCTGTTGCCAGTAGCTCCTCTTCATCTGTCAGAGTGGTTTTCGACACTCCTTCCAGAAGAGAGAAGATACTGCCATCATCCGATCCCTTCTTGGCGTTTCCGCTTTTGTTGCGGTACCTTGTGGTTTCTCCGCAGTTGAGGATGTGCCCGGATCTTTGTTAGCCGGTGGCATTCCATCCTTTTTATAGATTTTCATCTTTATTGATGAAAAACCATAGCTAGGGACCCCTTCCGATCTCGATAGAGGTTCCAGCGAGTCCGTACCGACCACGAAGGTCGCAGTACGGAACTCACCTTTTGGCTCCTACATATTGGTGATCTTCCAGGTCTTTGTTGGTAGATCAGGGTTACACACCCTGATCATTTCAAGTACCATCTTCGGGTCAAATGGTTCGGCTGGGATCCATGCCCTTGCTCTTGGCAAACAAGGGATATCCTTGATATAACCTCGAGCCTTGACCCTGGCCATACCTCACCAATCCTGGAGATGGCTAGTTTATATAGATCAGTAGATCTCTGATCAGCACAGGCGATTAGTTCGACGTGGTTTTGGTGCCACCCACCATCGCGGCAGAAGGGATCTGGGCCAGGGTGCTCTTTCAAGATTTGAAAGAACACGCTTGTTAGCTTGGCCTCAACTTTCCTCCAGCTCTCTGGCGAGTCAACGACTGCCCATATTTGTTGGCCGCTGACCGCCTCGCTGAAGGTTTTAACAGTCCCCCGATTTCTCGATCTCTTGACTGAATTGCTGGTGGATGGGAAATCGTCCGATCTCTGTCTTTTGGGTAGCGGATTCGGTTTGGGAACTTGTGCAAGTCCCTCCGTTATCCGCTTGGCCCATAGAATAGTGGCCTTCTGTTTCTCCGACCTTTCAGCATCAGGAACGTTTCTAAAGCGTTCCATTAGACGTAAAGCCGTAAAGCAGGTTTATTCCCGGTTTCAGCTGCACCCGTGCAGGTGATAGCCTTATTAGGCAGTCTACTTCCACTAGGCTCGGTGGTCCCAGCTTCGGTAGTAGGCACGTGGACCTGGCTTGGGCCAGGTTGTGGTTTTGCATTTAGGGACTGCATTTCCATATTTGTTTTTGGTTTGTTGTTTTACATGTTCATAATTGACCGCCGCCTGCCTAGGCAGTTGGCAGTCCTTTGGTTAGGAGGGGAAGTTAGTGGTCCACCGTGGCAGCGCTCCATACCATGGTAAGGTCATAGATACACCTCGAGGCAGCTCCTTTATGATACAGCCGTTTTGTTCCCTGGCTGCAAACCACCCAATAGGCACGGGACGCATAACACCTTGGGTTAGGGAAGATTTTATTTAAGAGGGTTTACTCCCTCCGCCTGATCTATCTTAGCCAGCTTGCCGCATGACCCAACTGAACATGTCTTACTGACACGTCCGGTTTAAGATATACTGCAACTATTTCCAGCCATCACCACGTGGAGGTGATAGACCAGACTTCCTTCAGCACATTCAATTACGGCACAAACCTAGGTATGCATTTATCCCAGTAACTATATTTAGATTTTTATATATACGTTCACTTTGACTTGCTCTGTTCCACATTTTTTCCCTATTTAGTTTTTTTTTTTGTGTTCTATAACCTACCCAGTATTCACTATCCATGAATTTCTATTCAATATCGTCGTTTCCGTCCTGGCATTTATATTGCTAAAAAGATTTTATACTTTATCAAACCACAATACCTTTCGTTCTATCACTTTTCTAGATAACTTATGTGGCAGCCAATCGTCAGTGTATTCAAATAAGGTTTTATATACGTATGTCAGGAATAGATCCAGCGTATATAAATATCCATTTAGAATATCTGTTTCCAAGTATAAGTTTTTTCAGAAAATAAAGTTGCAACTTATCCATCTTTCCGAACAAAGTAAAACCGCATACTTGAGCAGCATAACTTTCCACGCTCCTAGTGATTGCTAAATATCGCTTCCATTTTCCGGTAAGCGATAATTGGCTTTTGGACAAAAATGTTCTCCAAGTTGCATTGATGCTATTTTTGGCTAGACTATTCCTATTTGCTAAGTGGGCTTTGAAACTTAGTTGTGGTGTCAGTATTACCCCTAGGTAATTATATTCTGATCTAATCTCAATATTCTCGCCTCTAAACTTCCAAATCTCATTCTTGGCCAAACGACCCCCACGCCGAAATACCATAATTGCTGACTTAGCTAAATTCACCTCCATGTTCCAAGTGTCGCAATATAATTCTAGACGATTTATCATTTCTAGTAAGACATCCATATTATCTGATAATATAACTATGTCATCTGCATATAAAAGGAGCCTAATATTTAATTCTTCAATATATATTCCGCCACCTAACCAGTCATGCAAATCATTTAAATAGAGTGAAAAGAGCAAAGGGGACATCAAACATCCTTGTTTTACGCCTGATGATATATAAACCTTTTCTGACATATCTTCTCCTGTCCATACTAAAGAGCTGGTTCTTGCATAAATTTGCTTAATAATAGTGGCTTTACAGTGGTTCGAATCACGAAGATTCGGTTTTGTGCTTTACAGTGGAATTTTAGAATCACGAACAGCTGTTGTTTGTTTTGATTATACATACAAATGGAACGTTGTGGCTAATTGTGATTATTAAAATGGACATTTTGTGGAAAATATATGATTGAGAACAATTTGGAGTGTATGCAAATAATACTTGCAGCTTCCTTTTTCATTACTGCTACTCATTTTATTAATATTTGAAGAAAAAATTACAATTTAAAATTTTCTTCAAATTGTTTTGTGCAATGATCAGCTGTTTTATGTGCGGTGCGCAAAAAACGAAGAAGAAGACACATGACAATCACAAAAAACGACGAAATTATGAAAATGCTGCCAACATACATGGAAGAATTGCCCAGCCCTGTTAAGACTGACCATTCAAAAAAACCGAATCTTTGCGAATCTATTTGAGATTAGCATCTCACAATCGAATCTCTCTACAACAACAACCCCTCATTTTTGTCATTTTCCCTGTTGTTGTTGTCAAATGAAACTCGAATCATTGTCGCATCTTCATAGATTCAAATCTTCGCTCACTGTAAAGCCACTATAAAATTCACCATTTTTGTTGAAACACCTAGCATATGTAATTTGTATATAAGTAGCTGTCTTGGAACCTTGTCAAAAGCTGCTTTAAAGTCTACGAAGAAGGCGAACACTTTCTTCGTTTCTTTAAATTTTTTGTGAATTATAGCTAAATTATATATATTGTCAACTGTTGAATATTTTTTTCTAAAACCTGCTTGAAATTGCGTTATAATGTTGTTTTCTTCTGACCACACTACCAGCCTCTCATTTAATATGCCTATCATAATTTTTGCGATGCAGTTCATAAAAGAGTTTCCTCTGTAATTTGAAGCTACAGTTTTGCCACCTTTTTTAAACAATGGGAATATTATACTTGACTGTTTGTGCAAACTTGTATCCTCTAGTGAATGTCTTGGCCAATTCGATTAAAAATCTTACATCTGCCCTCTTAAAAAGCTCGAATTCTGTCCAAACCAGGTTCCTTTCCCGTTTTTGCCTTTTTCAGCATACCTAAAATTTGATTTGCCGTAATTTCATACTAATACTAACTAGCGTATTGTATACTGTTTACGTATTGTGGTGGATTTAAGAGGTTCTCAAAATATTGTGAACACTTCTGCAGGTATGGCTGCGCTACTATTTAAGTTTTGACTGCGTAGGCTTCTAACCACCTTCCACCAGTCTTTAATCATTCACCTTATTTATTCTGCTCTCTAAGTCTTCAAAATATGCTTTCTTACTTTTCTCGAATTGTTCCTTATATCTGCTATTTGCCTTTATGTATTTTTCCTTGTCTGTACTATTCTGTGTGCTGTTGAATTTTCTGAGGCAACTAAAAACTGCTTTTCTGGCTGACCATACACATTTTTAGCTAATTTATCTGTCCTATTTTTGCAAATAACGGATGACATTATAAGTTGGACAAAATCATCACGTTCCAATTCTTTTTGCTCTTTCTTTTCTTTCTTTCCAGATTTTTTAAAAGCCTTTTATTATATGACATTTCTTCTGATTCACGCAACAACACTTTTGGCAACATATTGTTGTTACACTTGAAATTATTTTCTATAGGAATTTGTAATGTAAGAATGATTGGCATATGATCGGAAAACACTTTATCATCTAACATAAAGTCAGACGCGAATTCCACAATGTCTAGCGATATTGCACAAATGTCATTTACAGACTGTTCTACACTACTTATAAATGTAAACTTCCCAAACTCATCGCTGTTAGTTATTCCGTTTAAGATGATTAATCCATTATTTTCGCAAAAGTCACAAAACTGCCTCCCAACGCTAGTTACTATTTTATCTATATTCACCCTTCCAGCCGTAATTTCATGTTTAAAATTGTCATCGATACATACTTGTAACTCCCCTATTCGAACATTTAAATCCCCCATCACAATAAGGCTCACAATATCGTTCTGATTAAAATTTTCTTTCACAATTTCAAAATCTTATTACAATGGTACAGGGTTATTTCCGTTTTTCCTCTACGAATTTGTATAGCATCTAAGCCTTCTATTGACTTGAAGAAATGTTTAATTTTTATGGTTTTTAATGTCTCTTTAACTCCATATAAAATGGCTCCACATGCCCGCCCATACTTGCTTGCACGTGTCACTGGTCGAGAATAGAAGCTAAAACCTTTGAAATACTTTCTTTAATAATCGAAATTTTCCATTTGCACGTGAGTTTCTATCAGAAAAATATATCAAACGATCGTACATATTTAAAGAATTCATTATATAGTATAGTATTTTGTTTCCTAAACCGTGAATGTTGTAGGATACAATTTTTAGATCAATTTGTTTATCACTGCTGCTATTTTCATTTACCCATAATTTCCCTGTCTTAATATTACTTTTTAAAATTACATTCTCTTTTTCTAGTTTTTTGAATTTTCCCTATTTATTATTTCACTATATTCTAAGGAAATTGCTTCCATACTCTTACCATATAGCTCGTTTAATGTTTCAGCTGGTTGCACATAAGGATTTTCTTGCTATTAAATGCCATCCATTTGTTACCAACATTCATACGGTCGTCCCTTATCATGATTTTAAAAGGCTTTTTTAATAGCTGGTGGTCACTTTTCAGATGCAGAAGAACCCTTTTATCTAGCTGCTTCTCTGCATTCAGATCTCTCTCGATGTATATTGAGGTACCTGCCAGCTTTCTACTATTTTTAAGTACCTCGCCTGCCATCTTCGCTGACTCCAATTTGGCTACCACTCCAATCTTATTTTTTCTCTTGTAAAGCCTTGCCTCACGCACTTTAATATGTTGCAATTCTAGTTTATCCTGACATAATTTTTGTACCGCAATGTTGGTGAATCGTTACTATCCATTCCCTTCACTATAATGTGGTTTTCGTTGCTACGGTTAACCAGAAGGTTCAATTCCTTTCTGTCCATTTCTCTATTTCGCTTTAGTTCCTCTAATTCTTTCCTAAGCAATTCGTTTTCCTTTGTTAAAGCCTCAATTTTACCATCAACAGATTGCTTCAGGTCTTGTATATCCTGTTTGGTCGCCAAGCCATCTTGTTTCGTCGCCAAGTCTTCTCATTTTTTCGAAGTCATCTCTTCGACTTCCTTTATTACCAACATAATGTGACGTAGAGATAGCTCTGGTGACGTTTCAACCGCCCTCCTTTTTGGAGCGCTTGCCGTTATGTTCCGTTGCATATTGGCTTTGATTTGACCAATCAAAAATAAAAAAAAATAAAAACAATTTGACGCGAAGTCGACGCCAATCACGACAGGTAAATAAGCTCAGCAGCATATCGAAACACAACGGGAACAATTATTATTTGCTTGCTTGATTGTTTCTGTTGTTGTTTTTGCAAGATCCGTTCTGTTTTACTTTCTCCGTTTTTGTCGTTGCTAGCGCTTGTAATATCTTTGTGGTTGTTTTTGTAAAATTGCTGTTATTGCTTTGTTTGCTTTGACTTTCAACTTTCGCGATCACTTTACAAAAACACGTCTGCTCACTTCAACAGTTCCTTGCATTTTCTGCAAAGTATATATTGATACACTTGATCTTGCGTGTTTACTAAGAATTGTCTGTACATTTTCTTAATGTCAGCTATTATCGCGTGCCTATGAAGACGGAATGACAATAAAGTAATGATTAGATCTTGTTGTATTTTAGGTCCAACCATTAGAATGTCATTTAATGACTGTTGTGACGAAGTCTTTGCCGATGCGTCAAAAACTACCCGCAACTTCGTTTTCGTACTTTGGGGACGCAAAACACAATGATGTGAATTTTTTGAATTTTTAAAATAATCTCCGAGTCCTTCTGTTGACTGCTTAAATGGTAATCGCACTTGTACACGTTCTGCATCATCAAATGTGGCATTTGTTACAAAATGCTTTTTGCATAACTGCTCCTCTTGTGTACATTGTTTAACATTCCATACGTTAAACTGTTCAACATCCCAAAATCGGCGCAAAATGTCGTCTAGTTTTTGCGACCTTGCTACAATACATTTGAACACATTTGAATGACATTCTCCTTCCACTTTACTTCCAACAACCCATCCGAGTAAAGTATTAATAAGACATGGAAGACCAGTATCCAATGCGATCTTGCCATCCGTTAACAAATCACAAAACTCTTAAGTACTAATCAATGGATTTTATGAGGTTGATAAAAATGTGGGTCAGCCAAGTCAATATCAGTTGGTATATTCCAAGATGAAATTTCAACATAACGTTCAGGTTGGTTCAGTGAAATTGACTTTGTTACAGCAAAGTTTAAACTCTATTCATCAACAGACACTCTTGATCGTATTCTTGCATTCACTGCAAACTTCATTTGTGTTCGTACATCTGCTATACACGAAATTTCCCATGTATGACGTATTAATTTAAGTTGTAACCGTTTTGCCAGTTCCTCCGCTACAAAAATTTACTTCAGAACCGGAATCAAGTAACACCCGTGCCAATTGATATGTACCAAACTTATCTTGTATCAGCACCACTGCCGTAGGAATCAGTGACCGCCGCGAGTAACGTGAAATCATTGACACTGCATGAGTTGTCGTAGCCCTATCTTGATTGTTACTTTCCGACTGGTGAACCTGATAAAGATTTGAAGTTATCGCCTGATTTGCATTAGAAGATCGATGAAGAGTTGTATGGTGCAAACCATTGCACACACAACAACGAGATTTTGTTAAATATTGATTTGCCATATGACCTTTCCTCAGACAGTTAATACAGAGAGATGACTTCCTGATAAACAGGAACATTTCATTAACACTCAAATTTGTATACACAGGACATAAGCCAAGTGGATGATTGGATGCATTGCATTTTAGGCAATTGTCACTTTCAACCATAAAGACACTTCCATACTTATACTTTTGAAATTTTTGCTTTTCTACAATCCGTTTGCCATTAGTTTCAAAGTATTGACAATGTCGATTTAAAGTTTTACAACGTTCGTCCCAATTTGGTAAATAATCGAATTCTTGTGTTCTATCATATGTCTGTTTTGTTTCCGCATCTACGTTTTAGAAACTAAGATGAATTAATATTGCGTTCATAACATTCTCTTCTGTACCTAACGATAAGAGTGATGATCGCAATCCTGAGAATGAGTTTAGAATTACCCTAAGAGACCCTGGATCTGATTTAACCATTATGGGTACATCAAAAAGAGTAGAGTAGGCTGCTCATTAAACATAAGCCCTTTTTTATCGAATTGACCATTAAGCAAAGTTAATGCTTTTCTATAATTGTCTTCTGTTTTACAGTGAGCTAAGACTCGAAACTATGAAGATGCGACTATGATTCGAGTTCCATTTGACAACAACAACAGGGAAAATGACAAAATTGAAGGGTTGTTGTTGTAGATGTAATTCGATTGAGAGATGCTAATTTCAAATAGATACGCTAAGATTCGATTTTTTTGATTGGTCAGTCTTAACAGGGCTGGGTAATTTTTCCATGTAGGTTGGCAGAATTTTCATAATTTCGTCGTTTTTTAGGGTTCCGTACCCATAGGGAGCTAACGGGACCCTATTACTAAGCTTACGATGTCCGTCCGTCTCCCGCTCTATCTGATGAACCGTAGTAGGTAGAGAGTTGAAATTTTCACAGGGTATGTAATTCACTTGTATGTAGAACGACAAATATTAAAAATACACATTGTCATGTGTCTTCTTCTTCGTTTTTTTTTGCGCGCCGCACATAAAACAGCTGATCATTGCACAAAACAATTTGAAGAAAATTTTAAATTGTATTTTTTCTTTAAATATTAATAAAATAAGTAGCAGTAATGAAAAAGGAAGCTGCAAGAGTTATTTGCATACACTCCAAATTGTTCTCAATCATATATTTTCCACAAAATGTCCATTTTAATTATCACAATTAGTCACAACGTTCCATTTGTATGTATAAACAAAACAAACAACAGCTGTTCGTGATACTAAAATACCACTGTAAACCACAAACCGAATCTTCATGATACGAGCCACTGTAAAGCCACTATTACTTGAAATGAAGACACTACGCTCAATGCATCTCCTGATAGATAATCAATTAGGTAATTAAATGTATCAATTGTTGATATAGATGAATCGTCATAAATTAGGTGTGTATACGCTGCTTTAAATCGTTTATATGGGTGCTGCTGTCGCAATTCTTGAGTAACAGAGCACTGAACTTAGCCAACCGGGAAATAAAGCAAACTTCAGGATCTCGTCAAGGTGCCAAGGTGCATTGCGAAAACAACTATTTAGCAGTCACGCAAGGGGTCTGTGCAGAGATCGTTGTTGAGTAAGGGTGTTGCGAGCTTCTTAGCTACAGCTGTGGTACTAGTCCGGAATACCGAAAGTGGTTTAAGGAATGTCGATGAGTTTGAATTCTGGTAGCAAGGTGAATTTTATCACTAGTCGGATGGTCGGAAGATTAGGAATCGCAGTCCGAAAGCTAAATCTTCGGCTCAGTGGCATCGGAAATGCAACGTCTGAAATTCAAGGAGAAGTAGAAGCTACTTTTAAATCGCGAATGGCAAATTTTCCCATGACAAGTAACTTCTGTGTGTTGCCAGAAATAACACACTCTCATCCAAATAGTGCTAATGCAGAAGTTAATCTGAAATTGCCAAGATGACTGATCCTAGGTTCAATTCAGGTGAGCCGATAGCCATGCTATTGGGTGTTTCGTTGTTTTTCAAGTTGATCGTGGCAGGGCAACTAGTCCTTAGACTACTTTTGTGGCGAATCGAGTTGCTCAGATTCAAGAGTTGTCTAAAATAGAGGATTGGTGCAAGGTAGAGTCAAGTTGATTCCGGCAGACATTGTGTTGTGCCTATTATATCCGACTGATGGGCCTGAATTTCTCAAGGAGTCTTCTGAAAATTAGCCAAATCAGACATGGGATAGTGTTTCTGAGAATACAGAATGTGCAATATTAGTCTTGTCGCTGTTAGTTCGATCGAAACTGCCTATATAATTGGAGCGTGCAAATTTGTAAATGAGTTTTTGAAATTAAGAGTCCTTAGTTTCATTGTGGTGTAAATCTTCTAAAGATCCTATCAGACCGACATACCAGAATGCACGATTCACCGGACAGGCGGAATAGACAGGCTCTTTTTTTCAACACACTGTGTTCCAGGAGTCTTCATCATTCACCTACCTCAGACGTGATTAACTCTCTGAGGTGTACAAACCGGGAACAATCCATGAGAACATGACGAACATTTTCTCCTAGTTTGCACAGAACAGGCAATGGGGTCATATGCATGCTTGAATTTGTGTAGATACTCCCGGAAGCAGCCATGCCCCGTGAGGAATTGCGTCAGATGGTAGTTCAGCGTGTCTCCTAGACGCCCAAGCACTGATGTTGGGAATTAGCTGGAACGTCCAACGCCCTTTGTTGAGCTTTGCCACCGCAGCTGCCAGGAATCAACTGGTGTGATTTCCTGGTCATTTGTAGGAGACTCCACCTGTCTCACTGCATATATTGCCGTCAGCTCGTTGACGTCAATATCCACTGGTTTGCAGTTGACAATTACGTTTATCACGTCATCTAAGACCTTTCGGATGGGCACAGTATATCCTGATGAAGTTAAGGCGATACACTGAGGCGGCTCTCTCAACGTACGATCTGCGTTTGGAGACACACAGTAAGGTTCACTCGATGTCAGTGTCTCTTTCCCTGATGGTCTGATGCAACAGATCCTGGGCAGCCTTGCAGTGGTTCAGGCTTATGTGGATCTGCTTAACCATGTTTGTTTAGTTTCACCATCGCACACACACACATGGGACTCTGGAAACAGCCTGTAGGGTGATTCTTGTCCCCGTCTGCACAGATTGAGCACTATTGCGCCTGATATATGGGTGCATCCTCCTCTGGAGCATTCGTTACAATTACGCTATGTTTATCCTTAAATGCTTTCTCTCACGTCAATGTCTGTGGATCAGTGGATCGTCAGTGGAGAGCGACACATTTTGCTGCTTCTCCTCAAAACCCCGCCTTCTCTGTTTCTCAAACTTGTTACATTATCTGCTACAGCAACCAAGCTGGCCGGTGCCGTAGTCGTGTTAGTTCCTATATTTCTGTTCATTCTTTCTTGTTTGGCCAGAGCATCGTGTGCAGGGAGCGAGTCGAAATAGTCAAGACCGGTATACCCTCTGGACATAGTCCCTACCCCAGTTCCCTGAGGCCTTCACTTAACCAGTCCCGGAATGCACGGACGGACTGGTACTCGCCCAGACTACTTAACTGCGTGCAACCCACATTCCTGACCAAGGTCCAGAACGGCTGATTCCTGATCCACGCCACGCCTGCCGCTGCGGCAGAGCAAGCTCACATCACCCCTTCACCATCACCAACAGAAGAACTGACGATGGTTCCGGAGACTCACAGCGCGACGTGACGGGGAACGGTCAACCATGCCCTCTAGGCCTTTGAAAATAAGCAATACAGCTCTGCCATCTTTCTGGATGTTCAGCAAGCGTTTGTCCGCATCAAGCAGAAGGTATGCTCTTCAGCTAGTCTCTCTTCTAAATCACTGATTTACCAGTACCAATCCCCGATAATACATTGGGTCCAGCCCGCTACCTGGTATCATCTTGGTTAGGAAACTTAGGGAACGTACCCATACTACGTGAACCATCTTTTTCAATTTTTTACCTCCTCCCCACCCCTTCGGTGACCATAAATATGGTTTTAAATCATTTTTTGCGAACAGAGAGTTAAAAAAAAAATTAATTTGTCTCATATTTGTCTTTATTAATACGGCGCATGCCGCGTGCCGTCAAGAAAAGTCTTATCAAGATGAAAAAACTAATGTAAAATTATATTGTAACAGGAACTTAATTTACATAAACAAGTCTTTTTCATTCTATCACAAGAATTCTTGGCAGCGGTCCCCATATCCAAAATATTTTTTGGTTTGGCGGTCCTCATACCACTCTTAACATCCTTCCAGAGATGCTCAATAGGATTTCGATCAGGTGATAGTGCCGGCCATTCCAAGACACGGACGTTGTTGTCTTCGAACCACTTTTTTACCTTTTTGGAAGTGTGTTTTGGGTTGTTGTCTTGTTGAAATACCCATCGTATTGGCATTTCTTCTTCCGCATAAGGCAACATTACATCTTGTAGGTTTCTTGCTCCATAATAATTAGCATCCATTATACCGACGATGTTAATTAAAGATTCTACGCCTTGCCATGAAAAGCATCCTCACAACATTAGTTTTAAGCCTCCATGCTTGACGGCTTTACATGTGTATCTGCATTTAAATTGTTGATTAGGTGGACGTCTAACGTACTGCTTTTCATTGCCACGATCAAATTGTAACATTTCCATACACTCTCTAAATTGTCAAGTTTCCTTTGATTCCCATTTTTAAATAATAAAAGAAGTTTCCATACTGAATTTGTTATTATTTCGAACAGCTGATACTGCACATAGTGGAAGCCGAATTGCTTGCGTTGCGAGCAAGCGACGAGTGTGCATTGACCCAAAAACAGATTTGGAAAAAAAACAACAAATTTGTAACTGATAGAAATCAAGATCATTTATAATGTTGTTGTTGTTTTTATGGTTCCGTACCCATAGGGAACTAACGGGACCATATTACTAAGCTTACAATGTCCGTCCGTCCGTCTCCTGCTCTATCTCATGAACCGTAATAGGTAGAGAGTTGAAATTTTCACAAAGTGTGTAATTCACTTGTGTGTAGAACGACAAATACTAATATATACATTTTTAGAAACATTGTTCTTTAATTTAACCTTTTGTTTAGCAATTTTTTGTTTTTTGTAATATACTTTGAGCTGTTAATTTTAGAATACTTTTAGGCTATTAAATATAAACATAATTTTATATGTTAAGCAATAAATCTTTTACGGAACCCTCCGTGTGCGAGTCCGACTCACACTTGGCTGATTTTTTTTTTCATATACTAGATAAGTCGGACACAAACACAGTTTTCGTTTTCAAAACTGTTGTTGGCTTTGTCGAACGCAAAGCAACACACGAAATAATTCGGAAGAAAACAAAAAAACAAAAAAAACTGCACTGAGCAGCAAGCGATTCAGCTTCAAAATCAGTACCGCACAGTTTGAAGCTGACAGCTTGCGTTTCGGTCTCAGCTTCATCTTTGTCTTCGCATGCACTATGCACACTTTCGAGCGTTTTCATATGTTTCCTTGTGAACGCTTTTTCGCGCTTTTCCATCTTCAGCTTCGGCTTCAGCTTCAGCGCGCACTATGTTTCTACCCTTATAACAAAAGTGATGAAATTAAAAAAATTAAATTCATTTCCCCGATTTTTTTTCTTCATTTATTAAATCAATTCAATTAATTGTGAAACAAAAAGTGAATTGTTATTTAAATAATTTGTCATTGATCGTAAAGCATACAATATTTTTAAGTTTTTATTTTAACATTTGTTCTGCGCAAAGCTTTCGTTGGTTTTTGTCGCCATGTGCGACAATAGCTCCAATGGAAAAAAATGGGGTTATTGACATCTCTTGGCAGATTCCTTCCAAGAAGGTGGATATAACTCCAAAACGGAAAACGTCGCCTGACATGCGACGGAAAATTAAAATTCAAAAGATCACACACATAATCGACCACGATGGCCCAAGCACCTCAAGTAATATCAATCGGTTTGAAATCCTTGGTGAGGCTATGAGCGAAGGTGATGATGAAGTTTCTGCTGTAGAGGAGCAGAACAAGAACTCCCTTACAACCTCAATAGCTAAACCCCCACCAATTTTTGCAAAAATGCAGCAGACAGTTGAGTCTGCCATTGGAAAAAATAGCTTCACATATAAATCAGGACGTGATGGTCAAGTGAGAATAATGGCTAAGGAGGTGAAAGATCTAAGCTTGAATACCACACTTATCAAAATAAGGAGGAGCGATCTTTCAGGGGTGTAATAAAAAACTTACACTACTCGACAAACACTGAACTGATCACCAATCAACTTTGGCACACAGTTAGACAAGTTGTTAACGCAAAAAATCGAATCTCGAAACTCCCCATGTCAATATTTTTCGTGGACCTTGCGCCAGCCAAAAATAACAAGGAAATATTTGAAATTAAACGGTTTTGCAACGCGATCGTGTCAATAGAGCCACCAATCAAGTTCAATGATCTAGTTCAATGTCATCGTTGCCAAGAGTTTGGACATACTAAGCGATTTTCCAAAGAGTGTACTAAGCCGAAAGACAAACCAGCAAAATGCGCTGATTGTGGAGAGAACCATACTGCATCCTACAAAGGATGTAGAATTTACAAAGCGACTGTTGAAAGTAGGACCTCAAGCAGTAACAATCCACATCAAGGAAAACATCATCCACGGCTAGCTGGTCAATCAAACATGCGCACTGACGGTGTCAGCTATTCCAATGCAGCCAGGGGCAGTGCCTCTGCTCATCAAGCAAGCCCTCCTGCAAGCGATCAACTCAACAACTTGGGATTCAACACAGAGGCATTAACTAAGTATATTGAGAACTTTATGAAAAAAATTATGATCACACTCACCAATCAACTCAGCCAGATGGTTACTAATTTGTTTGCAAACTTATGCAAATAAATCTCCGAACCACAATTTGGAACGCTAACGGCCTATGCTCAAAAATGCCTGCTGTTGAGTTCTATCTCAAAACTAACAATATCGATGTCCTATTTGTGTCCGAAACCCACTTGTCAGATAGATCGTACTTTAAAATTAATGGCTACGATCTAATACACGCAAGCCACCCGAGCGAGAGGGCTCGAGGTGGTGCCGAAATTTTGATCAAATCTCGTATCAGTTTCTCTGAAAAAACTCCTATCACACTTCAATGGGTACAAGCTGCAGTGATAAAAATTCACAGCCCACTTGGTGATTTAACTCTTGCAGCAGCTTACGTATTTCATCGTAACACGGTGACGCAACAAATGTTTGAACAACTTTTTGGTGGGTTCGGACTAAGATTCCTAGTAGGTGGTGATTTCAACGCTAAAAACACTTGGTGGGGCTCTCGGCTCTGCAATCCGAAAGGAATCAGTCTTTACAGGTGCTTGCTAGCCCTGCAATTATGTAGCCACTCCTCAGGTGAGCCAACCAACATTCGCAAGCTTCCTGATGTATTAGATATTGCTAAAGGGATTGAGCCGAGCAAAATCATAACTGCAAACTGTCTGGATCTATGCTCGGATCACGTTGCTGTATCAGTTCTCATCAATATACCAGTAGGTATAATTAAGAGATATCCTAAGATAGTAAGGGCAAATATAAACTTAAGTCGGTATAGTTCCTTCTTAGAACGTACTATCGACCCAAACATCTATCCAAATTCTTCCAATGATATCGACAACGCCGTTGAACTGCTTGCGCGAAACATTTACGAAGCAGCAAGTCTCGCAACACCGGTTCATATAGAAAGATCTCACATACCTAAGCGAGACTTACATTTATGGTCTGCAGAGATTGCTGATAAAGTCTGCCTGAAAAGAAGACTTCGAAGAATTTGGCATACATCCAGAAACCCACGAGATAATATTGCTCTTAATCGAGCCACAAGAGAATTGAAGGAATTGCTCATGGAGTCGAGAAATAAAGCTGTCGGTAAATTTTCTTGAGGAAGCTGAACCAGGTAGTGTTGAGCATAATCCTTGGAGTGCGACAAGTTACCTCAAAAGACCAATAAAGAGGAAGGCGTCCATTCTGAGTCCAAGCGGAACCTGGTGCAGGACTAGCGAAGAAAAAGGTCAAGAATTTGCAAATTATCTAGAGCTCACTTTCTTTCCGTTCGACTATTGTCTGCCCATAGATAAAATAAAGACACTGGAGTTTTTCGATGCTCCTTGTCAGATGGACTTGAGGTCATCGAAGAAGTGCAACGCCTTAAAAAGACTAAATCTCCCGGCTATGACAAAATAAACACATGCGCTATATAAGCACTGCCCCGTAACGCTCTACTGCACCTTACGGCGATATACAATGGTATACTGAGGCTCAATCATTTCCCCTCTCAGTGGAAATGTGCTGAGATCATCATGATCACCAAACCTCGGAAACCCGAACACAAATTGTGCTCTTACCGTCCGATCAGCCTGCTGGCTATATTCTCTAAAATATTCGAAAGAATATTCTTGGCCCGACTATTGCCACTGCTGGACGAAAGGCGTATGATTCCGGATCACCAATTTGGGTTCAGAAGATCCCACTGGACCCCAGAGCAGTGTCAACGCGTTGTTCAACAAATCCTCAACACCTTCGAAGACCGACAGTATTGCTCAGCCACTTTTTTGGATGTACGATAAGCGTTTGACAGAGTGTGGCAACTTGGCATCTTGTTCAAACTCAAAACATTATTACCGGCACCTCATTACTTGGTATTGAAGTCCTTTCTTCATAGAAGAACTTTTTACGTAAGATGTAACGATAAAGAATCGGACATCAAGGCCATCCAAGGTGGAGTACCCCAGGGTAGTGTGCTGGCACCCATTCTCTATACGCTCTTCACTGCTGACCTACCTATTTCAAGTGATGAAAGAATCCTGGTTGCAACATATGCAGATGACACTGCTTTTTTAGTTACTGATAGCGATTCTGGGACAGCTTCAACCATTTTGCAGAATCAGATAAATACTCTGGAACCGTGGCTCAAAAGATGGAACATTGCCGTGAACACAGATAAGTCAATTCAAGTAACCTTTACCATGAATCGCAAGAGCTGCTCTCCTATAATTCTTAATGGAAACACGATTCCGGAAAGCACAACAGCAAAATACCTTCAAAGGATTCAGTCAAAACTACTACGTAGACTTGTTGGAGCACCATGATACGTGAGAAACTCAACTTTACACAGAGATCTACAGACACCCATGATCCGTGAGGAGATTGCAAGAATCAGCAACAAAAATATCTCCAGGTTGGAAAGTCATGACAATCACCTTGCAGTCAACCTGCTTGACAACAGCCAGCACATCCGAAGATTGAATCGGCTGCACCCAGTGGATTTGCCGTTCAGAATTCCTATTTAAATTAAACTAATACAAAAGTCATAAGGTTGTGCAATCAATTTGATTATTGTCGTTTACGATAGATCGCAAATAAAACAAATAAATAAAAAAAAAAATTATTAAATAAATTTATAAGTATTAAAAATTCCAAAAAGAAAGTTCAGAAAATATAACACTTTAATGTCGTTAGCCGTTGTTATTCTTATATTTTCGAAAACGTCTGTGCATATATCCATTTCATTGTGTTTGTATAAAGTGAAAGGACGTGTTTGTGATTATTTTGAATATAGCTCGAAAAAGCGCAAGATTTTCCTAGGTCATATTGACTACGTAAGGAAAACATAAGACACACCACCCCCGCCCCTGCGACCAACCGTAGTATTTTGCAGACCCCCTCCTCCCCTGAACGGGTCACGTAGTATAGGTACGTTCCCTTACTTGGCGCAAGCACATTGTCGAAACTGTTACAGCCTGCCGCCAAAAATTGCAGAAACAGAACTGGATCATACGGTTGAGTAATCAGCTTAAGCAAGAAAATAACTTTCTATATGGCTATGTTGCACCCTATCAGTGTTTCCAAAAGCGTGGGCCGCGACTCGGCACCGGGCCGTAGAAAAAAAACAATTTTTTTTTTATATAATTTTTTTTGTACAAGAGTCTTGCATAAATGCATTTGAAATAGCAAACAAGGCATTCAATTTGTTACATATTATTTATTCTTATGACAAATTAATGTCCACTTAAAAACAATTAACAACTTAATACCCGGGAGACTATGATCTGCCTCTCCTTCCCAAAAAATTAATGAATACTGATTGGCTGACATTATGAGATGTTTGTCAAAGGAGGCATGATTGATTTTA
Organism: Amiota mariae; assembly: GCA_035041805.1. Classification (NCBI taxonomy): domain Eukaryota; kingdom Metazoa; phylum Arthropoda; class Insecta; order Diptera; family Drosophilidae; genus Amiota; species Amiota mariae. The sequence continues at coordinate 164,653 of JAWNKV010000204.1, forward strand.
AAATATTTCTCTAAACTCTATAAGCATCTCACTCAGGTGTGCAACCTCTCTTTTTTTAGGGTTCCGTACTCGACTCCTGCTCTATCTTATGAACCGTAATAGGTAGAGTTGAAATTTTCACAGAGTGTGTAATTCACTTGTGTGTAGAACAACAAATACTAAAAATACACATTTTTTTGTAGTATACTTTTAGGCTGTTAAATATGCACATAATTTAATATTTTAAGCAAAAAATCTTGTACGATGGTACGGAACCCTCCGTGTGCGAGACCGACTCACACTTGGCTGATTTTTTTTCCTATTTTTGTTTGTGTTTTTGTTTTTTGTAATTAATTTATTGTAGTTTAAGTTCATTTTAATTTATATTTTTGTCCTACTTCTAAGTGTAGTTGTAACATTGTTTTTGGTGTTAAGCTGAAATTTTTTTTGTCAATGTTATAAATAAATAAGTAATAAAATAAATAATATTATCATTTTTTCTATTTTTGTTGTAATTAATTTATTTTATAGTGAATTTACAGCAAGCAAGAATCGGTTCTTTGTTGAATTGACCATTGAAGCGGACAACAACTACATGGAAAAATGTCAGTTTTTGTTGTAAAATGTGAATCGATTCTGGTAGATTCAACAATGGAACCGGCTTTGAATCGAAACAGGGTTAGCAAATTTATGCTAGTATTGGAAAATTTTCGGTAATTTCCAACCGGAACTGGCATTTTCGACAGACTTCCGCTCCTTTTTTTCTTTTAAACCAAAACAAAAAGCAGCTGATCATGGCACAAACAATTTAAAGAAAATTTAAAATTGTAATTTTTTTTCAAATATTAAAAGAATAAGTAGGAGGAATGGAAAAGGAAGCTGCAAGAATTATTTGCATACACTGCGAATTGTTCTTTATCATGTATTTTTCACGCAATTTCCATTTTAATTTATCAAAATTAGCCACAACGTTCTATTTGTATGTATAACCAAAACAAAAAAAAATGTTCAAGAATCAGAATCGCCAGTGTAAACGAAAAATCGATTCTCAATGATTCACTTTGGTTTAAATTCACTATTAGTTTAAGTACATTTCAGTTTGTATGTTTTTCCTACTTTTAAGTGTAATTGCAAATTTTTTTTTAATAAGGTAACAGGTTTTTGTCATTGTATAAATAAATAAATGTCGTCCTCAAATTATGAGAAGGCGTTGGATATTTTAAAGAATCGTTTTGAGAATAAACCGGTTATTAATCAGGCTCATGTCAGGGAGCTATTTAACATAAAGAAGGTCGGTTAGGCGGATGCAGAATCCCTTAGGCGTGTTGTAGGAGCAGTAACATCTCAATTAGTACAATCGTGGTGCACCTAGTCAGTGGCAAATTAGATGAGGAAACATTGCAAAGTGGGGAACTTGGTTATAGCCATGAGGAGTTGCTTGGTTGGGAAGTATTCTCAAAATTTATAACTTGTCATCACACTAATATGAAGGGCGTGAACTAAAAATTGAAGGGTTATTGAAGCAATCGAAGTGTAGTGGAAAGGTTTCACAGAATCGAACGCCCTTGAACTCAGTAAATAGGTAAGGAAAAGGAACCTGTTTTAAATGTGCTGCTACTACTAAGTTGTTCGATTGCCCCCAATTGCTAGAGCTGGATGCGATGCAACGATATCAGGAAACGAAGAGATTGACGTTTTGCATTAATTGAATTTAGCAAACGCTATAGCACGAATGCTTGCACCACTACACGCTGCAAAAAAATTCATGCACTTTTACATAAATGATCTTCAATGGTGCTACTAATAATGTTCAGTTCGCTTTTATCGAATGGTCGTGCTTGTTATATAGCTACAGTGTTGATTCGATTTAAAGGTAAGGGTAATGAGTTTGAGAAATGTAAATTCACTTGACTTCCATCATCAAGCACACACCTACATTTCTCAAACTCATTACCCTTACCTTTCAATCGAATTTTTGTTTGATTGTGCACGGTACTGGCGATAGTAAGGCAGGTGTTCAAGGCTGCATGGATATTCTATTGAAGTTGCAGTTGTCATCGTTTTCGGCAATGACGGAGTTCGGCTGACTACTTGGATGGTTGTGGTAGGTGAAGAAACACCGTCCTTCACATGTAGAGTGTCAGATGCAAACTGATGATACAACAGAAGATAAGGAGCAGAAGATGGAATCCTTTTGAAAGTTGGAAAGTATATCGTCGCCAGTAAATCCATATACTCCGAAGGAAAGGTTGTGTGAGGAACACTTTAAGCCGAATGTTAAGTAAACGCTTTATACAATAGTTAGATTGAAGTTGTGCCGGAGGAATTTAGTTCTGGTGAAGTTGAAGCTGCGATTCACAACGCGAAGCCTTCTAAGGCCCTGGGCCCTGATGGTGTTTCGATGCTTATGCTCAAATATTTGGGATCAGTAGCGATTTCGTGCCGCACTAAACTTTTTAATAATTCTATGTGTCAACTTGTTGTCCCTGACGTATGGAAAATAGCAAGAGATATTCCTCTCTTGAAACCGGGATATGATACAGATTTAGGTGGTTCTTGCAGACCTATTTCACTTCTTTCCCCAGTGGCTAAAGTTCTGGAGTCGTTGATTCTTCCGACAATGACAGAACTTATCACTATTGTAGATCATCAGCATGGTTTCAGGAAGGGGTACAGCACTAACTCGGACCTGAGCGAGGTTACTACGCATATTGATAAAGGACTCAACCATGCGAGGCCCTGCGAAAGGACAGTTGTGGTAACATTAGATCTGGCGAAAGCCTTTGACCCTATCAATCATGCAGTCTTGCTGCAAGATCTTTTTGGTACCACACTGAGTGTAACCACCAAACGCTGATAAAAAACTACCTAGAAAAGCATTTGTTGAGTTCAGAGGCATGAGGTCAAGATTTAGAAAGCTTAATATGGGTGTCCCTCAAGGGGGAGTTTTATCACCATTGATTTTTAATCTATATATGTCCAAGATGCCATTACCATCTCCAGGCATCAAATTAGTCTGCTGACGATTGCACAATTTTCTCTTCAGGTATGGATGTGAACGAAATAAATAATTATCTCAGGGAAGTCTCTGATTTCTTCTGTAGCCACAACCTTAAGCTCTCACCGTTCAAATCAACATCTTCCATTTACCTCTTGAATTAAGGAGGTTTTTATGGAATTGAACATTTTTGTTGAAGGCTTAAGGGTTCCAACTACTACCCATCCGAAAATTCTTGGTGTAACTTCTGACAGCTTGCTCACGTTTTCTACACACGAAAACACCACATTCAAATCGCGTGATAAAGAGGAACAAAGTGCTCAAGGCCTTAGCAGGAACTTCCTGGGGAAAAGAGAAGGAGATTTTAAATACCACCTATAAGGCAATTGGACGTTCTGTCCTTAACTATGACGCTCATGTATGGTCTCCTTTCCTTAGTGATGCTCAATGAGGTCACCTGCAAGTATGTCAGAATAACGTCCTTAGAACAGTGACCGGTTGCTTCCAGATGGCCAGTATTGACCATCTCCACCAGGAAGCAAAAGCTTTATTGGTTCGCCAACATAATAAGATGCTTTGTAAGCAGTTTTTGTTGGCTACACATATGAGTGCACTACCCAACTTTTTTTTTTTACTCCAAAGTTGCACACAAATTTCCGTTTCCTTTACCTTCCCCTTTCCTTATTAATTGCATGCATGCCTCTACTTGCAGCTCCCTTGCTGTTACAACAACAATAACAACAACCAGAATGGACGATTCACCGGACAAGTCTTATGTGGTGGCTACGTACTAAAACCACCCCCGGAATACTCTGGCTCTTTTTATTAAACCATCATCTAAATCATCCGGGGATGAGATTTCCGGATTTAGATTTAATCGTTCTTTTAGATCAGTTCTGAAGTGCAGCAAGTCAGAGGAAGTAGTCTTTTGATAATTGAGAAGCGATCGGCAGCTACCTTACACTCAGCAATCAATGCAAGGTGGAGAGAGATCAGTATGGACAACCGATTTGGTGGAATACCAGCAAATACAGCAAAATGCAACACGTGAGGTAGGCGATTATTGTCACGGGCGTGTGGGAGATCCCGTAGATAAAACTTTTCTCCGCGAGTGTACTAAGCCGTTACAAAGTAGCTGACCTCGAGGCGTAGCCAGTCTAGAACCCCAAAGGCGATGTTTTTCATTCCAATCTCTTCCGATCAGGAAGTTGGGACCAAGTTCTTCGAACAGATTATCAAACTGGCTCTCAAGAATGATGCAGCCAGGGGGGCAGTATAGAGCGGCAATAACCAGTTCACCAAGATCGGTGGAAATTTTAACAGCAGCACGTTGTAAACCAAGTGTCGTGGACAGGAAGTAATTCAATCCAGACCGGACTAAGACTGCGGCTCCTCTATACGCCTGGTTGTCGTCTGGATTGTTGGCGAGGTAAACATCAAAGCCTGATAGTTTAAAGAAGGACCGAGATGTAAAATGGGTCTCGCTTATGAGCATGATGTCAATTTTGTGATTCACAGTAAAAAGGCGAATTTCGTTTGTGTTAATGCCTAAGCCATTGTCATTCCAGATGCCAATGCGCAGACCTATTTGCTCCACTGTTTGTAGACAATTGCAGTCAGAAGTTCAAATCATTTTGGTTTGAGATTCCAATCACAAGCTCGATTTTAGCTTAGAGAGACCCGAAACTCTCCTCGAATGCAGTGGCTAAATTTTGTTGTTTGTATTGATGATAAAATTCACCTGGTAGAACTCTTTGGCGGTATATTTGGTTTTTGCGCTGAACAGCTATTCTGATCGTTTTTTGCGGCGTCTGCGTAGGAAAAGTTTGAAGAGGCAGTTTTTTTAATAGGCCCACATGATTTTCATTGGATTTATTGACCTCCGTGCAACCAGTTCATGGTAAACAAAACATCATTTATAGTTTGCAGTATGAGACTCATCACAGTGGGCACTTTTGGGGCGATCAGGAGATTTTGGACATGAAGACTGCTGCCACATTTGACACATCGATAGTTTTTACGGCAGTAGTGCTTTGTGTAACCGAATTCCTGGCAGCGGTGGCATTGCAGAATGTCGTTGATCTCTGTTGAGCCCCTCGCCGACATAAACGTTTAACAACAAAAATGGATTTTTTGTCCTGGGACGGTTCCAATTCGATGAAGAAAATGTTTAAGGAACCAGTTGTTTCTAGGCTTTGGATTGTGAACATTGCTTACTGTGCATCCTAGAGTAGTAAGTTCTGCCTCTATGAGATTAGTCAAGGTAGAATGGTGGAGTTCTCTGATTACCACTGCTAGAGCTGATATGAGTGATAAGGTAACGAGTTGGCTTCAAGAAATTGTCGGAATGAGCGTAATGCTGCAGCAGTGGTTGGAAGAATACGGAATACGTAGTCCATTGGCGTGGGAGGGCTACCAATCGTTGGGTTGATGGGGTTTTTTGGTGATTGAATCCCCTCAACTGTGGTATGCGTCTGCCAACCACAATGTGAGGAAAGATCAATGAAACGATTGGACCTGTTTGGCAATGGAGTCCGAGAATTTCTGACTGTGGTGATCCGTTCTCCGTGGGCATGGCTGGATCGGTGTGGTTGTGTTTTCAGGCATAGTTGCAAAAAAGGGTTGCAAACATAAAACCAGAAAACTGGCAAACGCAGAAAGCCAGAAATTTAATTTAAATTTTTTGAACACAAAGAACAAAACGGGAGAAAGTCTCGTTCACTGAACGGGACTTGTCAAAAAGCGCGAAAGACTCAATAAAAGAATCAGAATTTAGTTAAACGAAAACTTCATAAAGCTCATTTGCGACTGCACTCTATGAAGGATAATCGCGAACTCGACCATTTAACTTAAAAATGTTTCTTAATTATTTTTTTTTTTTTTTTTTAATGTTTCGTTTCCATTAATCGTTCCATATGTAAGGATATTTTATTATAACTATTGGATCGTTAGTGTCATATAGGTTTTTCGCCATTACCCTAATTGGTGGGGATTATTTATTTGCATATGTGTACTAGTGATGCACGAATCCTTGGAGTACAAGTCCGAACACGAATCCCAGTACGAAACCGAATCCAAACTATATTTACATATTTATTAAGAAATATTAATAATCGAAAATATGTATCGACTTTTCGGAAATGGTGGAATCAAATCTTGATCCGATTTTGAGTGGCATCACATTCTTCATCAACAACCCCTGAATGACGTCCTTGTGGTTGTTGTCGATTTTGATCCGGATCAGCACCGCATCACTATTGATTTGAATCATGCCCCAGTGTGAACGGCTATAATATAAGTTTAAGATATCCACTGAAGCCACATCAGGATACACAATAAATTTGAGAGTTGCCGATAATTCTTTTAACTGACAAAATCTTGCTGAAAATTCTTCGATTGATGAATGTACCTTAACCTTTGGTGAAATTTTTCAAGTTTGGAAAATACTTGTAGTTTTTGGTAGCAACATTGCAGTATGGCAAATTTTTCCACTTTTTGTTAAAAAACCCATTTTTCGAAAATATTCAAAATAACGTATCTCCACAGTCATTGTAACGGGAATACACTCCGACACAGGGCTGCATACCAGAAATACTGATTTAATGCAGCCCTGCCCATATAATAGCTTCCAAAAACAACTGTTGTTTGAAGAAGAATATAATTGTTCAAAGTGCCTTTTTATGAGTGATTTGCAAGTGATTAAAAAATTACGAAAAAAAAGTGTTTTATTGGTCTATTTGTGATGGGAGTCTTATAATTATGGTTCGTATTATGTGTTAGTTCACTTGAACTGTGCAAAATAAAATTAAAGTGCTCTATTTGCAATGGTGCGTTAATATGAAGTATCTTTAAAAAACAGCTTTGTACATGAAACTTAAATTTTGATAGTACTTGATACCTATGGGACTTTTTTTAATCAGTTCAGATTTCGATGCTTTTTATCTTAAAGTGCTTATTTTTCTCGTAATTTCTTTTTTTAGGACTTAACCTCACTTTCAACAATGCTGACTTGTTTGCTACATGGAAACAAGTGCCGGTTTGAACTGAACAAAAGGCTGCGATCTTGGAATGCTTTAAAGCGCGCTTAAACAGTAGCACACGTAATTCATTTGATGTCTATTTGACAGAAAAAAACAGACAATTTTATTCAAACCTGTCGTCGAAATGGCAGAAATGTCGAAGAACTCTGGTGCAATTTAAGAAAAAGACATGCACTTTAAGTGCGAAAAATTCCTTCCTATTTGGAATAATTTAAAGCATGGATTAATCCCATTGCATTGCTGGATAAGGCTATTTGAATTGTCTTGCATGCATGATACAAAAGTGGCGTAAAATATTGGAGAATAGCAAATCAAAATGAAAAAAGTCAAGTTTCTTCAACCAAAAAAGTAATTCAAGACATGTTTTGGAAGAAGCTTTCTTTGAAGGTTGATAAACCAAAAACAGTATGTTCAAATGACGGCAACACCGCTCGTCTCGCATTTTATAAACACAAAATATTCGCAGATATTACTGGCATCGATCATTAGCTTATTTCAAATCTAAGGACGATACTTATATGTCTATCGTGTCAACTGCCAATAGACTTCAACAAATTCGAAATATTTTGCCATCAGCCGGCTGAAATAATTATTGATAAGTATCCCTGGCTACCCATGACAGCAATTGTTCACAAAATACTAGTACGTTCGAGCCAAAATATTGAAAGTACCGTACTACCAAGCTGGGTATTTTGGAGAGGAAGCTGCTGAATCTCGAAATAAAATTTATAAATTCGATAGATTGTGCCACGCTAGAAAACGCAGCAGAACAAATAATTTCACAGATGTGTTCCAGCAAGCAATGGATACATCAGACCCAGTAATATCGTCGATAAATCTGGACAGGCGCATACGAAAACAAAAACGCCTGTGTCTTACATCCGAAGTAATCAAGTTGCTAACGTGCGAAATAAATAATACAAAAGATATTCCAGAGGTTGATTGAAACTTCGTTGAGTTAGAAAATATATATGGACCTTATTTATGTATATGGAGTATAATGGACATACCAATATACATAAATAAGGAACAGCTTATAAAAGTAAAACAGTTTCAACATCAACAAAACTATATGGAATTTTTCAAACCTTTATTTTTTAAGGGCGGGGTTGAGTCATGCCCACTTTTTTCCAAAACATTGCCTATTGGTGTGGAACCTAACGCAAAAAACCGTATCGAAAAATCTTACTTTATCTTTGAGTTATAAACAAAAACAAAAAGTGGCAAAATTCCCATAGTGCATTGTTACTACATATAAACTTACAATTTAACCTCAAAAGCATGAATAAGATCTATCATGATGGTAATCGTATTATTTGAACGTTAAAGCTTTACGTTCAATCCATTAAAATGCTGACACAAGTCTGACACATTGATTGCGAAAACCAATAACATCTATCAAGATTTGTTAATTATTGGCGTGCCAGTGGGTCGCCATCCCTGTCATAAAGGGGTACCCCCTATACAAACCCATATCCACCAACTATGTAAATTTCAAAACCCTCAGACCACTAGGAGGGGCATATTACAACTTTGACATCTCTCGTTTCTAGTCAATAAATTTGTAACTTCGAACAAATACAAACAATTTAATATTTAATCTTTTCAATATTAACTACGATTATTGTTTTCTGGCCTATAAATGACAACAATGTGTAATGTAGATCAGGAACATTATGCCTTTTTTAGGGTTCCGTACCCATAGGGAGCTAACGGGACCCTATTACTAAGCTTACGCAGTCCGTCCGTCCGACTCCTGCTCTATCTCATGAACCGTAATAGGTAGACAGTTGAAATTTTCACAGAGTGTGTAACTCACTTGTGTGTAGAGCGACAAATACTAAAAAAAAACACATTTTTACAAGCATTGTTCTTTAATTTGATGTTTTGTTTAACATTTTTTTTTTTTTTGTAGAATGCTTTTAGGCTGTTAAATATATACATAATTTAATATTTTGAACAAGAAATCTTGTACGATGGTAAGGAACCCTCCGTGTGCGAGTCCGACTCACACTTGGCTGATTTTTTTTTTTTTAATTTACACTTTTAATGCCTTCAAAAAAGTTTGTAACTCTAACAAGTCTTCGATAGAAAGTTTATTGTCTCTCACAGCACAATTGAATTGTCGACCAGCAGTGTCAAAGTTTTGTTTCCATTTTTCAATAGATTCGTATTTTTGGTCATTGGAACAATAAATTACTTCATTTATATCTTCGTCCAGTTTGTAACAACAAATTGAATGAAACACTTCTTTAAGACTACTTAAAGTATTGTTACGTAAAGAATCATCACGACATACTAGGTTAAGAATAAATATTCCTTTATCACCGACTATTTTTTTCACGCGTATAAGTACATTGGCCGTTAAAAAGCTTTGTGGAGGGCAGCTAATGCCAAGAGTTACATCCTTACTGTCAACATCAAAAAGCACAGCACTAAAATGTACATCTATCAATAAAGAAGAATTATAAAAAAAAAATACATTTAAAAAATCTTTAAAATATACCCTCGTTTTCGCAGCGTTCCAGGAAACTTAACCCGTCATCTATGACAACATGTAATCTATTATCTTCCTTGAGTCCAAAAAATTTTTGGGAGACTTCCAGCATTATTGGATCTATTTCCACAGCTGTTATTTGAGCATGTCTATCAGGAGAAATTAAATTATTTTAAACAAAATTTATTATATTAGATGTGTGCAAAAGTCATGTCGGTTTTTTTTTCATTTAATTCAAAATTGATTTATTATGTGTGGATCAAACATTAATCTATTATTTATTTGCCATTGTTTGGCCACTTTTGGATATTTTTTGGTAAGTTTCATTATTCCGTCACCATAGAACTTCTGTTCCTTATGGGCAAAAAAACTGGGTCAAGTGGTTTTTGAGAACCTCATCAGAATCGAATGTTTTACCATTCAAAAGGTTTTGAAGAGAGCGAAACAAATGGAAAACTGAAAGTGCAAGGTCATTGCTATACGGTGGATGTGCCATCACTTCAGCACCATTAATTTTTGCCTGGTGGTCAAAGATGTATGTGGTTGAGCGTTGTCATGGTGAAAGATGTCACCTTTCCGATTGGCTAGTCCGTGATGCTTCTTTTTGATTTATTTGTCCAATTTGTATAGCTGATGACAGTACATATCAATTGATAGTTTGATTCCGTGGCAGCAGCACAAAGAGAACGATACCTGTCCAATTCCACCAACCGGGCAGCATTACTTTTCTCTGCTGAATATCATTCTTTAATCTGGTTATCGGCGGTTCATATTTTTTGCTCCATGATCGTTTTCGCTTGACGTTATTGTAAACAACAAATTTTTCATCGCCGTTCATGATTCGCTTCAAAAACGGATAATGAATCGCAAAGATTGATGCGCTTTGTGGAGTGAATTTCTTTCAACTCATGCGGAACACAAATATCGAGCTTGTTTGCGTAACCAAGTTTTATAATGTGCCTTCCCTCTGTTGCATGTACTGCGCTAAGCCTTTCTGCAATCTATCGTGATGAATAATGGAGTTATCATCAATCATTGCCTTACTTTGGTCGACTTTAGCCTCCAATGTCCAGCCAATACATGCTGCATCTTTATCCTCAAAATCTTCGGAACGGAATTTGGAAAACCAGCGCGTATACGTCACAAATTGCATTCACCCCTTTTCGGAAGTAAAAAAGCAATATATACCGAAAATGTTCACTTTTACTTTCCCTGGTTAATAAGCTGTAACTTTATCAAATGTTATCGCATATCGATGTATTTGTTATCGATAGTAGTTTAGATTCAAACTTTTCAAATGACACCTATATTACCTATATGTTCGGCCATCAATCATTTTAAATTAAGACTAAAAGCTATCTTCAGAAAAAACCGACATGACTTTTGCACACACCCAATACTTACGGCATCGCCTGGTGTAAGAAACTACATAGACCTCCACCTCCAAGCCCTACTACTAATATGTCCTTTTGTTCATTGGTTTTACTTTGGTTAATAAGCTGAGCCCCAACTGACATGTATAGATGATGTTCACATGCTAAATGTCCTACGTCTATTTTTTTTCTTTCTTTTTTGCCTTTAGTTCTAACTGAAAGAGTATAACGGACTATTATTTATTTTAAAATTAACAAGATATGGTACTTACTTGATTTGACTAGTGCTTCCGACTGTATAACAAATTGATTGCTGAGAAATATTAAACGTCTTAAAATTTGTCCATTTGCACCTTCAACTTCCTCAACACGAAAATCGCCTGAGATCTTGGAAGATCCACATAGTAATGTCTCACGCTTTCCAACGTCAGATCCAAGGGAGAGATATGGTATTTTTTTAGCTTTGCCAGGAGGAGCAAACTTCCTTACACTATCAGCTAATTCTTCCTTTACTGTTTCTAAAGAATTGTAACTTTGATCTCTATGTAATGTTACAATAATAAGTCTTTGATAATTTGCTTGGGATTGAACTTTTTTTCGTCCTGCTGACGTCGAAAATAGCCAGTCAAGTTCTCTACCTTGTGGTACAATGAATACAGCATATTTAGATAAATTGCTGGCGGATGTTTGATCCAAAATGTATAAGGTATAACGTGGGAAATTTTCTCCTACTTTACATAGATCTATCGAAACCTCATTGTGTCCAGCAAGACTATTATTTGCAATACCGTTACATACTAATGTTGCTTTCTGTATAGAAGTTACGGCATCAAATAGTTCATCAATCGAATTAACACGTTGAATTTTACCATCGTGTGAACTGTATTCTAAAATCTTTTAAATAAAATAAATTAATGTTTAAATAAACATATCTATATGGATTTTAATTTATGTATAACTTACATGAACCGGTAGACTTTTAAATTTTGTTATGACTACAAAAAATACCGGCATTGTAAACGTTTTAGAATTGGTACCCAACTCACTTTTTTGCTCTTCAGCATGTAAACAGTGCACAATTCGAATCATACATGACTTTTTAGGAAAGAATTCTAGCATATATTTAATAATATATTCTTGGAGCAAAGACACACATAGGAAACGGCCCCCATTTCTAAAATAATCCAACATGTAATAAGACAAACTCAAAAAAGATTAAAATAAAACCAACCGCATTGTTCTTAAAATTTCATTTAAATAACTTGATATAACTTTTTTTGTGTTTTCAGATTCATCTACAAATATTGCATCCAAGGTACCTTTATCTAATGCAACTGAAAAACTCTCATTGTCGAATGACATTGCTGTCGCGTCCATTTGCAAGTGCTTCATGTTGGGTCTAGTGTTTGAATTGATTTCAACCATTTTCTTTATTGCAATAGGCGAAATATCAATATTGGTAATATTGCTGAAAGAAAGGATACATGTATTATATTATGTTTTTTTTTTAATTTTTATTTGTAACTAACGAAAAGCCAGCGTCGTACATATCCATGCTTAATTTGGAGTTACCACAACCAAGCATTAAAATTTTATCGGTAGGTTTTATATACTTGTGTATTTGATCACATAGCTCCAAATATTCTCCGTACCTTTAACAAATTTAAAAAAGATATTATATTTTTAAAATGGAATTTCAGTGCCAGTTAAATTTTGTTTATTGTACTTAAATACATGAATGGCGAGGCGAAGACAGTTTGATATATGTACAAATTAAATTTGTCTGTTAGTTAATTTATTATTGCATCGTATTTCATGGGTGAGTGCCTGAATTGATTGCTCGCCTTCAAGGTCCGCATTACAACTAAGATAAAAATTCAACTTAAGACTAAACCTATGTAGCCTACAAACATAAAAGCTTTATCTAACTAAAGCTTTTCCCAGCTAACTGCGCACTCCTCTCACGGCTGGCTCTCTGTTGAGATAAAGCGTTAACGTCCTCGGACTTCCTGATTTCATTGCCAAATGGAGTTGTTGTGCGTACGACTGTTCGCGTAACTTTTTGCAAAATATTGTCTTGAGTGCTGAGCTGCAATTACCGAACGAGAATATTTCTTTATCGCAGTCATCCAAGTTGTTCTTCTCAGCGAATTGAAACGAATATAAAAATAATTTTGTTACCTACTTAGGGTAATTGTACAAAAAGAATTTAAATTATTATTATTAACATGAAAATGGGAGAAAAAAATTATCTTAAATTGTCCTTATGGACCACCCTTCTATTAATTAAGACAGTTGTTTCACTGATTTTTTAAAGTACAGATGTGTAAGTTTGTTTCCCAACCTCCTGTTTGACCTAACCAAAACTCCTTTCCCCCTTAAAGCTTCTTTCCCGTCTGACCTCGTTAAATCTTTGCATTTGTCTTTCTTGTGCCTTCCTTATTTAAAATTCGAGTTCTGGAGGGGAAGAGTGAATTATGTGTATTGGTTGTTATTTCGTTACTGAATGAATTGTCCTATTGTATTCAATGGTTGCTTGGAGTATCAATTCGACCTTGTTGTAGATTTTTTCCCCCAAACATCAGACACCGAGCTGTCTCTACGCGTGTCCTATAGTATCTTTCCAGCTGACCGTTTGATGTATGAAGTAGTGGTGCGTTCACTATTCCGACATTTAAACGATTGTTCAAAATTGATGTTATTGTTTCGGAGTTCAAGGATGGTTTGTTATCGCAATATACTGTTTTTGTATGACTATAAAAATTCAGGACTGCCCTAAACCGAAGGACGAAGCATCCGTTGTAAAATCGAACGGCTTCTTATAATCCGTATAGAGTAACATGACGTTTTCAGATAGGAGAAGTGAGATCTGTCCCTTCCTCTGCACAGCGCCGGCCCTGGGGTATAGCGAGAGGAGCGGTCACCAGATGACAAGGGGCGCCAAAAAGCCAAATGCGACAAACGACATAACGAAACGACAATTTCGCTCTACCCTGATCAAGGGATAGGGCAGGCGTTGGTCATATCTTATCATGAAAAGGACTTTAAAGTTCGCCAGAAATTCATTTTAAAAACTTCGAATGTACCAAAACAAACAAAACAAACAAATGCTGTGGCAAATCTAAAATCCCCGTTCATTGAAAGAAGCTGTAAGGCGTACAATAAATCTGGACAGAAGATTAAAATTAAAAAAAAAATCATAGAGCAGTTGTCAGATGTTCCGTTCCATATTGTTGAAACAAGAGCAATAAGTTACACCTCCCTAAAGATATTTGCAATGTTTCAACTGTGTATGAATGTCATATTAAATACTTAGAAGAAAAAAGCTTTACTACTTAGTTTCTAGTTGTCTTTAAGAGTTTTTCGCAAAAATTTCAAAGACAATTTCCATCTCGATTTTTATCTACCAAAGGTTGCCGAAGTTGTAATCAGTGATTAAAATTACTTGACTATTTTCAATGCATTTTAATTGCTTTACTACGACTTCGTAAAATAACAAAGCAGAAGCAAAAAGCGAATGCGAAAAGAGATATGAAATCACTTGCATGAACGGAGCGAAGCCTTTCGTTTTCTACTTACACAGTCAGCAGCAGCGATATTTTTCAAAAGAAAGGCGCCGCTCCGATCAACCAAGTAATTTCATATCTATTTTTCCCTTCGCTTTTTGCTAGTTATTTTAGTAAGTAAGTCAGCGACAATTTTTATAAATATTGTAGTATCAGCAGAGTTTGGCTGTGCTTAACTTGATTGCTGTTTCATTTACTATTTATGTAATGAAATTTTCAATTGTAATTTTATTTTTACATTTTAATAAAAGAAGTAGCAGGAATGAAGTAGGAAGTTGCAAGAATTATTTGGATAAACTGCGAATTGTTCTTAAACATTTATTTTTCACATAATTTCCATTTTAATTTCTCACAATTAGCCACAACGTTCTATTTGTATGTATGTATAACCCAAAACAAAAAACATCTGACTGCTTGAAAAAAAAATGGTAAACACCTAGTTTTAAAACACCTAATTTGAAGCAGTGTAACCACGCTATTAGACGAACGCAGAACCTCCCTTTCATCAGAATCTGACTTGGTGAAAATAGGACCAATCTGAGAGTATACCCTTTTCCAACAAAAAAAGAATTTTCAATGTCGGTCCACAATTGACGGAGAAATAAGCTGACAAACATAGAACATAAAAAGTGTTTTATTTTTAGGTTTACAACTTTGAGTTGGCAGTACTGCTTTATTTGACAACCGATTTAACAGCTGATAGTTGCTTTTTGTTTAGTTTGGTTTGGCATTTCATTACGGAAAGACTTACACCAGAGCAACGTTGCAAATTGTTGAAATTTTTTATCAAAATAATGGTTCTGTTCGTCAAACTTATCGTGCACTTCATTTTATGGTAATCATAATCGTCCATCAGAGCGGGTAATTCGAATAACTATGGATCGTTTTCGCACCACATTTACTCTTAATGATAATGTGCATCACGTAAGATGCCGAACAGTGCGCACCGAAGAAGCTGTAGCCGCTGTACAGCAAAGCATTGAAGACCCAAATCAATCAATTCTTCACCGTTCTCAGCAAATGGGGTTTTGTCCATCCACTTTATGGAAGGTTTTACGAAAGGATCTTGGCTTAAAAGCTTTTAAGATTCAACTTGTGCAGGAATTAATGCCAAACGACCATTGTATGAGCCGCCAATTCGGCCAATGGGCTGAAGCACAAATTGATATTGATCTTCATTTTCCATACAAAATTTTGTTCAGCGATGTAGCTCGTTTTTGGTTGAATACATAAATAAGCAAATTTGTCGCATTTGGAGTGAAGACCCACAAGCTTTTGTCGAAACACCATTACATCCACAGAAAATGACTGTTTGGTGCGCTTTAAGGACCGGCGGAGTCATTGGTCCATATGTCTTCAAAAATGATGGCCAGAATGTTACTGTCAAAGGTGACCGGTACAGAGATATGCTTAGACGTTTTTTCGTACCTCAATTAGCTGGCATTAATCTTGCTGACATGTGGTTCCAACAGGACGGAGCCACATGCCACAGAGCACACGCTACAACTGATTTACTCAAAAGAAAATTTTGATGAACGAATATTTTCACGTAATGGTCCTATTAATTGGCCACCAAGATCGTGTGACTTAACCCCATTGCATTATTTTCTTTGGGGTTATGTAAAGTCACTTGCCTACGCCGATAAACCAGAGACAATTGAACACCTGGAATTCAACATTCGAAGAGTTATTGGCGAAATACGGCCATAAATGCCGCGAAAAGCATGTGAAAATTGGACTTCCAGATTGCGTCTTGTACGCGCCATCCACATGGCCGAAATCATATTTAAACATTAATGTCATAAAATGATCTATCCAATAAAGCCAGTTTAGTTTAATTGATATTAAAAATATTTTTCTTTGTTGTATTGTAGTTTAAAGTTGTGTAACTCTAAAAAACACCCTTTACATACAATCGAACATAGATTAATTATATGAGCAGAGATATGACTTTATTTGACATTTTTGCATTTTTCTTGGAAAAACGAAATATTTTATTTAAACTTTTTACTGTAAATAATTATTTACAAAGCAGGATTATAAAATATAGTAACATAAGATTTAAAAAGGAAGAATTAAGTAAATATACCCAAAATTGTTTCGTATCATAAGTATGGAATGCATACCAATGTCTTAATTATGTGTACACAATTGTATGTAACTGTGATCGTCAGAAGAAATTACATACCTTAGTTTCTCTATGAATACTATGAATACAAAATATAAAGTGTGCAGAATTCAATATTTATTCAATAAGACTGGGGGCAAAGTTCTGGTAAACTAGCCAGGAGTTTTACGCTCAAGACCGTCCATACGTGGTAAGGAGCTACATCCTGCTAAAGGTGTCCCTACTGTTATCTAAATATAGCGGATCAAGAGAGGTAAACTCGATAAAACCCACAATCCCGGATGTCTAACGACCGTGCCCATGGGATGAATGGGACTGTGTGAGTGTGTTTTATAACGGTGGACTTCGGATACCTGGCGACCTCCGGTTTTATTTTAGCCTTGCCGGGGTACAGGGTGGACCTACTCTCCCCTACACTCGTGGGACCAAACATGAACTCTAACTTTAAAAACAAAAGACATTAAACAGGACCAAATGGAGCTCGAGACGAGCTCCGAGGACGAGTTACTGGCTTCAAGCAAGGAACTAGTCGCCGCTGACAGCGGGCAAGCTGCAGCGTCAACAGCAGCAGCAACAAAAACTTCTCTCAAGTGGTCGGGTCTGCGTCCCGGAAGTGATCCGGCCAAGGACCACTCATTTCAGACTACAGGTATGTATACATGCATATCTTTTTTCCCGAGGAGAGCAGTTGTTACCAGGGCATAAGCTTAAAATCCTCTTAATCCGTGCTGGTATTGAACAAAATCCAGGTCCCTGGATTTGGTTTTGTTCCGTGTGCAGTCAGAGGATTGGTAAGAGTTCTGCCTCTATCCAATGCTCTCGCTGTATGAAATGGTGTCATCTTATGAATTGTTCTGGGTTAAATTCCTTGAAGGATCGGCCAATGCAGTACATCGCTCCTTTTTGTACACAACAGAAGTGTACTTCATTTCAGCTGTGGCCACAACCGCTCACACCTTTAGTGGCCCTGCAAAATGTAAGTCGCAAATTCTGCTTCTTATATGGAACGGGTATGTCCAATCTGTGACAATGCTTTATAACGCAATATTGTCGCAGTTGAGTGCAATAATTGTCAGAGGTTGTGTCATATGAGGCGTTGTGCTAGTTTTAGATTCCGAAGGGAATGGAATAGTGACTTTATAGCGCCTTGTTGTAGGACTCTAACCGTTAACGCTTCACCATTTACCATCCGGTCATTGTCACCTTTAGCCAATCAAATACTGTCACCTCGACTTTCGCCTTCGCAAAATTTGTCAACACCGTGTGCTCGCAGCTTTACATTGTCTCAACTGTTTGATTCTTTTAGGATCATGCAGTTGAATTGTAATGGGTTGCGTGGGAAGATTGTAGAGATTGCAGATTATATGGTTCGGAATAAAAAATTGTTGGCAGCTGCTCAAGAAACTAAATTAACTAGCTCATGTGGTCTGACGTCCCTTGCGGACTATTGTGTGGTTATGTAAGACATAAGTAGGAATAGTGGGGGTGGTCTAGCTTTCATTGTTCATCGCACGGTGAATTTTAGACCTTTTTTCCTACCTTCTGTCTGTCCCTCTCATCCTTTCTTAGAGACTGGCTATAAAGACAGGCGATGTTGAAATTGAGCTGGTGAACGTTTATGTTCCTCCGGTGAACAGTTGTGCTCCAGGATATTATCCAATGCTAGGTCATGTGCTTTACTGTGATCACCGTATCATCTTAGGTGATCTGAATGCACATCATTAACTTTGGTTCTGCCCATTGGTGTTAGCATTGCAGATCGAATTGATCAATCTGATTTTAGTGTGATCAATGAAGATTCCGCTACCCGGATGAGTCCTACCTGTTCCAGCTCTCCTGACTTACCATCGTCGGTGCACCGATTTTGGCATTTTGCGGGTGGTCTGTCGATATTGCTTTGAGTTCTCACCATGTTCCTATTCTTGCTGATATAGCTAAACCTAATGTCACGGGTTTATATCAATCATGGAAAAGCGAACTGGGCAGAATTTCAGGCATCGGAAGATCATACTTTAAGTCGCTTCCCTTTTCCCGATAATACTAGACTGGGAGAGGAAGCTTTCAGGCACGCGATCAATAAAGCCGCGAAGAAGCAAATTCCTGCTGGTAAATTTCCTCTATTAAGACCAAATTTTCCAACGGATGCTGCATGCTTAGCAAATTTACGTGATCAGATTCGGGTTACTGATCCAAGGGATGAACCTTGAGATCGCAATACTTGTGCCGGATCATCGTAGAGCGAAATGGCTTCATCATCTTGAGTCATATAGTCCTGGGTCTCGTAAGCTGTGGGATACTATGAGACGCTTTTCTGGTGCGCCACAGCGTAAAGCACAATCTTTCGTCATGTTTGAGGGGAAACAAATAGGGAATGCTAAAAAATGTGCCGCTCAATTTTGCCATCAAGTTTATTATGCACCCCTCGACTAACAGCAGAGATAAGCGGCGATTCGCAACGCGAAGCCTTCTAAGGCCCTGGGCCCTGATGGTGTTTCGATGCTTATGCTCAAACATTTGGGACGTGCCGCACTAAACTTTTTAATAATTCTATGTGTCAACTTGTTGTCCCTGACGTATGGAAAATAGCAAGAGATATTCCTCTCTTGAAACCGGGAAATGATACAGATTTAGGTGGTTCTTGCAGACCTATTTCACTTCTTTCCCCAGTGGCTAAAGTTCTGGAGTCGTTGATTCTTCCGACAATGACAGAACTTATCACTATTGTAGATCATCAGCATGGTTTCAGGAAGGGGTACAGCACTAACTCGGACCTGTGCGAGGTTACTACGCATATTGATAAAGGACTCAACCATGCGAGGCCCTGCGAAAGGACAGTTGTGGTAACATTAGATCTGGCGAAAGCCTTTGACACTGTCAATCATGCAGTCTTGCTGCAAGATCTTTTTGGTGCCACACTGAGTGTAACCACCAAACGCTGATAAAAAACTACCTAGAAAAGCATTTGTTGAGTTCAGAGGCATGAGGTCAAGATTTAGAAAGCTTAATATGGGTGTCCCTCAAGGGGGAGTTTTATCACCATTGATTTTTAATCTATATATGTCCAAGATGCCATTACCATCTCCAGGCATCAAATTAGTCTGCTGACGATTGCACCATTTTCTCTTCGGGTATGGATGTGAACGAAATAAATAATTATCTCAGGGAAGTCTCTGATTTCTTCTGTAGCCGCAACCTTAAGCTCTCACCGTTCAAATCAACAACTTCCATTTACCTCCTGAATTAAGGAGGTTTTTATGGAATTGAACATTTTTGTTGAGGGCTTAAGGGTTCCAACTACTACCCATCCGAAAATTCTTGGTGTAACTTCTGACAGCTTGCTCACGTTTTCTACACACGCAAACACCACATTCAAATCGTGTGATAAAGAGGAACAAAGTGCTCAAGGCCTTAGCAGGAACTTCCTGGGGAAAAGAGAAGGAGATTTTAAATACCACCTATAAGGCAATTGGACGTTCTGTCCTTAACTATGACGCTCCTGTATGGTCTCCTTTCCTTAGTGATACTCAATAGGGACATATGCAAGGAAGTCAGAATAACGCCCTTAGAACAGTGACCGGTTGCTTTCAGATGGCCAGTATTGAACATCCCTACCAGGAAGCAAAAGCTTTATCGGTTCGCCAACATAATGAGCTGCTTTCTAAGCAGTTTTTGTTGGCAACACATATGAGAGCACACCCCAACTATAGCACTATTATGGGCGTTATTCCCCCCAGACATATTCGTAATGACATCAGAATATACGAGGAAGATATTGCTTCCTTTAGAAGCGATACTCTTGACAGTGGTCGCTATGTCTGGTCGTGATGAATTACATCGGAGGGCAGTTGAAATTGCTTCAGAGTCAATAATGTTGTGTTAGGACGCCGTCCCCCACCTGTTGATGATAGTGAAAAGCGTCTCCTCGCAATACTAAGACTACCTTAGCTCAGTTAAGGTCGGGTTGGTCTCTTATCCTCCAGTGCTACAGGGAGCGTATTGGTCTTTCTGACAATGACCGCTGTCCGCAGTGTAGTCGTTCTCCTCACAACTCGGTTTATCTTTTCAACTGTCCAATAAAACCGACCCAGTTAACTTCTATTGACTTATGGCTTCGACCGATAGAGGTAACTTCCTTCTTAGGGCTTGATGTAGGTTAGTACTCTACCCATTTCCCTTACACTGTCTCTTTCCTTATTAATTGCATGCATACTTCTACTTACAGCTCCCTTGCTGTTACAACAACAACGTCGACAAACCGTTGACATCAGCAAAAACGGCAAAGGATAGCGCCAGCCGTAGCGCACCCAAGCCGAAGATGGGCAAGTCAGAAGCGATGGTTGGAAAAAACCTGTATCAAAAAGCTCGATTCATTTTAGGCAAGATACCAGGCCGTGGTGGACGCGGAGTACATGACCACTCACGTGAAACCTGTAAAGGCGACTAAGCGTAATCGGTCACAGGACGACACCATTACGAATATGAAGAAAAGCAAAGTCGCCAAAACAACAAGTAAAGAAGGTCCCTCAATAAGTGCCAAATCGCTTTTTAGCGACGTCGCTCTGGAAAAGCTTACAGTGGCACTTATTGACGAAGTCACCAACGGCGGTAAGAAGGTTTTGGAGACATGGGCGGAGATTAAACCCATGTTAACAGAATTGGTAATGGAAGATCTACTTTCTGGTCTGTGTTCGTCTCCACCAGGATTCGACTATTCTGAGGTTTTCCGCGGCTGCATGGTAATGCGTCGATCTACCGTCTTTTCATCAAAGATGAGGGTCAGCAAAAGAGCAGCATATCTCTACACCTCTCCATTAACGAGGATACCGTTAAAGAGCTGGAGAAAACTAACCACAAAATGAGGTTTGGCGGAAGGTACGCCAAACTAAAAATTTTCCGTTTATCAGACGAAGAGCCAGACGATTTGCAAATTGCAAATAAGCTGATGGACGACCTGGTGCTACAGGAAGAAGCAACAAGCACGCCTAGAAGACCTTCCGATGCTAAAAGTCGTGCAGATTATCCTTAAGGATCCTATGAATGTCTCGGATAATCTTGCCGTCTTCCTATGTGAGGAAGACGATGACATCTGCACCGATCAAGAGCCTTGGGTCTGGGGTTCAAGAACAAATCGCCAATCGGAAAGGTGACATCTTTCCCCATGACAACGCTCAACCACATACATCTTTGACCATCATGCAAAAATTAATGGAACTGAAGTGAGGACACATTCACCATATAGCAACGACCTTGCACCATCAGATTTCCATTTATTCCGCTCTATTCAAAACTCTTGAAATGGTGAAACATTCGATTTTGATGAGGCTGTAAAAAACCACTTAACACAGCTTTTTGCCAAAATGGATCAGAAGTTCTACGAGGACGGAATAATGAAACTTCCCAAAAGATGCGCAAAAGTGGTCCAACAAAATGGCCAATAGATAATCGATTAATGTTCCATCTACATATAATAAATAAATTTTGAATTTAATAGAATAAACCGACATACACACCCAATAGTTTCTTTTTTCTATATTTCGGAGATAATTTTTTTTTTTTTTTTTTTTTGAAAACACTTATTAGTTAAAAATGTTAAAATTTATCTAGAGTTGGTTCCTAAATTAAAATTATAGAAAGAACCAGAGCAAATAAACTTACTATGGGAAAACAGCCAACCAACTATGAGAAAACAAACATAAACATTAGATTTACGAGAAAAAGGAAAATCTTTGCGTGACATTGGTGAAACGGTAGGTCGGAGCCACAGCACTATAAAAAAAAAATTGAGTCATATTTAACACATCATCGGATTAAAAACTGGACTTTCAAAGCGGCATACTCATACTCAAGTTAAAGCTGTAGTAATAGAAGAAGTAAATGCAAATCCATCCTCAAGTGCAGTCAAATTGGCGAGTACGGTCAGGAGAGCCCTTCATAAAAATGGTAAATCATTTCACATTTGGAAAGAGTTGGCAATCACAATAAATACAGTGTTGGCAGCCCTCACTGATTTATGTTATTTGTGAGGTGCAAACCAAATTCAGGTCGTTCACGAAAGTGCTCTTATAATTGTTAAGTTTATGAGTTTGGAAGATTTGTGCGTTTTCTTGAGGCTCCCTAACGTTTCGTCAGACTATAATGCGTTAGAATGTGACACCAACAAAATTTGTCCTGTTAAATTTACGTATTTATTATAAGAATGTATTGTATTTTGCGTTTTCAGTATGATTATTAATCATAATTACTTTCTTAAGCACCAACTCCAAACGATTACTAATAGTAATCTTACTTTTTCGAAAAGTACATATCGATCCCTTTTTGCGAAATGATCGTAATCGACATTTTTTTAGTAATTGACTTTTCGATGCAAAATTGTACTAACACATCATCCATTAAAATATTATAGCATAACTTGCAATGATTACGCAGGAAATTCAGTTTCAAATTGATCGTATGTCACAATGTATTTTTTGTTAATAGCGAAATTATTGTATGTTTCATACAAATTTTAGTCTGTTGAGAATAAGAAAAATTTCCAGCAGAAAAACAACAAAAGAGAATGAAAGAATGAGGAAAGATCAATGATTTTACGCATTCTGTCCTGGCTAAAATCGTAACAAGGTGGGGCTGGCAATGTTTACATAATTCTTAAACTCTTCAAAGTTTTTGAAGAAGTTAAAACTGACTTATTTACTTCCGGGCCGGTTGACTCTTTGCATAGCACAATAACAATTGAATTCGAATACTTATTATTTTGTATTTGCATCCCCGACTACATACGACAACAATAATTGCATCAAATTCCTCTCACATTTGATCTCCCGGCTACAATTTGTGTGCAATTGTTGTTGTTGTGAGAGGATTGTATAGTCTATTATACATATTTCATAGTCTTTGATGATTCACCATGAATGCGACTGAATATAACAATTTTTTTTCTTGATCCTTTCACTTCTTTTACACACTCTTCTTGTTCCAATCGTTTTGACTATCAAAAAAAATCATTCAGAACATAATAAATGAGGGTTTGCAATCAAAGCAAAGTCGAACATAGAAATGTGAACCTCCCACTAAAAGTTACTCCGGAACCCTTAACAATAAGGGAAAGGTATATAATAGATTTCTATTTAATATTCGCATCTATCATAGAAGTTCAAAGCAGAGATAGGGTTAGAATCTAAACGAGCCCTAACTAAAATTGTCAATGACATGGTCAGATAAAAACTCAGCTTTTGTTAGTATTGCTTTTCGTAATTGGTTGCAGAAAGAAAACGTGGAATAAATAGTAACAACCAGTAAAACTGGAATCGCAGATATTGAAAGACTGCATAAAACTTAATGAAAAGTTTCGCATTGTAAATACTATCAATAGTATTGAGAATAAATATAGAAGATAGTAAAAAGGAATGATAACAAAAACAATTAGGAATGTTTATTCTAAAACCTTTTAAACATGATACCCGAGTTACAGAAATATAGCGTGAGGATACACTAAGATCAAGGGGTGGGGGAGTAGTATATTTACAGAAGATTCATACTTAACAATATAAACCGTGTTAAGAATAAGAAATAGGGATTAGGTATAAACGGTAAAGCAAAATAAAAATTAGTAAGGAAGTAGCGGAGATTAATAAAAGAGAAACAACATTTAACAACAACGAATATCGATTTTTGGGCTTATGTTTACATGAGGCAGTCGACATCGATTTGACTAAATCGATTCTGGTTTGTGTCAGAGTTCCCATATGCATAAAATATTATGTGATTTTCTCAACAGAACAAGTTATTTTTTAAAATCACATTGAATAAAATAATACATAAATGTAAAATACTTATCCTGATTTTTAATAACGTTCTACAATGATTTTTCAGTATATAAATCACAAATTATTAAAAAAAGATAAAATAAAGCAAAATAGTTCTACCACATGGCAACTCTTATGAAACAACATTCTGAATTTCAAATCGATTTGAGTATTTACATGACATTGGAAATCGATTTACAAAACTGAAATCGATTCTCATATGCTGTTTTCGTCAAATCGATTCGTGCGTGAAAATCGATTTGAAAAAGTGTTTAAACATAAGGTTTTCGTTATATAGATTCTTGCAAAATCGATTTGAGCGTCATATAAACAAGATAATTAATACGGAATTAACGGAGATTAATAAAAGGGAAACATTATTAATAAGGAAGTTACGGGGATCAAGGTTCCTATTAAACTAAAAGAAGCGCATAATAATCCCAGTCAAAGAACCTTATGAGCCGGTCGCGTTTATACAAACCTCAGAACCTAATTCAAATTAAAAACACTTATAACAAAACTAAATATAAAAATCTAACATTGTAAAGTGTATCAGAAAATTAAGAACTGAATACTTATAGTAAAACTAAATTTAATGTTAGTGAAAATTTAATTTAAAAAAATATAAAAAAAGACTAACTTTGGCTATTCCGCAGTTGTAATTCTCTTCACGCCCCAGCTAGTTGTCCGAGGGGGATATGGGTTAGACACTAATAGTGTCCAAATTTTTCTAATAAGAACTTTAATTAGAACTGAGTTTGATTACCAACACCATACACGTATGGATAACTATAAGGTTTTCTGTATACCGGGTTCTCATGACCTATCCGAATACTATGCCTGATTTCATTTGTAAAGGATAATATTTCACCTTCATGATACTGTATGTCACGGAATTCATATAATAATTTCTTTAAATACCTTTTTTCTTCCTGGTTGAGGTGTTCTAATCGATTGAATTCCTCCGTAATCATTCCTTTTATTTTCTTTAAGCAGTACGCTTTCTCAGATTTATCCGGATTGGGGCATTCATTTGAAAGTCCATCCATTGGATTCTGTTGCACAAAGTTGTACCCGCTTATGTTACGATTTTATAATCGATTATAGAATCACAGTCTATTAGTAATTGCCTGCCTAGCAACATATCGTAATTATTTGAAAACTCATGTATAAAAAATATTTGGGATATTGGAAATAATTTATTAGGTGCTATTTCTATATGTTTTTTTATATTTATTTTACAGTTCATTTTATGGGCTGTTATAGATTTCATATTTTCTGGTAATTTAAAGAAATTTGAATTTATGAAATTTATACTTTACCCTGTGTCTATCAAGCACCTATATTTTTGATTATTAAATTTTATTATTACGTGTTGTTTCGATTCGAGACTGCTACTCGAAAATTTTCAGTGGTATCCATGCGTTGATGATCACCATCACTCTCCATTTGCCTCTTTACTGTTGAGAAAAGTTGATTGCACCTATCATTTCCTTGGTTTCTACGATATTTGTTCTGCTGGTTGTGTTGTTTCCCTGGGCATAAAAGGGGATAAAATATGGTACCGGAAGATTTTATGTGTTAATGTTATTGTTAGTATTCTTACTAAGTATTGCCAAAATTAATATAATTCTTTTGCTCAAAAAGGTTTTCTTTTTGGGCTGCTTGCTTTAATTTAGTTACAGTGGTAATATACATACTAGTCATCTTAAAAAAATTCATTCAAAAGGGCATTTTTCGTATTCATTTGACAGTCGAATTCATTCAGATGAATTCCGATGTCTTAATGTAGCTGAGAGAAATTTCCATGTTCTCATTCAAAGCAAACGGTGGTGAATTGAATTGATTTTACATTCGAATGTTAGTTTGTATTGTGTTGTACGTCTCCCCGGCTTCATTTTACAAAAACAATTGCACACAATTTCCTCTCTCAAAAACATTTGCACTCACCGGCTACATTTCACAAAAACAATTTCGAAGAATTTGTAGGCAATTGTTGTTGTTGTGAGACGATTGTATGCAATTCATACATATTTCATAGTCTTTGATGTACAAAGAAGGGAAAAGAAGGTTATATTCGGCTATGGCAGTTTTCTTATACACTTCACGGTTCTGTAATTAAGCATACAGAAATATTATACATATTATTTTTGATTTGGCTTATATTTAGGACGGGTACACAGACGGATATGGCTGAATGAAGTCGCCTCGTCGAGGTGATCAAGACTATATGAAAAATTAAATTCTAAATAAAGTAAACTTAAAACTAGGAAAATTTAGGTAAATGAAAAATTAAATCCTAAAACATGTGCATAATTGCATTTGCTAATTACTAAAATTAAAAAATCGCCTATACGTAAACAAACTAAACAACCAATAACCGAATGAATGCGACTGAATGCAAAAATTTTTATCTTGTTCCTTGTTTCTTTTGCTTCTTTTACACACACTTCTTGTTCCAACCGTTTTGAGTGGCGATCGTTTACTATGGCATTGCTCTCAGAAATGAATTAGAATTCATTCAGTTTGTGTCTGGTTCCAAAAATTTAGTAAGAAATTCTATGGTACTCAGTTATGCTAAGCAACTGAATGCGTTCGTACAGATGTCTAATACCCACCAAATATCATTTAGAATATATTAATCTTAAGAGCAGCAAAGTAATCAGAGATGCTTTGGCTGAAACCGACGACGAGGACTGAATATACCTCATTATTTATTTTATTATATTTATACTCTTCACGCAGTTTGTCATGAAGTTTGTAACATACAGAAGGAGACATCGGATACCCCATAAAGCATATATATATTCTTGATCAGCGCTAAGAGACGAGTTGAACCTGCCATGTCCTTCTGTCTGTCTGTATGTATGCAAACTAGTCCCTCAGTTTTTGAGCTAGAGAGCTACCCCTATACAAACCGGGATCCAAATGAAAATTCTTATTAAAAAAACTATATTTCTATATCCACCAACTTTATAAATTTCAAGACCCTCGGACTACTAGCAGGGGCGTGAAGAATATTACAACTTCGGCATAGCCGAATTTTTTTTTTTTTATATTTTCAATTATGTTTATATTCATTTATAATCAATAATCTTACAAAATAAAAAGAAATACTCGTTTGACTTAACAATAATATTGTATGGGAAACGGTTTTTGTAAATGATCGTAAGACACACATTTTGTTCTCCAAGAAGTCAAAGCTGTGCGTGCATAAATATCGTAAGTTCATGAAAGTTAATGTTTTCCAAAGAAAACAATTTTTTTAGTAATTTCCTTTTTACTAATAATTAAAGCAGAACACATATCCAACTTAGTTTTGGCGACAATTTTTGCACCCAATTTTGAAATAATAAAAAAAAAAAACCGTCTCCTCAACAATTTACTTTTTGTAGCTTACGATCATTCTGCAAAAAGGGGTCGATATGTTCATGTTGCTAACGAATTTACGAAGCCCATAATGAGCGGGGAGAACTGAGCGGACGCATAACACAAACGACCACCAACGTCTCCATTCTCGCTCTCTCTCTTTGTCGAAGCGTAGTATAATCATTCCCATTTGAATGATGCATCTTATTATGTTCCACAACGAAGATCAAGGCTTCCTGAGCTGAAAATCCCTCGTCTCAGTGGAGCTTACGCAGATTGGCTGGATTTTCATGCTATGTTTACTACAGTCATTGATCGTGATCATGATTTAAGTGACATAGAGAAATTTCAGCATCTGCGTGCCAGTCTGGAAGGTGTCGCGCTAGACACTATTCAATCTCTTGAGCCAAGGGATGAAAATTATTGGAATTATTAGTCAATAGATTTGCACTTTTGAGGTCCTATGTTCCGCTAGGAATTAAAGGACAAAGAAGAAGAAGAAGATTTAAATAAACTTTTACACTTTCAGGCCCATATTAGAGCCATCTTTCATTTGAAACATGTTGAAAAAGGTTTTGCAGTGAGTCTTCGTGAATTAAGCGATAAGGCAGATCGTAACGTATTTATTGCTTCTACCAACACGAGCATTCATTCTCTGTGCGTTTTTTATAATGCACATGACCATTACATCTCAAAATATCGAATCTTTCTGAATCTTTCTTAAAAGCTTCGTTTCAAAGAAGTGAGAAAAAAGTATCTGTGTTTTAACTGTCTTCGCAAGGGGAATTCCTTAAAAGATTGCAAGTCTGGAGTGTGCAAGCAATGTAAGGCAAAACATCATTGCTGCACATCGATCCAGGTCACAGTGTTACGCATCAACTTGTCAATACGGAAGCTGCTGCAGTTGAATCACCAAGAAACGCCTTATCATCACTCGTCTCATCCTCAGCTGCACACAGCTCATCTGATATTTTGGAGAGCAAGCCCATCGACTGTGTATTGCTAGCGACTGCAGTAGAATTCGTTAAGGCACGCAATGGCGCGCTGATAAAAGATTATCATCCCAATTTCAACTTTAGTGTGATGGACTGGCAGGTACCGAAAAGTCTCAGAGAATAGACTTGCTTATTGGTACATCTCTGTTTTTTGAGCTCATTTGCATTGGGCAAATTCACATTGCACCAAATCTGCCTGTTCTTCCGAAAACCAAACTGGGTTGGGTTGCGTCTGGTTGTATATCCTATGCTGTTTAAAAGTGCTCGACTCTAGCAGTTTTTAATAACGAAGGTAACATAGAGGTTGAAGGCGATAATTTAAATGACATTGTAAGGAGATTCTGGGAAACTGAAAGCGATTTTAATTCAACTTCTGCTGCATCTCTGGACAATAACATCTATGGGCAGTTCTTTCAAGAAAACTGTACACGTCTAAAGACAGGAGAATATTCGGTTCGTCTTCCAACTAAAGCAAGCTTTAGCTCTTATGATCTCGCTTTTAAAATACTTAAGGCACTAGAGAGAAGACTAGAACGAAATCCCGATTTGAAGTGTCAGTAAACGAGTATGCTGAGCTTGGCCACATGTCTTTATCATTCTCGCAATTACGCACCTCCATGTATTATCTACCGCATCATTGTGTGCTACAGCCTGATAGCTCAAGTACGAGACTTCGAGTAGTGTTTGATGGTTCGGCTAAAACGACTTCTGGATATTCACTAAATGACTTGTTACTAGCAGGTCCAACTATTCAGCCAAAATTATTTCATACTTTACTTCGTTTCAGAACATAAAAGGTTGCTCTTTGCGGGGACATCTCTAAAATGTACCGATGTGTACGAGTTAGACTTTCAGAGGAATATTTGCAGATAATCCAGCTTGACACTGTAACTTATGGTATAAGATTAGTAACCTTTTTAGCAATCAGAGTAATGCAGCAATTGGCCCGAGATGAGGAGAATTCATACCCATTAGGCTCACAGATTATCTTCAGAGGCTTCTACGTGGATAATCTCATTTCTGGAAGAAGCACCATCAGTGCGGTCAACGAAATTCGGCTTCAGGTAAAGCAGTTGTTGAAAAATGGAAATTTCTGTATACGAAAATGGTGCTCAAACAAACAAGACGCTATTGAAGGTGAAACTGATGCTGATCGAGAAAAGCTCGTGTAATTCCATAATGGAACTAATGTAATAAAGACGCTTGGCATTGTATGGGATCCCGAATCTGACAATTTCCTGTTCAAATTTGCATCATTCTCTACCGAAGGGCCAATAATAAAACGAGCTATACTTTCTGCAGTTGCTCGCATCTATGATCCTTTGGGTCTGATTGCCCCTATAGCAACGAACGCAAAAAGATTCATACAGGCCTTGTGGAAGAAAACCCTTGGACGAAAGTTTGTTCCATGCATTTCACACAACATAGCTCGATCTTGGAGTAGTGAGCGGTTTCAAATTCCCTCGGTTTATTCTAAAGTCGCAGGCCTCATGGGAACTTCATGCTTTTTGCGATGCTAGCATGGCAGCTTTCGGTGCTGGCGTTTACAATCGATCAGAAGTTGCAGGATTCGTGCAGTCTCAGTTGCTGTGTTCAAAAAGTCGAGATGCGCCTTTAAAATCCCTAACCATTCTGAAGCTAGAATTGTTAGCTGCACTGTTGCTGGCAGAACTTGTTTGGCGCAAATCATTAAATGCCCTGGCAGCATTTACTGTTGGTCCGACTCTATAATTTCTCTTTCCTGGATTCGCAAGTCGCCATCAAGTTTCAATGTCTTCGTTTCAAACCGGATTTCAAAGATTCAATTGCTCACTCATGGTTTTGTATGGCGGCATGTGCCTTTTTCACTAAACCCTACAGATATTTTATCGCGGTTGGTAGTGGTATCATGGTCCGTCATTTTTATTGGAAGATGATTCCAGATGGTCGAATGACAGCACATGTAGTCGAACTGCCAGAGCTAAGGCTAAAGGTTTAGGCCGTATCAGTGAACCGATATATTTCATTACATTGTACATTTCAAAAATCGTTTGACAAATTACAACGCATTTTTGCTTATATTTATAGATTTGTGCAGCTCAAGAATAAACATCTATCGCGTCTTAAGCACCCGCTTGCTGTAGATGACATCAAAATGGGAACAGATTTGCTGATCAGAAGTATGAGCTTAGGCGGCTCAAGGCAGGTGAATCCCTATCATCATCCAGCAAGCTGTTCTCACTCAATCCTTTGGTCAATTCTTATGGATTGTTACGCGTTGGCGGGCGTCTTCAAAATTCATTACTGACGTTTGATGCCAAACATCCCCTCACCTTACCCAAACATCACCCGGTTACAACAGCAGTAATAATTGAATATTATCATCGCAAAATGTTACATGCTGGCAAAGATTTTAGATTCTGGGAGGACGTAAGCTGATCGCAAACGTCATTAACAGATGCCTTAGGTGCTTTCGTATGCGGCCGAAGATTGTTAAGCAAATTATGGGAAATCTTCCAAGTGAGCTTGTGCATTTCACTTTTATGTTTGCCACTATCGGAACCGATATCAGACAAGAAAAAAGGCACCGATTAAATGCAACGTTTGCATATTTATCTGCTTCGCTTCCAAGGCGACACATCTGGAGCTGGTACAGGATCTATCCACTCAAGCTTTTTTTGCAGCATTAAGGCGATTCATCAGTAAAGGTGGAAAGCCATGTACGATATGGTTGTTAGACAATTCCACCAACTTTCTCGGTGCAAAGAATGAGCTCGCTGAGTCAATGTGGCTGTTTTCTGACAATTCTTACAACAGCCAAGTTGCTGCAGCATGCATTGCAAATGGGATAAACTAGAAATTTATACCGCCTAGTTCAAAATTAAAAACCATTTTAAAATTGTGTCTCTCTTTAAAAGATTAACAAGGTAGTACAAATCAGTGCCACCTCATACAGAGATGTTGCAATTATTTACCGTAATTTGCTTTAAAAACATTGTTAGTCTCTCTTCATGATTGCATTCCCACTAGCTCGCAATATGCAAAAGTGTTATATTTTTAGTTGTGCTTTAGAGTTCAAGCTGAGTGATCGTTACGCGTGAGTGCAAATTAGTAATAATTCGAGTTGTTACACTTTTGACGAAATAATTTTGGGTAAGTTTGGAGTTGTAACTGTTTAGCTGATTAATGCACGCAAAATACGCTTTACTATTTTGATATATGATTGTTTACATGATTTAATTGTAAGATTTTGAGTTGTAACACTTTTGATTAAAAAAACAAAAACTTAATGATTTTTATTTATATCACTTTAACATGGCAAAATTTGCCTAAGAAGAAAATCTACAGTGCCCGGCTACTGTCCCTCCCTTCATACTGACGATAGTCTTGAGCACGCCTTCAAAGATCATTCGGAAAATGATTTTAGCTCATGTGGAAAATCCAATTGTTCTTCTGATAGCACATCTGAAAGCGATATGCAAAGTGAAAAAGAAAATAGAAACACCTAGAAAAGAGGTCGCAAGCCAAGCAGTAATAGTAGGATAAAATCTAAATTGCAAAGAAACAGTGGACAAGCGTATGTATCGCAATCAAAACATTAAGGGAAAAAAATTGTGAACAGCTTGCGGTGATAAATGCCAGTTGCATTGTAATGAGAATATTTGCGAAGCAGAGCGGCGAAAATTGTTTGATGCTTTTTGGTGTATTGGTGATCTACAAAGGCAACGCGAATTTATAGCTAGTAATTTAGTATTTTTAAATCCCAAATATCGATATTCAAATACCGAAAATCCCCGTAACATGAACAACACTTTTCACTTTGTTGTTCCCAATAACAAAATTAGAGGTTTCAAAACATTTTTTATGGCAACACTTGACATAAATTCAAGAATCCTTACAACCGTTGTATCAAAAATTAATACGGAAGGCTTTGTTGAACCTGACCTTAGAGACAGACATAATAATCATCCAGGTGTAAGTCCAGAAATCAAAGATAGTGTAAGAGAGTTCATCAAAAGCCATACCTAGAGTCACACTATTTGTGACAGCAAAGATCCCCCCGTGAGGGGGAGAACTTACCTTACGCACAGTCAATCATGTTCAGAAGAATATTTAATCAAGAATTTAATATATCTTTTTTCATTCCGAAAAAAGATCAGTGCGATTTGTGCGTATTGTATAGGAACGCTAATGACACGGAAATGTTATCTTTGTATGAGGCTTATAATGTGCATCAGGAAGAAAAAGATCTAGCTCGAAAGGAAAAGGATTCTGATAAGCAAAAGGTTTAGCTTCTTGTTTTTACTACAAAAATAAAATTAACTGTTATAATTTCACCGTAAGTGACCTTTTTGCAAAAAAACGTAGTGTGCCACTTTTGGAGCGAACTGGGTGGTAACCGAGGATCATCCGAAATCGGAAGTTGTGTACTGCAATATATTGAAAAATAGCAGAAAAATCCCGAAAATGTCTCACGCATAAATTCTTAATCCAGGGACATTCTCATAAAGAGGGTGATAATTTGTATAGCGTTATTGAGAAACAAGTTAAAAGACAAGCTACCTGTTTTCCAATTTATGTACCAGAGCCTAATAGCAAATGCTAAAAAAAACTGGACGGCCATACGATGACAATTTTTCTGATCTAATGGCCTGACAGGAAGATTGGGGTCAGAATTTCGAAAGAAACGACCTTCCACAAACGACTTTGAACTCGGGTTGACGGCAAACAAGGTTATGTTGGGTGTTTGGTGGGATTGGAAGGGAATTATATATTATGAGCTGCTAAAACGTGGCGAAACGGTCAATTCGGTCCTCTTGTGCACAAATCGACCGTTTGAATGAAGTAATCAAGAAAGAGCAACCAGAATTGGCCGACAGAAAGCTAGTTGTCTTCCACCATGACAATGCTAGGCCACACACATCTTTGACGATCTGGAACATATTGACGGAGCTTAGTTGGGAAGTTTTGATCCATCCATCATATAGCCCGGACCCTGCACCCTCTGACTATCATTTTTTTTTCGGTCTCTGCAAAAAATTGGCCGACCGAAGAGCCGCTGAAAACCACTTGTCGTTGTATAGTCTTCGATCCTTTGTTGATCCCACATATCATGTGTAATAGTTCTTTGGATTGATTTGTAAATAACACTTCACTACTATTTTCAGTTCAATAAAAGCTTATTCTGAGATGCGACCCCTTCCAGGGAAAAAATAGACATTATGGAACTTAATAAGAAAAATATAATTCCAAACTTTTATAGCCATAGAACAAAATGCCAAAAAGGTGGGCCTTAAAGAGAATGAAAGCAAGACAAAATACTTAAAATTTTCGCGCTCTGAAGAAAAACAATGCCTTGAAAATATTACAATCAACGAGTATTGTTTCGAAGGTGTTCAGCAATACCTTGGCACCCTAATCAGCAATGACAATAATACCCAAGTCACAACACAAGAAAGAATTATAGCTGCAAATAAAGCATACTTCGCCAACATAAAACTGCTAAAATCTAAGTTAATACCTCGTTCATGTAAGCTACGCATATATCAATCGATAATACGACCTGTGCTTATGTATGGATGCGAAATCTGGGCGCTTACAGAAAAAGACGAACGATGTCTCCAAGTTTTCGAACGCAAGATACTTCGAAAAGTGTTCGGGCCTCTTCGAGAAGGAGAATGGATCTATAGGATCCGCTATAATGATGAACTGTTGTCTCTATGCAAAGGGGAAGACATAGTCAAGCATATAAAAGCGCAAAGGATACGCTGGCTAGGACATACTGAACGCATGAGCTCTGACCGCGCACAGAAAAGCATGATCGCCTACGTCCCGCCTGTCACAAGAGCAAAGGTGCGACCATAACTACAATGGTTAGACCAAGTTATCCACGATCTGAAGAAGATGAATATATCCAACTGTGAATGAAGCTAAAGCTCACCCCGAGCTGTAACGCTGCCTGATGATGATGATGATAATTCCAAACTATTATAAAATGTACTATAAACAAATTCTTACTTAACAATATGTCATCTACTTTTTAAATCTTTAAATTTTCATTCATCTTTAAAATAGTTTTTTCATTACGTTACATACTTTACACACAACATTTTTTAATCTGAATTTTTGTTTTCACTTTCATTTACCGCAAAATTGTTTTTTTATTTCAGCAAAAGAGTTACAACTATAAATGTTACACAAAAAAGTTTATAGTTTTATCATGAAAATAGTCACAAATAAAAATATTGTTTTCTTCCAAATAAATCAAAAATCTTTTTCGTGCGTGTGCCAACTACATTCGGTCTGTACCTGCTACTAAATAATCCACACTTTATTTAAAAACATTCATTAGCGTTTTTGCGTTTTTTTGAGTTGTAACGCTTTAGTTAGACATGTGCAATACGTACTTTTCGAAAAAGTATGATTATTCTTAGTAATAGTTTGGAGTTGGTGCATAAAAAGTAGTGCCTTTCTTCTCGCGTATGCATTTTGCTAACATATGAAAATTGATTAAATTAATATGTAGTACATATCGAGAGTACATACAGAAGTGCACAAACGATTATAATGATTTCACATGTGTAAAGTGTAATTAAAGAAACCCACCACTTACCATTCAAACGCTTTAGAACCACGTTTCTTAAAAAATCTGTTCCAGTAATCAGTTTGGCCGAATTCTTCACGACACTTTGGCAACAACTCCATTTTTATTTGAATGTTTTTTTATTACTATGCACTTCCGATTTCGTTCTTTAGTTCTACCACGCTACTTTTCTGCTTTCTATACTCGTATTTTTACTTAAACGACATGCACTATATACCAACTCAGTGTTTAATTGTTATGCCACGCGCAAGTCGTATATTTAATAAGTCAGCTGTTCATATCATGTTGTCACCAAGGATATGCTAGACGATAAGTCAAACAACTGTTACAGCGTAGTTAGACTGAACAAAAAACTGTTTTTTCTGAAACAATATAAAAAACTGTTTTTTTTACAACAACCTCAGGGTAAAGTAACATAATTGAGGGTTGATATTGTAACGGGTAATCACCCGCAACTTTAGCAACTTTTTTTTTGGCAACTCTGTTTTTAACAGCTGACGCAGTTTACGTGCCTTGTGTTACTGTCAAACACGTTTAGTTTAGTCTATAATTTAACCATGAATCGACTTACAAACGAACAGTGTTTACAAATTATTGAATTTTGTTATTAAAATTAATGGTTGGTAAGGCAAGTGTATCGTGCACTTCTTCCATTTTTGGTCAGTTTGGTCGTACTTCTGAGACAATTATTCGGAATGTTGTGACTAAATTTTGCACCCAATTTACATTATTGGACATTAAACCACCAACACGCATACGTAGAGTGCGGACAGAGGAAAAAATTGCAGCTGTATCCGCCAGTGTTACTAATGACCCTGAATTATCGATTCGGTGCCGTTCGCAGCAATTGGGCTTCTGTTACTCCACTACGTGGAAAATTTTGCGAAAGGATTCGGGTGTGAAACTTTTTAAAATACAGCTGGTGCAAGAATTGAAGACGACCGACCTAATCAACGGCTAACTTTTTCTGAATGGGCGCAGGCAAAGCTGAATGAAAAATTGTGTTCGGCGACGAAACTCATTTTTGGTTGAATGGGATCGTGAATAAGCAAAATTGCCGCATTTGGGCTGAAGAGCAACCGGAAGCATTGCAAGAACTTACCAATGCATCCCGTACTTTTTCAAAGACGTTATTATGAATGGCGAGTGCCACCGTACGATGCTTACAAACTTTTTTTTGTCAATAATGGAAGAGCTCGACTTGGCTAACATGTGGTTTCAACAAGATCGTGCCGAATGCCACAGAACACGCGAAACAATGGCCCAATTGAGAGGCGAGTTCGGTGAGCAGTTTATTTCACGTTTGGGCCGTTGAATTGGCCGCCTAGATCATGTGATTTAACGCCTCTAGACTATTTTTTGAGGGGCTATGGTAAGGCTCATGTCTATAGCGACAAGCCCGCAACGATTGACGCACTGGAAGCCAATATTGAACAATTTATCAGTGAGATACCGGCCGATATGTTGGAGAGAGTATGCCAAAATTGGACCCAGCGTATGGACTACTTGCAGCGCAGCCGCGGCCAACATTTACATGAAATTATCTTTAAACATTAAATTATATCGATCGTTCTATCGACTCAAATAAAGATTTCATACATTTTTCTGAATTTTATGTGTTTTTGTTCTAAAATGAAATTAGCAAGCTCTTATCATCCGTGAGAAATGGAAGGAGTTTTTAAGCTGTTGAAAAAAAAACTACATTTTATAGCCATTTCACACTGAGCATTCAATATACATTTTTCGAATGCTGCATTGAATGCTACATTTTTCAATAACAACAACAGGGAAATGTGACGTAATTTTGTAGTTGTTGTTGTAGTAGAAAATGTACATTCGATAAGAATGCAACTAAAATGCTGTTTGTGAAATTGGTCACTCTACCCAGTGCTGGTTAATTGATGCCTTTTTTTAGGTCATTTTCGATTTTCTTTCTCTTTATTTTTGTTGCGCGCTAACAAAAAACAGCTGATCATGCCACAAAACAATTTGAAGAAAATTTTAAATTGTAATATTGTTTCTATATATTAATAAAATAAGAAGCAGGAATAAAAAATGAAGCTGCAAAAATTATTTGCATACAATGCAAATTGTTCTCAATCATGTATTTCTCGCACAATTTCCATTTTAATTTCTCACAATTGGCCATAACTTTCTATTTGTATGTACAACCAAAACAAAAATCAGCTGTTCAGAACACCCAACATTTTACTCACTGTGGAAACACTGTAAAATTTATCACAAAATGCTTGGCGAATTATAGTCGTTTTAGACTGAAGGAAAAAACAGTATTTTTTTCGACACAGTTTAAAAAAAACATTTTTTTTTTACAACAACCACAGGGGAAAGTGACGTAATTGAAGGTTGTTGTTGTAGAAATCGAACTGTTTAAAAAAATAAACTACTTTTTAAAAAACTGTCGACTGGTCGCCCCGCAGCAGTGTTGGGAAATTTCTGCCTTACGTCACTTTCCCCTGTGATTGTTGTAAAAAAAAAATGTTTTTTTTTTAAACTGTTTCGAAAAAAAAATACTTTTTTTTTTCCTTTAGTCTAAAACGACTATAATTCGCCAATCATTTTGTGATAAATTTTACAGTGTTTCCACAGTGAGTAAAATGTTGGGTGTTCTGAACAGCTGATTTTTGTTTTGGTTTTACATGCAAAAAAAAAAGTTTGTCGATTTGTGAAATATTGAAATTAATTCATTCGTGCTACGTAATTTATTAAAATTAAAAAAAAGAAAAATGCGCGTGTACCATCGTACACGTGATAGAAGTGATACTGAAGTGAAAAACAGATAGAGAGAGATCATCTCAAAACAAATACAACTTTATATTTAATATTCTTTGTGAGTACTCAGTTAATAATAAATCTCTAATAATTCTCTTTTCTTCGTACAT
Organism: Amiota mariae; assembly: GCA_035041805.1. NCBI lineage: Eukaryota > Metazoa > Arthropoda > Insecta > Diptera > Drosophilidae > Amiota > Amiota mariae. Next base: position 202,883 of record JAWNKV010000204.1, read on the forward strand.
TCGCTTATTTTTGTTCAACACACAAGCTGGTTGCTTGCATGTTGTTGTTATAAACATTTTTATAACACACAAGCTGCATGTTGTTGTTGTGTAATTGTTATCTCGTTATTGAGACTTTTCCGGTGGATTTTTATTATTTGTTGGGGGTATGGCAATAGAAATACACATTCTGTGAAAGTTTAAAGTGTCTACCTAATGCGGTTCATGAGATACAGAATCCGAAAAACGTTACAATTTTTATTTTTTCATTCAAAATTTTACACTAAATTTTTGCTCAACGCCACTAAAGAAGTTTCACTTCAAAAATACAATTTGAAATTTACTTAAAATTGTTTTGTGCATGATCAAACAATCTCCTAATACTACTGGAAAGTGACCAGCATTAAAACTGAGTTCTGGTTGAGTTCAAGCAGATTTCAAGGAGAACATAGGGTTCTGAATACTACAACAGCAAAAAATGTTGTGCATTTTCCCTATTATTGTTGTCGTCAGAATCCTGTGTTCTGCTTAAGTTCTGCAAAACTCAAAATTTTACAAACTGTGGAAACGCTATTAATAAACCTATAAATTGTATAACACAGCATCAATAGTTAACATATAATCACTGTTGCAGAAGATGTCAAGTTATACTGTCTTCAGATAGAGAATTTGCGCCGTTTAGCTCTGATGCGGCATAGACGTTGGTCTAATTCAACAACAAGAACAAGGGAAATGACGACATTGTTGTAGAATTTTACGACCGTCTATCCTCAGTTAGTTTAGAACGGAAGTTAAATTGCTGTAAAGGAATGGTCAGCATGCGCAGCATGGGCATTTTAATTTGTAATTTTATTATTAAAATTTAATAAAAGAAGTATTAGGAATGAACAAGAAAGAAGCGTCAATAATTATTTGCATACACTGGGAATGGTGTATTTTTCACAGAATTTTCATTTTAATTACTCAAAATTAGCTACAACGTTCCATTTGTATGTACAACCAAAACAAAAAACAGCTGTTCTAATCTGCGCAAAGTCTGTCTGAACACTTATAGCAGTTTCAGTTAAAAATCGTGATGTACCTCCTGTCTGAATGCACTATAATAATATAATGATTAAGTAGTGTAATTAGTGTAGTGTGAAGCTACCTAATGAAAGATAAATAAAAAATCATTAGATATGAGGTTTGAAGGAATTTGTTTTTAATTTATTATATTAAAAAGTCTGATAGTAGAAAAGAACATAGGATATCATATGTCAAAATGGAAATTAACGGAATTTTATAAGAATAGACTATGTTAGTTACAAATGTAAAATATAAAAAAAAATAGTCTAGTGTAATTACTGTTGAATTTTAGCGACGAGAGTAATATTTACTACATAAAGTAATAAATGCGTCCGGCTGTTGGCCTCATATTATCGCATGGTGGTGTTGAAGCCAAAATGTCCCGTCCTGATTATGAACAAAGTCCGTTTCACCACGGTAGTCTCTTGGTTCTTCTTCGTGGTGTTGGACCGTCAGTATCAGAATCATTGCAAAAAGTGTTTGATAAAGTTCGGCGTATTGACAATATAAAAGTAACAGGTGAGTTAACATAATCATTTAGTAAATATTCGTTTGTTCATGACCTGTGATCTCCAAAAGTACTTTTGCCTATTGCTCTGAAATGTAACAAATCGTTGGATTCGACTATGGACCTGGTTTTGCATACTTATTTTTGTAAAAATCCACCGAAAAAGTCTGAATTGGTGGATCAAATTTTACATTTAAAGCTTAGAGCCATATTTTAAAATTAATCAAGTCTTTACTAAACATATTGTTACAAATTTTATATTTGTCTTAAAGTTTGTTACGTTAGGTTGGCGCGCGTTTAATTAGTTTTACAAAGGTAGTGATGGTGGCGACAAATATAATGCGTACATAGATGGTGATGCGCCAAAAACAATGCGTACGTGGTGCGGTGGCGGAATCGATGTGTTGCTGGTGCGGCAAGTGCAGCGATCCGATGGAGGCAGGTGGCAGCATGGCAACTTGCAGCTCAACAAAAAGATCCAGCGACGACAGCAAAAACCAGAGGACGCAAAAAAAATCTCATCACTTTCCTTTTCTCCTAAAAAAAATTGTTGTTTAAAGAGAAAATTATCGGATATGAGATTCTCATTGATGAGATATTATTTTTTGTCATTACTGACAAAATCATCATGTTTATTTTTTGTTCCCATCCTTATTTTCCACCAAGCGACGCAATGGAAGAAAAATATTCAAAAATTCCTTTGCATGTATGCATTTGTGTGTGCGTCTGCTTGTGCGCTGCAGTTGACTATTCTTTATTTTAACTAAATATTCTTAAAGTAGAGAAGAATTAATTTGAATTTAAAAATGATCTCGGTGAAACCCTGTTATTTTAATAGGATTGCAAAATGCACTGTATGGTCAGGTGTGTCTTTTTGTAATTTTGTTTATACTGGCAAAATGTTTGTTGTGATTAAAAAATTATTAGATTTTATGCCAAAAATATGACAATTCCGACCAGTGTGCCATGGTACAATAATACTCAGTCAACTCACGTCGCACAACAACAAAAAAGACACCCTTTTGTCTTGTAAGTTTTGTTTCGTTTTCTCCTCCAGTAACTTGTTTTTGGTGTGTGATTATTCAAAATGTTTTTTTGCTATATTACTATTCTTACTCACAGACAGTTGTTTTTTTCATCGAAAAATAAGAACCTTATTACTTTTGAACAACACAACAAAATATTTTGCTCTGTGTGTGAGATATTTTGTTTCAATATTTTACTTTTTCTCAGTGGGCCCCATTAAAAATAAAAGATGATTCTAATAGTGGCTTTACAGTGAGCTAAGACTCGAATCTATGAAGATGCGACTATGATTCGAGTTCCATTTGACAACAACAACAGGGAAAATGACACAATTGAGGGGTTGTTGTTGTAGATGTGATTCGATTGAAAAATGCTAATCTTAAATTGATATGCTTGGATTCGGTTTTTTTTTTTTTTTTTTTTTGATCGTCAGAAATCCGATTGCCCACGAAAGTAGATAGTGTAGCTGAGTGTTGCTGAATCATAAGCAATATAAATTGGGAGTCACACCACAGATATGTGGTGCAGTGTTCGTTTGCGAATAGTGGGCTTTTTTTGAACAGCTGCGATAGAAGATGTGCCCCACACAATTCTAATTTTGGCAACGACAATTCCCTTGTTGCTGCCACCCTTGACTTAGATGTGACTAATTGCACCTTCACCTCACCATACGTACCAATCGTACGAACGTAAAAACAACAGCCATAAGCGCGGTGTCAGCCTGAGACACATTTAGGTATGAAGACAATCTTAAAGACGTCTTGACATTGATCCCATGTCAGACCTAATGTATTAGTGGCAGTTTTTTCTTCTAGGTTCAAGTCCTTTACGAATTCTCTAACGTTGGAATGCCATTTTGCTAGTTCAAGTCCTCCACTACGAAGAATTTCGGTGACTTCAAATTTGACCTGACGAAGATTCTCAACAGTGTCCGCTCCACAAAGAAGGTCATTGACGTAGAATGATGATTTTTAACTTCCGAACCAATTATATATTTGTCTGCTTGTTGATCGGCCAGAAAGTCATACTGCGTACTGCTAAGTATGGTGCAGCTGCAGTTCCGTAGGTGATAGTGTTTAATTAATAAGTGCGTAGAGTTTTTTTCTGGTGAATCCCTCCACAGTATGTATTGGAATCTTCGAACCTGAACATCTACGAGGAACTATCTGAACATCTTTACAACATCACCCGTCATAGCAAAACGATATATCCGAAAACGTAGAAGAAGTGTATTCAAGTCTGGCTTTATGGTGGGTCCAACCATGAGCAAGTCGTTTAACGACTTATCCGATGATGTCTGACAGGATGCGTCGAACACGACTCTTAGCTTAGTTGAAGTACTGGTGGGCTTCAGCACACAGTGATGTGGTATGTATTAGTGGAAATCGTTTAACCTTGGTGTGATCACCAGACTCATGTGTCCAAGTTTCTCAAATTCTTGCATTAATTCTACGTAGCGTGGCTTCAAATCTAGTGTACGACATAAATGACGTTCGACAGCAGCAAATCTTCTTTGGGCTTTTCGTATGATGAACCTAAGCAGGTTGGATCGTCCTTAAATGGCAATCGGACGATGACTCTGCCTTGAGGTTGTTGTCGAACAGTTTTGTCTTCGCATCGACTTTGCTCCGGTGTGCAGCTTGCTACCAAGTTCTTCACCTCTTCGATGCGCCATAAGCGTTCTAATGCCTTGTTTATGGATTCATTTATAGTAGTTGAAAAGCTACTTACTTTGTTGTTGCCAGATCTTCTGAAACGACCAGATACAACCCAACCGAATAGTGTTCTCTGCAGCGTGGGCAGATTCGTACCGAGTTTTATTTGGCCAACTGAAAGGATATCAAAAAAGACTTCAGTACCGAGTAGTAAATCTATATGACGTGATTGGTAGAACTTCTCATCAGCTAACACTGCGTTGTCGGGCAATCTCCAAGTAGATGTGCCGATTTCAGTGTCAGACAATAACAGCTGAGCTGGTACGAAACCTAATGTTTGTTTGCGTATCGTATCTGCATGTGATGTTTAGTTCGTGGAAGGCAAAGTAATTGCGCAAACCTTTCGGATATAAGATTCACCTGGGAGCACGATTCTAGTAGAGCTCGGCCCACATTGTAGCCTCCAGTCACATCCCTTACCAGCACCATCGCAATGGCCAAAATAACTTGATCTGGGGATCCCTCCACATGGTTGTGAACTACAGCAGATTGGTCATCATGAGTACTGAGAGGAGCATTGACTGAGCGATTTGTGATTCGTTGCCAATCGATAACAAGGAGGTGTATAAAGCCGATGCATTGTCGATGAGACTACGTAGTTGTTGACCATTTGGATTGCTTATTGATAGGAGATTGAATAATGTTATGATGTCTAAAAACACCAATGTCGGATTGTCATATCGAACTCTCAAACGTTCGAGTGCCTTTGGGGTGACCTAAAAAGCTCTTACAGTTTCCAAGGCTGCCCCTCGGAGACAGTTAAGTAATTGATTAAACTTTTCTGTTTGTTATATGTACTTGACAATTCGAAGTCAAACGTTTGTCGCGATAGGCCTTTATGGCACTCATCCAAAGCTTCTAGAGATACTTATTCAGTGCGAAAACGCAACAACACTGAGACGGTTTTAAACAAAGTCAAGGTTGATTGCAAACTTGGCGGCATTCTGTCAACCAAAACTGTGCCTGATTCGGTCAACGCTTCATCTACATCGGCAGAACACTGCAAAAATAAAGTTTCAGTGCCTTCAACTGTTGGCTATTCTGGATATAAAAATCCGTTTACCATACTGGGTATGGATTGCGATGAAGACACTCCGGGTATAAGTAGTGATGCTCTACCAGATATCCAGGTCAATGACTCTTCGTCTTTGGAACACGAATCTGCTCCCACGCCAAGCATCAATTCTTCTGGAGAGCCTAAGCCACCACCAATCATTGCCGATGGTATCACTGACATCAACGGATTCGTTCTGCACTCAATGAAGTATTTAATAGCAGCTCTATGTAGAGTTTTTTTTAAACGTCTCTGCAACCAAATAGTAATAGTTGCACCACCATATCAACGTGCTTCTCCACCTCAGTGCCATAGGTGCCAAGAGTATGGACATACTCAAAAATAACGTTCAAAGATTCATTGCTGTGTTAAATGTGGCGACATGTGTGCTACTATTGAATGTAGCAAGGAGAAGGGGCTCCCTGCCATATGTGCTCTTTGTGGCGATCCCCACACTGCCAACTACAAGGGTTACGAGATCTATAAACATTACGTTAAACAACATGGCTTAACCAAAGTATCCCGCCCTACACGTGGTCCCACAACTTCGTCTATGACTATAGCTCCTCCAATTGTGGATAGTCATTCTTTGCCTTCTTACGCAAGTGCTGTTAAAGGCGGCATGCATCAGCAAAATTAGAGAAAAAATCAGAAAAATGGCCAGCTCAAACCTAATCAAAAAGTAGCACAATAGCGTAAAAGCCGTTCACAACAAAGGACTTATAACCCGTCTCAACCTCAGCTATCTCCGTCTTGCCAACAGATGCAGCAACAACCCATTCATCATTCAAAACAACAAGCATTCCAGCAGCATAGTCCTGATATCCAACATCAACAATGGAAACAACAACAAGAAATGCAGCTATTGCAACAGCAAAATCATCAGTTACACGTAGATTTTAACGCCAAATTTGATCTTATTTTATCTAGTTTGGATAGAATGATGGATCTGCAGGAAAGCCTGCTAAATCGACTCCACGTCAATTCCCCTCAACAATGTCAACAATAGGTCTCAGCATTGGCGTCTGGAACGCTAACGGTCTGACAAATCACATAAATGAACTGGAATTTTTCATCCAAGCCATTAATATCGACATCATGCTTATCAGCGAATTCCATTTCTGCAGTAGGTCCTATTATAAGCTGCATGGATTTTCGCTATACTATAAACCACCCTTTAGATCGACGCAGAGGTGGTGCTGCAATCCTCATTCGATCGGCTATTAAGCACCACTTTTTTGCGTCAACTACTGAAGCCCATCTTCAATGTCTCGCAATTAAAGTTCAAAGTGATACGGGAAGTCATGTTATTGCTTCTATTTATTGCCCACCAATCTATGCATGGCCAACACTGGCTTTCAGTCAACTTTTTACTCAACTTGGCTCAAAATTAATTATAGCTGGAGACTGGAATGCTCATCATCCACTTTGGGACGCTCGTCGACGCATTCCTAGAGGTACGTCGATGTACGATACTATAACGAGCTGTAACGTTCAGGTTCTTGCAACTGGAGCTCCCACACACTATCGATACAATCACCGTACTCCTAGCGCAATCGACTTTGCGGTTTATGGAGGTGTTCCATCTAATCTACTGTCCATTAGGAGTATCCCTGGTTTTAGTTCGGATCATCTTCCTCTGCTCATTGAGTTTTGAGTTGGTGCCATATGCTATGATACTAAGCCCAGATTGCTACGAAGAAACGCGATTTTGTACAACTATTTCAGGTGAAACTGGAACAACTCATTAATTTAAATATAGATATTCGAACACCTGTTGACATTAATGATGCGGTTGAGCTGTTCACCAGGAACATTTATTACGCTGCTGAACTTGCTACAGCACAATTACCTGCTTCCAGCTACAATATACCGGTTCGGCCCAGATAAGAAAAATTAAAACCAACAAATCTCCTGGTTATGATGGTGTTGATGGTAAGGTGGTTAAAGCCCTTCCTAATCAAGGCATCCTTTCTCTTCAATACAATCATTCGTCTTCATCATTTTCCTTCGCAATGGAAGTGTGCGGTTATTGTTATGGTGCTAAAACCTGGCAAATCGGAAAATAACGTCAGACCTATAAGTTTTCTGCCAGTATTCTCCAAAGTATTTGAAAGAATACTTCTTAGTAGATTGATGATAGCACTGGGCGACAGGTGTGCTATCCCAAATCACCAGTTTGGGTTTCGACATGGACGTGGAACCATTGAGCAGATTCACCGTATTGTCAATGCCATCTTACAGGCTTATGAAAAGAAAATGTGCTGTGTTTCTTGATGTGGAGCAGGCTTGTGATCGGGTATGGCACGATGGACCGCTTCGGAAAATTAAGAGTCTCCTCTCTGCGCAATTATACTAAGATCATACTTACAAAATCGATCGTTTTTGGTTGAAGTTCGTGATAATAAGGCTTCAATTCGTAAAATTCGAGCTGGTGTTCCGCATGGCAGTGTCCTAGAGCCAGTTCTATACACTCTACTTACACGGGATATGCCAACGTCAACTGATGAAAACACCTTTGCTGCCACTTATGCGTGCAACACAGTATTCTTAGCGAGTGATACTACCCGCAATCTAGCTGCTACCACCTCCCAAAAATCACTTGATGAATTTGAAGTCTGGTCTAGGCGTTGGAATATTGGAGTAAATAGTGCGAAATCCCAGCAGTGGTCAATGCATGTGAACATGATTACATCTACTTGCAGAAACAAGCTGAACAAGCTAAGGTGGCTCATCTGATCCGGAAGTACTTTGAACTGTCAAGGTTACGTTGTATAAGGCCATTGTTGTACCATCATACAATTATTACATTCAGCACTGGGGACTTGCTGCAAAGACAACAATTAACAGGGTCTAGTTCATGCAGAACAAAGCTCTGCCATATTGTATTTTTTTTTTCTAAGTGGATTTGAAAACCTCAAAAAAAAGTAATATTTATTAGATGATGATTAAAGTCGATAGCAAAAAAAAAAACAACAATGATCGTTGAGTGGAACTTGTCCAAATTACTCTCGAACTTTATATAGAATGAAACGTTAAGCGTGAATCAATGAACCTTTGCAAACGATTAATGATGAACAAGAAAAAACGGTGAACCGGTGTATAAGTGATTGTGCACATCAAGTTAGCGAAACTTTCGCAAATAAACGGCTTTTATCTTTTACGCTTTGAACGTCCTTCGTTATGTAGCTAGCCAAAGGAACGACAACAACAACAATTATGAATGACAGTGAAAGGTCGACAGTAACAGCAAACGATGGTTATGTTGGTGTCAGCGAGGGGTAGGCAACAACAGCAAGTTATGGTTATATTGGCGAGGGGTCGGCAAGGCATCAAATATGATGGATCCTACTATAAGGAACACCCGCAGTTGTTAGACACAAAAGAGTTGCCGCGATGCCTGAAGAAGCGACCGCAATACTGTAGGCGTCTTTAAACAAATAAAACATCCGTCTCGTTCGATACTCAAATTTGTTTTGATTTTATTCTTCTTTCCATAGCTCAGCACACACAAAAAGTAACTGTGCATTTCCCAAACAATTGGAATGATTTATATTGGGCTGCACTTACAAAATAAATATTATTGCACAGTGGTTTGCTCTACAGAAAACTTAAGACCAACTTATACTACATCATTGTACTACTTTTTACTACATTATATTACTTATTACTAAAATACAAATTTTGCTTTCGCTTCTTTTTTTAGCTAAAATTTTTGAAGTCAAGAAAGTATTACCAGTTCCTCCTGGTGCGTGTGTAAAAAAAAAGTCGTGGCTCACACTGTCCATTATTTTCTGGTATTTCATGCCATTCGTTGATTTGATCGTTGGTTGGGAAACAATTCCTTTTTTATTTCATTCCACTCCAGGTTGCAAGTAAATATGATAAATAAATCAGAGCTTCTGTAATGACGCACATATAACAGAGCGTCCAGTGTGCGCTCCTGAAGGTATCTAGTAGACAGCTGCGTCGCTTCGCTTACAACTGAAGTCCAATAGAATGAACTCGAATTGAAATTTAGTGAATGAGAGCGAAACACGAAATGAATGAAGATGACTGCGACTGTGTTTTGAGTTTGAAATCCGTCTGCATTCTGAGAAATGAGTTAGAATGAAATAGCGTGCAAAACGAAATAAATACATCGGCACAGCCGAGACATTCGAATTAATTCGAATCATTCATTCATTTCGTTTGTCGTACAAGATAATGAGCGCAGTAAAAGACGCCGACGAGTCTGTAAGTGGTTGTGTATTTTAAACAAAATTTTCCATTGCATTTTGTTGTTTTCTTTCTTCTTTTTTGTTACGCACAGCAAAACAAAATCACCTTATTCTTTTACAAAAAAGGGAATGCATTCGAATTAATTCTAAACCAACCTCTCATTCGTACTCATTCAATTCATGACTCTTTGTTTCAATGTTGTGCGACTCTATCTGACGTGAGCGCACAAATTTACTCGAATTCATTCGGCGTCGCATTCTATTTTACTCAATTCATTTTGAGCATTGTTAATTCGAACGTCGTGTTTTTACCTTCATGCAGACCTCTAGTATCTAGGTGATCCAGTAGAAGACAAAATAACAAATTTGCCCTATATTCTCTAAAGTGGAGGTGAAATTTTGCACGAAGCTTTCTTTTCACCATACGCAGTACATGTGTTGGAATCAGCCGAATTGGACCACTAAGAGAGGTACCCCAATACAAATCAGGGTTAAAATTAAAGTTTTTATTAGAAAGACTTTTTGAAGTGAAACTTCTTTAGCGTAAGTAAGTCCCAAAAAAGAGTTACGGAAATCAAGATGAAGATGCTTTAGAGACGTAGAGGGGATAAGCATTAGAGGGCTACATTGAGTGAAAAACGGCGTTTGAGTTGCTCATGTAAAAAACGAATGAATAAATTTTTTACTGGTTCAAAAATATCTCATACAATAATAACCAAAACCAGATGAATGAACAAATGTTGTAACCAGTTGAAAAATCACTCATACAATAGAAATATTTTTCCTGTATACACAATTTTGGGTGGGCATTATAGATTAGCCGCTCACGAAATTGTGTTCGCTCTCAAAATTGTTTCGCTCTCTCAATCTCAAAATTACAAGAACAGTTTCGTTGCATGGTGTAAGAAAACAAGGTGCGTGATTTTTACGCTGCACAACACTATCATATGTTCATTGCTTACATATTAACATATGTGCATATTTAACTGCTTGCAAAGTATATGAAAAATACAAAATTTACTGTTTTATTGTTTAATTCAGTATTTTATTCAATCTACACCGCATTTTCAATATAAATTTCTTTTTAATAATTTTATTTTGAACACAATTTCTCCGAACACAGCTGATCGAAGCGCAAAAAATTGATTTCATAACACTAATTTTTACATTTTCAATGCATTTTCACGTTGTGTTCAACACTAAATGAGTGTTTTTCAGCGTTTTAATACACTGATGATATTTATTCACTAAAAATTGAGAGTGAGCGAATTGTGAGAGCGTAACAAGCCAAATTGGCGTCACCTTGTTTTCTTACACCATGAGAAACCCCCAAATCCCCAAACCCATCCCTGCGTACGCGCCTGTCGGAGACCCCATAAAGTATTTATTTATTTCTTTATTCGTAGCATTGACAAAAAAAAAACAATTAACACTTAAAAGTAAGACAAAAATATAAATTGAAGTGAACTTAAACTAAAATAAATTAATTAAAAAAAAAAAAAATCAGCCAAGTGTTAGTCGGACTCGCACACGGAGGGTTCCATACCGTCGTACAAGATTTTTTGCTTAAAATATTAAATTATGTGCATATTTAACAACAAAAGTATACTACAATTAACAGCTTAAAAGTATACTAAAAAAAAAAAAAATTAAACAAAAGGTTAAATTAAAGAACAATGCTTCTAAAAATGTGTATTTTTACACACAAGTGAATTACACACTCTGTGAAAATTTCAACTCTCTACCTAATACGGTTCATGAGACAGAGCAGGAGACGGACGGACGGACAACGTAAGCTTAGTAATAGGGTCCCGTTAGCTCCCTTTGGGTACGGAACCCTAAAAAGAGAAACATACAAAAATAGGAAAAAAAACATGAAAATAAATAAGTAAGGATAATATGAAATACCAGCCACTGACCCGATGGGGGAAATTTATTTGCAATAGTAGCGAGCTATGTCCCTACTCACAGCCATGTGTGGTCGGAGACATATTAACTGCAATAATGCAGACGGTATAGGTGACCCAAATGAGTGACATCCAATTCATCCAGCCTGCAGTGTGATCATGAGTCCCGTAGGCAGCAAATGACGATGGTATTAATCGATGTGAGCGATATCTCAGCAGTTAATTGTATGTTAGGCGTTAACAGACATACAATTTTTTTTGTCATCGCCTTGAGAATAGGTCGGTAAAACAAATACTTGTAAGAAAATTAGTGAAACTGAATAATCTGAATTGAAAGTTAGAATAAAATTAAAAAATTGTAGTGAAAAATCAAAAACAAGAGGATAAGAATAATATTATAATGTGAAATGAAGAAATTAAATTAAACAAAAATCTGAAACTTAGAAAACCTAAAAATATTTTTTATTAATGAAAAAGAAAAAATATAAAAAAAGACTAACTTTGGCAATGCCGGAGTTGTAATACTCTTCACGCCCCAGCTAGTGGTCCGAGAGTCTTGAAATTTATAAGGTTAGTGGCTATGGGTTAGACACTTATAGTGTCCAAATAAGTACAAATAAGTACTTTCATTTGGATCCCGGTTTGTATGGGGAGTACCCCTCCTAGTAGTCCGAGGGTCTTGAAATGTTTATGGTGTGTGGATATGTTTCCAAATTTCAGTTCAATACGTCAAAAACATAAAACTTTTTCTAATAAGAACATTAATTTAAAAGGGGGTTTGTATGGGAGGAACAGAAAGAAAATTAAAATCTACCTGGCTACTAACAGAAAAGTGTCCGGAATTTTGTTTTGTTGTGAAAACGTCAATTCGAGTGAATCAGAGTGAGCATATTCAAGTGACCAATAAGAATACATAGTGGTCGAGAAATTTGACTCTTAAAGATCCTGAAGTGACAATTCATTAAAAAAATAACCAAGCATCCGCAAAAGAATCTACGGGTAAAAAAAAAACAGGTTTAATCATAATAAGCACACAGCTCAAGTGACTAATAATTTCATTATCCGTGAAGTTTGAATTTTTATATGAAAAAGTGTCTAAAACGAATCGCAATAAGTGAAACTCAAATCCGTTCAACTGAAAAGCAGTGTAAATAAAGATTTCACTGGAACACGAACAGCTAGCATGATTTATACGCCGCGTCAAGTATTTATGCTGTTTGTATGTCACAAATGACGAGAAGCACAAGAACATCATCTATGGAGCAGTCGAATCATTGATAGCGGGGGGATGCACAGCACATTACACAGCTACATTCGCCCAACAACTGGATGTAATTAATGGAAGTATTAATCAATGAATACAAGACATATAACACACAATTTAATGGAAACTTTCGTAAGTTTTGTGAAGAAATAGAACAAAAAACATTTATCATAATTAATTAATAATTAGTAAGAATTAGAGATCTTAATAATTTGTTAATTTATAAAACAGCTATGAATAAAACGATAAAAAACACAATTCAAAAGAAATTACCAGATCGACTGTTTATGATATTAGCTAGGTATGTATAAGACATCTGTACGATCGCATTCAGTTGCTTAGCATAACTGAGTACCGTTGAATTTCTTACTAAATTTTTGGAACCAGACACAAACTGAATGAATTCTAATTCATTTGAGAGAGCAATGCCATAGTAAACGATCGCCACTCAAAACGATTGGAACAAGAAGAGTGTGTAAAAGAAGCGAAATATTTATAATAGACTATACAATCCTCTCACAACAACAATTGCGCACAAATTGTAGCCGGGAGATCAAATGTGAGAGGAATTTGGTGCAATTATTGTTGTGAAATGTAGTCGAGGATGCAAATACAAAATAATAAGTATTCGAATTCAATTCAATTCGGCACCATTTGATATGAATGAGAACATGGAAATTTCTCTCAGCTACATTAAGATATCGGAATTCATCTGAATGAATTCGACTGTCATATTCATTTATCTGAGCATGAATACGAAAAATGCCCTTTTGAATGAACCAATGTAACTAAATTAAAGCAAGCAGCCCAAAAAGAAAACCTTTTTGAGCAAAAGAATTATATTAATATTGGCAATACTTAGTAAGAATATTAACAATAACAGTAACACATAAAACCTTCCGGTACCATATTTTATCCCCTTTTATGCTCAGGGAAACAACATAACCAGCAGAACAATTATCGTAGAAACCAAGCAAATGATAGGTTCAATCAGAATAGGTTTCAAAGTCAAAATTATAATAACCAGAATCTTCATTATTCTGATCAAGGAAATAATAATCAACAATCATAATGGTGACTTTAGAAACGCATTACAACAGGGGCAAAGTAAATACTGTAATAATCATAATCAAAGTAGGGGAAATATGAATCAACTTTTCTCAACAGTAAAGAGGCAAATGGAGAGTGATGGTGGTCATCAACGCATGGATACCACTGAAAATTTTCGAGTAGCAGCCTTGAATCGAAACAACACGTAATAATAAAATTTAATAATCAAAAATATAGGTGCTTGATAGACACAGGGTCAAGTATAAATTTCATAAATTCAAATTTCTTTAAATTACCAGAAAATATGAAATCTATAACAGCCCATAAAATGAACTGTAAAATAGATATAAAAAAACATATAGAAATAGCACCTAATAAATTATTTCCAATATCCCAAATATTTTTTATACATGAGTTTTCAAATAATTACGATATGTTGCTAGGCAGGCAATTACTAATAGACTGTGATTCTATAATCGATTATAAAATCGTAACATAAGCGGGTACAACTTTGTGCAACTGAATCCAATGGATGGACTTTCAAATGAATGCTCCAATCCGGATAAATCTGAGAAAGCGCACTGTTTAAAGAAAATATAAGGAATGATTACGGAGGAATTCAATGATGCCTTAGAAAATAGCTTGGAGAAAAAAATGAATATCGATTGGAACACCTCAACCAGGAAGAAAAAAGGTATTTAAAGAAATTATTATATGAATTCCGTGACATACAGTATCATGAAGGTGAAATATTATCCTTTACAAATGAAATCAGGCATAATATTCGGACAGATCATGAGAACCCGGTATACAGAAAACCTTATAGTTATCCATACGTGTATGAGGAAGAGGATGGTAATCAAATTCAGGAAATGTTAGAAAAGGGAATAATAAGATGGAGTGAATGACTGTACTATAGACCATTATGGATTGTTCCAAAGAAAACGGATGCATCGGGGAAAAGGAAATTCAGAATAGTAATTGATTATAGAGGCTTAAATGAGATAACGATAAATGATAAATTTCAAATTCCAAACATGGAAGAAATATTAGAAAACTTAGGCAGATGCCAATATTTTATCACCATTGACTTGGCTAAGGTATATCATCAAATTGAAATCGATCCTGAATCGATTCAAAAGACTTCATTTTCAACCAAGACTATTAATTACGAATATGCCCGTATGCCCTTCGGTTTAAAAAATGCACCAGCAACATTTCAAAGGTGTATGAACCATGTACTTCAGAATTTGATAGGGAAACATTGTTGAGTTTATCTCTATGATATTATAGTATATTCTACATCATTAGAAGAACATATAGCAACACTAAAGAAGGGTTTTGAGGTATTAATACAGGAAGGCAAATTTTAAATTACAATTACACAAGTGTGAGTTTATGAAAGAGGAAACAGAATTTCTAGGACATATAATTACATCGGAGGGAATCAAACCAAAAACAAACAAAACAGATGCCGTAAAAAAATGTCCCATACCAGATACAAAGATACAAATAAAATCATTCCATTATGCGGAATCAACAGAAAATGTATACCCGATTTTGCACATATAGCAAAACCACTTACACTTGGACTAAAGAAAAACAGTACAATCAATATTAAAGATTCTAATTACGAGTATATAAAATGCATTCGAAAAGTTGAAATTACTTATTATGAATGATCCAATACTTTCATACCCCAAGTTTGAAAAAGAATTTAAGGTAACAACAGATGCTAGTAATGTTGCACTGGGGTCTGTATTATCACAGGAAGGAAAACCTTATGTTTCGCTAGTAGGCCATTGAATACTCATGAGGAAAATTATAGTATGTACTATAGACAATACTATTTAAAAAAAAAAAAAAAAAAAAAAATCGCCGAACATGCAAAACACTTTTCTTCTTTATGCCTCTCACAAACAAACTAAACATGCTATAATGTATGGCTAAAACCGTGAACATATCTTCGAGACGAGTGTACCAACATAAAAAAAAAATAATAATCGAAAGTCGAATGTACGTAGCCCGCGAAATTTGAAAATTCACCTTATTTTTTGAACAGACCTCGTATGTTTAGTATTTCCTCTTTCATCTCTGAATATGTTCCTATATCAGATAGTCTAGACGATGTTCTCATAGTTTTTACTTTGGTATTCGTATTCATAATTTGCATACAAGTTAAGACACTTCTTTATCATTCACTTTACTTCTTTTTACTCTTTCTTTTCTCTTCTCTTTGTTCTACTTTTTAAGTAATGTCTTATTGAAGCTTAAGTTAGATTATTAGTTTAGTTTCACTCTAGAACTCATGTAAGACACATAGTGTCGTATAAATAAATAAAATATTTAATTGGCGCCCGAGCAGGGACCGTGAGGGTTTTTTTTATAAAACTCGTGGGCAAATTAAAAAGCATAGATTGACTCCTTATCACAAAAAGGGACAACAAGTGTTCCAGCCTCTATAGCTTAAAAAAATTGAGTGAGTGAACAATACAAACAAAGAATTTGAAAATAATAACAAATTTATTTAAAACATGAAAAGAAATGAACAAAGTAAACAAGTGCAACAACAGTAAGAAACAAAAATAAAGAATTTGAAAATAATAACAAATTTATTTAAAACATAAAAAGTAATGAACAAAGTAAATAAGTGCACGAACAGTAATAAATAAAAAAAAAACAAGAAAAATGAACTTTAAAAGAAAGAACAACAACAAGTTTAAATCAGCAAGGGAATAAGCTTACTATGTGGCTTCTCCAAAAACCTCGAACGTCTAATTAAGATCAGGTTAAACTTACACCTAGAAAAAAATTCTATTTCACCAACAGTCCAATTCGGATTTCGATCTTTTCTTAACAGTATTCACCCCCTTGACCTAATTTCTAAACATGTCAAGGAGAACTTGGCTCTTAAAAAGTCAGTTGGCATGATAACACTTGACATAGAAGCCGCTTTTGATACAGTTTGGCATAATGGCTTGATTTTTAAATTAATATCTTGTAATACCCCTACTTACATTACTAAATAAATACAAAGCTTTCTAACTAACGCTTTTGATACAGTTTGGCATAATGGCTTGATTTTTAAATTAATATCTTGTAATACCCCTACTTACATTACTAAATAAATACAAAGCTTTCTAACTGATAGGTACTTTTACGTTAGTCTAAACGGAACTGGCTCCAGTAGGAAGCTAATAAGTGCTGGTGTCCCACAGGGTTCTGTGCTCGGACCCATCCTTTATAATATTTACAGGTACGACATCCCTTTGTTTGAAAGATGTAGTTCGCTTACTTTTGCGGATGACACAACTCTTTATAGTATTGGTAACACATGCACAGATATACAAACTGAGCTACAAAGCTCATTGGACACCCTGTCATCTTATTTCTATCAATGGAAAATTAAGGTAAATGCCGTTAAAACTAAAGCGATTTATTTCACAATGAAAAGAAAGCCAGTCTTTTTGCCAAGCGTAGAGCTTCAACATAATAACTCTAACATTAAATGGGAAAATTCAGTTAAGTATCTGGGTGTTATTCTAGATAAAAAACATCTACTCAGTGAGCATGTCAGTAAAACCATAGACAAAATAAATAAGACTGTACGTATCTTATACCCGTTTATCAACCGCAGATCAAAACTCTCGATCCAAAATAAACTAATCATCGATACTTTTACCTATTTGTTATATGGGCCTGAAATATGGGGTGGCTGTGCAAAGACTCATATAAGAAAAATGCAGACTGTCCAAAACAAAATTTTGCAAATGATATTTGACCTACCATACTTCTATGCAACAAATCTTTTGCATATAAAAGCAAATGTTGAAACGATTGATGAGCTCATCTCTCGTGCTACAAGTAAATTTAGGCAAAAACCATCTAATATTGCACAGCTACGTGCCGACAGGTTTTTGTGAATTATATGTTTGTTTTGTAAATAATGTTAAACGTTTGTGAAAATTAAGATCCTTTTGACTCAAAATACGTAGTTATAAGATAAATTGAAGATAATTGTTAAAATTTAATAACGTTAATATTGTAAAATTCGGTAAATTGTTAGAAGTTAAGTTCATTATTCATTAATTTAGGTAAAATTTTTAGGCCGCTGTCTTCCTTTACGTTTGCACACCAAATGTCTTTATTTAATTCTTTTCTTGTTTGCTTAACCTATTGTACAATGTGTATACATGCGCTTCGTTCTCGATCGACCAGGCGAGAGAGCGAGAGAGTAACGGTTGTTTGCATGTCGTGCATGCTCTTACGCTCTCTCACATGACATCGTTACAATATTATAAGTACACACATTTATATAAAACTGCTACAAATTTTACGAAGTTCATTTATTATTTGTAAATATAAGTTAAGTTAGTAACCATGACTGATCCCAAAATAACTGTGACTGATTCCTAAGTAGCTTGACGGATCCCCAAGTAGTTTTAACAGTGCCACAAATGACAGGTAGCGTTCCTAGTAGTTCCCAAAAATTTTCAAATGAACTGAAGCGAGAACTAGTTGAAATAATAAAACAGGTCGTAAGTTCCACATTAATAGGGTCAATGAGTCGGTGCAGCAAATTCAAAGTGTAGACAGTCTACAAAATGTAGAAGAGAGAATTCCTAATATGGTGAAAAGTTTGAGGGAGCTTTCAGGGAAACCGGGAGAGTTTAATTCTTGGCGGAAGGCAGTAGATATAATTTTATCTTTGTATGCTCACTATAAGGGAACACCCAAGTACTTTGCAATTTTGCATGCCATTCGTCTCAAGATAATTGATGAGGCAGACGTTGCCCTTGAGTCGTTTCGGATAACTTTAGATTGGGATGAAATAAAAAAATATCTCATGCTTCATTACTCCTATAGTAAGGACATTCTAACTTTAGAGCATCAAATGACAATTTCAGTACAAGGGAATAAATCTGTTACTGACTTCTATCAAGAAGTTTTTTTTTCCAATTATCTTAAATAATTGATAAGATAGACTGCCTAGAGTTGAGTGAAGATTCTGTCCAAGTCATGACTCAATCCTATCGTGAAAGGGCTCTTGACACATTTATTAAAGGATTAAATGGAGATTTGCCTCGTTTGTTGTGTGTAAAGGAACCAGCTAGTTTACCTGAAGCACTTAAAATGTGTCGAAAATTAGAAAATTTGAATTATCGTATTGTTCCCACAAATTTTAAAGATTCCGACACTAACATAACTCAACCCTTTAATTCGGGATCTGGTTCTTCACAGTATCATCATTCTTATCCTCCTCGTCAACCAACACTACGAAAATTCAACCAGTACCACCCCCAAATGCAAGACAATCAATTTAATTCTCGACCAAATCGTCAGCATAGTTCCCATCAACATCTTACCCACCACCCTCAACAACACAATCATCAATTCGATTTTAGACCTTGGCTCCCACCAAAGTCATCCTCTCAACTCCAAGATTCATTTCAACCAAGAACGGTATCGCACCAGAATAGACCAAATCATGAGAACAATAGTGAAATTAGTTTAAGCAAAATTATCCCAAACAAAGTTCAACGGGTGTTTAATACCGAAGTAGCTAAGAATTCTGTTCAGGATGGTTATGAAGTGTATGATATTCATTTTATGGATTATGAAGGGGAGACCTGTAGCTAATGATGATGTAAATTGTTTAGGGTAAATTCGTCATTACCTTTTTTTTGTTTTAAAATGAGGAATGGTAATGAGCTTAAGATTTTATTGGATACTGGGTCCAACAAGAATTACATATAAGCAATTTTTTGTAAATTCTCTCGGGGGGCAACTGAAAATTACTCAACATGCCAATATTGAAATTTTTAGTAAAGAAATTGGGAAATTAAGGTTTTACTTACTACCAACCCTAATGACTTTTGATGATATAATAGGAAACGACACACATAGGGATTAAAATGCAGTGATTTATACAAAGGAAAATTATTTTGAACTTCTTGGCAAATTAAGTACCCCATTCAGCAGTTTAACATGAATTCCATTGCCAACACAGTAACACGATTAACACATCTTAATCTACTCAAAAACCTACTCCTACCCAATGCCTATAAAGGAAGAAATAGATAGCCAAATTGAGGAACTATTGAAAGATGGCATTATTCGTCCATCTCGATCTCCCTACAGTTCACAAATTGGATTTTACCAAAGAAATTAGACGCTTCAGTGTTAAAGAAATTCCGTAAAGTGATTGATTCTCGTAAATTGAACGAGAACACCATACCGGATAAATATCCAATCCCAGGCATTACCACTATATTGTCTAACCTGAGGTCCAATAGGTATTTCTCGACAATAGATCTCAAAAGTGGATTTCACCAGAATGCTTTGAACGAAGCAGATATAGAGAAAACTGTTTTTTCCATAGAAAATGGTAAATTCGAGTTTACTCGACTGCCATTCGCCTTAAGAAATGCACCTGCAATTTTTCAACGAACTATAGATGATGTTCTGAGAGAGCACATCGGGGTACGTTGTTACGTCTATATTGATGACATAACCATTTTTATTAAGAGCAAAGAGGAGCATTTCGATAGTTTGAAGATTATTTTTGATATTTTAGAGAAAGCAAAGAGAATGGAGGCCATACTAAATTTTCCTCGTCCGAAAACAGCCTATGATTTGCGTTCGTTTTTGGGTATGTCGGGACACTATCGTAGGCTTATAAAAGCATACGCAGAGATAGTAAAACCCTTAACAGAGATACTTAGGGGATGTTTAGGTAGGATTCGCAAGAATGAGTCGAAAAAGGCAAAGATAAATTTAATAGAGGAACAGATTGAGGCTTTTAAACAGGTAAATCACTACACAGATTTTGGGAAAACCTTTGAGCTCACAACACATGAATCCAATTATGCATTGGGAGCTGTTCTTTCACAAGAGGGTAGACCGATTTGTTTCCTTTCAAGAACATTGAGTAGAACAGAAGAAAATTATGCGGTAGATGAAAAGGAGATGTTGGCTATAATTTGGGCACTGCAATCGTTACAATGTTTTTTGTATGGGTCAAAGAAAGTCAGAATATTTACAGACCAGAAGCCTTTGACTTTTGCTTTAAGCAGTAGGAATACTAATGTGAAGAGAGGGGTGGAAAGCAATATTGGAGGAGTACAATCATGAACTTATTTACAAACCCGGCAATACGAATATTGTTGCAGACTTTTTATCACGTCTTCCGATTGCAAACCTTAATTCTTTAGCGACAATAGTTCCTGACAGGTCATCAGTTAATTTCGACAATAGAAGCTCCAATAAATTCGTTTAAGAACCAATTGTTTATTGAAGTAGAGGATTCATTTTATCAATTTAAAAATATTTTCCCTGGATACAATAGGCATTTTGGAACCCGAATTCACCACAAGTGAACTCATTAACATTTTTAAACAATATCTTAATCCGTTGGTTTTGAATTGCATTAAAACCACAGATCTCTTTTGTGTCGCATATTATTTCAAGAGAGGAACAAGTGAAAATTATTGTCGAAACGCATAGCAGGGCTCACAGAAATGATAGGGAGAATATACTTAAAATTTTTGAGAATTATTATTTCCCCTCAATATCGAGGAAAATAAATGAAATGGTCAGGAATTGCAGAATGTATAAGGAAAATAAATATGAGAGACACCCGAATGAGCAACAATTACTTTTAACCCCAATGCCAACTTTTCCGGGACATACTCTTCATATAGATATTTTTGCAACTAATGTTCATAAAGTACTTACGGCGATAGACAAGTTTACAAAGTTTGCAGTCGTTAGGAGAATAGATGGCGAAAGTGTTGAAGATGTTAGGAAACCGTAAAGGGAAATTAATTTTTATTTTGCCAAAATCTTCGACAACGAGAAGGCATTTAACTCACAAACAATCAAATTCATGATTGAAAACGACATAAAAATTGACATTTTTTACGACACCACCTTATAAAAGTGAGGTAAATGGCCAGGTGGGATGATTTCACTCAACCCTGTCAGAAATAATGGGGTGTTTGAAACAACATTTTGGTGAGTTACTTGAATTTGCTGTAAATGTTTACACTCTACGACAAACAAAAGACCTCTTGATGTATTTTTTGGTAGAGTAGCAACTTTTGGACCAGATGATTATAAAAGAACTAGGCAAAATAACCTCCAGAGGCAGCAAAAGGACATAGCATATCACAATAGGGTTAGATTGGAGCCAAAAGAATATCAACAAGGACAGCAAGTTTATGTTAGGCAGAATAAAAGATTAGGGACTAAATGTCCAGAGGCAGCAAAAGGACATAGCATATCACAATAGGGTTAGATTGGAGCCAAAAGAATATCAACCAGGACAGCAAGTTTATGTTAGGCAGAATAAAAGATTAGGGACTAAAACGTTATAAGGGGGAAATTGAAGAACTCATGTAAGACACATAGTGTCGTATAAATAAATAATTAAAATATACATTAAATATTTAATTTACATGCGTTCTGAAAAAATAGAAGTTCTTATTGTTATTAATTTCTTAATTTTTCTCTATATTACTTTAATGTTCTTATTCACCTGAGCCAAAATTACACATACTTATTTCGTGGTAGTTGAAAAGAAACTACAAATAAAACATAATGGTAATAGCTTTTGTCTTACTTTTTTTTTCTAAAATAAGCTTAATGAACGGTACTTTAAAGATAAAAAGATATAAGGTCGATAAAAGTAAATGAAGATTTGCAATAACATAAACAACATGAAACTAGTTGTGTTCTTATTCAGTTGAGCGGCAGCGTATTTTATACTTATTAAATATGATATTCATTCAGTTTAATTTTCCACCTTTGTAACTTCATCTTCGGTTCCTTAATACTACTAAGCCATACTAATGGTTTATGATCGCTTAAAATTTCAAATCTTCTTCCAAACAAATACGGTCTAAAATACTTAGTATAGTCTATAGAACATACTATAATTTTCCTCATGAGTATTCAATGGCCTACTAGCGAAACATAAGGTTTTCCTTCCTGTGATAATACAGACCCCAGTGCAACATTACTAGCATCTGTTGTTACCTTAAATTCTTTTTCAAACTTGGGGTATGAAAGTATTGGGTCATTCATAATAAGTAATTTCAACTTTTCGAATGCATTTTATATACTCGTAATTAGAATCTTTAATATTGATTGTAATGTTTTTCTTTAGTCCAAGTGTAAGTGGTTTTGCTATATGTGCAAAATCGGGTATACATTTTCTGTAAATTCCGCATAATGGAATGATTTTATTTGTATCTTTGTATCTGGTATGGGACATTTTTTTACGGCATCTGTTTTGTTTGTTTTTGGTTTGATTCCCTCCGATGTAATTATATGTCCTAGAAATTCTGTTTCCTCTTTCATAAACTCACACTTGTGTAATTGTAATTTAAAATTTGCCTTCCTTTATTAATACCTCAAAACCCTTCTTTAGTGTTGCTATATGTCCTTCTAATGATGTAGAATATACTATAATATCATAGAGATAAACTCAACAATGTTTCCCTATCAAATTCTGAAGTACATGGTTCATACACCTTTGAAATGTTGCTGGTGCATTTTTTAAACCGAAGGGCATACGGGCATATTCGTAATTAATAGTCTTGGTTGAAAATGAAGTCTTTCGAATCGATTCAGGATCGAATTCAATTTGATGATATACCTTAGCCAAGTCAATGGTGATAAAATATTGGCATCTGCCTAAGTTTTCTAATATTTCTTCCATGTTTGGAATTTGAAATTTATCATTTATCGTTATCTCATTTAAGCCTCTATAATCAATTACTATTCTGAATTTCCTTTTCCCCGATGCATCCGTTTTCTTTGGAACAATCCATAATGGACTATAGTACAGTCATTCACTCCATCTTATTATTCCCTGTTCTAACATTTCCTGAATTTGATTACCATCCTCTTCCTCATACACGTATGAAAAGTCAAAATTAGAGGATTTGAAATTGGGACACTATAAATGTCTTGCAATTTACTTGGTTGGTAGATTTGGGTTAGATACATATAGTGTTTTTCCAATAAGAACTTTCATTTGGATCCCGGTTTGTATAGAAGGTACCCCCTAGTGGTCCAATTCGGCTGATTCCGACAAATGTATTGTGTATGGTGCAAAATTTCAGCTCTCTAGCTCAAAAACTGAGTGACTAGTTTATATATAGAAAGATGGGCAGACAGACGGACATGTCAAAATCAACTCGTCTCGTCTCCGATGTCTCCTTCTGCCTGTTTCAAACTTCATGGCAAGCTTATAACACGTTTCATTGCATGAAGAGTATAAAAAAATTAAAAATGAAGTTTAATTCAATAATTTAACTCTACTATATGTACATAAATTTATTGATTGCCCAAAGGGGAAGCTGACCTAATCAAATATTTATTTGACAGTGCGAAAAGTGACATACATATTTTTATTAAATTTTCTGTGTAAGTCATGTTTCATTTTGCAAACAATTATTGACATACTAAAAGTCTACGCTTTTGCGCTAACAACTGGTTTTGGTAATGGTGATATTTTTCTTGTTTTTAGATTCAAACGGTATTACTCGCAGTATTTGGGTACGCTACGTCAACGAGTATCCAGTGGAAAACAATGACTGGGGTGACTTTCAAACACATCGGCGACTGCTTGGGATAATAACTATCGGAAAGTTTAATAACCAAATCGAACTGAATGAGCTGTGCCGACAGCATGAATCTTTGAAAGTGCGATATGGAAATACATTGTACGAGACACGTGCAATTTATTTCGGCCCAGAAAAATTGGAACAACAAAGAAATAGACCAACAAAACATGATGACATTGTCAATGAGTCGAATTCGGACGATAATCCAATAAAGAAATTAGAAGATGAATTCACGACACCATCAAATTTTAAGGCTCAAGCGTTCTTCTATCGGGAAAAGGATAATTTTGTTGACCTGTTTGATCGTATTAACGACTTCGTAAATTCATTGTTTTGGGTGTTAGAGGCAAAACGATTGGAGAAATCTCGCGAGAGGACTGATAAAGTAAGTTTGCTTTTGGCTCCATTTGAAAAGCGAGATTTTATTGGTATTGATATGGAATCGAGAAATAACCGTAAAAGATGCGTAGGTCGTATAATGAAGAATTTAGCGGATTTATCACTACAGTGTGGATTAGTTGATGATGCTTTAAGTTTATACCATAATTCTAGTGAAACATTGCGCTCTATAGGAGATTCCCTATGGATTGGAGCAACAGAAGAAGGATTATGCGCAGCATCATCTATTCTACTTTATCCGCAGCTGAAAGAACTAGAGACGTTTCATCGTAATGCTTCTTTGCAAGAAGGTTAGTCACATTGTATAAAATTGTTTACGTAATTTATAGGATTTTCATTCTTTAGGTAGAAATCTAACCAAACGGGCCAGTGTACTTATGAAAAAAGTTAAACTGATAGACCGCAATAATCAGCAAAAGGGAGAAATAGCTACTAAGCAAATAACTTCTGCGTCATCTTCATGTTCTTCGGTTTCTTCCATACTAACGACCAACTCTTCCGAGTCGGTTACTCCAACTTCTTCTACAGTGTCCTTAAATGGCCAACGAAGCAATGAATTACCTGGTAATATACTTAAAACAGAGGAAATACCGAATTACTATCGCAAAGCCATAATCAACTACAGCAAATATCGACACGCAGCTATTATCGAAACGGAATCAGCACTTAAAGCTGCACGCATATGTATAGAACAAAACCGGCCTCTAGATGTTGCAATGTTTCTCCAAAATATTCTTTATATTAATATTAGCATGAGTGAACAGGAGAGAGTTAAACGCTTTAAAATTATAATAGATCTTTATCAGCAAATTGGATATCAACGCAAAGCTGCATTTTTCCAGAGATTAGCTGCCCTCAAACACGTACAACAGGGAAATCAAGCTCCTGATTGGAATCAAAGCTATCGTCTTTTACTATCCAGTTTTAATGGTTATTTGTTGTCCTCAGATCCATTAGAAGTACTTAATAGCACTGCTGGCTGGCCTTCCCTTCAAATCGATTTATTACAAAGTTTAATTACAGCTTCGCGCCGTTTAGGTCACTCGGCTTTAGCTACACGCCACATGACTTTTTTGTTGCAAACGCAATGGGGAAATATGTCGCTTACAGAACAAAGCGACATGGCTATACAGCTTCAAGTAAGTTACAACTATAATCAAACTGATAAAAAAATAACACATTTTGTTGTATCTTAGAATTTAAGTGCTCAGTGTGAAGGATCGCCCGTCCCTTTGGTTCTTGAAAATGGTATAATGATTCCACCGGCAAATCTGACTGATTTACCTTATTGTGAGGATTTTGTAGTTAAAGACCTTCCGGCCCATTTGAAGCCACAACGAATTAAAATAGCTAAAATAGACAGTGGCCCATTTCTCTTTACTCCTATACACTTCAGTTCAATAGATAGACGTGAAAAGCAAAGGAATAAAAATAAAATTGGTAAATAAAAATATGACATTATTTAAGATTTTACATTTTTAACTGAAGTAGTTTCATTAATGATCACTGTCGAATGAACGTTTGAGTAACAAACTGAAAACATCAAACACCTAAGTGAACGTTTTTTATAATATATCATTTTTTATACTACTCGCAGGTTTCCTTTGGGTTAAAAATGACTTAAGTGAAGTTTCTTTACGATTGCGTAATCCATTACCTTTTGAGCTCACAGTAAGCGATATGCGGCTTTTAACCAATGGAATTGTTTTTGAATCCATGCCCGAATCTGTTCTGCTACAACCTTATATCCCAACTTACATTACATTACATGGATCACCGATTGAAGTAGGCCAATTGGATTTACAAGGCTATAGCACTCATACTTTGGGCGTAAAGTCAAATTGTCGCCTGAAACAAATGCAGGATCGCAATTTTCCTCCCAATTTTGTAATTGATGTAATACCATCATTGCCTCGTATAAATGTGAAAACATCATTACCTCAAACAACAACTTTTAGTAAATCTTCAAGAGAGGATATAACCATAACATCTGCTGCACTAACACTATACAACGGTGAATCATCAATATGCATTATAACTGTAACTAATGAGAGCGAAATCCCTGTGGAACATTTCGAATTTATTATTGATTCGAATGTTGAGCAAGATGTGCAGAACAAAATATTTTGTATTGATAAAACCGATCTCCAAGTAAGTTTTTAAACATATGTATTTTATTTTATATGAATATTTTTATGTACTATTGTATTGTAATAGATCTGTTAGAGGACTATGTTTAAAATAAGCCAAACTTTAAATTAACAATATTATTATTATTATTTTAGGTCTTAACAGACCTATTCTCAAAATTATCACATAATTGGACAAAAAAGCTCGTTGAAAGCTTCGCTGCTAAAAAAGCTGTTTTAACATCAGTATGTAAAGTGTATGTTACCAGTCAGTAAACTTTAGTTTATGCAGGTTTGCCAACTTGGAAGAAAATGAAAATATGTTGAAAATATAAAATATTCAACAAGTAATTCTGACTATTTAATTTTTTTTTTCTGAATTTGATTTTTTCCCAAGTTGACAAGCCTGATTTTATCTTAAATGTATTTGCGAATGTATGCAATTGATGCCACAATATTTTTGGAAATCGATAATTTTTCATAAAACTATTGTCTTGCATTGAAAATGGATCACTATGATCACACAATCATTTTAACACATTTCTTTATCCGTAATTTGTTTCATCTGCCAAAATTTCCGCGAGCAAGAAACAAAACACAAGATTATCCATTTTACAGAGCAATAACAGTGCACACAAATATGTTAACTATTATATATTAACTATTCTCCAAATTATCACACAGTTGGACAACGCCTAACATTATATTGCGGTCGCTGTTAAGCCATTGTTCCATATGAAAAAAAGCTCATCATCATAACGCATTCAGCATGGACCTATGCAAAATTTTTTGAGCTCAAATATATTGTACCTTTGTTTTGGTTATACATACAAATGGAACGTTGTGGCCAATTGTGAGAAATTAAAATGGAAATTGTGCGAGAAATACATGATTGAGAACAATTTGGATTGTATGCAAATAGTTCTTGTAGTAGCTTTTTTCATTCCTGATACTTATTTTATTAATATTTGAAACAAAAATGACAATTTAACATTTTCTTTAAATTGTTTTCTGCAATGATCAGGTGTTTAATGTCGAGAATGACCAAAAAAATGCGGAAATGATCAAAAACTTGGCCACACTGACAGTATTTTCCCAGCCCTGCTTAGCTTCAACTTCACTTTTTCTTTGGAAGTTTGAAATTTGCATGTTGTTGTTGTAGAATTTTGAAGCTGCTTTCAGAAAAAGCAACTTTTTACTTGGTCTGAAAAGGCCATAAGCAAGTCCAAGCAAAAGCTTAGAATTTTCGGCCTTGGATATTAGTCATTATCACTTTCATCTGATGTTTGTATAGAACCCTTTAGTCAAAGACCCAATCAGCATGACGAGAAGATACTATTAAGCGATGTCCGTCCTTCCGAACGTCTATGCTTCCGTTTTCTGATGATAAGTAAAATTCATAAATGCATTTGCAAAGTTGTAGTTATTGCGCACTCGAGCAACACGGAAGACCGTATAATGCATCAAAACCAGGTTACAAAGCCGGTGCCAACGTAGCGTATCCAGCTTTTGACATAGGGGTACAAACCAGGAATTCCCTATATATCAATAGTTTTAGTACTTAAGTAATCAATTTAATATTATTATTAAATTTCATTTATAATTTCTTAAGTTAAAAGTAATGACTGAGCATGCAAAGTCCGTGTCAGTATATATGTATATTATAAACATCAACTGCGGTATACAGTCCTCTAATGCATAAAATAAAGTGCGCCCAAAATGTTGAACTTATTAACAGTCACAAAATTAGGTTCATATTTATCTTCAACGTCAAATACATACATTGGGGGTCAATACTAACAACGACCAACGGAAGAGAGTTGTACGACGCACTTCAAGAGACAGACTGTATTACTGTATCAGCAAGCATATATATTGGCCAATAGATCCACATAAAGCACCAGATCTAATAGATTTTTTGAACGACTTATTTGTGCGTTGAAAATGGCCTGGACATGTCATTTGATCATTTTCCAATCTATTTAACTACATATATATGACATTTTATTTTGAAAGAACATCCTTTTGAAATTCGCCATCGATACAGCAGAGGCTTATGATTGGAGATCGAAATTTCGTTTATTGAAAATCAATTTTAGTCAAGTACGAGGTTTGTTAAAAAGTATCGCGATTTTTGAATTTCCGCGGATTACGTATATTCGATTTTCTTGTGGCGTTATGTTGGTACTCATGTCCCTCACTTATGCTGAAAAGGTCTGTCATTTTGAATGTTTAGTTAATTTTTGACAGCTGTTTTGCTTGTACGTGTTTTGGCTCGCCTTCGATGTGTACCTATTCCAAAAAATGGATAAACGAATCTGATTGATTTGATTTTGTTTCATTGAGTTTAATGCGCATTGGTGTTGTGTATTAGTTTCATTTTCTGTGCTGCCAACTGATTGTATGGCTGTATCGACAGCAAATGTTGCAGTAAAGCAGTTTTTGTTGGTAGGTAGATCAAAAGTGAATAAAATATAAAGGACACTACCCTTGGGAACTCCAGCTTTAATTTCGTTGAGTTATGAATAAGTATATTCTTGTTTAATACGAAAGAAGCGATCGGTCAAGTATGATTTTAGAAAGTGATAATAATTTTTGGGTAATAACTCTTTAATTTTATTTAGTAGACCATTATGACAGACCTTGTCAAAAGCTTTTGATACATCAAGGAAGACTGCAGAGCACACCTTCTTTTCTTCAAAAGCATTTTCGATAACTCTAGTTATTGTGTGTAATTGATCTAGGGTTGAATGATTCAAGCGGAAATTGTGATTAGGTATAAGTCCTCTTTGGTAAATGATTTGGTTAAGACGTTTAACAAAAAGCTTCTCCATAAGTTTTGAAATTATGGGAAGCAGAGATATTGGTCGATATGATGTTACATAATGCTTCGTTGATAATGAGATCAAACCCAGGAGACTTATTTGGCTTTAGTTTCATTATCTCTTCAGATAGCTCAGCTACTGTTACAAGAGGAATTTCAATATCATTGTCGAACGGACAAAGTTCCATCTCAGATGCTCTTGATGAATCATATGGCTTAAAGGTGATCTCTAGATTATCTGCAAAAATGTGTGCCTTTTCTCCGCTACTTTTGGCCCACGTGTTGACTGGTTTATAGTGTTTGATACTACTAATTATTATAACAGCAATACCTCCCCGCGCGCAATTATTTGGGTGTAAAGTGTGGTATATTTCATAGTTTTTGATTTTTATATACGATTATGTTTGATTCATGTAATGTGTCTCAGATATTAGGCATACATCGATTTTTTCAGTATTGAGAATAATTTCTAAATCGTCGTGGTGTTTCAGTAGTCCGTTAGCGTTCCATAATTTTTAGGAATCTGGGCATGTTTACTTAACTTGGTGTATCTTTTTCGAGATTTTGCAGCCTCATTTCAAGTGTTGCATTAATTTCTTGCTGGTTCACAAGTCTATCCATTATTTGTTGTAATACGAGGTGTGTTCAAAAAGTAAGGTGAATTTTCAAATCTCGCGGGCTACGTACATTTGACTTTAGATTATTATTTTTTTTTATGTTGGTACACTCGTCTCGAAGATATGTTCACGGTTTTAGCATAAAGAAGACAAGTGTTTTGCGTATTCGATTTTCTGCTATCGAAAAACATGGGTCAAAGAATTTGCATCAAATTTTGTGTAAAAAATGGAATTAAGTGCTCAAAAACACTTGAAATGTTGACAGTGGCATACGGTGAGAGTACTCTGAGTCAAAAAAATGTTTACAAGTGGTACAAGCTTTTCACAGAAGGTCGAGAAGATGTGAATGACGATGCTCGCTCCGGACGCCACAGCACATCAACAACCGATGAAAATGTTGAGAAAGTGAAGAAAATAGAAGCGCAATGACGTCGTTTCGTAATATTTATTTTTTGCTAGATGTAACCGTTTGTTAATAAAAATACTTGAAAGAAGAGGGTCCGACGAATCCATTGATCTCATAAACATATCCGTCATAGTATTTACTCGGTTATTTTTTCGTGCATCACATCTCCTATCTTCTTTATAAAGCTTATAATTGCGCCCTTCTGATGTAATTTCCCCCAAGGCCATAATTTGGTAACCGTGGACAAACTGTTGGCGACATCGGTCAGTCTTAGCGCTGATAGATTTATGGCGTTGATGTCCTCGGCAGCAAGAACGCTGATCTCAGCTACAGGCATCTCACTCCTGACCACTTCCTTAGCCACCTCTTTTAAGATTTCCTCGGCGTCAGCTGAGTTTTGCTCAGTTATAGCCCCTGCGCCTAGAGGATCTCCACCTGCGCGTCTTTTATGCAGGTGGACCGGTATCTTGCCAAATCTGTTGGCCACTTTGCGACCTTTGGCTTTGATCGCTTCAAGCGATCGGTCATCGATACCGATCGTTAGTAGCTTCCCGTTTTTCTCAACCTTGCTGCTGAAGATTCTCCAGAGATTGGTGTTCAGCGCCTTGTTCTGAGTTACCATCAGATCGAGGAGTTTCTTGTCTTCGATACCCACCGCTCGGGGAAGGTAGACCGTCATCAGATGTACACCAGGGATAGCATGTCGTCAGCTCTGTCCCCTTCCACCCAGATAGCTTAGGTATCGTTTTCTTAACCCATTTGGCAACCGCTGCGGTCAATCAATCAGGATGAGGCCTGGTCGAAAGTGTATACCATCGAATTCAAGTTCGGTTTCAGAACCCTTGAACATTTCATCCATCAGCAGGTTTTCAATTTGCCTCTGTTCCTCGCGCGAAAGGATGTGCTCCGGGTATAACTTCGAGATTATCGCCAGTCTGACGCCTTTGGTGATATTGGCGTATCTGGTACCCGACTTCCTGGAGGCCGCATCCGGTTGCGGTGCAGGTTTTGGCAAATTCTTTTTTGTCGCGACTCCCGACGCAGTATCTGTAGCCCTGCTCTTTTTTTCGGAGTTGCCATCAGTAGGACTGATTTTCACAGCGCCCCTTTTCCTTACTTCAGAGTTGCTCTTGGCGCGATTGAGCACTTTCTCTTTGGCTTCCTCAGGCGTTAAACCCTCATTGAGATAGCGCAGATACCTTTTGGTACCCGCCCCACTCAGACCTGTCGCCTTCCTGGCAGTGCCAAAGGCGGGAAGTTGTATAGCTTGCTCAGTAGAGGATTGTGTATTTGCGACCTTGGATGTCGAAGCACCCTCAGCACCCACATTTCCTCGACTTTCCTGCCGTTTCCCCGGTCTAGTTGCCGTCCGTGGCGCCGGTGTAGAGTTTTTGTCTCTATTACCTTTGCCCTCCGTGTGTAATCTTCGTTTAGGAGTTAGAACTTGACGTTCAGTATTGTGAACAATACTTTCCACCTGATCCGCCATTTGAGATGCAGTATATGATCCTGCTAGTTAAAATTGGTGTTTCCATTTGAGTCCCACGAGTGATGGGGAAAGAACGTCCGCCGTGTCATAGCCCCAGTGGCACGGTAAACCCATCTTACTCACTGAGGCGGGCAGGTATCAGTGAGGTGCGTCGCTAAAATAAATTATGGTAACCCCTAACTTCAAACATCAAGGCGATGGACACGCGCTATCTCGGCTTAGGGGGGGGGGGGGTGCTTAACGACCACCCGGCCGTGTACCTAGTTTTGTCTGACGTCTCCAGGCTGACCTCCCCATCATGGGTGACCCTGCCAGACTGCATAAGCAGTCCGATGGTACAGCCCAGCCCTTCACCGACGCACACAAGCCCTACCACCACGTCAAGGTACAGGTACATGGAGGGTTCGTTTGAGTTACTCATGCCAAAAATTAATGAGTGAGTTTTGTAACCAGATGTGAGAGAAACTGAAACTTTAATAACCAAAACCAAACGAATAGCGCGAAACTCTATTTTGTTGTGAAAATAACTCGTGCACTCAGTGTGTGAAAGAAGAAGACATGAAGAAATCTCCAATGCGCTTGTACACATAGTCCCATAAATGTTTGCAATGTGAAGAGTAGGAGTCAAACCTCCTTTGAACAATAAATTTAAACTGTAAGAAACAATTTATTAAAAAAAATAAATGAAGAAATTTTTTTGTAATCATTTATAATATACATTGATAAAAAACAAAAGTTATCATATTGGAAGTACGTCAAAAAATAGTTAAAAGTTTTTTTTGTTTGACATTGCAAATAATTATGTATGTGTATGCACACCCAAACGATGACGCAGAACAGAATAAAATAAAAATTTAATGTCAGCTATACCATGATCATCAATGTATTTGTGTTTTTATTTTTGACTTACTGCACCGTTTACTACGTTCAAACAAAATTTAATGAGACAAAGAACTAAGAAATTCATCAGCACACAGATGATGGAGATGCTCTTCGCCGTCCTATCGAATAAATGAGCCGATCACACCTTAATCACGCCATATGAAATGCTGATGGTGTACATGGTGGTCAATTCCATTGACGTCATGCTCATTTCTGAAACTCATTTTTGTATACGCACAGTCTTTAAAATGCAGGGGTATGAAATTTATAGAGCCAATCATCCGGATGACAACCGTATGCGAGGGGGAGGGGAGCGTAATTCTCATCCGATCATTGACTGGACTGACTCCATTCAAAGCGCCCCAATCAGCATCCGAACAAATCAAGGCAATCTAATCATCGCAGCCATCTACTGCCCTCCAGGTTCCCAGATATCGGAGCAGCAATTTAACAACCTTTTCAAGCTACTCGGTCCTAAGATCTTGATAGGTGGGGGACTGTAATACCAAACAGACTATGGGGCTCCAGGCTCGCCACGCCTAGAGGTATGTCTCTTTATAAATCTATTATAAATTCAGCCAGAGAATTTCTTGCCACTGGATCACCCACATTATACACGTACGACTCTGCAAGGACTCTAAATGCAGTGGATTTTTCCGTCTACAACGGTTTAAATCCAGCAGCTCTATCCATCTCTGAGACAGCCGATCTCAGCTCAGACCATAACCAAAAAATCGGGATATAACCTGTGGCGAGCTACCAAGTGCGTGAAACATCAGTCACATAGGAACGCCCTTATTCGTAGTCCTCAAATTGAATGGCTCTGCACAGAGTCAGAAAAAGCTGAAACGTTCGTGGATGAGCTAGAGAGCCCCATCACACATTCAATCTAGCTGATCCTGGGGAGTTCAGGGAAACAGCTGAGGCCCTATCAAGAAATGATCGGGATCAAAATCCAATCAAGCACATCTCACCAGAAGAGGTTGCGACTCAGATCCCGTGGAAGGCAGTGTGGTTTCTGACACTAATTTATAATTACATGCTGCGGATCTGCCATTTCCCCACACAGTAGAAATGCGCAATGATCACCATGATCGCAAAACACGGAATACCTGAGAGTCTTGCCACGTCATACAGATCGATAAGCCTGTTGCCAACGTTCTCGAAAATATTTGAAAAAATGTTTCTGAGCAGAGTGTTGACAGTAAAGCGCGTCTTAGAAGTCATTCCTGACCATCATTTGGCTTCAGATCGGAGCTCGGCACACCAGAACAACTACAGGGTGGCGCAATAGAATGTGCATTTATTAAGTATAGGTTAAAAAAATAAATACAAAAGGTATAGTTGAAATAAAAGATAGGATGATTAGGTACTTAAATGTAGTTTATTTTTAAAAAATAACATCATCTAAATGACGGCCCTCTCGAAGACGGCACTCCTCTAAACGCGATCGCAGATTTGTGAAAGCTCTTGTCAATAAATCTTGGATGATTGCGGATATTTTCGTTTAGTTGACTGATGTTTCTCGGATTGTTCATGTAGACTTCATGTTTGATTCTCGTCGTTCCAATAACGACAATTTTGTCGGTTTACGAACCCATTCAAGTGGAAATGAACCTCGTCAGAAAAAAGGATGTTGTCAAAAGTGAAAATCG
The DNA here is from genome assembly GCA_035041805.1 of Amiota mariae. NCBI lineage: Eukaryota > Metazoa > Arthropoda > Insecta > Diptera > Drosophilidae > Amiota > Amiota mariae. Next base: position 237,706 of record JAWNKV010000204.1, read on the forward strand.
ACTAAGCATTTCTTCAGCAAATGCCAACCTTGCTCCGAAGTCGGACTCTTTTAATTCCTGTGTTAACTGGAGCTTATAAAAACTTCGTCGCGAAAAAATATGACGCAATATGCACGTTCTATTGCGCCACCCTGTACATCGGGTCGTACAACACGTCCTATCTGCGTTTTAATAGAAACAATATTCCTCCGCAGTCTTCTTAGATGTTAAGCAAACCTTCGATAAGTCCTTAATCTGTGGCAGTTAGAGATATGAAATCCACCACCAGACGCATGAAAGCAGGTGTTCCGCAAGGCAGCGTTCTCGCTCCAGTTCTATACAAACTTTGCAGCTCGGACATGCCGATAATTATTGATGATCAAGCAATCATTGCTACATATGCACACGATACGGCTATAGTCTTCAACTCCGAGTCACCAAATGAAGCGGCGGAAAAAGTAAACTATTACTTAATAAGATTCCATGCCTGGGCCAAGCGCTGGAATATAATGATCAACTCTGGCAAGTCCATTAATTGCACTTTCACCTTAAGAAAAGGTGTCTGTCCAGCTATTAAATATAATGCAAGCATCATTCCACAGAAGGAGCAAAATCAATATTTAGGCCTGATCCTGGATAAACGGCTCACATGGCGTGCACATATTAAAATTGTCACTGCGCGGTGTTACCAAAAGCTGAAGAAGCTAGCTGGCTTCTCCGGCTACCTCCAACATCTCCAGACTACAGGCATGTCAGAACAATGCACTTAGAAGAATCACGGATGCTTCGTGGTTTGTCAGAAACACCACGCTGCACAATGATCTAAAAATCCCAACAGTGTTAGAGACACTGCAGCTCTATAGCAGTCGGCACCTAAAAAAACTTCAGACTCAACCTAATCCATTGGCTTCTGCCTTGTTCCGAAGCCCAACTATAAGGCGAAGGTTAAAAAGACTCTGTCCACATGATTTCCCACTAGGAAGAATCTAATAATTATAATTTAGTCAAGCTCTAAGAAATTTCAGTATTATTTACGTATATAACCATCAAAATGTGTCATTCAGAACAACTGCGATAAACATTAAAATATAGTATTTTAAATAAAAAAAAAAATAAAAATAAAAATCAGCCAAGTGTAAGTCGGACTCGCACTCGGAGGGTTCTGTATCATCGTACAAGATTTAAATGTACGTATCAAGCCCTAAAAATAAAGCCTCCTCTTTCGGTCGAAGCCATAAGTCAATTGGAGTCAACTGTGTTGGTTTTAAGACACAGCCGAAAATGTGAACCGTGTTAGGAGAACCACCACTCTACGAACAGTGATCATTGTCAGAAAGACCAATACGCTCCCTGTAGCACTAGAGGATAGCAGATCAACCCGACCTTAACTGAGCTAAGGTGGTTCTAACACTACGAGGAAATTGCATTTCACTATCTTCAACGGATGGAGGACGGCCTCCTAACACAACAATATTCTGGTGTGACTCTAAAGCGTTTTCAACTGCCCTCCGATCTAATTCATCACGACCAGACTTATAACGACTTCCGACTTGGTATCAGTGCTGTTCCCTAGCGTGATAAACAACATCATGCAAGGAGCTCTGGGGCGTTTCAAAATCCTATGTTCAAGAAAACAACCGACTACATGGTGGGATATAACAACTTTGAGAGCAACTTCAAGATAAAATTTCCTAACAGGATGGAGTGGAAATACAATAGTTTTCAGAGTGACTTTGACTTCCCAATCTTTACGGATAGTTCAAAGATAGAATGTGGTGTAGGTGCAGGGGTGCACTCACCACAATTAAACTTACACCATTGCTTTCGCCTACCTAACGAGGCCACGGTCTTTCAGGCAAAGGTTTTGGCTATTAGAGAGGCATGTCGGCCTGGCCTACCAGGAGCGGCATAATTTAAGACGGAACGCCCAATTGCCTTATACGAAGTGATGAAAATCTCCTTCTCATTTCCTTAGGAAGTTCCTGCTAAGGCCTTAAGCATTTTATTCCTCTTTTTCACACGATTAAAGGTGTTGTGTGCGTGTGTAGAAAATGTTTTTGGATGGGTAGTAGTTGGAACCCTTAAACCTCAACAAAAATTTACAATTCCATTGTGACCTCCTTAGTCCAGGAGGTAAAAATCGTGTTAGTTAATATTGTAGTATTTTTTTAATACTAGGTACAGAATTTCTTATTTGTGTTATGCAAAGCTCAATGCAAATTGGCCATTAGTTCTAAAAAGTAGTACTGTAACAAGTCGTAGTGAATTAAATAAAAATAAAAAAAAAATACAGACCTTTTATTCTTGAAAATATTAGTTGGTAAAGGTCCTAAGTCTAAGATCATTGAATTAAAAACATTGGACTGATCCATCATAACCTCACTCATTATTTCAAAAGTCAACATTTATAAAAACATATGATTTAACTTAAAGAAGTCAATACAGCGTTTTTTGTCTTTGTATTACATTAACATATTAATTATATCAATTTTTTTTTTTTATTATTATTATAGTCAAAACTGCCTATTGCTCCGCACTGTAGCATCGAATTTCATGTAAATATTTATGCTGAATCGGATTTTGTATATCCAATTGGTACAAAGCCGACGACTTCGATGCATTCAAGTAATGGGACCCGAAGTGGATTACATAACGACTACAGTGCTGCTCCTTCATTATCACACATTTCCACTAATTCGCTATCTGGACCTACTAGTTTACCTTCTCATTTAATTTCACCAGAACAACATAATCTGCAAAGCTTGACTTCTGCTACTGGTGGTGCAATGAATAACTTTTTAGCCATGCACAGTCTACAGCAAAATTTTGGCTTTCATTGTTTGCCATCCCAATTTGTGCAACACATTGAAGGAGAGTTTCGAATTAAATATTCTGGCGGCGAGGCTCTAAATATCGGTTACTGTCGCCAATGCGCGATATTAATTAACTTGGAACTTTTACCCAGCATACAGATTACCAGTTGGGATGTTCTACCGGCAGAAGTGTAAGTAGAAAAGGTTTTTGGTGTTTCAACTTATATATTAAAGTCTTTCGTCTTCTGATAGACCTTCCCAATTTTATTTGGTACTGGACATCACCAATCTAACAGCTCAAGAAGTGACACTGAACTACACTGACTGTAAGAGTATCCTTATTGAGGCTAAAGAAAGTTGCCGAGTACCCATTCCAGTGGATCGATGCTCATTAGAGCAAGTGAACGAAGCAAGAGAAGCGGAAAACAGGAGTAATTCTGAAAAAGGCATGTATTTTAAGCAATTTCGGAATTTTTATTTGACGGTTAGTTTTCAGAGATCTATTTACGCACGCAATTAATTTCCTTATCCGATTCAACTAGCAAACTCTGCTCTGAACATATAGCGAACAAAGTGAAATTAAGTTGGCTGTTGACCGGCACAGATACAAAGGGCGTTGCATCACTTCGAGGTATTATTCTAACTCCTGCCATGACGGACCTAACAACTGTCTCACCTTTAGAATGGTGTACGTATAATTTTCATAATTATAAGATTGGACAACTTGATCTTAAAAATATCGCTATTTGGAACAAATAATTTTTAACCGAAAACAATTTATTTTTAACATAGATATGTATATATAGCTAATATCTATCGACAGTTGTCCAGTCTATTTTAAATTATTAAACTGTAAATTCTATCAACTTATCCCAGTTATTTGGTGATTGTAGCTGTATTATTTCAGAATTTACCAGTACAGTCCCATTCTGAAATTATTTGCACTGTCGGCCAAAGTGCAATTCTCAATATTGTTTTGTGTAATCTATCGTTGCAAACACTGAAAAACTTAGAGTTGATAATTAAGTTTTATCAGGACTATTTGAACGGGATGGAAAACTATAATCTTGAAACACGCGTCGCTGTATCAGGACCAAATAGGTATTAAGTATTGTTGCCTCTTTATTATTATTAATATCTAACATCGTCCTTACAGACAATGCATACCAATGCTTCAAAAATATAAGAAGTATCGCCATGAATGCTCTGTGGTATTTTTTACACCAGGTCGTTTTAAGGTTAGCATTGAATGTCATTTTAAACCGATTACAAACTCTTCACAATGCTCCTGGCTTGCTACAAACATCAATTGTCAATTAGGTATACAACAAAATAATTTATCAATAGACATGGATAAACAGCAACAGCATATATGGAAATTAATACCACCTATTGAATTGACTGTTATTGAATAGTAAATCCTCGGATTTAACTAATACTTTCCCAAAATTGCGTATTGACTTTGATTTAAAGATCATGGGTTAGGAGATAGAAATAATAATCCATAGCCACTAATAACACTAAAAGCTTTTTTAATGCATACATCTCCCAATATTCAATTTAATAACATAGTTTAAATCGTATGCTTGATTTGTTCTTTACCCTTATAATAGATTGTTTATGTACTATCAAAAAAAAAAAACTAATAATTAATTAATTTTAAGCTCAACTTTAATTGAACAAAGTGTGAGAAAATTCAATTATGCAATTGAAAATTTTTAAATAATAAATTGTCTATATTTCAAGAAAGCTATGGAAATCATAAATTTATTGCGAAGCACATGTGTGTTCATACGGACATTGAACTCTAAACAAAGTTTCTTGGGGAGATAAGTTCTTATGTTTGCTAGTAGCGTGAATGTTAATATTGTTTTGCTTAGATGATAGTAACGCATTTAAAGATACATCGGATCCAAAAAGAATATTTACAAGTGATACTCATAAAAGTCACGACTGAAGCCGCCATCTATTGACGCTAATCAAGGGATTTCTTTTTAATTATGTATTTATTTAAATAAAATTAACAAGCAATTTAAATACTTGAATTAACAAAAGTTATAATTTGGTCGTCGCATCACTGGAGAATGGCTTTGACGTATTTGGCTTTTTTTTTTTGTGTTCAAAAGTGCAAACCGACCGGAAAAGTCGGAAAATCTTATTAAAAATGAAAGCTTATTACAATAGCTTATGTTTGAAGTAAAGCTTTATTTATATTTATTTATATTCTGTCTATTGCTTGTAGCATGTCCAAGCTAAGACGCAAACATATGTTTCACAAAGATGACATCATTGGTAGCGAGATGTCCAGTGATTCAACAAACATGGTTGTGAAGGCCTTGTAAAAAGTAAGGCTAGAATAAACGCAGAGTGAAAGAAAGAAAATGTGTGTCTCTCTCAAAGCAAGCACAACGATCGATACGTTTGTGAAGCACTTCGAAAGAAAGCAGCAATAGGTACGAGACGGACGTATGTGAACAGTGAAACATTCGCTGTAGTCACACAACGATGCGTATCATGAAAAAACCAAATCTTCATGAAAATCAGTAAAAGAAGGCTATGCCGAAGTTGTAATACTCTTTACACCAATCCTAGTGGTCCGAGGGTCTTGAAATTTAGTTGGTTGGTGAATATGGATCAGACATAGTGTCCAAATTTCAAGTTGAAAGTACAAAAAACAAAAGTTTTTCTAATAAGAACAAGTTTGCCATCTTATTGGTAGTTTGGTACCAGCGGTTAACTAAATCCCCAATTTCTACGAATTTATTTTACTTCCGAAAAAGAACAGTTGTCTTTACTCCAAAGTTGCTTTGGTATCATGAAACCGATATGATGGGTTTCATGTTCGAATCGGAAGTTGTGTTGGTTTTTGGTGCCATGAAACCGATTTCTTGGGTTTTCTCTCGGAAATAAATTAAAGAAGTCGTTAGCATTCGGAATTTATTTCCGATTTTGATTTGTTCTGTGTGTTTGTATATTGAATGAAATGTAAGTAAATTAATGGTTTATTATTATTAAATTATTATTACTTTTTATTATACAAAAAAATTAGTAACATATTATATTATTAACTATCTGAGACATGATATAGATGAGGCAATTGCACAGTCCGTACCCAGGAAGCAAAATAAACAACTTATCCGAAATCTACCAGTTAATATTATCAATCTAATCTCAAACAGAAGACAGACTTTGGATTAGCAGTAGGCAACCAATTTTTAAAGCTAGGGTTAATTACTCAAACCGTGAAATCCGGCACAATATGTTTGAACTGAATAATGTTAGCTGGAACCACAAGCTGTCTAAACTTAAAAGTAACGATAAGCCCTTTTGGAATACAACAAAAACTATTAAAAACAAAAATGGTACATTCCACGCTTTCGCTATAACGATCAAAATTTCTCGACTGGAAACGATAAGGTTAACCTTCTAGCAGACGTTTTTGAACTGAAACACGATTTAACTGAGGATTACTATAATTCTGAAACCTCAAGAAATTTAACTGTGTGACCTGCGATTCCAAGAAATTAGCACAATTGATTCTCCTCTAACAGTATGTGAAGTTCGAGACATCATTAAGTCCTTAAAAAATAACAAATTCCCCTGGTTATGACCAAATTCCAAATATCTGCCTTAAAACCTGATTCACCAGAAAACTATCGACCAATCAGTATGCTGAGTGGATTCTCTAAAATTTTAGAACGAATAATTAAAAACATATTACATCGTCATTTAGAGGATAACAATATACTGCCAGCTGCACAATTTGGTTTCAGACCTCTTTTTAACTGCATCCTAATCTTTTAGACAAACTAACCAATTTTGTGAAAAAATAACTCAATCTTAAAAAATCAGTTGGAATATAACTTTAAATGTTTAAGCCGCTTTTGATACGGTATGGCATAACGGTATGATCCATAAACCCAACAACTTACTTCACTAACACAATCCAAAGTTTCCTATCTGACAGATTCTTTCACGTCTCCATAGATGGATTTTAATCTGTTAGAAAATTGATATGTGCTGATATCCTTCGTGGTTCTGTACTATGGCCTGTCTTATATAATATATATACACATGACATTACAATGTTTGAAGGCTGCATAACATCAATTTTTGCAGATGACACGGCTTTATACTGCTCAGGTGAGTCCTGCCATGCGATCCTTAACAAACTTCAGAGTGCACTCATTTCCCAATCTAGTTTTTTCTTCACTAAGAAGAGAAACCAATGTTTTCTACCCAATTCTGAATTTCAACAAAATGGTTGTAGCATCAAATGGAAGAATTCTATCCGATACCTTGGACTCTTTCTCGACAAGAAGCTTATATTCAAAGAGCACATAGATAAAACCATCGATAAGGTCAATAAAACCGTTTCCATCCTTTATCCTTTTATTAACCGCAGATCCCAGCTATCAATCCGAAATAAATGAATCATATCTGTGTTAACAAGTCAGAGAAGCTTATATCGAAAATTGAGTGAATTGAGTTTGAACCCTATTATTATTAACCGCTTCAATACACGTATTTTGGCAAAAAAAATTTCTAAAAATATGTTATAGAATCATAGTTATATATAGTTTACCCTGACCACTAGAAATTCGTACACCTACGATTTTTCACAAATCCAATTTTCAAACTCTTTTTAAACAATTATTGGAATAAATAAACTAAATAATTTTTATGCTTGTTAGAAAGGTTGTGAAATATACTTTTATAAAAATATTTTACAAATTTATTTAGCATGTATTTTATTTTGTATAATTTTTTTTGTGTAGCATCTTATAAATATGAAATGAATCCAAACAGAAATTACTTTACACAAAATGGGCAATATCTCAAAACAATGATTTTCGACATAAGCTACTCTGACTTGCTTACACAGATATTTAAAATGATTCTTGCATCCATAATGCTGTTTGGATCAGAAATTTGGGGGCCCTGCGCGCAAACGCATGGGAATAAACTACAAGTTGCACACAACAAAATATTAACCAAGTTTGAGTCGGACTCGCACACGGATGGTTCCGTACCGTCGTACAAGATTTTTTGCTTAAAATATTATTATTATGTGCATATTTAACAGCCTAAAAGTATACTACAATTAACAACTTAAAAGTATACAAAAAAAAAAAAAAAATTAAACAAAAGGTTAAATTAATAGTGGCTTTACAGTGGCTCGAATCACGAAGATTCGGTTTTGTGGTTTACCGTGGTATTTTAGTATCACGAACAGCTGTTGTTTGTTTTGATTATACATACAAATGGCACGTTGTGGCTAATTGTGATAATTAAAATGGACATTTTGTGAAAAATATATGATTGAGAACAATTTGGAGTGTATGCAAATAATACTTGCAGCTTCCTTTTTCATTACTGCTACTCATTTTATTAATATTTAAAGAAAAAAATACAATTTAAAATTTTCTTCAAATTGTTTTGTGCAATGATCAGCTGTTTTATGTGGGGCGCGCAAAAAAACGAAGATGAAGACACATGACAATCACAAAATACGACGAAATAATGAAAATGCTGCCAACCTACATGGAAGAATTGCCCAGCCCTGTTAAGACTAACCATTCAAAAAATCCGAATCTTTGCGAATCTATTTAAGATTAGCATCTCACAATCGAATCTCTCTACAACAACAACCCCTCATTTTTGTCATTTTCTATGTTGTTGTTGTCAAATGAAACTCGAATCATTATCGCATCTTCATAGATTCGAATCTTCGCTCACTGTAAAGCCACTATAAAGAACAATTTTTTAGTATTTGTCGTTCTACACCCAAGTGAATTACACACTCTGTGAAAATTTCAACTCTCTACCTATTACGGTTCATGAGATAGAGCAGGAGTCAGACGGACGGACAACGTAAGCTTAGTAATAAGGTCCCGTTAGCTCCCTACGGCTACGGAACCCTAAGAACCCTAAAAATGATTCTCAATCTCCCATTTTTCTTTTCAGATACTCGACTGCATGTTACAGCCGATGTTAGGTCGATAGATAATTAAATCTGTAAATAATTTCATACTTAAGAAATCGTATATTTCACATATTGTGAGTTGACTGGTACTTTATATTAACTCTCAATCGAGTCGTATTAAGTACCAGTCATGCATTGTAACTGTAGATCTAGGTATAAGTTACTTAGTAAGTTTTTTGTGTGTGCCATTTTCCTTAATTATCCCATTAACGCCCTTGTATGATATATCATACGCAAAAGGAGTTATTTTCAAAAAATTATAATAAATTAACGAATATGTGAAAGTTCTATCTGGTTGTTGTCTTGGCTCAAAAAAAGCTCGTTCGTATGTAGAAAACTCCTTGTTTACGTTTTTAGCGCGCGTTTTTTTTTTTTACCACGTTTTCTCGAAATTACAAAATATGGCACGCATGTAAGTCTTGTTAATTATAATTAAAAAACTGTTGGTGGAAAGTGGAAATCTTGGTTTTAGTATAGTTAAATATCAGAATTATCCGATGCATATCTAGTTTCAAAATTTTAATCGGTGAAAATTCTTTTTTTTACGTGCAAAAAGTGACGTATGATAATATCATACATAGACAGTAGAAGAGGATAAAATATTGTGTTTACGTTTTTTGATCTATTTTAGACAAGCAACAACGGAGCAAATTGTAAACTGGTTGGAGGATCTGGATGACGACGAGGACCAAGAAATAATACAGAAAATAGATGAAACTTGGTTCGTTGAAATATATTTATTGCCACCAGAGGAAGGTGACGCTTCTGACAGCGATGAAGATGAAGATGCTGATTGGAGCTGTTGCAGCGTGGAGTGTCAGGTAATAGGTAATACACTGCTGGATGAGCGCAACCTGCTTGCCACCAGCCATGTTCAAAATAAAAAAAGCTGAAGCAAATGTTCGCCGCGCTTGGAAAAAATTAGAGTTGGATCCTACAGACTATACACCACCAACAGTCATTTTCAGTAGACGAGTCAATGGAACCCTACTATGCAAACATTCGTGTAAGCAGTTTATACGAGGAAAGCCTATTCGGTTTAGTTATAAAATATGGTGTCTAACTACCAGCGAAGGTTATCTGCTTAACTTTAACCTATACAGCGGAAAACGCAATTGTAAATCAGCCGAGCCTTTAGGATTTTCAGTTACTAAATATTTATGTGAGAACGTAATAACAGAAGGTTGCACTGTGTATTTAGATAATTACTTTAACAGTTTCAAGCTATTAGATAGTTTTGAAAAAGATAAATAACTATAATAGGTACCATTCCATCGACCAACAGCGCGCTGTTTACCGTATGCGAATACGGTCAAAAAGTTTGATAGCATCCAGCATTTTGTGAATTATTCAGTAACTCAGCACCGTTGCAGAGAGTATGGCAAATGCACATAGTACATATGTACGAAATGCAATATTGGACTTTATCCAAATGGTTGTTTTTATAACTACCACCAACCTAAATACAAATAATATGTATTTGATATATGGTTTCTTTAGTTTATAAGTTAGAGATGAAAATGAAAGAGCCAAAATAATGAAGATCTCATATATTCGCAATCAAAACAAGTTAATTTTTTAAGCTCATTATTATTTTGTAACACTTTATATTAGCGCAATAAATAATAAGATTGACCACAACTAATAAATAGATTAAAATTTTGTCAAAATTAAAAAAAAAAAAAAAAAAAAAAATTAAAAACCCCCTACCGACTATGTATGATATATCATACGTCCTGTAACCTCTAAACATTTGTAAGTAAAAGTCTGGGAAAAATATATGTTTGCTTGACGAGTTAAAAAAGCGCATTCTGAATGTTTCAACGCTATACCCCTCAATCTAGGTGCATTAATGGGTTAATCTATTTAGGTATTATATTACAATATAATTATAAATTTTTCATCTGTAAAGATAGAAAATAAGTTCTAAAACCATAAATATAGTGGTAGCTTTAAGCGATAATTGTTTATTTTTGGGCAATAAATAAAATTATTAAAGAAAAAAATTTTATATGAAAAAATGAAATAATAAATCAGCCAAGTGTGAGTCGGACTCACACACGGAGGGTTCCGTACCATCGTACAAGATATTTTGCTTAAAATATTAAATTATGTGGATATTTAACAGCCTAAAAGTATACTACAATTACAGCTTAAAAGTGTACTACAAAAAACAAAAATTTGTTAAACAAAAGGTTAAATTAAAGAACAATGCTTCTAAAAATGTATTATATTAGTATTTGTCGTTCTACACACAAGTGAATTATACACTTTGTGAAAATTTCAACTCTTTTACCTATTACCGTTCATGAGATAGAGCAGGAGTCGGACGGACGGACATCGTAAGCTTAGTAATAAGGTCCCGTTAGCTCTCTATGGGTACGGAACCCTAAAAAACGACACAAAAATAAAATAAACAACAACAACAAATTAATAAGGAAATGTTTTTTTATAACTTTTTCGCAAATAACCAATTACATAAAACATTTATATGGTTGTAGTATCTCTGAAGCTTCATGTGCCGAAAAAGAGTACTAGAGTCAAGGATTCTGATCCACTTCTCCTATCAGTCTGCAAAAGGCATTTCGCTTGCTCCTGCAGATCTCCTTGCTTAGTAGAGACTTCTTGTGCCTAAATTCGTCGAGGAAGAGAAGAGTATCCTGAGAAGCAGGATTCGTCCTTCTGCTGTGCTGGAATCTTCTCCGTAGTTAATGGCACTGCGAGCTAAGTTCCGCTATTTCATCAGTCCACCAGTATTTAGGTTTCCTGCCATTGCTTCTAGCCTTCCTAGGCATAGAGCCATCGCACATCCTTGTGAGACTCTGCATAAGTTGCCCTGATTGCTGACTCGCATTACCAGGCGCTACTTCAAACTCGGAGATAAACAAGTCCAGAGTTTCCTTATCCAGATTCCAAGCTTTCCAAGCGATACCCAGAGCGCGCTTCCTCAATCTCAATCTTGATATAGTAAACCTTGCTTGAGGGGAAATACAAATTTGTATCGCAAGGTGATCACTATGGGTGTAGACATCTGCAACCTCCCATTTTATAGCACTGGCAATCGATGTGCTACAGAAGGTGGGATCTATTGCCAAACTGCCTCTCCCGTTGTCAAACGTGATTGAGTTGTCCCTATTAAGTAGAACCATGTCCAGCGATGCAAATGCTTCCAAAACAGCCCTTCCACGCCTATTGGTGCTAGTACAACCCCATTCCACCGCCCATGCGTTCAAGTCACCGGCGATTATGAGTGGGGATCTAGGCCTCGCAGCACTAACCAGTCTATCCAGGAAGTCATCAAATGAATCATGACTGACGTTTGGCGATGTGTAGCAGCTGCAAAAATACGAGCAGGGATGCTCAAAGGAAGCATTGCCTTGTAACCAGATAACCGCTTTGCCACTAGCATCCTGCGTCCACACATTTAAGTCTTCCTTCGGCCTATGCAACTCACTCAATAGTAGTACATCAGCCTTCCTGTCTATGGCTGTTTGAGAGAGTAAGTCCTGCGCTGCACTGCACCTATTTAGATTAAGCTGCAGACATTTAATCATGCCTAGCTTTCAGATCACGAATGGCCTTCTTAAAGGCTTCACACTTGTAACTCCCAGAAGCATGTGTATTCTTACCTTCCGGGCAAATAAGACAAGTGGGATTCTCCCGACATGTCTTTGCAACATGTCCTTCAGCTCCGCATCTCAGGCATAATTTTGAGCGGTCCGCACTATTCTTGCATCTTCTCGCAATGTGGCCATACTCTAAGCACTTGAAGCACCTTGTGAGACTTATATGTTGTCTCAGACGACAACGAACCCAACCCACCTTCAACGATCCCGCCTTAAGCAGTGATTCTGCCTGCTTGACCGGTAAGGGTATATTTGCTGTCTTCGTCCCATCTCTAGCAAATCTCATTGCTTTAATGGCAATGCTGCTGGGCTTGGTTGCAGGAAATTGCCTGGTAATTTCTGCCCTCAATTCTTCTGCCTCTGTTACTTCATCCAGATCACGGAATTCTACGACTTCTAGCTGGGAAAGCGATTTCACTGTTGCACAGCTCTGCAGGGCTTCCTTAATCTCCTCCTTTACTTTCAGGGGATGGTCGCTGCGTTTCCGTCTTCTTCTTCCGCTTCTTCCGATGCTCAGCTACTTGCCATTTATTTTCCTTTGGCTTAGGATTTTCATCTGCAACCCTCAATGTACACGTGCTGCTATCAGGATTATTATTTATACCTGATATCTTTACAAAGGATGCATCCTACTTCGCTATATTTACGTTAACCGCGCGCTTCACCTGTGCTCTCCCATCTGTCTGTACACCGACCGTGGCGACGCTCACTGCTAGCCGGATAGGATGCAACTTTTTGTTAACCTCGTCTCTGTGAATATTTATTGCCGTAGCTAATAGCTCTCTCATCTCGTTGTTAACGTGCCGCTGCTTCTCCATCATCACAGCAAGCTGCTCCAATTTCCTCATTGCGCTTGATGTATGCGGTTCCTCCGGATAATCTTCGTCCACTTGCCTACTGTTATCAGCCGTCGTCTTTCTTGGCTGGGGTGATTTCGACTTAGACGAGCTAGCAGAAACTGAAATAGGCTCATCTAATGCAACACCACCTCTTTCTCCTTCACTTCTGCATCCTCATTCGCTTGTGCCGACGGCGTATTCTCCACTGCGGCATTTGTGATTACCACCTCTGGTACAATTTCTGATCCTACTTTGAAAGGAGAGGGCACTTCATTTGAGCAGGATACTTCCCACGGGATCTTTTGTGGATCTTCGGCCTTTCTAGGAGGCGAGCGGCACATCTTGCTGCTCCGCCTGAAGGCCAAATCTCCAGATAAACTTGTAGCTTTGTCCGCTGCGGCAACCAAGTTGGCCATTGCCGTAGTGGTATTCTTCCCGGAAAAATTCGACATTTCTTGATTTGGTTTGCCAGCGCATCGTGTGCAGGGGGGCGGGCCGTTATAGTCAGGAACGGGTATACCCTTGGGACAGAGTCCTTACCCCAGTTCTCTGAGGCCTGACCTACGCTTTACCAGTCCCGGAATACGCGGACGGACTGGAGCTCGCCCGGGGCAACGCAGCTTACTGAACTGCGTCCAATGTACACTCCCTGACCAGGGTCCAAAGTGGCTGGTTTCTGACCCACGTCACGCCTGCCGAATATATCCTCAGTGTATGCTAAACATCTTGGAGGGCAGTGAAAAGGTTTTGTCGTCTCTAAACTCAGTTTCTTTTCGCTCCTTACTGCCGGTTCTGTGGGCCGCTGTGGTTTTACGTAGTAGTCCTCAAATAATCTTACAAATTTTTCTTGAACTTCATAATTAAGGCTTTCATTTAAACATAACTTTTCATTTTCTTGGACATATTCAAAGCCAAAATATCTTTCTCAAAACAATCATTTGTTCTTTCTTTTGCTAGCATATCTTTTTTAAAATAATCATTTTTTCTTTGCTCACATTTCTCGCATTGTTGTTCTTACTTTTTTTTTATTATTACTATCTATTTGGAATGTTAACTTCATGTTTGATAATTTCATAAAATCTCTACCTAGCACAACATTATAACTCATAGTTTCGTTGGGCACCACGATCAGACTAAAACAAATCCTTTTATTATTTAATAAAACATAGTATGAGATTTTTCTAAAAGTTTTTAACTTGCTTTTATTTAAACCAAAGAAAACTTCTTTTACTTCTTCATATTTTGTATCATATTGTAAACAAGAAACTTTAATAAAGCTGATTGGGCTCCCCAAATCTAAGAGGCATTCTGTTGAAAGATATTTATGATGACAATTTTTAAAACGAATATTAAAATATCTTACGTATTCATCTGTTGTGGTTTTACATGGAGTTTTACGCTCTGGGCACGATGCAACTTGATGTTGTTGACTTCCGCATCCAAAACAAGCACAGACTTCCCTTATCTATTTCTGGCATTTGGTTGCAAAATGACCCATTGAGTTGCAGTTGAAGCATCTAACGGTTGGGCTGTTGGACATCGAGCGTACCTCTGAGCTTCTGACGACAGATCCACTTTTAGTTGTTGTAGTCTTGTTTGGCAGTTCCACTTTAGAAAAAGCGCGAAGAAGCTGTGCTGGGCTTGTGAAACATTGCACAAGTGCTTGTGTACGCAACTAGTCATTCGATATTCCATCAACAATGTTGTTGACCAATTCGTCTTCCTCAATTTGTATGTTAGCAGCTAGCAACATCTTGTCGTTGAAGTATGTAGTAAACTTCTCACCAGTTTGCCATTTGCGAGATTCAAACTTTCGTCGTAGGAACATTTTATCTTCTCTTTTGTCAAACATTTCTGTCATTTGTCGCAACATCTCTGAGATATGCATTGTACAATATTGGGCGTTTGAATGCAGCCAGGTCTTTGCTTGCCCTTTTAGCTTGCACATGAGAAGCATACGCAACATGTTGTCGTTAAGCTTATAAACATCAGCGACACTTTGCAGTTGTGCGATCCGCACCTTAAAGCCATTGTTGCCACAGTACTCTGGCAACTAGTCTTTGACAATGTTAAGATTTATGTTGGTAGCATCATCATTTTCTTTTTTGTCAACTTTTAATGGTGATATATTAGAAGCGTTCCTCTCTAGCAACATTTCTCTCTTTAGCATTTCGTTTTCTCTTTCCATTAATCTCACCTGTAGTAACAAAAGTTCGATCTCTTTTTCTTGTAGTGAGTTATTGTCGCGATGGCATACATTGACACAACCGTTTTTGTTGTTGCGACCGAGTGCTTCGACCGCATTGCTTTTGTCATGTACGACGCTCTCTTGTTCTCTTTGCTTGCTGCTGTCGTTGTTGTTTATATTGTCTTTATGGGTTTGATCTCCTTCGTTGTCTTCATTATCATCGCCATCATCGTCGTTTTGCTGCTGTTGTTGTTGTCCGTAATGCTCGTCTTCCTGGCGCCTGTTGTCGTCGTCGTACTTGCTGTGGCCGTTATTTTTCTGCTGTGTGGCTTGGTCTTCTTTTAAGTGTCTTAAGGCGGATTTTATGATGATTGCATCTTCTCCATGCATGCGATTATCATCCGGGTTATTGACTGTGTGAATCTCTTATCCATACAGTTTGAGGTAAGTCCGTTGGCAGAAGTGTGTGCAGAGATTAGCATGATGTCTATGTTGTTAGACACCAAGAAAATCTGTAACCCATTTCTCAGCTGCAGCAGGCCGTCAGCGTACCAGATCGCTATCTTCAGTTGTTGGATAGTCATTGTGTAGGTACTATGGCAAGGATTGCGTTTAATATCGTCATTTACATTTCCATAAACTTGTCGAGTTTGGATATCAATTTATCGAATCGAGCATCACTAGACTTAGTCGCTGGGTTGTGATCTGTGATTGGGTGGTGATTTTCTCGGTGTCTGGACCAGGAACGATGTTGTTGTGACGGTTGTGGCAGTTATTTTGTTTGCTGAATTTCTGTTGGCTATATATGCGGTTGATTCTTCTGTATTTGTGACGGTTGTCTCATCTGCGCTAGTTGAGTAGCTTATTGTTGTTGCTTGCGTTGCTGTTTCTGTTGTTGATATAGTCGTTGCTGGGCAGATTGGTGATGTTATTGCACAACATCGGCGTATGTGCCTATATTGTGAGTTGGTGCCAAAGGAGCAGCATAAGCAGAATGGGTATGAGTTCGCCTCGAATCGGCTGTGGGTGTTCTTTTGGCGAGCGTCTCCTTGTATGTATATGTGCACTCTCGATAATTGATCGTGTGGGATTCGTTACACAAAGCACGCTTCGCCTCTTCTGTCGGGAGCTTTGTGCAAGAAGTGGTGGCATGATTGTTACCACATTTAGCACACCTAAACTGCTTCCTGCAAAATCGTTTAGTGTGGCAAAATTCCTGGCAGCGATGACATTGTGGGATATCAGAATGTTGATGGGCTCAATGTCGTCTGAAAATATATTGATTGGCTGTTTGCTGATTCGACCAATCGAATTATGTGTATTTTATATTATGTTCGAGCTTGGCCAATTCCTTTTCAATATTATCCTTGGGGGTGGTGTGGTGTACTCGTCTTATCACTATTGAATAATTACGCTCTTCTTTAAACTAATAGGTATGATAGGTCACTTCAAGTTCATCTAGGAGTTTAGTGATCTCACGGAACGATTGTGTTGTGGTAGGCATGACTCTAATTTCCCCCTTGCTCATTGTTTTAACAACATATGAGTTTCGGTTAGTAACTGAATCCAGTGCTCTCAAGAGACTGTTTATTTTGGATACCCCAACTATGAAAATTGGGGGAGGTTCAGGGGAATTCTGGATCGTTTGTGCCTGTGACACTGTCGCTGTCCTTCGGTAACGTTATATTTGGCACATCGAAAGTTACCGTGTCGACTGAAGAACTCTGATCTTTGCTAGTCTCATCAAATAGGGCATTTTTTTTTCAGCCACCTATCGTTTCTCAACAGCAAACAGCCTATAAACTTTGGCCGTACTTGAATACCCGACCATCCAGTATTCCTTCCCTTGGCTTGAAAATTGCTCTTATGATGTCCTTTGTCGAGTGCAACTGCAACAGAACCAAAAACTTTTTAGATGACTTATACATGGCTTCTTACCTGTCCATGATTATATTGTTGTCATATTCGGCAACGCATTCGTGGGAGATCGATTTCGAAAATATACCGCAATATTGATTGCTTCAGCCCACAAAGACTCGCCAAGTCCCGACTGTACCAGCATACATCTTGCCATCTCAACCAATTTTCTGTTTGCTCTGTCCACGACGCCGTTATGTTGTGGTGAATACGCAACTGTTAGTTGCGTACCAATACCATTTTCCTTGAAAAATGAAGTGAATGTCTTATTAACATATTCACCCCCGTTGTCACCACGAACGCATTTTATTTTTCTTCTGGTTTGGCACTCCACAAGTCTTTTGAATTCGACAAACACCTCCTCTTTGCTTTTCAAAAAATTGACGAAAATACACCTTGACTTATCATCAATAGACGTTAAGAAATACTTTGAACCTCTAAGCGATCTGGTTTCAAAAGGACCACACACATCCGTGTGCACCAGCTCAAGCAAGTCATTCGCCTTGCTTACCTTACACGTCTTGCTTACCATCTTCAGCGGAAAAACAATATTCTCCATCCCGCGAACCATTTGTTTATTGACAATGTTCGTCAAACTGCCGTAGTTTATATGACCATATCTTTGATGCCATACTTTCTCATTAACAGCAACCGCAGCACAACATTTGTTTGATTTGCTTTCGAACATGTACAAGTTTCCATTTTTTGGTACTTTCAAAATGAACTCGTTCTTTTGTACGACTTTTGCATATTTGTCCTCAAAATGCACACACAACCATTTTCTACAGCTCGACTTACTGACATGAAATTTCAGCGTGAACAACTCTGTCTGTGGCGTAACTACGCTTTTTCCTTCTGCGAGTAAATGTCCGTCGCCAAATAATCCAATTAGCTCTGAATGTTCTTCAAATTTAATGAACAACTCTTTCTCACAGCACATGTGACTAGTTGCGCCACTGTCCAGACACCACTGTAAGCGATCAAAACTTTTTGCGTCTAAAGCGCCCAGCAAACTACATTGCTTTTGTTTCGCTCCTGTATTTTCATGTTAATTTTTTGCTGTGCAAATCGCTTTTATATGCCCGCGCCTTCCACATCGGTAGCACACAATATTAAGCTGGAAGTAAACAAACGACTTCAACGATAAGCTGCAATGTCGACAAACGCACCATTACAGCTTCAAGGTACAAAAATGACGTCGAGGTACACAAACGACTTCAGCGTTATTGACTTCAGTAAACAAAAATAATATAAAAAGACTAACTTTGGTCGCCGAACTTGTATACTGTAAGGTTTGGGTGCTACAGGTCGGACAAAGTATCCAAATTTCAAGTCGATTGCACAAAAAACAAAAAAGTTTTTCTAATAAGGTACCCCCTAGTGGATCGATTCGCCTGAGTCCGACAAATATACTGCGTATGGTAAAAAGAAAGCTCCGTGTAAAATTTCAGCTCTCTAGCTCAAAAACTGAGGGACTTGTTTGCATACATTCAGACAGACGGACCTGGCCAGATCAACTCGACTTGTCGCGCTGATCAAGAATATATGTATATACTTTATGGGGTCTCCGATGTCTCCTTCTGTGTGTTACAAACTTCATGACAAACTTATAATACTATTCACTGCGTGAAGAGTATAATGAAAGTGTTCTGTTTAAAAAATTATAAAATAAATAAATAATCAATATAATGAAATAATAAGTGTGAGTCGGACTCACACACGGAAGGTTCCGTACCATCGTACAAGATTTTGTGCTTAAAATATTAAATTATGTGGATATTTAACAGCTTAAAAGTATACTACAATTAACAGCTTAAAAGTAAGCTAAAAAAAAAATTGTTAAACAAAAGATTAAATTAAAGAACAATGCTTCTAAAAATGTGTATTTTTAGTATTTGTCGTTCTACACACAAGTGAATTACACACTCTGTGAAAATTTCAACTCTCTGCCTATTACGTTTCATGAGATACATATATTAATATGTACATATACTCGTATAACAACATTTTCAATTCATAGTTAAGTAAGTTAGGAAATATCTAAATTCAATTCATTTCATTTATTCATATTAAGTTGGTATGTAAATACAGAGGCAGTTGCTTGGGGTTTAACATTAAAACAAAAACACTGGTCAACAACATTTTTGTTGCATGAAATTTTAGTGGATATGTACTAATTCGAGGTTGCTGATTTCGAATCTGCACTTAGTTTTTGTATTACCTCTAGTTTTTGAGATACAGCTATTATCTTCTTTCTTACATTTGTGTACATTATTACACTACTACTAAAAAACAAAAATATATTAAATTGAATAATTGGAACAATAATAGAAAGTAAGATCTCTCCTCATAATTCAAAAAGTTTACAACAAATTTTATTTATTTAAACTAAAAATTTCATAACGTAAATAGATCATGGAACAAGTAATCAACGTAATAACCGAAGGACAAAAAGTAGCACTAAAGATGACGGAGATTAAGTATCTAACGCTATTTGATAGAAAAAATAATATCAGCTTAGCGGCATTTATCCAAAGCATGGAATACTACCTCAGCCATATAGGAGATGAAGAAAACACGCATGCAGCGATAAATACAATATATATGGAGAAGATCCAAGGACAAGCAAAAACAGCATTTCTTCATTTACGAAACTATGATGTTTGGAACATCATCAAGGAGACCCTAAGACGCAGATATCGCCCTGATATACGACCAGAGGAATTATTTGAAAAAATAAGTTTAGTGAAAGTCAAAAATGTTAGTGACCTCATTGAAAAAATGCAGTCACTCAAGAATAAGGCAGATGAATTAAGAATATATTATCAGAATAAATTACAGATAGAGTTGTCAGGTATGGAGTCCTTAATTATCAATAAGATAAAACGAATGACCCAGGGAACATGAAGGAGTTACATTCCGTTTATTTTGGAAATAATTGTATAAAAAGCGAATACCGTATTTTGGAAAATAAAAATTTCAGAAATCCAACTAACAACAGTATTAACAACAATAGTAATAAAATCTCAAGCAACAACCAAATTATTATACCTATAATCCTGGACAGCAACAACAGAACTATAACAATACTTCAGGACAGCAACGATATTACTATAACAATAATTCAGTACAACAAAGATATAAATATAACAGTAATTCTGGACAACAACGACAGGATTACAATAATAACTTTGGACAACAACGACAGAATTCTAATAATATACCCAGAGAAATTGATAATGAAGAAATAAGTCCAAATAATACATATGATCAAAATATACAAGAAGAACTCAATGTATCCATGTTATAATCAAATATAATTGATCACGATCAACCACAAATTTCTTATGAAGTGAATGATTTTTTTATAAATTAACCTCAGAATATAGCAAAACCCCAATAATAAAGATATCTTTAAAAAATAAAGAATATTTAGCGCTGGTCGATACTGGTGCTATTAACTGAAGCATTGACAGTGATAAAAAAAAATTTTAAGACATGCTATTAATCCAGTTGTTTTTTCAACTATTAATAAACAAGACCATTTTATAGAAGAAATACATACATGTCCTAAAGAATTCAATATTAATGAAAAAACCTTATGTAGATGGAAAGTCGCTCCATTTAGTTCAGATAGAAAATATCAGTTTATAATAGGAACCGATATACTCCTTTATTTACAGGCTAAAATTGATATTGAAAATAATCAAATTATTTACAAAAATTCAATAATATAGTACAATTCGAAGAACACCCTTTCGATAGAATAACTGTTTTAGAATTAAGAACAGCAAAATTTTATAGATATCCTCAAAAATACCAAAAGGAAGTCAGAACCCAAATTGCCAATATGAAAAAACCCATTGATAGTTATACCAAAGAAATAAGATAGCTTAGGAAAACAAAAATACTGGTTAGTAGTGGATTATCGCAAATTAAATGAAACAACAATTGACGATAAGTTTCCACTACCTAATATTGATTCCATACTAGATAAATAAGGTAAAGCTCAATACTTCACAACTCTCGATTTAGCTAAAGGTTATCATCAAATCGTAGTCAAAGAGGAAGACAGATGCAAAACAGCATTTGTAACTCCTCATGGCCTATACGAATTTGTAAGAATTCCTTTTGGGTTAAAAAACAGCCCAGCTAGATTCCAACGTCTTATGAACGACGTATTGAGCGATTACATCAATAAAACTTGTATAGTTTACCTGGACGATATTTTAACATTTAGTGTATTCTAACCAGAACATATCAAAGAGATTTACGATGCTTTAAGAACTCATAATTTAAAAATATAAGTAGTGTTCAGCGCAGCAGATGTCATGTTCAGCGCAGCAGCTGTTTTAGCAAAGCTTTTTTATTATTTTTCTCTTATACTCATAATTCCATTATGTATATGATTTCTTATCACTTTTTCTTGCTTATACATATGCTGTTTGTATTATAATTCCTTATGTTTAGTCTTACTCAAAACATTGACCATGCCGTGCGCGAAATAAAACTACTTTCATACAGTGCTTACAAAACTGCAATAAGTTTCATTTCTTCTGATTTTACTTCTGCATATGCTTCTGAAAAAAACGTAAGTCGTATGAGTTAGGAATAAAGGATAGGTAATATACTTTTCGACTTAATAATTTAAATGTCTTTCCATCCCTATTTTATCTTAATCATCTAAATTGCTTTTCCCTCCTTGTTTCGTTAAAAGCTTTAGAATTAAGTTGAACTTTTGTTAGATGTAATAGTGGCTTTACAGTGGCTCGAATCACGAAGATTCGGTTTTGTGGTTTACAGTGGTATTTTAGTATCACGAACAGCTGTTGTTTGTTTTGATTATACATACAAATGGAACGTTGTGGCTAATTGTGATAATTAAAATGGAAATTGTGTGAAAAATACATGATTAAGAACAATTCGCAGTGTATGCAAATAATTCTTGCAGCTTCCTTTTTCATTCCTGCTACTCATTTTATTAATATTTGAAAAAAAAATTACAATTTGAAATTTTCTTCAAAAATTTTTCTTCTTCATGGAAGAATTGCCCAGCCCTGTTAAGACTGACCATTCAAAAAAACCGAATCTTAGCGTATCTCTTTGAGATTAGCATCTCTCAATCGAATCACTGTACAACAACAACCCATCAATTTTGTCATTTTCCCTGTTGTTGTTGTTGTCAAATGAAACTCGAATCATTGTCGCATCTTCATAGATTCGAATCTTCGCTCACTGTAAAGCCACTATAAGCTTTAGTATTTAAGATTCACTTTGATGTTTGAGAATACACTTTAAAATAAACATTTGATAAGAATAGATAAAATCATTTGTCTTTATATTGTGTCTCTTTTAAAAGAAGATCAATAAATATTTAATTGGCGCAGTCTACGTCCTTAGCTTCTATAGAAGGTAATGAAAGAATTAAACACGGTTGTATAAGGATATCTAAAGATCC
Organism: Amiota mariae; assembly: GCA_035041805.1. Classification (NCBI taxonomy): domain Eukaryota; kingdom Metazoa; phylum Arthropoda; class Insecta; order Diptera; family Drosophilidae; genus Amiota; species Amiota mariae. The sequence continues at coordinate 260,512 of JAWNKV010000204.1, forward strand.
TTAGACAAAAAAAAAATTTATAAATAAAACAAAAAAAGTAACTAAATGTATAAAAAAAGAAAGAGAACAAAAAAAAAAGTTGAAACTGTAGTGCAATGCGAAAAAATTAAAAAAGAAAAATTTTAAAAACGGCAAATTAATACAAACAGTAAAGAAAAAAATAAGAAAAGAAGAAACTTACATTATTTAAAGTGAAAAAAATTAAAAAGTCTAGTGTAATGGAAAATAGTTAAAGAAGAAACAAAAATAAACCAAATTTAAAGAAACAAACAGTAAAGCGAAAAAAAAAAATTTTGAATTAAAAACTGTAGTGCAGTGCAGTAAAATATAAAAACGGCAAAATGCAGATATAATAAGTGTATAACTGAATAATAGAAACAGTATACAAACAATACAGTTAACGAAAAAAAAAACTTACATTTACTTAAAGTGAGAAAAACTAAAAACTGGAGTGTAATGCGAAAAAATTAAGAAAGAAAAATTAAAAAAAAAAACGCAATTCAATACAAACAGTGAAGTGAAAAAACAAAAAGAAAAGAAGATACTTACATTACTTAAAGTGAACAAAATTAAAAACTCTAGTGCAATGCAAGATACTTAAAGAAGAAAACAAAAAATAAACCAAATTTAAAGAAACAAACAGTAAAGTGAAGAAAAAAAAAATAAAACTGTAGTGCAGTGCAGTAATATATAAAAACGGCAAAATACAGACATAATAAGTGTATAACTGAATAATAGAAACAGTTATAAACAGTGAATATAAAAGTACAAAAAAAAAAAAAAAAAATAGAGAAACCTATGTTTCCAGATAGTGAAAAATTATACAGAATAAAACAAAACTGTACAAATGAAAGAATAACAAGTTATATTATACGTTGAAAAACTGAGTTACTTGTATCGTAAACAAAATAATAAAAATAAAAAAAAAAAAATTAATAAAAATAAAAAAAAAAAAATTAATAAAAACTAAACATTAAGAATCAAGAGTTTGAATTACCAATCATAACAACAATCATGGAAGATCTTTTCGAAAAGATTCAATGCTTGGAATTGGCTCTTCAAGAACAACACAGTCAACTTGCTGAACAAACTAGAGAGAATGCGCAGCTACAAAAACAAGTGAATGATCAACAACAATTATTTAACGAGCAACAACGGCCAATTTATGAACAACTACAACTAACTAATGAACAACAATTACCAGCTAATGAACAACAACAGTCAACTAATGAACAACAATTTGATTTCCTAACTCCAAAAGACATTTTGGAGCAATCCCGTTGATTAAAGCCACTCGACAAAAATCATTATCCATTGGCTTTTATAAAGTCGGTGAACGCTACCATCGCCCTATGTGGACAGAATGATGGGCTTTTACAATTCGGTCTCCAGTTAGTAATAAACGAGAAAATCCAAGGTGATGCCGGACGTTGTGCCAGGGAGCTTGGTGACGATGCAACGTGGGATCAGATTAGAGATAAGTTATTAAAATATTTGCAACCTCGTAAAACTTATGCAGAAATCTATAATTTTTGTAGAAATTGTAAAATTAATAATTTAGACGAATTATTTAACGTTTTCGAAAAAGCTAGGTTTGATATAAATGAGTTGTATGAATTTGACGTTAAAAGACCAAATATGTATAAGCCAGAATGTGTGAACCGTGACCTGGTTGATATTCTTATTGCAAAAATAGATGGGCAAGTTAGGGCTCACATCGCAGACAATTAATCACTAAACAGCATTGTTATGAAATATAGTAGGCTTAAACTTTTAGACGATCGGAGATGCATAGACTATAGACATAGGAAAACTGTTACAAGTCAGAAGAATTTATTAAATAAAAATACCGAATTTTTTCAATCAAAAACAGTTCCGAATAGCAATTACAATTCAAACAACAAACAATGATATTTTACAGTTGGAAATAATTCTGTTGCTGAGCGAAACACCTTCACACAAAATCTTAGAAGCGGAAGAACTAAAATGTCACACCAAACTAGTTCTATGAACAATATGCCACAAAAAAATCAATTTTATCCAAGACAGGGTGAATTGCCAACAGAATCTATGGAGATAGAAAATATCTAGCAGAGTGACGAAAATTTTTAAAACGATCCTAACAAAGAACAGGACAACCAATAATTAGAGTAAAAATTAATAATGTACAATTGAGGTGTCTCATAGACACAGGATCAACAACCAATGTAATAGGTTCAAATATATTCCCAGTTACATCGTACGAAACCCTTAAAGATCCAAAATATTACAAAACCATTAACGGTGTGAATCAAATAACAAATAGTTTAGATACAGATATCCCTAGAGAATTCAACACCGAGGGTATGATGACTTGGATGGCTATTAAGCTTGAAACAAAAATTATGATGCAATTATAGGTCATAATACACTAGTTGATTTAAAAGCAAACATTAATATTTTGGATGGATATTTGGAAGTGAATGATACTAAAGTATTTTTTCACCATTACTCCTTTGATATTCATAACATTTATGCCAAAGAACCCATCAATACTCCTATTATCAATAATTTGAACATAGATCATATGAACACTGAAGAAAGAAAAAGCATAGTTACCCTCTTACACCGTTACGAGGACCTTTTTTACAAAGATGGCGATAGGCTTACTTTTACTCATAATATTCAACACGAAATCATTACAACAACAAATAACCCCATATATAGTAAAATTTACCGATACCCGAAGAAACATGAAGAGGAAATCGAAGCTCAAATTATTGATATGCTCTCTCAGGACATTATTGTCGAAAGTAATTCTCCATACAACAGTCCTCTTTGGGTTGTTCCCAAAAAGTTGGACAATTCTGGTCGGCAAAAATGGAGAATAGTCATCGATTACAAAAGATTAAACGAGAATACAATTAGTGATAAGTTTCCAATCCCCAACATTGATACCATACTTGATAAACTAGGAAGAGCTCAATATTTCTCGACCATAGACTTAGCAAAGGGTTTCCACCAAATTCTTATGAACCCTATGGATAGAAAGAAAACTGCGTTTTCAACTCCATACGGTCATTATGAGTTTGTTAGGATGCCTTTTGGCCTTAAAAACGCACCATCAACATTTCAACGGTTGATGAATGCAGTTCTAAGAAAATATATCAACAAAATTTGTGTAGTTTACCTTGATGATACACTAATCTACAGTACATCACTACAAGCACATATGGACAGTCTAAAGTTGATATTTTCTGCTTTACGAAGTGCCGGTCTAAAAATTCAAATAGATAAATGTAATTTCCTTGTAAAAGAAACAAATTATCTCGGACATGTTTTAACGCCTGAAGGTGTGAAGCCTAATAGAGAAAAAATGTCAGTCATTCGAAACCTTAAACTTCCGGAAACACAGAAACAAATCAAATCTTTTCTCGGAGCAACAGGGTATTACAGGACTACTCTAAAATTGCATTTCCGATGATCTGATATTTAAAAAAGTACAGCAAAGTAAATATCAATGACCCAAACTATATTTCAGCTTTTGAAAAACTCAAAACTATCATCACAGACTATCCTATTTTAAGGTACCCCAATTTTGCTAAGCTATTTAAACTTACGACAGACGCTAGCAACTTTGCACTTGGGGCTGTTCTTTCCCAGGAGGTTCATCCTATATGTTTTGCATCTCGTACTCTCAACGATCACGAAAAAACAATTCAACGGCAGAAAAGGAACTGCTTGCAATAGTGTGGAGTTGTCAATACTTTCGACCATATCTTTTTGGCAGAGAGTTCCATCTGAGTACTGACCACCTGCCTCTAAAATGGTTACAAGTAAAAAATAATGGAAAGAACATAAGCCCTCGGCTCCAAAGGTGGCTTATTCAACTTAAAGAATATGATGCCAAAGTAGACTATAATGTAGGGAAAGAGAACAAAATAGCAGATTTTCTAAGTATGAATGAAATTCATGTGGGTAATGAAGAACATAAAGACAATGGTGCGGCATTAGCTACAATGGACTCTCAACAAGAAAAATTGTCTGACCATATTCCTATTCTTGACACTGTAGTGAACAGATTTAAAATTCAGTTAATTCTCGTTCGAAATAAAGAAACGGAATCAAAAATGGTTAAGGGCAACAAAAGGGTGTATATTGACGAAAATGATTTAACAAATAATATCGGGGATATTTTGAGAAGACATATCCAAAAAGGAATAGTGGCTATCTTTTCGGAACTGGATGACATTATATATAAAGTTCTTCAACAAAAAATCGTTGAAATTGTAGCTCATACTCCTGAGATAAAGTTTGTAAAATGCAGGTATTTTGCCCAAGATATTGAAAACGATACTGAAGCTTTTAAATTAATTTCTTTATTCCACGTCAGAGAATCAGGGCATGCTGGCATTGTATCCAATTATGAAAGTTTAAAACGCAAAATTTACTACCCCAACCTCAAGATTTTAGTAAACAAAGTAATTAATAATTGTGACGATTAGAAAGTGTTTTGCTCTCACAGAAACGTCATCTGATATTAATGAAATAAAACATATAGTCACCTATGTCAACTGTAAACATGCTTTTGTGATTTTTTTTGACAAGTTTTCCAAACTTGCCGTTTGTTTTTATCTTGAAGATAGAACATCTCACAAATTAATTGAAAAAATGAGGCTTTACATATCTATTGTTAGTAAAAAAAAAGAATAGTTTGTGATAATGAATTCAATACCATAAATATCAAAAAATTTTGTAAAAGCGAAAATATTAATATTCATTTTTTTAAACCGAACAACCACACTGGCAATTCAGATGTTGAAAGACTCAGCAACACGTTAACAGAAAAAGTGAGAACATTAAATTTAATAGAGAAATTACCTATAAGGAGCAATTGATTAAAGCTGTTGACTATTATAATAATACATTTCATTCTACAATTAAAGAGACACCTATAAATGTACACAACAATAAAGTTGATAATTTATTAATAAAAAACGATTAGAAGCACGAAAACTTGCAATTACTCAAAAAAGAGATGAAAAACGGCAGAATTATGAAGAAGACAGAATTGAGGGATATATTAAAAATTATAAAAGTTTGAGACATAAAGAACCTAAGTTTAGAAAACAGAATTTAACAAATATTTACGAAAATAATATAAAGAGACCTTTTAAATATTCAAACTGCACAAATCTTTCAAATTTAAATAATAATTAATTTCAATAAATAAATATAATATATGTAATAATTATTGTAATTTCAAAACAAATAAAAACAAACATATGTGTATTTATATTGTAAACGTGATTCAGGAGTATCACGAAACAAAGGATGGAGGAGTTATGTATAGTTATGAATAAAGGATAGGTAATATACTTTTCGACTTAATAATTTAAATGTCTTCCCATCCCTGTTTTATCTTAATCATCTAAATTGCTTTTCCCTCCTTGTTTCGTAAAAACCTTTGGAATTAAGTTGAACTTTTGTTAGATGCAAGCTTTAGTATTTAAGATTCACTTTGATGTTTGAGAATACACTTTAAAATAAACATTTGATAAGAATAGACATAATCATTTGTCTTTTTTTATATTGTGTCTCTCTTAACAGAAGATCAATAAACATTTAATTCATGCGAAGCAAAATCAAAAAATGAGCACTGACAAAAATCAAAGCAGGAGCAGCACGCGACGTTTCATGATTTTTGATTTTGCTGCTGCTTTCGGTCACTAGCACAAGTCGAAGCAGCAGCAACGTTTAGCTCTTTCAAGTCGACGTTAGTTGCAGTCGCGGCATTCATCATAGGCGACTGTTGTCTGATTTTGAATTTTGCAATCTACTATAGTTACAATTCTTACTTTTTTGTTTAGATGGTTTGGTAGCGTACATGCTACATTTTTGATTTTGCTTCGCATGCGAATTACGTTTTTTTCAGAAGCAGAAGCAAAAGCTCATATTGAAAAGTTGAAAACAGCGCGTTATTCAATTCTTATGACATATTTAATAGTTCATGAAAAAGTTCTTGGACTCAACATTTGGTGACCCCGACGTGATAAGAAACGTTTTCAAAATCAAAATCATACATACAATATTTTATCATTTATATTAAATTGCGACGTAGAATTGTAATATAAGTGCAATAACCTTTTGTTATATACATATTGTACATAAGTATATACAAGTGTAACATTACTTACCTACCTACTTACCTACCGCAATAAAAGTGCTGTTTGTACATAAATCAAATTTAACATTTGCCTTTGGTTTCTATTCTTTTTCTTGTGATTTATTTTGTGCAACTTTTCTGCAATCAACTATGTCAACCGTTGAACTCCCTGCACAGTTATCAGCAGTTGAAGAAAAACTTAAATTTTTAAGGTGCAAGTGCAAGTCCGTCGCAAGTCAACTTGAATGACTTGATGAGACCACAAAAATAAAGCACCACACTTTGTTGCATATGCCTGCTCAGAACGCTACTTTACCAATTGATTTAATGTCAAACATGCCTCAAACGTCTACAGTCACAATGACAGCGTCTGCTCATCCCAAACAACCAGCACATGGTCTCTCTGATATTTTCCTACTCGTAACTGCAGTTATTTTTGTTAAGAATCGTTCTGGTGTACTTGTACCATGTCGAGTGTTACTAGACTCAGGGTCTCAACTTCATTTGATAACCTCTCGTTTAACTAAAACTTAGAAAAACCAAATCTGTTTCAACTGTTTCTGGCATCCGCCATTCCAATGTATTGACAATATCAGACTACAGTACGAGCATTATAGCAACCGTTACACCGACTATTACTGATAGTCAACCTACTATATCACCACAATCGATACTACGAATTGGAACATTCCATCAAACATTCGTTTAGCAGATCCACAATTTCACAAACCACAACATATTGATATGCTCATTGGAGCAAGCTTATTTTTTGATTTGTTATGTATTGGCCAAATCAAACTTGTTCCAGGATTGCCTTTGCTACAAAAAACACGTTTTGGCATTCATTATTGTCCGCTTATTGCAGTAATGTTCTCTCTCCTGATGAATCCATTAAACTCGATGAGTTAGTCAAACGTTTTTGGGAAATTGAATCTGTAGTTCAAACGATTATAGAAAATACTCAAGAAGAAATTGATTGTGAAGAACATTTCACAAGGCAATGTGAACGTTTGGCAACTGGCGAATATTCAGTTCGTTTACCCATGAAAGGATCATCTGATATTTTAGGAGATTCATATCAGCAGGCTCTTCGGAGATTTGAGAATCTAGAACGCAAGCTCAGTCGAAATCCTACATTGAAAGAGTAGTATGCGGCATTCTTGAAAGAATATTTGCAATTGAACCATATTCTTATCGATCGCATTACAAATATTTTCTACCTCATCACTGCGTAATAAAGGCGGATAGCTCAACAACCAAGCTTCGTGTGGTTTTCGATGGCTCCGCAAAATCGTCTTCGGGATTCTCATTAAACGACCTACTCCTAGCAGGTCCCACTATTCTGCCTACTTTGTTCCAAATTCTATTGAGGTTTCGGTCTTTCTTGATAGCTCTTACTGGAGATGTTTCCAAAATGTATCGTTGTATTAAGGTTTCATCTTCGGACAATTATCTTCAGTGTATACTACATGGCGCGATTCGCCTAATGACAAGATCCAAGTTTTCAAATTAGATACATTGACTTATGGAACCAAGGCAGCTTCATATCTGGCTATTCGCTCTTGACGCATCTGACAGCTATCCTTTGGGTTCTCTAATACGAAACAGGAGGTCTTAGACATTATGCATCAAACTAAGAATTTTCTTGTTACTGGGAATCTCATATTGCACAAGTGGTGCACAAACTGTGAAGACGTTCTTGAATCCATTCCTGAACGTGACCGAGAACCGTTCATTAAATTTGATGACAACAGCAATATCACGAAGGCACTCGGACTTATAAGGGATCCTAAAATGGATACTTTCTTGTTTTCTTTATCACTTCAGCGTTTACCAGCCAATTGCAAGCACTCAGTTCTTTCTTCTGTAGCCCGATTGTATGATCCGCTTTGGTTGATTGGCCCTGTCATAGCTAAAGCCAAGATTTTCCTTCAGCGTCTTTGGATGGAAGGTTTAAATTGGGACGAAAGTTTGCCAGCAAATCTCGATACAGAATGGAATAGCTTCTGGCATTATTTAGGCACTGCTAAGCACTTGTTATTTTCTCGATATGTGATGTTGAGTGAATCGCAAATATAAGTGCATGGATTTTGTGATGCGAGCGTTAAGGCATTTGAAGCTTGTGTGTATGTGCGATCTTGCAAGGATAGCGAGGTGTGTGTACAATTGTTATGTTCTAAGTCCAGGTTGTGCCTTTAAAGACAGGTACAGTACCAAGACTTGAACTTTGTGCAGCGAAATTGCTATCAGAATTGTTACTGGAAGTATCAAAAAAAAATTAAATTTATACGTGTTCTTATCACTGCTGGTCGGATTCGACAGTCGTATTGGCCTGACTAAACACGAAGCCAGCAAAGATTAACATTTTTATTGCTAATCGTGTTTCATTTATCCAACAGCATACGGCTACCATGGTTTGGCATCTCGTTCGTACTGCTCTTAATCCGGCTGATATTTTATCTCGTGGTGCGCTTCCTAGTGAATTAAAGCATTCACAACTCTGGGCTCAAGGCCCACCTTTTCTTCAGTACAGTTCTGATCGATGGCCAAGTGAATGTCCACCAGCATATTCATCATTGGAATCTCGGAAAGTCGCTTTGGTATCGTCAGCCAGTTCTGACATCACACTCAACTTCAAATATGTTAACTCGTTCATAACCATGCTGCGTATCTGTGGATACGTATAAAAATTCATTCATCGAATACGTTCAGATAATTGTTAACTTCTGATATTAAAAATGGAACTAATATTCTTATTCGTCTCTTGCAGATGTCAAATTTGCAACCAGAATACGATTCTCTTCATTCAAAGGGCGTCATCAGCTCATCAAGTCCTATATATTCATTATCGCCATTTATTGGTTTAGCTTTATGTGACTGTTAGGGAGGTTTATGTCCTTCCGCTTTCTGGTAAAGAAATGGCCTGCGTTTTTTCGGAATTTACTAAGATTTTCCACTTCGAGAAATAGGAAACAAGACAGTCAAAAGCTACCTGAAATGTCAGAAATGTCAGCGGCTAGGATCCCTAAACATAGGACCGCCGTGTCATCAGCAAAGATTGAGATTGCGCAACCTCTTAGTATTGGGAAGTCCGAGGTATAAATGTTGTAAAGGATAGGTGAAAGACAAGAACCTTGTGGACAGCCTGCTCTTATTTCCGAGGCCTAGGACTTGGCATTGCCAATATGGACAACGAACGACCAGTTTTTTAGGAAGCTTTGAATAATTTTTGTGAGTTCTGGGGGAAATTCATAAGACTCATTTTGTGAGCTAATCCATCATGCTTTTATATCCAATAGGACCATATCCGTGGATTTGGATCTTGGGTAAGTTTGTTTTGACAATGTTCTTGATGCTGGATAATGGATGCAACGTGCTATGTTCGCGGCGAAAGCCGAATTGTTGCAGCGGGAATAAATCATTATCATCCAAGAACTGAGAAAGGTTTATTTGGAAGACTTTTTCCAGAATTACTAACCAAACTTATGGGGCGGTAAGAAGAAGGCAGCTCAGCAGGTTTTTTAGCTTTTCTTATGGGTATAACTTTGGAGATTTTCCATGGCAAGGGAAAATAGCAAAGACGTACGCACTCATTTGTAAGAGTAGTAAGATATTTTATTCCCTTGCGAGGAAATGCTTTAAGGAATGAATTTTCAATTCCGTCGGACCCAGGGGATTTCTTTCAGTTCTAAAAGGGCGAGGAACCTTTGTCTAACGAAGATAACAGATTGTTCCATGATTCATTACGGAATGTGGAGATCTTGTCGGAAATGAGTAGAGTTAGCCATTTGAAGCGGACACGGACAGTTTTGTTTCTATACCTCTGCCAGTTTCGACGGTGTAAGTTTCTAAGCTTAATTAAAGTTTGTATGCAACGAGGGAGTGGCTTTGTGGTGGGTATAATTCTTTTTAATGGGACACTGTTTTGTTTCGCAGTAAGGATAGCATAGTTGAAGTCAGAAAGCAACTTATCAATATCATCTGAGTTTTGGACAGAAATATGATCAGTGCTGGGTAATAATAAGTTAACTAATCTAGAAAATTCTGCCCAGTTAGTATTTTTTATGTCGTAACGGAGAGAGTTAACAATAATTGGACAAGTGTGCATAGTGACTTGGACCGGGAAGTGGTCAGAGGTTAAGTCATTGATGACGTTGGCGTTTGATAGAAGTTGCGGACAGTTTGTTAAGAAAAAATCAAGAGTAGAACTTAGGCTCCTACTGCACGCTGGGATGTACGTACGTATTACCCCATAAATTTGCTCGACAACAGCCCCAACTTCGATAAAGAGAGTTGAAGTCTCCTCCTATCACGTAATGTGCAGATCAATTTGCGAATATCGGTTTTGAACTGTTGTCTTTTATCTGGACAAGCGCTTCCTCCGGGGAAGTAGCAACAATAAACTGCAGTCTGGATACCGTTGGGATTCGTAATGTTAATACCAATAGATTCGATAAGTTTGGTACTGGAGAGAGATAAAAATTTCTTTTAGTACCACTCAGAGAAGCTTGATTCCAATGGAGATCATTCTGATGGAGTAAAGACTGCAATTTATTTCTTTGCAAATGTTAGGCAGTTGCTCCACAGTACAATTGAGAACCGTTATTGGTGGTACATACACTTTGGTTTTTTCATGATTATTTCAGTCCCATCCATATTGACATGTTCTGGATTTTGACTGTTATAACTACGTTTTGTACCACTGTTCTGTTGCTCGACATTAGAGTCATCTTCGATATCTAGTAGTTCAAACCTGTTGTTAGTGTTTGGTTTGATTAACCAGTGCTCATGTAATTTTGTTTGTGTAGTTTTTTGTAATTTGCCACGTTTCTTTTTGTTATTGATTTGTGTTTGATCTGTGGGTTTGTCTGGTGACTGCATATTACGGTTTCTCTTGTATGAGTTTGACCGTTAGAGAAAAGATTTATTATTAGAACTTTGTGCTTGCGTGTGTATGTTTGTTGTATGCGTAACAGTTGCAGTATCGACCGATGACGGGATCGAAACATAATTGAATGTGTTGTTGTTGTTGCGATCATACGTTTGGTTGAATGTTGTTGTGGTAACTTCATGAGATGACGGGATCGATGCCGTTGTTGATTTCACAATTGTTGTTGTTGATGCTGTTGTAAATGATGTACAATGAGTTGTGACTGTAGATGTTGTTGATACAGTCACTACTGGGGCCGTGTACAGAGGGACTTGCGGAGATGGGCACTGGGTGCTCCACGGCAGAGAATGACTGGTGCTTATATTGTTCGAGCACCAATTTGCACTACGCTCAGGCGACTTGATGGATAAAAGTGATGAGCCACTCTTACTATCCCGGTCAGCAGCGACGAACGAGAAATAAGCATTTCTCGATGTCTTAGATGTTGGATTTTTGCTTTTTTGATGAGCAAAGCTCATCTTTGTCGATGTACTTGTTGTATTGAATTGGATGTGTTTCTATTGTTCTCTGTGATTAATATTAATTTTTGTGAATAGTTTTGATCATACATAGTGTAATTTTTAAAGATATATTTTTTTGTAAATTCAAATTATTTTATTATTATCATTTATAATCTTTGCTTTGCATGTACTTTTGCTTCTCTTTAATGCTCTTTCATTCTTTCTCCCTCTGAAAATACTCCTTTTTTCTTGTGTGCAGTGAGATTTAAATTAATTTGCGCGAAATATTTTGATTGTAGAAAACATAATTATGTATCAACTTATTTTTTTACTTATTGTGCATTGCATTTTAATTTTTTTGGAATTTTATAAATGCAAATTTTGCTTTAATTAGCGTTGATAAATTCTTGGTCTTGTTTCTGTGCTTTTTGTTGTTTTTTGGTTCGCTCTCGAACTGGTTTTGGTTTACATTTGCTCTTATACTTAGTACAGTGCCTGCGGAAAGTGTGCATTTTTCTTTTAAATTTCATTTTTGTTTTTGATTTATATTAAATAATTATATTTTTAATTAAAAATGCATTATTGTATTATAAAGTGTAAAAATAAATCATTTACTCCAAAATGCCACACTGTAGCTTGTTGGTTGTGTGATAATGCGGCCCATGTTGCCTGTGCGGATATCAATGGAAGAATTGCCGACATTATTGATCAAAATAAATCTATTACGTTAATGAGTAATGCTTACAATGATCTAGCGAAAGACTTTCGGCGCTTGAATGATAAGTTCACAGCTTATGATAAGTCTTTTAAATATATTAAAATCTTTGATATATCGCCTAAACGAAAACGGCGTCATTCGCCCAAATCAAAAACTTCTTTGTCACTTTTAAACATACCACCTCCATCAACCCCGACTATTTCTATACCTACCCCCACTTTTTCTATTCCTACCCCCACTTTTTCTATACCTACCCCCATGTTAACTGAAGATACTTCGGAAGCCGATGTTAATCATTAAATTCTATTTAAACTGCCAACAATTACAAATGTGAATACCACTAAGTTTAAATTTTCTTTTAAAAGGACAATTTCGTCATTTAAAATATCCGTTCCCCCTGAATACTGTAGTGAACTGTTAGGTCCGAACTGTTGACCGGCCGGCTGTGTCGTTCACGAATATAACTTTAAAAAACATGCAAACACTGGTGTCATTGCCAAACTCCCCCAACAAATTCTACAAAAAACTGATGTCTAGTCGCCCTCAAGCAGCCCTTCCTATGGATCCATCTAACCTCAGTTTGATCATAAATTTTCAGAATGTCAGAGGTTTAAACTCTAAACTGAATAGACTATTCACTAATAGTTTCTCTTTTCATTCAGATATAATTGTGTTAGTAGAAACATGGCTTCGTCCAGATGTTCTGAATTCCGAATTGTTTAACAATAATTGCTTAACGTTTAGGAAAGATCGATTTGATCGCGTTGGTGGTGGAGTTCTGATTTCTGTTAGTGCTTCTTCTGACTTGGTGTCTATTGATAATATTGAAGACATTAAGTTTATTTGCGTAAAGATTTCATTTTCCAATTCCAATTTATTTCTTACATGTTCCTATATTCCACCTGCTTCTGATGACTCTGTTTACTTATCACATCTGATAGCTATTAAGAAAGTTTTGTCTTTTATCAAACATACTGATAAGGTTTTAATCATGGGAAATTTTAATCTTCCAAATATTTCTTGGACAGCCTCGGATAATTGTAACTCTGTATCATTAGTAAGCTGTGAGTTTGTCGACTCATTGCTGGATCTTTCCCTTCAGCAAGTAAACTACATAGCTAATAACATTAACCGAATTTTAGATTTGGTCTTTACCAACAGCATAAATGATGTTTCCTTGTTTGGAAGTAATCATCTTTCCACTCCAGAGGATGCTTATCATCCGACTTTGGAATTAAGCATCATTCTGAATGGGCTTGAATTTCGTTCCAATAATCCTTCTAATTTGCTTCCTACATTAAGACGTGTTTTCTGCTTTAAACAAACTGACTTCTTTAAGCTAAATTCTCTTCTTATAGCCACTGACTGGTCTTATTTGTATTCTTGTGGTAATATTGAACTACCTGCAATGTTTTTTCATACAACTATGAAAAATCATTTCAAATTATGTGTTCCGAAAATTAAACTTAAATATAACCCACATACGCCACCTTGGTTTTCTCGTGATTTAATTAAATTAAAGAATTTAAAAAATAGACTATATAAAAAATTTAAAAGGTCCGGTTTGTCTGCTGATTATACTAAATACGCTACATCCCGCTATAATTTTTAACACCTAAACAATATCTGCTATCATTAAAGATAGATAGATAGATATTAAAGAGATCCTAAAAAATTTTATAACTTTATTAACACGAAGCGCAATTTGGATATGTTCCCATCCTGTATGAAATTAAATGGTGTTGAATGTTGCAGCGATGGAGAAATTTCCAATCTTTTTTCGAACTTTTTCCAAAGCACTTACGCGATTTTCAATAATGATTGTAACAGTCCATACCCATACCATATTCCTCAATTTAATCAAATTAATATGCCAGTTATTGATTGTGATACAGTATTACAATATTTAAAATCTTCTAAATTTACATTTTTACCAGGACCACATGATGTACATAGTTGTATTCTAAAGCGATGTGCTGATGCTTTACTTAGACCAATCTGCAAATTGTTTGACTTATCTCTGAATACATCTGTATTACCTAATATTTGGAAGCAGTCCTATATTATCCCCCTCCACAAAAAATGCAGCAGAGTTAATATATCAAATTACCGAGGAATAGCTAAGCTTTGCGCTGTTCCGAAGTTGTTTGAACATATTATCACCGATCAGGTGCATCATTTCGTACTTCCTTTATTAAGTACTTCACAACAAGGTTTCACCAAGAAGCGTTCAACTACAACCATCTTATTAGAATTTACTTCATTGGTCAATTGTAGTTTTTCCCAACAACATCAAATGGATGTCATTTACACAGATTTTAGTAAAGCTTTTGACAGTGTTTGTCACTTCGTACTCCTCAATAAACTGAATACTTTTGGTTTTCCTCGCAAGTTAGTTAGCTGGATTACATCCTATCTAACTTCCAGAACCCAAAGAGTTACTTCTAAAACAGCTATATCTATGACTATTCGTGTAACTTCTGGTGTCCCTCAGGGTAGCCACCTTGGCCCAATATTATTCAATATTTTTATAAACGATTTGCAATCTGCCATAAAGCATTCTAACGTCTTAATGTACGCTGATGATGTTAAGTTATGCTTATCCATTTTATCTCCGGTCCAACAAATGTTTATTCAAGAAGATCTTGATTCCTTATCTCAGTGGTGCGCACAAAAATTATCTTTCGCTTAATTGTGACAAATGTAAAGTTATGTCCTTTTACCTTTAATTCAGTGATCTGATGTGGTGTTGATGCATCTAAAGCTGCATTTTGGGTTGCATATCTCTAGTATCAACTGTAAAGCTAGAGGTGTTTTAGGATACATTAAACGTTGGTCTATAGAATTTAATGATCCTTACACCACAAAATTATTATTCACTTCTTTGGTTAGGCCAATACTTGATTATGCATCGTATGTATGGGATCCACAGTTTAAAAAGTATAGTGATAGTATTGAGTCCGTTCAAAAGCAATTATTGCTTTTTGCACTGCGTCACTTACACTGGGATCCCAACATAAACCTTCCATCTTACCAAAGCCGTCTTAAACTAATCCGCCTCCCAAAATTATCCAGTCGTAGAACGACTCTTGGTGTCACATTCTTGCACAATCTAATTGTAGGCAGCATCTTTTCCGCTTCCTTGCTTGGTAGTATTAATTTTAATGGTCCTTCTCGGGTTACAAGGAGTTATTCTGCTATACTTGTTGGTACATGTAAGACTACTTATTTGCAACATGATCCTTTTCCTGTTTTATGTCAATCATAACAATCAGAACCCCTAAAAAACACCTATTTTCATTATTGTAAATTAATTTTTTATTTTTAAATATTTAATATTTCCAAAATATTTTAATTTTCTTTAAGTTGGCAAGCCTGGATAAACTTATGTTTACAGACAAATAAGAACTTTCACTTGGATCCCGGTTTGTATGGGAGGTACCCCCCATAGTGGTCCGAGTCGGCTGATTCCGACAAATGGTAAAAAGAAACCGATGTACAAAATTTCATCTCTCTAGTTCAGAAACTGAGGAACTAGTTTTGCGAACAGACGGACATGGCTAAATCAACTCGTCTCATCGAGCTGATCACAAATATATATATACTTTATGTGGTCTGCGATGTCTCATTCTGTGTGTTACAAACTTCATGACAAACTTATAATACTATTCACTCCAGTGAAGATTGACTATTTTTGTTTTGATGTTGATGCTGCTTATAATGCAATTGATACTGCTATTGTTGTTGTTACTGATATTGTTGTTGCTGATGTTACTATTACTGTTAGCGTTGTTGTTGTCGCTGCTAGTGCTGATGTACCAACCATCAGCACTATGTGAAATACCCATTGCGAACTCAACGAAATGCTAACAGCAACTAAACTAAAAAATCACTGAACATAGCATGAAAAGAACCTGAAGCCGCATTAAATGAATCAACATAACAGGACCTTATTTGTACGAGCAGGACCTGCTATGATGACCACTGCTATGGTTTCATTTGTTTGCTTTGCATAACCAAAGAACCATATTATGCGAATATGAAATTGATGTTAGCAAATTTCAAAATTTCTGTCAGAAAACAATGAAAAATATCCCTGGTACCTTATGTCAGCTACGGTACATAAAATATTAGCTCATGGGACTGAGATCATCGCCGCGTCTTCGCTTCCTCTTGGCTATCTCGGTGAAAATGCGTCGGAGACGTGGAATAGATTCTACAAGCTTGATAGACGTTCCCATGCAAGACAAAATTGCAAAATCAGATCCACTGGTTTCAAGCATTCATAAAATAAAAGCAATTGGAAAACAGGAAACAGCACAGTTTTCCATTAAAAGTTATCAACCTTTTAAAAGAATTAACTGTTGTTAATTTTTCTATGAATTATGTTGATGATGACGACGAAGCATATAATAATTACTCATTTGATTTAGATGTGGAAAACTGAAATAAATAAATAAGCCTTAAATATTTCTAGTCTTTCGTTATCTTACAATATTGGTACCTTAAGCGTGGTCATGATCAGATCAGTCTTAGTTTTATCTCAAGATTTACATATGACTTTACTATTGTATCAAAAGTACCAACTTTCAGATCTGTACCTACATTTTTCGAATTTCTGCCAAAAAATTTGGATTTGGGACCAGTGCACAATGCTTAGAAACAAAGATAAACAAATAAGAAGAATATATTCAAATAAAATGTGTTGTGTTGGATGTATTGTAAATAAATTGTTATTCGGGTATGTGCTAGAAAATACCGACGTTTTTGATGTCGGGTGTTTTCAATTTCGTCAAAAAAAAAAGCTTAGGTTCGATAGAAAACGCGACGATTTAATTTTTCGAACATTGATATTCGAAGGAACTGCTGATTAAATACTGGTTTTTTAGGGCTGTCTGAAAAACAAAACATCGATTAATGACATCGATTACTATTTTATTATTATCGATACAGTGATTAATCGTCACTGTCAAAAATGGTCGGGAAAGAATTTGGGTACATTTTGGAAGATAAAAACAACAAACTCCAAGTAAAAAATGGTCCTTCTTTATTATATCGAAAAAATCATTCAATAAAAAAATTATTAAAAGTTAAGACCAATACTTGTCATCAATCCTTTAGGAAAAAAAGCTTATTGGCCAGGTCGGCAGTCAGACTGCTCCTCTGCTCTCTCAATATTTGTCCTGCTTCAAAAAAAAGCCTCTCTGAAGGCACCGAAGTTACTACAGCATCTCAAGGTGACCTTCGAAACTGCTGGCAACGTCTCAGCCATCTGCTTCTAATATAATGCAGGGTTCTGTTGTATTCCTTCCTGTGGCGTCCTCAAAGAAACCGATGTACAACATTTTAGCTCTCTAGCTCAAAAACTGAAGGACTAAGAGTGCGAACAGACGGACATGGCTAAATCAACTCGTCACATCGAGCTGATCACAAATATATACACTTTATGTGGTCTGCGATGTCTCCTTCTGTGTGATACAAACTTCATGACAAACTTATAATACTATTCAATAACGTGAAGAGTATAACAACAGTTCTTTCGCTATGACTTCTTTCGATGATAAGGAAATTAAAGGAGGTAATTACATGCCGACTTACAAGAAACATGGCCAAATTTACCATCTTATTGGTAGTTTGTTACCAGTGGCGCAATTAAAACCCCAATTTCTACAAATTTATTTTACTTCCGTAGAAGATCAGGTGTCTTTACGCCAAATTGCTGCACCACAAACACAAACAGATATTTTACAATCATTGGAAAAAAATTTTTTTCAAAATAATTCTTATGTTCCTAGTTTTAAAACGGCTATGGATATCAGAAATACCCTATTATTTTTTGAAATGGTGAGGATGGTTACAGTATTAACATACTACAAAATTCACCAAGCACAGGAGAAATATTATTCCAATAATAAACAGTATCCTGTATGCAATTTCATGCATATAAAATTATGGTTAGAGAAAGAGGTAGTTCAATATAATCGCTGGGCTGATCATCGTAGGCGATTTTGTATGCTCCTCCCCAGGGGTTATTGTGCATGTCTTCGCATAGCACTATGGGGAATTTGAAAGCGTTACATACAATGCCCATATAAGCAATTTTATATAATAGTATAGATATAGATAGATACAATACAATTGTGCAGTGTAACAAAATTATGGGTTTGCTTTGGTTTCATTAATTCCATAGTTTATTTTCTCCTTTTCAGAGCATTTAAATTTCAATTCAATACAATTTATTTATTCACATTTATAATACAAATATACAATACATGTTTTTAAGTCTAAATTCCCTTATTAAAGATTTCAAGATCCACTTTTCTACTTAGGTGTACAAGGCCACAGCAGCCATGGCCACATCCCCTCTTGTAGCTTTAAGTTAACTTATGCATATGAGATGTTATAAATAAATAAATACATAACAGTAAACAGTTGATATTATAGTAACACAAGAAAATGAGCTTAAACTATACAATTAATATGAGAGTAGATAGAATATATACATCGATTTCTAAAGTTAATATATAGTCGATCCAGTCTGTCCGACACTAATTCGATGTTATGCAATTTTTTTTTTCAAATATTAATAAAATGAGTAGCAGGAATGAAAAAGGAAGCTGCAAGAATTATTTGCATATACTGCGAATTGTTCTCAATCATATATTTTTCACAAAATGTCAATTTTAATTAACACACTTAGTCACAACGTTCCATTTGTATGCATAACCAAAACAAAAAACAGCTGTTTTTGAAGCGAAACCACTGTGTAAACGTTCGCTGGAAAATCAACAATTTTGAAGCAGTGTGAATCGGGCATTATCCTTATAGAGTAAGTAAGGTAAATTGAAAATAATTTTTAATAGCTTATTTTGCGTGACTTGAAGTTTTTTAATATGACATTTAGCAATGTCAGACCATACTGGGACTCCGTAAAACATGGCAGCTTGAAAAATTGATCTAAATAGATACAATTTGTTTTCTACACTAAGGCGAGAGTTTCTGTTTATTAAGGGATACAATGTCCTTATCAAGATATTAACTTTTTTATTGATGCAATTACATAAAAGCTTGTTTTTAATTTTTTTTTTTTTTAGACAAGTCAACCCGATTGATTATGTACATTTGTTTACTTATAATCTAAAAGACAAACACTAAGTACTTATTTTAACAATGAAATGAAGCATAGGATATCCTTGGTGGGGAGAGCCTTCGCAATACTGCTGTCAATTCCATCATAGCCGGGTCACTTTTTATTAAACTTTTTGATTTCCATTCGGACTTCGTGTGGCGAAATAACAGAATAGGGTGCCGTTATTTGGCAAGGTTCATCTAGGAAATTCTTAGTTTCTGTGACGTGTCTCCTATCAGCAAGATTCAGTGGAGCAAAACGGTTTTCAAGCTCATCAGCAAATGCTTCCACTTTTTCCAAATCAGTATAGCACCATGAGTTATTAGTTTTCTTGATTGGGATTTGTACAGAGGTTGGCGTTTAGCACAACGAGTTGCCTTCCATAAAGGTGGGCTTCACACCTTTTTATTTGAATCAGCATTAAGTAATAAGCTATCGAAGAAGTCCCTACGTGCTTGTCTTATCACATTACGGAAATTAGCTGTAGATCTTTTCCACGGGAGTCTATCGTCTTCACGTCTACTACGCAAGCGACGTCGCAATCTACGTTTTAGGTTAACTAAGTTCAAAATCTCAGTTTTTTTAAGTGGGATGGCTGTGCCAAATGAAGGAGGGTGAGTCTGAACTATAGTGGCTCGTTCAGCAGATTCGTAGACGCAGTGATTCAATAACTCAACCGCATAATCCACATCTTCAGGGCCAAGAAGTTCAATATTGAGATTGAGTTTTTGCTCCACTGTGCTCCTCAATGTGGAGATGCACGCGTTGTAAGGCAAAACTCGGTGCTTAGATGTGTATGCCAAAGGAATTGTACTGATGTCAATAATGAGGGGAATATTATCCGAACTCAGAGTTGGATTCCATAGGTCCAGGACGGATGTACAATTGTACGGTATACCAACACTTTGTTGCTCAAGCTTAGTTGACTGTTAGGTCGCAGTAACCACACTAATTTTTTAGTTTACCATAGCAATCTGCAGTAGTGGATGAGATGTGTGTTATCTATGTAAGACGCTTATCAAGAGTCATTCCTATATATTTAACACGGCCAACTGCAGGATGGCAGTGTTGTTAAGCGCAACTGTAGGACAAACACCTCGTCTAAGTGTGAAACAGCAATGAGTAGATTTACCACAGTTTATGCCAATACTGCACCTTTTTGTCCTGTGTGAAAATCGGTTGAGATATTCCTGAACTTCAGGCGTAGCCGTATCAATGAAACTATTATTGCAGATTATGGTGGTATCATGCGCATAAGTAGCTAGTAGGGAGCTGTTCCTAGCTGGAGTGGGCATATCCGCAGTGTACAAGGTGTACAGGACTGGTCCTAGTACACTGCCTTGCGGAACACCAGCTCCAATATTACGGATGGTGGATTTGATATCTTTTACTGCTACATAAAATGTGCGGCCGCAGAGGTATGACTACAGCAGTAAATATTGCAGTGTTGGGAGGACCAGTTTTGCCTTGTGCATCAAACCATCGATCCACACTTTGTCAAGAAGACTGCGGAGCTGTATTCTTCGTTTTCAAATGCCGTAAGAATATGATTTATGACACGGTGAACCTGCTCTGGAGTACCATGTTGTTTGCTGTATCCAAGTTGATGATTATGAATAGCTCTTTGGACACCTGCTTCTGCCATCGTTTTAGCCAGAAATATTCTTTAAAATATTTTGGAAAATGTGGGCAACAGACTTATCGGTCTAAACGATTCAACACGGTCTTCCGGCTTACCAGGTTTCAATAGCATATTGATCTCAGCACACTTCCACTGTGTGGGGAAGTGACGAAAGTGCATAACGGGAAACCGAAAAGCAATCCAGCAGTGCAGACAGGCATTGACCGTAACGTCCAAATTAATAAAAATAGGAAACTTAGCCCACAAAAAAGCAATTGTGCTAAAAAAACACAAAAAAGGTTTAAAATTAAAGTTGTAATCAATATTATAAATAAGAACAAAATACCGCAGTTGGTACCGAACTCGCAGCGCCTACGAAAAAATGAGGTTCATCCCATATATAAACTGCAATACCTGCTTCATCGTACAGTAACAGTGGAAGAGCCTCACAAACGTGCTTATACTGTACAATGTACAAGTTGCCAGAAATTTGGTCACACTAGGACTCAGTATGCATAGCATGCGGTGGTTCGCATGAAACCATAAATTGCCCACTTAACCGCGATAACCAAAAGTATATAAAAATTAAGCAATTGTGGGGGTAACCATACAGCTAACTACAGAGGTTGCCACGTTTATAAAGAACTAAAAAGCCGCTTACAGCAACAAAGACATCCAAATAAGGCAAGACTTGAGTCAATCCGTATGGCTAGTGTTCTACGTTCCGGAACTCTACAACACAGTGCGACAAAAAATTATCTTCCCAAGACTACCATGATTTAAACTAATGTTCATATTCCTAAACATAATACGCTCAATGAGCCAGTAGTCCAATCACATAACTCTAATGAAACTAGTTTGTTAATGAATATGCTGCAGGCCCTAAATCAATCTATCTTGATGGTGCAAAATTCATTCCAGGAGATGATAAAACTCCAAATTCAAATTTTGGAAAAGCTAAATTCACCATAATGAGTTATTTAAAAATAACAGAGTGGAACGCAAAAGGCGTTTCGTAGCACAAACTAGAAGTCATTAGATATCTAGAGAATAATACAGTCGATGTGATGCTAATCTGTGAGACTCATCTTACAAATAAAAATAACTTTTCCATACCACAGTCTATACGACAAATCACCCAGATGGAAAAGCTCATGGTGGCACATCCATTTAGATTAGAAAGCGGATAAAATACCACTTTTTGGAGCCATACTCAACCAATTTTCTACAGGCAACATCAATGCGGATTCAAAGAAGTTTCGGTTGTTTAACTGTTTCTGTTGTATATTGCTGCTGCCCTCCTCGTTTCTCTACATCGGAAAATATATTACAAAACTTTTTTGATACCCTTGGTGATAGATTTTTGGCCCCGGTGATTATAATTCTACACACACCTATTGGAGTTCTCGTTTAATAAATCCCAAAGGCCGGCAACTCTACAAAACGCTTGTAAATTGTAAAAACAATCTGGACTTCGTCTCTCCGGGTAGGCCAACATACTGGCCAATAGATCCACATAAAATCCCAGATCTTATCGACTTTTGAATGTCAAAGAACATTCTTCGGAACATAGTAACAAAAGTTACACACTATGATCTATTATCTGATCATTCCTCTGAAGATTTTGCATTAGTAGATTATATAGTAACCGAAGATCGGCCTTATAGTCTTATATCAAATAAGACACATTAGATTCGATACAAAAGATATATAAGTCCTCACATCGATGTTACACCTGCTATTAATTCCGATTGATAAATCTGTGAGTGACACAAATTCATTACTAACAGCTGCAGCTGGAGTATCAACGCCTAAGATTGCTGTACATCATTCTGGCAGAATATCTTTATTAAATAAAGAAATAGAAGAGAACTAGTTTGTATAAAAAGACGATTAAGACAAGAATGGCAACAGCAAAGATGTCCTGCTTACATTTTCCTTGTTCTTTTATAAGCTACTTCTAGCCTAACAATACGTGAAATATTTGAACCATTGGTCTTAGTGACTCCTTTCAACGTATATATTCAATAAGAGTTCTATGACTTCGTTCTAGTGTACCTAACGTTTGATGGTGATGGGCTGTTGATGTTGTTTTTTATTTTCATCATGGTGCAAATGTCACATATAATTGAGTGCTTATACTCAGTACACCTTTTGATATATTTTGTTATGCCTTTTATCATGTTTTTCCAGTTATATTTTCTTTTTATCTTATTTAATGTACGCTTGATAGAGTCATCATGAAATTTAGACAGAATTGATTCTATTTTCGCATTTTCTTTATTGTTTATTTTGGTAACCTTTCGCAGTAGCGCTACTGTTAAATGTTTTAAACATGTATTGCCCATTTCTTTAAATTGGTTAAGTGATACATATTCGAAAATTTATTCACTAGGTGCCATTTGGAGTTACTTAATCTTCACAAACCCGGCTTCCTTTTCTAGCCTTGGGAAGAATTGAGCTAGGTCAAAACCCTTTTTAGAATGGAGAACAATATTTATTCTTGTTTTCGATCTTGTTGTAATCAGTATTTTATGTGCTGTATTACTCATATCTTTTAACTCATTCGAGAGAGTGCATCCGCTACATGCGTGTCCTTTCCCTTTAGGTATGCTATCGTGAAGGCATACTCTTCCAAGTCTAGCCTCCCTCATTCGTATTAGTTTAGAGCTTGGCATTTTCATTGAAAACTATTATGATAATGGTCTGTGGTCTGATTTGACCAAGAAATGACGTCCATGCACATAAGGTCTAAAATATTGAACTGCCCAATGAATAGCAGTAAGCTCCTGTTCACAGGTCGACTTAATACTTTCTCCTTTTGTAAATGTTTTTGATGCATATGAGACAGGCATTTGCAGACCATTGTGCTCTTGTCTTAACACCGCTCCTCACGCGTATTTGCTAGCATCTGTCGTAATGCATCAAAGTAATTGATGTATCAAAGTCGGGATATTGTAATAAAGTTGACTAGTTCCCTTTTCAAGTATTCGAATGCTTAATTGCATTCCTCGATCCACTGAAACTCTAAGTTTTTATTTTATATATTTATTTATTGACAAAAAAAACTGTCAGCTTAAAACAAAAAAACAAAATGTTACAATTAACACTTAAAAGTTAGCTTAAACTAAAATAAATTAATTACAAAAAAAGAGAAACAAACAAAAATAGGTGAAAAAATGAAAACAATAAATAAGAATAATATATATATATTTTTTTAATACCATTTTCCTTTTTTCTTTTTTAGTTTCGAGTCTGACCTGAAGAGCCAATTCATTCTTCGAAGCTTCAGGTCCAACTGCCTTCATTTAGTCATAATGTGGGATTGCCAGATGAGATGCCTGTCTAGTGTCAGTCCCAGGTACTTCTTGGTAAGGCGTCACCATTGATGAAAACAGCAGGGCAAGTCGTGCGGTTCAGTGTGAAGGTGACATGCATTGATTTCTCTGCATTGACGCAGATGTTCCACCTCTTCAGCCAAGGCCCCATGAGGCCCGATTGGTCTTGCAGGAGAGCTGGGGCTACAGCCGGGTCACTGTCACTCGCCAACACAGCAATGTCATCCACGTATGTCGCTATAGAGAGTTTCTCGTCCCTTAAGATCGGAATGTCAAACGTGTAGAGTGTGTATAGGATGGGTCCCAACACACTGCCTTGAGGAACTCCCGCTAGCATACTCTTTATGTCAGACTCTTTATCTTCGCATTTGACATAGAAGGTCCTTTTGTTAAGAAACGGTCTTAGTATCAGGAAAAAGCAGAGCAGTACTCACCACGTTCGAAGGTATTTAAAATTTTTTGTTCAACTCGGTGGCATTGCTTTGGGGTTCCGTGACATCTCCTGAACCAGAACTAGTAGTCTGGAATCATGCGTCCTTCGTCCAGCAGTGGCAACACTCTAACCAAAAGTAGTCTTTCGAATACTTTGAAGAGTATAGCCAGTAAGCTCAGGTTTTCCAGGCTTGGCTATCAAGCACACTTCCACTGGACTGGGAAGTGGCTGAGCCTCAAGATGCCATTGTAAATCGCTGTTAAGTACAGAAGAGCATTGTGAAGAAAGGCGTGGATATCACATACGTTGATCCTATCGTATCCAGGAGATTTAGTTTTCTTTAGGCATCTGACCTCTTCGATAACCTCAGGAACCTCCACTGGGCGAATTAGCAAGTCCATCTGACAAGCCACATCGATGAAGTCCAGAGTTGTCTGTTTGTCGGCAGGCGAGCAGAAGTCGGATTGAAGGTGGTTTCCAGATGATTGGCGAATTCCTGCGCTATTTCTTCACTTGATCTGCACCAGGAACCATTAGGATGCTGGATCGGCGCTTTCCTCATTGTTTGTTTTTTGAGGTAGCTCGTCGCGCTCCAGAGATTATGTTCGGCACTGCCTGGCTCCGCTTCGGCAAGGAATTCACTGATAGCATTATTTCTTGACTCCGACAGTAGAGTTTTTAATTCTCTAGTCGCTCGGTTTAGTGCGTTTTTATCCGTCGGATTTCTAGATATGTGCCACACTCTTCTGAGTCTCCTTTTCAACCATGTTATTAATCTCCGCAGACCAAAGGTGCAGATCTCGCTTGGGTGTGTATGTTCTGCCAGAGGGTGCTGAGGTTGCGATACTCGCAGCTTCGTGGATATTGCGCGAGGAACTCTACAGCATCTTCAATATCTTCACCGGAGTTGAGTTGGATGTTTGGATCGACTGCTCGCTCTAACCAGGAGCGGTACAGTATTTGTGGATTTCCTAACAATTTTAGGTGGTGGGCTTACAATATTCACTGGAACATTGATATTGATGCGGAGAAAGAATATATTTGTGGATTTCCTAACAATTTTAGGTGGTGGGCTTACAATATTCACTGGAACATTGATAAGGATTATAACAGCACAATGGTCCGAGCAGAGATCCAGGCAGTTCTCCGCGATAACTTTGTTCGGGTCTATGCCCTTAGTCAGGGCAATGTCCAGAATGTCAGGGATCTTCTGCGGGTCAGTAGGCTAGTTGGTTGGATGCCCTAAGGAGTGACTGGTGATGTTCAAGCTTTGTAAATATTTGAAGAGGCTAACTCCTTTTGGGTTGCAAAGTCGAGAGCCCCAACAAAGGTTTTTGGCGTTAAAGTTACCTCCTGCTAGGAATATGTGGCCGAATCCACTGAGCACCTGTTCGAACATATGCTGTGTCACTCTATTACGCGGAGGAACGTAGACGGCTGCAAGTGTTATATCACCAAGCGAGCTTTTAACCTTCACCACAGCAGCTTGGATCCAGTGAAGGGCGACAGGGGCTACAAAGCTAAGAAGTGTTTTTATCAAAATGGCAGCACCACCTCGAGCTGTTCAATCGGATGGTTTGCGTATATAAGATCGTATCCCTGGATTCTGAAATAGCACAGATCTGTCAAATGCGATGTTTGAGTCCCGTAGGTAGCGAATGACGATAGTATTAATCGATGAGGGCGATATCTCAGGCGACAGAACGTGATAGTATTTATTATATGACGTGCATAAAACTCGGAATGGATCCTGTAGGGCATAGTTAGTAATGCATCTATTCAAGGTAAAAGAGATGAAATTTCTGGTAGGACGACTAGGGACACAAAAGTTTAACTGATTTAATAGCTCAGGAGAATCAATTTCCCTGACTATGAGCTTATGAAGAAAGCTAATCCCAGGAGCTATCCTACGATGCACCAAAGATGGAAGACTGATAAGAAGGAGCCTATCAGAGTAAGATGGCAAACGCGAATAAGGATTCCAGTTTAGGCCACGAAGGGCAAACAGGAGGAATTGTTTCTATACAGACTCAATTCGAACTTGATTATTTATATATTGCGATGACCAAATGCAAGAGCAATACTCGAGGAATGGATGCACAAGAGATATAAAAAGAGTCTTTGTGGTATAAGGGTCATTAAATTAAATAGACCATCGTTTAATGAAACCAAAAACAATCTTCGCTTTATTTACGATAGAAGAGATATGTTGGTTAAAACACAGCTTGGGATCAAACAGGACACCGAGGTCATTAAATGTTGAGACGCGCTCGAGTTGGACGTTATCAATCGTGTAAGTACACAAATAAGGCTTACACCGATGATACGTCATGAGCTTACATTTGGAGACACTTAGATATAAATAATTTGCTGAACACCAAGAATGTGAGAATGTGAGATGGAGAAAGGGAGAAAAGGTTAAACAATAATGGACCTAGATGGCTCCCTTGAGGAACTCCAGAAGTGACAAAGACTGGACCAGAAAGAGTGGATTTAAATAACACTCGTTGAATTCTATTTCTCAAATAAGATGAAATCCAACAAAGAAGATGAGAAGAAAACCTAAAAGATTAAGTTTATGTACAAGCAGATCATTATTAACAAAATCAAACCCTTTACTGAAGTCAGTGTAAATAACATCAGTTTGACCTTTGTCCCTTATACCAAGATTTATAAAAGATGTAAACTCAAGCAAGTTTGTAGTTGAAGACCGCTTTTTCATAAAACCGTATTGACTCGGAGAAATAATTTACAAAAGTGATACAATGTTGAGCATTTTTTCAAACAATTTTGGGATTGTAGAAAGTTTAGCAATACCATTGTAATTGTATATGTCAGCTTTGTTACCATTTTTGTGTAGGGGAACAATAAAGGATTCCTTCCATATAGGAGGGAAAGATGTGCTCTGAAGTGATAAAGTTAAAAGTTTGAAAACTGGCTTACACAGAGACTCCTCACAGTGCTTAAGCAAACAACTAGGTATTATGTCTGGGTTGGGTAAGTAAGTGGATTTCAATGATTTTAAATTTGTAAGGAGACATTCCTTCCTAATTACAGTAGTGACAATGAGGTTACAATGGGAAATAGGATAGTTTACATAGTCTTGTTATATGAAGAGAATGTTCAGTAAACATTGTATATAAAACGTCTATAATAATTGCAAAATGCAACAAATCATGTAGCGCTATCAGCATCCTTGAGCATGGGACACTTATTGATAACTTCATACTTTTTGTCATCTGGCAAAATATCTTTATCATTATTATCATATTTATCTATTCACTTGTGACCCAGGTATGTAACCTCATGCATGAAAAAGGAAACATTTCTCAGGGTTTAGTTTTAAATTGTGTTTTCTGCACATCACGAACACGTCGGTTAAGTTTTTTAGCATTTGCTTTTGGGAACATCCGATCACAAATCATCCATATAGAGAAAAGCATGTGAAGGTTTTAACCCTGAAAATGCTATGGCCATCATACGCTGAAATAAATTGGATGCTATATTAAGACCGTAAGGGAGACGTTTAAAACGATGATTTTTCTTTCAATTCCATCTATTATTAATTTTTCGACCTGTCTGTGTACTTGTTGTTTATATGCTTCTGGTCTTCGATAATTCCTAATATACGTTGGTGTCTTATCTCCTGTCTGAGCTTTTGTTTGTAAAAATTGTTTGTTATTGGTTCTTCTTCCAAGCCGAAAATAGTACTGAAGTCAGTATACCACTTTGTGAGCATTTCTTTATGTAACTTGGGGAATGTTAGCTTTTCTAAAACCTGTTCTGTTCTATTGTTGTTGTCGACAGTTAGTAGTATTTCGTATTTGTATATTGATTATTATTGATACATATTTGATATTATAAAATTTAAGTGTTACGGTACCTCTTCTCTTGTAATATTCACTTCCCTGATTAGTGCCTTTGTACCATTTGTAATGATGCTTGCTATAATAACTCCAAGTTGTGGTTTTCGACTGAATATCACAACTGGCTTTTCTTTGTTAATTATTTGCACTTGTCTGATCACCTCTGATCTAATAGGTAATATAACACTTTTACTATCTATTGAATGTATAATTGGAATTTCAATTTCAGAAATTCTCTGGTCTCAGTATCAATCTTTATCTTTTTGGAAATCCAAAATAGAATTGTACATTTTCATGAAGTCTATACCAAGTATTCCATCACATCACATGGTATGGGGAAATTTTCTTCTATTACGTGAAATTCATGAGGTATAAGAAAATTATCGACTTTTAGATCCAGATCCACTAGACCTAGTGATTGTATTTACCCTAACCTATTCCGCTTATTGTGGTTTTAATATTTTTATTGAATTCATTGTATGAATATCTGGAAGCTATCTCAGGTGATAACCCATTAGATATGTAGGCACCTTCCAATGCCTTTGTTAACATCTCTATATCCGTGGTGTATTGATTGGCCGTTTTATTTTTCTGTTGTATGTTCATCAACATTTTGCTGATAGGACACAGACTTAACACAATTTTTGATTTTTTGTATAGACTGACCTAGTGTAGTTTCACTGCTTAGTAAATTCCTCGCTGTTCCTTTTAACTATGTATTATTAATGTTACTGCCAATTCATCGAGTGCTCCCTTTATGGAACCAATGAAAGTGCGTCAAGGAACGATTGTAAATTTTCTGATCTTCCGTCGAAATTTGGTATTAGACAGGAGGCTGTATTCGAAAAATCTATTGGTGTATGGGTCATTTTGTTAATATTATCAGTTTCTACATTATTATGGTTCTCTAATTGTATGAACTTGTTAGGGCAATTTGGTATTTTAATGTTTATTTTATACCTTTTTGCAACGTTGATGAGCTTATTTCTGCATTCATAGAAAAAACCTTCCGCTGCGCTCCCAAAGCATTTGCTTCAGAAATGAGGTTTACTGACATCTTGCCAAGTGAGTTAGTTTCTTCTCCGTCGGTATTGGCTCAAGTAGTGACAATAATGATGACCCAATTAGCATATGTGCCGGACTCAGTGCTTCTCCATTATTGGGGTCATCTGACATTGCAGCAAGTGGTCGTGAATTTAATTTAATGACCACAGTCTGCGGCTCTCAAATCTCAGATTGAAGTTCGCCATTGTTTTTACCAAGGGAGTCTTCAATGATTTTATGGATGCTTTCCAAAGCCCACCAAAGCGTGGTGCTCGAGGAGGTATAAATACGAATCTGTCATTTATGCTGCAGTATGCTAAGTAAAGAAATGCCTTTTGAATTCATCTAGTTGTGCCTTGGCACCAGTAAAATTTATAGCATATACGTTTCGGTTTGCCACGTCGACCTAAAAACCGATTTAAAGAAAGTACTCGTATGAAATTATTCGTTTGCCAGAAATTTTTGCAATATACATTTTATAGTGTATTCACACTGAGCTGAACTCGAGTTCATCGACGAAATCGCACTAATTCGAGTTAAAATCTACAAAAATCATAGAGAAAATGACTGAAATTTGTTGTTGTTGTTGTTGTAGTAAATTTGAACTCGAGTTCGCTGAGGAACTCGCAAAGAACTCGGTAAACGGATTGGTCACTCTGCGGCAGTGCTGCCAAGTTTTTGGTCATATCCGCCTTTTTTGGTCATTCTCGACATTAAACAGCTAATTATGCACAAAACAATTTGAAGAAAATTTTAAATTCTTTTTCTCAAATATTAATAAAATAAGTAGCAGGAATGAAAAAGGAAGCTGTAAGAATTATTTGGATACAATGCAAATTGTTCTCAATCATGTATTTCTCGCACAATTTAAATTTTAATTTCTCACAATTGGCCACAACGTTCTATTTGCATGTACAACCAAAACAAAAAACAGCTGTTTTCAGAACTCGCAAAAGGCTACTATCAACGGTTACCCGTGAACTCGCAAGAACTCTCAAAATAACTCGCACTGTGAATGTAGTATTATTCGTATTCTATAGGATGTATAGAACGCTCCACACAAATCTACCCCACAAATTATGAATGGTCTGCTTGCTCGCAAACGATCTGCTGAAATGATCCCATTACTTGTTGCAATAGTCGTGGTTTGTAATGGAAACAGTGCTCGCAATTCCTCACTATTTTCCTTGCTAATGTCTGGCGTTGATTATCCAAATTTGAAGTCGTAAAACACTGACAAGAATTTTTGGTCCAGCATGTAAATGTTTTCGGTGCAGATATTCGACAAATAGTTGCGCAAATCGGTGATTTCAGGTAGAAGTGCAGAAAACCGAGCTTCATAACTCACTGGTGCTTTTGTCAATCTTCCCTCTCCCCATTTGATGTTTGATGATCGTCTAAAAACAATGATAATTGCTGCATTTCAGGCTTAAGAGTTTTGCTTGCCTTTAAATATGTGATTTCTGCTTTGTAAACTTCTTGTTGAATTGATAATATTATGTGATACAATGTATTATTCCATTCCGTTGAATTCACGTAGGTTGCCTTTTGTACAGACTTGGTTCTATCTTTACTTTTAATTCTTCAACTGAGTTAGCTCCCGTCAGCATGTCATCTACATATATGTCGTTCTTTACCACCTCACATCCAACTGAAAATTTTCCCTTGTATGTTTCAGCGATAAGGGTTAAACTTTTGATGGCTAAGAAAGGAGCACATGAAGTACCATATGTTACAATGTTCATTAATATGATTGTTCATTAAATTAATTGATAATTTCTGTCATTTGGATTGACAAGAAATTAGCGATACATTTTTGAAACATCTGCAGTCAGAGCATATCGATGCAGACGAAACGAAAGCAACATTAATATTAGATCTTGCTGAACTTTCGGTCCTACCATTAAAATTTCATTCAGTGACTTGCCTGCTGTAGTTTTTGCTGATGCATCGAAAACTACCATTAATTTCGTAGAAATGCTCTGAGGCCTTAAAACGTAAGGAATTACACACTTAGTGTGGCGTTGATTTATCAATTTTCGAAATTGAACTCATATGACCTAATTGCTTATATTCCTGCATAAATTTTGTATACAATTCCTTAAGTGGTTTGTTGTCTAAGCGACGCTCCAACATAAAATAACGCCGTTCAGCATTCCAATAAAATTCACTTAAAGTTGATGATGATTCTTTGAATGGTAATCTCACCTGAATGCGCCCATCTTTTAGAATTTCTTTATTTTCTATGAAATGACGTTCACATTGTAAGTCGATGCTTGCATTTGTATTTGTTTCATTTTCAAATTCCCCTATTTCCCAGAATTTCCGCAGTGCTTGATCAACATCAGTAGTATGTGCTCTTGCAAGATTGCATGAAAACAATGATGAAGATGATGACTCTTGAAGTTTACCACCTACCACCCAGCCAAGTGCAGTGTTGATGAGACCTGGCAAATCTGTTCCAAGTCAAATTTTCCCTTCTAAAAGTAAATCAAAAAACTGTTCTGAACTTATTAACAGGTCAATACGATTTGGTTTATAAAAATATGGATCTGCTAATTTTATTCCACTTGGTAATTGTCAATCAGACGTAGAAATATAACGCTCAGGATGGTTCCTTGAAATTGATTTTGTTACTGCAAATTTTGATGACCACTTGTATGAATTCACCCTTGACTTCACGGTTGTCGTAACAGAAGTCTGTAATTGCGCTGTAACATTTGTGACTCCAATAACTTCCTGTTGAGTTCTATTAATATTCAATTGTAGTTATTTCGCTAAATTTTCCGTAATTAATTTAATTTCAGAGCATGAGTCCAGTAATGCCCGTGCTGTCTGAAACGTAATATATTTGTCTTGAATAAGAACAAGAGCTGTTGGTAGCATAGTTCGTCGAGTAGCCTGTGTTACCAAAGATGTTGATTGAGGTAATGTTTTGTGATAATTGCTTGAATGGAACCTGATTCCTGTACTGTTGAAGTAAATTTGTGAAGAATTGAGTGTTGTGCGCATACACCCTACACCGTGATTTCGACTGGCATCGCTTCACACAGTGTCCATGACGTAAACAATTGATTAACTCTTAACAAATTTATGCCTATATGTAACTGAAGATGGTAAAGACTAGTGACATGTTCCTATGTAATGATCTGCTGCTTGACAATATGAACATTTTGACAGTACATTCAAAAATGACTTTTTATGTGTTGCATTTGTGTTTAATAACTGGTATTGCTAACTCAGTAACATAACAGTCTTCCCATTTCGGCAACTTCTGATAATCTTTCTGCTCACTTTTCACCTGCTTATCAATTTTCGACAGTACTGAATGAATAACGATAGCATCCTTGACATCTGCCTCAGTTCCTAGAAACAAAAGTGACCCTCGAATTTCTGACACTGAATTAAGAAAATTAAGAATTGTTCTAAGTGCTCCTACATATGATTTCTGAGTCATACGCTCCATGTTAAAAAGATTTGTGACATGTTCTAGGAATATCAACACCTTCTTATCATATACGAGTATTTCATTTAAATGCTCACTGTAAAATGTTTTATAGCATTATGAGCTTCACCCGTCAAACAGTTTAATAAATAATTAAATTTGTCTATAGTACTTATACAATTATCCTCATGAACCATATTGTTGAACCCAGCAATAAAAGCTTTATATTCGGCGTATTTGCCATCGAATGTGGGTAATTTAAGTGCTGGTAGCCTATGTTGATACAAACTTGTACCCATCGTAATGTTTAGAAAACTCACTTCATTCACTTTATGACGCTTCAAAATGCTTAATATCAATGCTTTTGTTTCTACAAAACTATCCTATAATTCGTCTTGCCCACAATTATTTGCTAGTATTTGTTCCAATTGCATCTGGCTATTGTAGCCTTCATCGAAATAATTTTCCAAACGCTTCCATCTACAATCTAAGATTACACTATCAGTATTAGCAGTCTCGTTTGATACTTTAGCTCTAATACTTTTTATACGATGAATCATTAGATCTATTTTCTTCCTATGCACATCTTCTGGTTTTTCTCTGACTATAGCTTATTGTTGCCCTTTGGCATTGCTGTTGTACCACCTGTAGGTGCCGTAGTTGACTTGTTTCCAGCTTATTCATCACTTTTTTGTTGATTATTCTTTTCAAATAATTAATCATCACACTATGCACATTGAATAAACCCGAACTGTGCTTGATCACAGCTTTAATGTATATTTCCTGTTGTTTGCACTTTATTGCACCGTTTACTCCTGCGTTATTTTCCGCTGCATCGGTTTAATTGTTGTTTGTATTAGATCCGTTTTCAGTCTGTCCTGTCACGGTCGACAAATGTTTAGTTACAAAACTGTAACTATTATAGTATTGAGAATCACAAGCGCTATGTTGCTTTCTTCCTATTCTATTCAACGCTTTATTTGTGACTTATTTCATTTCATTTCACATTACATGATAATATAAGTACATACCATAACAATTAAGCTTTGTTTATTCTAACAGACTAATAACAGAGCTATTCTTTCAATTCAATTTCGTCAAAAAAAAGTAGGTGTGATAGAAACCGCGACGATTTCATTTTTCGAACATTGATGTCCGAACGAACTGCTGATTAAATACTGTGTTTTTTAGGGCCGTCTGAAACGTATCGAATTTGTGGCGACACTTATCGTTTATTTTTCTTTGGATCCTTATGCTAGTATTTACACTCAGCCACTGATGCCAAGCAAATATTTTTTAAACTGCTCACTCTCTTTCACATTACCCACTCTACAAAAACCAATCAAAAACAAAAACACTTCATTTCTCAACAAACAAAAATCATCTATAGTAACCTGCGTTAACACATTGCAAACATGCCAACTTCTACCAATGAGATTATTTAAACTTTTCATTAAACAAATCACTTTATACGCATTTTTTAAACAAAATTAAAACATCACAGCTTCATTACCAAAAAATATAGATTATTTTGACATATAAATTAATTGAATTAAAGACAAATTGGAATTTGCGAAAATGTTAATATTATTTTGCTTCAATGGAAAAGTGATTGGGTAAAATGCAAATTTATGCCTTAAAACCACTTAAATTTTAAGTTCTTTAAATGCAATTTAGCGAGAAAAACAATAAACTATAGTAATTTAATGTAAGAGAGAATTTAACAAAATCGCCTGTAAAAAATTATGCGATATCAAAAACGATTATTTTAGAAAAAAAAAAATTTGTAAATTTTTTTTAAGACCATGGTCCCACTCAGCCTGTCTGCGACAGCATTCTCTCTCGCAACTCTTGTTTGGGGACAGGGGGAAAAGATAGCGACGAAGTAGCCGAACTGCTTATACCAGCATGCCGTTGCAGTTCTGCCGACGTTTTTCTTTGTCTTCTTTCCCGTCTTTCGTTGTTTGTTGATTTCGTTTTGACTTCGTAGCATGCTAGTTGGCAAAATTTATTTAAAAAAAAGCGGTATTGGTCTTTGAAGTGAATTCTTCTTTTTTAATATAATTTTCAATAATAATAATATTAATAAAATGAAAGATTTATATGATATACAATAATATTAACATATGTATAACATAATATTAATATTAACAACAACAGCAGTATTTTAGTTTCCTTTTTTTAGAGTGAAGCGGGTGGATAAAATTTAATTAAAAACAGGGGGTATTGTTCTTTGCAGTGAATTAATACGATAATAATAATATTAATAAAATGTAAGATGTATACGACATGCAATTTTATGAACTTGTTAATAATAATATTTATTATTTTAAACACATTAATTATAAATAAATTAATGCATTACAAAAAATTAATCAAGAAAAAAAATATGTTACCCAAAAATTACCAGCCAGCGTGCTAATGCTGTGTGTCACCAACGAATAGCGTTACCAAAGAAGAATCAATGACATAAGCTGCTGAGCGACAGGCTCTGTGTGGCCACGGTCTAAGCACAAACAGCGGGCTTATAGTGTAGTAATTTATACACGTATAGAAGATGAACAAGGAAGAGTTTGTGCATGGTTGGAAGCGGCAAAATCTAAAGCAGCGTAAGCTCAGCTACAATACAAAAATTAAATCCGTTCTTAGATGAAAACGGTGGCGTGCCAATTATTCGAGTCGGTGATCGCTTATCTCAAGCCAGTGTACCGTTTGAGGTAAAACATCATTTTTTGCTGCCTAACAATCATGTAGCTGTAGAGGCATTATTTGTCTATGATGACTTTGAACGTCATCGAGTGCAGTTGCATGCGCGGATTATTCTAATATTTCAATAATTAAATAAAATCAGTTAAACAACAATAATTTTTCGAGTGCAACAAAAATAATGAGCGAACCCAACGCTCCTGAGTCAGGACGTAGGCTTTCCAACTGCGGGTACTTCACAATCCGTTCACAGTCAGAAATACCAAGCTCCACCCAGATCAACACAAACAACAACACCTCATGGAGTGCGCAGTGTGCATCACCTATGATAATGCTTTCCTCACTTCCACTCACAACAACATCAACAACCGCTACTACAACATTTGCATCAATAGCAACAACAACAACAACTACGCATTCAATTTCCTCATTGGTCACTGCATCGACTTTGGCACCTATCTTTAGCACAGTCCAAAGAAAAGCAGCACACATATCCAGCTCAAACGGTATAGAAATTTTAAATGTTACTAACTCTGTCCCTCTTACAGCAGCACGTCAAAATGCTTCAGCTACTCAATTAGCAAAAAAATAACGGAAACATCTATCCCGCACAAAAAGGATACCGCAATATCAAAAAGTTGGCAGTACAGACTGGAATTGATCGCTATGTACAAATTAAACGAAAACTCAGTCCACAAAAATCAAGCTCTGGTAACAATTCCAAAAAATCTAATACCTCATCTACCCCAACCTATGACAATGAACTCAACGTCTTGAAAGGAAATAGATTTGCAGCCCTAAGCAAAGACAATGATCTCACAGATGTAGAAGCGGCCCCAAAAGTCAAGCAAACCAAGCCTCCCCCAATTTATATTCGTGAACGCAGTTCAAATAATCTAGTTTCACAGCTAGCGCAACTTATCGGCAACAACAACTTTCACATTGTCCCGTTAACCAAAGGCAAAGTACATGAAACTAAATTACAATCCTACACTGAGAATAATTACAAGATAGTTTTGAAATTCCTCACTGATGCCAACAAAAATTATTTTACGTACCAACTTAAGAGCAGTAAAGGGCTGATAGTAGTTATAAAAGGAATTGAAGCTGGTGTTGACACCAATGAAATCAAAAGTGCACTTGAAGAAAAAGGGTTCCCAACCAAGGTTGTGATCAACATCCTGAATAGAAGCAAAATCCCGCAACCCATGTTCAAGGTCGAACTTTCTCATGATGATAAACTTGAGAAAAGAAACCAGATCCACCCAATATACAAGTTACAATACTTACTTCACCACAGAATCACTGTAGAGGAACCTCACAAGCGCACAGACCCTGTGCAGTGCACAACCTGTCAGGAATTCGGCCACACGAAATCGTATTGTACACTGCCTTCTGTCTGTGTATCATGTGGTGACCTCCACGAGTCCTCAAGATGCACTATGAATAAAACGGACACAACGTCAAAAAAATGCAGTAACTGCTGGGGTAATCACACTGCGAACTATAGAGGCTGCCCAGTTTTTAAAGAACTAAAAAATCGGATGAACCAGCGTAAATCAACTGCCCGAAGCCGGCCCGAGCCTATCACACAAGCCACGATGAGAGACCCACGCACATTGCAAATTACCACTCCCAACATTACATACGCATCCGCGTTGCGACCTGGATACCCACCACAGAGCCAGAGAAAGTAACAAACACTGCCAAGAGTACACTCCAACTATCTCAAAATGAGCTCACACAGCATTCCATAGCTCAAAAAACAACACCTCTCACACCACATAGCTCTCTTGAAAATATGATTGCCAGTTTCATACAATTTATGTCTGAGACTACGACAATAATGCAAAACATGCTTCAAGAGATACTAAAAACGCAAAATCTAATCTTACAAAAACTCTGTACTTAAAACGTCCTCGTTCAAAATAACATCCTGGAACGCAAATGGCGTATCGAAACATAAGCTTGAGCTCATAAAATACTTATCCGAGACAGAAACTGATGTTTTATTGCGTTCGGAAACGCACCTTACAAACAGATATAAATTCGAGATACGAGGCTTCTCCTTCTACGCCACAAACCACCCTGATGGCAAAGCACATGGCGGAACGGGTATACTTATTAGAAAGCGAATAAAACACTATAAGTCGATATCATACTCGCGGAATTATATGGAGGCAACGTCGATTGTCATTGAAACTTCAAATGGTAACTTGACGCTTTCATCCGTCTATTATCCACCCAGATTTTCCATTTCGGAATCATGCTTCAAGCAGTTCTTTGACACCCTAGGGTCCAAATTTCTGGCAGCAGGTGACTATAATGCTAAGCACCCCCACTGGGGCTCTCGACTTGTAAGTCCTAAAGGAAAACAGCTCTACAACACAATAATAAACCAAAGCAACAAACTTAACTTTGCTTCTCCGGGCAGGCCTACATATTGGCCAGCTGATCTAAATAAAATTCCAGACCTAATCGACATTGCAGTTACTTGCAACATTTCTCGTAGTGTGATTTCAACGGAAACCCATGCCGAGTTATCATCAGATCATTCCCCATTCACATTTCACTTACTGGAGCGTCCCGTAATATGTGATCATTCTTTCATGCTTATCTCATGGAAAACTGATTGGCTCAGATACAAAAAATATGTCAGCTCCCACATATGCATGAGGCCAAAACTTGATACCGGAACTGACATTGACAACTCACTGGAACATTTCAACATAACCATTGCGAGCGCTGCTGTTGCCACGACACCGATTGTACAATCTGGCCCAAACAAAACTGTTGCTTTAACTAGCGCGGAAATTGAACACCTAGTCTTAGAAAAACGCCGACTGAGACGCGAATGGCAGGTCAGGCGATCTCCAGCATCGTTACAAAGACTCAAAACTGCTAAAAAACATTTAAGCAATGCTCTCAAGACTGAGGATCGCAAAATCCAAAGGCACTACATTGAGAACCTTTCGCCAACGAGTTCTCGATTTGGAGAGCATGAACCCACCAATTGCAGCGGACTGCCCCATTCGGGATCAAAACAGAAACTGGGCGCGATCTGACGAGGAAAAGGCTTCCAATTTTGCTAACCATCTCAAATCCGTCTTCCAACCAAACTTGCCTAGAAACGGATTTCAGCTTCCCCAGCAGCCATGTGCTCAGTTTCCTAATAGCAGCGTACTTAAAACTAGTGCACATGAGTTAAGAACGGCAATTCACAAGGTGCTAATTCCAAAGAAAGCACCTGGGTACGACCTCATCACCCCAAAGATAATTATTGAGCTACCAAACTGTGCAATATCATTCCTTGCAATGGTCTTCAATGCAATACTCAAAGTGGGTCGCGCTGCCCCAAAAAAGCATCGAAAGAGCTATCCGACCACCTGCAACTTGTATCAGTCTGGCTGGACAATTGGCGTATAAAAGTCAATCCGGATAAATGTAAGCATGTGACATTCACCCTAAATAAGGGTGACTGTCCGTCTATCATCTTTAACAACACCACAGTTCCACATGCTACTGAAGTCACCTACCTAGGAGTTCATTTGGACAGACGACTCACCTGGCGGAAACATACAGAAGCCAAAAAAATCAGCATGAAATTAAAAGCACAATCCCTCCACTGGCTCTTAAACCCAAGATCTGGTCTAAGCCATGATCTAAAGATGCTACTATATAACAGCATAATAAAGCCAATCTGGATTTACGGTTCCCAGCTTTGGGGGAACGCTAGCCCAAGGAATATTGAAGTCATCCAAAGAACTCAATCGAAAATACTTCGCTTTTTAACAGGTGCTCCCTGGTACATATCGAATGCGAAAATCCACAGGGACCTTAACGTTCCACTAATTAAAACTGAACTGGCCCAACTGAAGCAGAAATATCAACTTAAACTCTCGCAACATTCTAATCCACTAGCTCTCTCTCAAACGAGCAGCCACACGCGCCTACGTTGAAATGATTTGCCTGCCCCATGAACCTTAGAGGACCATGCAACACTGTAAAGTTTCTTTAGCTCACCACAAAGGGAACTTGCAAATCAAACAATCCATAATTTTAAGATTTCTACATTATTGTTAGGCTTTGTGTACAAAGTGATTCAATAAATAAATAAAGGTCGAAAAAAAAATTGTCTATGTGCATGGAGCAATTTACACTCTGGCGACAGAGATATTGGGTGCCAGGAGACTTGGTCGGAGAACAGTCAGGAGCTGTATGGAGTGCTTCCGGATGCGACCAGTGACCGCCACACAAATCATGGGATCCTTGCCGCCGGATAGAGTACAGCGAGCGCCTTATCCATTTGAACGAACAGGAGTGGACTTCACTGGACCAATGTGGATGCACTTTAATACCAGGGAGAAGCGACCTGTAAAGGTGTATCTTATTTTTTTTTTTTTCGTTCGTTTATTTATTTAAGAAAAAAAATTTACCGAAATAAGCTATTATATAAATAAGATAACAAAACAAAAAGAAATAAACTGCGGTGGCATCTCTCCAGTTCGCGCAACTTCTTCATCACGCTTGCCGCAAAGTCGGCAACAACTTTCCACTTCTGGGAGCTTTCCGAACTCTTACCTCTTCCGGGCGCCGCGATATCCAGCTTAGGCATACGCTGTCTCGATAGCGAGCAGATCTATTAGCATTACCCCAGCGAGAATTAAAGTAGCATCCTCCGATACGGTACGAAAGGCGCCTATTACTCGGAGCCGCCCAGCCTATAAACCCTTTTAAGAGGTCTCCCATATGAGACCTTGTCCATTGCGTTGACCTAAACTGCTGCACCGTAGAGCATCATGGACCTAATTGCGTTCATAAGAAGTAGCCTGAGACCTTGTCTAGGCCCGTGTAAGTTCAGAAGTATCCTAGAGAGGGCCTTGCATGACCTTACCGCCCTATCGCTGGCATATATTATATGCTCCTTGAAGTTGAGTCTATAATCTAGGGTGACCCCTCGATACACCAACGATCTCTGCGACGCAATGGCCGTGTTTCCGACTGTGACCGTAGTGCTCTCCACGATTCTCCGACTGCTCATGAGTAGAGCTGCCGCCTTGTGCTCCGCCAGACCAACGCGGTGCAGCCATGTTGAAATGGTTGCGATGGCTGTGTTGCAATGCACGACTGTCTCACTTCCCGACTAACACCCCACAATATTTACGTCGAATGAGAAGCAGAGTCTGAGGATGCCATTATACATTATGTTCTAGAGAAGGGGCCCGAGGACAGTGCCCTGGGTCACCCCACTGGATACGTGATATTTTTCCTCTCCCGTTACCGATTTAAGTGCTAAAGCGTTCATTGCTGGACTTTAAAGATTTTTTGCGAGACGTGGGAGAAGCTTCGCCATATTTTGTGATAACGCGACAAAATGCGTGAGAGCATCTCGAGAACTGAAGACGTTCGACGCTCTAAATAAAGTTCGAATTACTGATGAATGTAGCAAACAAGGAATTGGTTTTCATTTCATTCCTCCAAGGTAACCCATTTCGAAGTATTGTGGGAAGGTGCCGTCAAAAGCGTGAAGAGACTGATGGTGAGTGCGACCAATGGTACAGCCCTAAACTTTGAAGAGCTCTCAACTGCTGTGGCACATGTTGAAGCTGTAATGAACTCTAGGCCGTTGTATCCTCTATCGACGGATCCGAATGATTTAGGCGCCCTGACGCCAGAGCGTTTCGTAATTGGACGACCATATAACTCTTTGATGCAACCTTGGAATGAAGACATTTCGAAACTTTCGGTGACGGAACGATGGAAAAGAGTGGTAGTGGTTATTGTAGTAGTATATAGTATATAGCATTAGTATGTAAGGTACAACATTAGTGTGTAAGGTATAATCATAATATATAAGATAACAGTAGTATGTAAAGTATAAGAATAGATTAACAGTAAGAGACTATGTGTGTAAGATTCAGGTTTTTAAGCATAAAGAAAACATAATAAAAGTCAGTCTTTGCCTGACAACCAAAAGTAATAGCGCCTACAAATTCAGAAGTGCCAAACATCGATTTTTTGGAAAATTAATTTTGATACGGGAAAAGTGTATTGTTGTACTACGATGTTAGACGCTAATTCTTTCACGC
Organism: Amiota mariae; assembly: GCA_035041805.1. Classification (NCBI taxonomy): domain Eukaryota; kingdom Metazoa; phylum Arthropoda; class Insecta; order Diptera; family Drosophilidae; genus Amiota; species Amiota mariae. The sequence continues at coordinate 302,437 of JAWNKV010000204.1, forward strand.
TTGACCATCTGAAATGCCTGTGCGAGACCCTCGGTTTGCCAGTAAGTGGCACTAAAGTAGTGCTGGTGAAACGGTTAAATAGTGTACCCTCTAAGAACCTACAAGAGTGTTTGGATGGAACCGTAGAATCTGGAGAGGGATCGTTTTTGGAAGACCTCGTTCCAGCCTAGTAAACCATGCGATGTACATCCACCCTATGGAGACAGAATTCTTGACGTCACTGCACATGGCCGATTGTGTGAATTTTTCCAATGAAAATGTAAAGGAGAACCGAGAAGTTCAAAAACTAACAATGTTAAGCGATGTTTTAAAGCCAACGAACTACATCGGTCCAAGCAAAAGCAACAACGAACGGAAACGTAAAGCAATGTGGAAATGTTTTTTGTGGGACAGAGAGTTCACATATTAATGAGTGCAACAGCGAAAAGTTAGGGCTGGATGCAGACGGGAAAAGATACACAGCTGAAAGAGAGTACGATCTCTTGATAAGAGAAATAAAAATCATAAAACGTGAGCGTGAAATAATGCTACGCGAAAATGAGCTTTTACACAAACTGAAAGCATCATCGTCAGTGAATACTGGAAATAATAAAATAGATATTTCATTTAACGCATTGAAGGAGCTTTTGCCTTCCTACAACGGCGGAGCGGATTTCAAAATGTGGTATCCGCTACTGAGCAGCGTAAGGAAGACTTAAAATGTGTTGTATAGGCATGTGCATTCATTGATTTGTGCCAAATTGGAATTGAGAGCAAAATTGTGGCTCTACTCGAAACCTTACTACCTCGAAACAAGCGTCGAAGATCTTATCTTATGTCAAATTAAAGGTATGTTCGATGTAAAAGAGGATAAAGTAATGCTGCGCCGCAAATTCGAATAGCGGAAATGAAAGCACGATGAGGAGTTCGTGGATTACTGCAACAATAAAATGATTCTGTTGAACAGCCTGGAATTGAGAGAAGTTGATTTGTTGGATTATGTGGTTGAAACCATTTCCAACTTCCAGCTATGGACACAAGCTAAGTTGCAGAATTACAAATTGAAAGAGGAAATGCTACTAGTTTTCAAAGGAATCGAGCAAGGTCAACAGAAGCATTCAAGCCGTCAGCAGGTTCAGGTGTCCAGTCGCACTGGTCGCCCATGAAGTGCTTTAACAGCAAGGGGTATTTAGCCGCAGAGTGTCACAAACCCAAACACCAGGAGCTCGTTTTCCGTGTGCAGGACATTTGGTCAAAGATTGCAGACAATACAAGAAGAGCCTTCAGCAGAGTGAACAAAATGATTAAGTGTGTAAGTTATTTATATGTAACATTTTTCTCGAATTGTAAAAGCTAGACTGGCTTCTCCGGCCCTCAAACAAACTGTCACTAGGCAATAAAAGGCTCATCTACCTTCAAATAGTGGCACCAATATGGCGGTATGCAATTCACACCTGGAGCACCACTGCTACCTTCAACATCTCCAGACTGCAAGCATGTCAAATCAAGGCACTTAGAAGAATCCCGCAGTTTATCAGAAACACCACGCTGCACAATGATCTAAAAATCTCAACAGTGTTAGAGACAATGCAGCTCTATAGCAGTCGGCATTTAACAAAACTCAAGACTCACCCTAACCCATTGACTTCAGCCTTGTTCCAAAGTCCAACTATAAGGCGAAGGTTAAAAAGACTCCACCCACATGATCTTCCACTAAGAAGAATCTAATAATTATAATTTAGTCAGTCTCTAAGACATTTCAGTATTATTTACGTATGTTATATACAAAAATGTGTCATGCGGAACAATTGCGATAAACATTAAAATATTTTATTTAAAAGAAAAATAAAAAAATTAGCCAAGTGTGAATCGGACTCGCACACGGAGGGTTCCGTACCATCGCACAAGATTTAACACAATGTATGCAAATTTGTTTTTGTCGCAAAAGTGAAATATTTAACAGCTTAAAAGTATACTACAAAAAATCAGCCAAGTGTGACTCGGACTCGCACACGGAGGGTTCCGTACCATCGCACAAGATTTAACACAATGTATGCAAATTTGTTTTTGTCGCATAAGTGAAATATTCAACAGCCTAAAAGTATACTACAAAAAAAAACTGTCCACACGTTTCTTGTATGGGGACCCCTCTATTTTTTTAACTTTATTTTATTTTTAGTATTTGTCGCTCTACACACAATTGAATTACACACTCTGTAAAAATTTCAACTCTCTACCTATTACGGTTCATGATATAGAGCAGAAGTCGGACGGACGGGTCCCGTTAGTTTCTTATGTGTACGGAACCCTAAAACAGAATAGTTACAAAGATAACGTAACTAGGAGCGTACATAAGATCGACATAAGAGTTGATAACAATTTTAAAATGGATATATTGGCTATTGATTATGATCCAGGAAATGTTGAAGATAAGTTAGGAGAGCAACTGTGTTATAACCAAAATAAATCATTGAAGAAGTATTTAGAATGTCAAAAAAACCTAGTGAACCAAACATAAAATGTGAGATGAAAATAACTGTAGAAGATACGAAAGCTTTAAGCTGCCAACCACGGCGTTTGTCTTATACAGAAAAAGTGAAATTAGAAGATATCATAGATGAAAATTTGCCCAAAGGGTTCATACGACCAAGTGAGTCCAAATATGCTTCACCAATCATTTTAGTAAAGAAGAAAACAGGAGATTTAAGGATGTGTGTAGATTACAGGTGACTAAACAAAATAACAACAAAGGTCAATTTTCCCATACCCTTAACAGACGATCTCCTAGAAAAGTTAGCAAACAAAGTTGGTTTCACAAAGTTAGATTTGAAAAACGGGTTTTACCATGTAAGTACATTTGCGCGGGCAATTAGTAAAATATACGTCTTTCATAACCCCACTAGGAAAACTCGAATTTATCAGAATGCCATTTGGTTTGAAAAACACTCCATCAGTATTTCAACGGTTTATACATAAAATATTTTACGATATGGTACAAGATGGAAGAGTAGTAGTTTATTTAGATGATATAATGATAGCAAATAGAAATACTAAAGGACGTTTTGAAACACCTAGTTGATAACTAGAACTACGGTTGAGCAAATATGGATTTTTCTCAAAGACAAGTCAAATATTTGGGATATACAATGTCAAAAGATGGTATACGTGCTGACGAAGATTTGTTGGAAGCAAAAAGAAATTTTCAAGTGCCGACTAAAGTACACCATGTTCAAAGTTTTTTAGGAATCTGCTCCTACTTCCGTAAGTTCGTTAAAGATTTTGCTACCATAGCGAAACCTTTACATGAACTCACGTTCAACGTTTTAAAAGAGAAGATGATACTGTCCAAATGATATACGACCCAAGAGACGAAACAGAATTGCATTGAGATGCTAGTTCAATATGTTTTACAGCAATACTGTTACAAAAGAAAAATGCCGGGAAATTCCATCCAGTATTTCATTATTCGAAGAGAACAACTAACACAAAGTCACCATAATTTTGAATTAGGAACGTTGGCGATATTTTATGCTTTAAAAAGTTTTAGAGTCTATTTACAAGGCATAATGTTTAAGATCGTTCGTTGAAGATAACCTTTAGCAAGAAAGCACTTAATCCACGAATAGCCAGGTGGCACTCCAACTACAAAACTACGAATATAAATTGGAACATAGGGCAGGTAAAAGGATGCAACACGTAGACGCTCTGAACAGGTGCAATACAATTTTAGTGATAGAAACAAATACGCTTGAAGACAATTTAGTAATTTGTCAAAATAAAGACAATAAAATACATGAAATAAAAGAACTTTTGAGTAAATCTGAGCACGAACATTACGAAATGTGTAATGGGGTTGTATACAAAAAGAGTCGATGGAGAAAAACGTACTCCATAAATATTATGATGAGATGTGTCATTTGGGTACAGACAAAGTACTGGAGGTGATAGACAGAAGTTATTGGTTTCCTAAGGAGAAAGGCAGACGAACATATTAAAAAATGTTTAAAGGGTATCGTGTTTTCTGGGAAAAGTAGCAGGAAAGAATGGTTTTTTAATGTTATTCCGAAACGAAATAGGCCGTTCGAAATAGTTCACATAAACCACTATGGCCCGGTTAAAAACAAGGACCATACGAAGATACATATTTTAGTAGTAGTAGATGCTTGCACAAAGTTTGTAAGGCTATATCCGTGCAAAACAAGTATGTCAAAAGAAGCTGTAAACGCATTAAATGATTACTTCAGATCGTATAGTAGGCCAAGTTGTATAGTCTCTGACAGGTAGAGTTATTTCAAATAACTATTTGCTAGCAAATAGGCGCCAAATCATATTTTTAATTTTATGCTCTGGTACATTTTACATGCTTATGAATGTGTTACATTTTATATAGTTATACCTAAAAAATATAGTTAAAACATATAAAAGTAAATTTATATAAAAATAAAACTTGTAATTGATTGGTTGGTGGTTGGTTACCGTGGCTGGCTCGTATAGTCCACTACGAGCCACAATTAGCACTAGAGTGCCGTTTTGATACCACTTCCTCGCCGAAAGCAAACAGTATTACTAAATCCAACCTGTCGAATTTATGTATTTGAGTAAATCACCCGGGCATATTACTGAACAGTCCGAGAGATTGTCGATGAAGTATTTTCCCAGAAACTTATTTCTAGTCTTTGCCAAAGCTGGGCATTGACATAGAAAGTGGGTGAGTGACTCCTCTTCCTCTTCGTTTCCGCAGCTCCTACAATGGCTTCTAAACGGGATACCCAGTCTTTTTCATTGTAACAAGGCCAGGTAGCACGTGCCGCTCTGCAAGATTCAAGATCTTTCCACCGTCTGTTAGCCAGCTGGCGGAAAAACAGGAAGTTGCTCCTTTCGATGACCGCCAGGGGAATCGAAACCTGTTCCGCCAACGATACATTAAGAGAAGTACCAGAAGGAGCCAATTCGTCAGCCTTCTAATTCCCTTCTATATTCCTAAGGCTGCGAACCCATAAGAGAGTGATATCAGCTTGACGACTTAGCTCGCTCATCGTCGACCTGCATTCCTTAACGAGCTTTGACTTCACAGTGGTGAATTGCAGTGCTTTGAGTGCCGCCTGACTATCAACGAAGTTGTCTGGCCAGCCGACATGCTTCCTTAATGGCAAGGACCTCCGCCTGAAATACTGTTGCCTCGTCAGGTAGCCGGAAAGAGTGGTCTAAGCTTACTTGTGGTGAGTGCACCCCTGCTCCTACACCGCATTTCATCTTCGACCCATCCGTAAAGATTGAAATGTCAAAATCACTCTGAAAACTGTTCTCTTTCCATTCCATCCTGGTAGGAAATTTTACCTTGAAGTCGCTCTCAAAGCTATTGTGCGCCACTATATAGTCTGTTGTTCTTTTGAACATAGGATTATTAACCACTCCTAGTATTTTACTATGTCCATATGGTCGTTCTGCCCAGCAGCCGGTTTCTTTTAACTTTACCGCGCTGTTGCAGACCGTGTTTTTGATATGGAGATCAATTGGGAGCAGATACAGCAGTACATCCAATGCTGCCGTGGGGCACGTGCGCATGGTTCCTGTGATTCCTACACATGCCGACTTCTGCACACCGCTAAGTTTGTGCACTATATAGCTTTTTCCTAGAGCTGGCAACCAAACAATTGCACCGTATGTTAATATCGGACGTACAATTGCAGTATACATCCATGCTGTTATATTAGGGAGTAAACTCCATCCCTTGCCAAATAACCTTTTGCAAGAGTAAAAGGCCACACAGGCTTTCTTTGCCCGTAACTCTATATTGGATTTCCAATTGAGTTCTGCGTCCAGCATAACTCCCAGGTACTTGGCCTTGTTGGAAAGATGAAGCTGTTGTCCATTCAGAAGAGGAAGGGGAAAAGTAGGTATTTTGGTTTTCGTTGTGAAAAACATCAGATGTTACTTATCACTAGGAAACATCCCTGATACCATGATCACAACGTCCGCATAGGCGACTACCCTTGCCCCTGTCTCCTCTAAAACCTTGAGAATGTTATCTATGACTAACAGCCACAGCAGTGGAGAGATTACTCCGCCCTGTGGTGTCCCTCTACTGACATATCTGGTTAGAGTCGAGATTCCTAACTCTGACTGCACTGTTCTGGTTTCAAGCATGTTAACTATCCATTCCCCAATGTCTTCCTCTACACCAATCCTAGCTAGAGAATCCTGGATAGCACGTGTACTAACGTTATTGAAAGCACCCTCTATATCTAAGAATGCTGCGAGAGAGTATTGTTTACAGTAAATCGCCCTTTCTGCCGTGCGGACAACCTCATGTAGAGCCGTTTCCGTGGATCTACCCTTGAGGTATGTGTGTTGGCAAGTCGAGATGGGAAATTTATCAATAATGGATCGAAGATGGAGCTCCAATACCCTTTCCATCGTCTTCAAGAGGAACGATGTTAGGCTGATTGGCCTGAAATCTTTTGCGGATTCATGACCAATTTTCTCAGCCTTTGGTGTGAAGACTACCTTGACTCTTCTCCAACTCATTGGTATGTAGTGTAGACGAATACATGCCCTAAAAATCAACCTTAGCCACGGAACTACTTTGTCCCGTAGTTTCTGTAGCACTATCGGAAGAATTCCGTCCATGTCAGGCGATTTATAGAGCGTGATCTTGTCCTCTGTGAAGATGAAATCCTGGTCTCATGAAATTTGCCGTAACCGTACGGGTACTTCCGAATCAGTTGTCGCATCTTTGCAGTCGGGGAAATGTGTTTTGAGTAGGAGGTCAAGTGTCTCAGCAGATGATTCCGTCAATGTTCCATCTTCCTTTTTCAAGAAAGATGGATTTGCCCGTTCCTTGGCCAGAACCTTTCCTAATCTTGCTGAGACGGAAGTAGACTCGATCGACTCACAAAATTCCTTCCAACCATTATTTTTGGCATTCCTGATGTCTTTTTTGTAAGTCTTGAGACAGTCTTTGTAGACTTGCCAGTTGTTATCCATGTAACACTGATTGAAGAGCTTTCTCGTTTCCTCCCTGAGTTTCGAGAGCTCTTCGTTCCGCCACTGTGGGAAATTTTTATGGCTCCTTCTAATTGGACAGGATATCTTGTACGCTTTGCCGAAAGCTTCCTCAAGATATTTAACCCTCCTTTCAATTTCGTCCCTGGAGTCAATGTTTGAGCATGTAAAGGTATTCAGTTTCGATTTAGTTACCCTTGTAAAAACATCCCATTTTATATTGCGTGGGTTTCTAAATGGAACAGAATCTGTTGTCTTCAAATTCAATCGTAGAGTATCCAACTGTGATCCGAGAAAGATCTTTTGTTGGACACTCTCCAGTTTCGACCTGGACCTCTGAATTTTCGGACAGAAGAGTTATATCTAGTACCTCTTCCCACCCCGGGAAGCCTTCTGTACTAGGGAATGTGAAGGTTGGAGTATTTCCTCTATTGCAAACTAACAGACTAAAACTACTAATAAAATTAAAAAGCGACTCACCCCTTTCGTTCTCCTCGGTGCTACCCCATAGCGTATGGCGTGCATTGGCGTCGCATCCCAGGAGTAGGGGAGTGTTGCTGGCTGTCGCACTGGCGGTCAACTGCGCAACCTCATCCGGAGGCGCCTCCTTGTTGTGCGCCATGTACACTGATGCTATAAACATGGCTTTCTCCTCCAACACTTCGATTTTGACAGCTGTCAATTTACCTGTGCAGAATTGAAGACAAAGGAAAGAATTTACTTTTTTTCGACTAAAATACATGTTCTTGGCTTGTCCCATGCCTTAGCGTATAGTATCTTGTAGTTTTTGTTCCTGAGCCCCAGAATGTCAGTGCCTCTGACCCAGGGCTCTTGGACGATGCATATGTTAACGTCCTCCTCACCTAGGAGGACCGCAAGATTATCCGAGGCATTCTTGGAATGCTTTAGGTTAATCTGCACAACCTTCAGGTAGTTGGTTTCTTTGGAGTGCTTGTTGCTTCGTCCTGAAACGTAAGGTCATCCATCAGCTTGTTTGCAGCCTGCAACTCATCTGATTCTTCTTCTGATGACCGGGAAATTTTTAGTTTGGCGTACCAGGATGTGGCTCCTCACCACGTATGAACGGTCTTGAGCACCAAGCCCCTGGCTCTTTTCCCAGAAACCTTATCCCCTTGTAATTGATTAAAAGCAAAAATAAAAAAAAAAAATAAAAAAAAAAGGTAGCACGTGCCGCTCTGCAAGATTCAAGATCTTTCCACCGTCTGTTAGCCAGCTGGCGGAAAAACAGGAAGTTGCTCCTTTCGATGACCGCCAGGGGAATCGAAACCTGTTCCGCCAACGATACATTAAGAGAAGTACCAGAAGGAGCCAATTCGTCAGCCTTCTAATTCCCTTCTATATTCCTAAGGCTGCGAACCCATAAGAGAGTGATATCAGCTTGACGACTTAGCTCGCTCATCGTCGACCTGCATTCCTTAACGAGCTTTGACTTCACAGTGGTGAATTGCAGTGCTTTGAGTGCCGCCTGACTATCAACGAAGTTGTCTGGCCAGCCGACATGCTTCCTTAATGGCAAGGACCTCCGCCTGAAATACTGTTGCCTCGTCAGGTAGCCGGAAAGAGTGGTCTAAGCTTACTTGTGGTGAGTGCACCCCTGCTCCTACACCGCATTTCATCTTCGACCCATCCGTAAAGATTGAAATGTCAAAATCACTCTGAAAACTGTTCTCTTTCCATTCCATCCTGGTAGGAAATTTTACCTTGAAGTCGCTCTCAAAGCTATTGTGCGCCACTATATAGTCTGTTGTTCTTTTGAACATAGGATTATTAACCACTCCTAGTATTTTACTATGTCCATATGGTCGTTCTGCCCAGCAGCCGGTTTCTTTTAACTTTACCGCGCTGTTGCAGACCGTGTTTTTGATATGGAGATCAATTGGGAGCAGATACAGCAGTACATCCAATGCTGCCGTGGGGCACGTGCGCATGGTTCCTGTGATTCCTACACATGCCGACTTCTGCACACCGCTAAGTTTGTGCACTATATAGCTTTTTCCTAGAGCTGGCAACCAAACAATTGCACCGTATGTTAATATCGGACGTACAATTGCAGTATACATCCATGCTGTTATATTAGGGAGTAAACTCCATCCCTTGCCAAATAACCTTTTGCAAGAGTAAAAGGCCACACAGGCTTTCTTTGCCCGTAACTCTATATTGGATTTCCAATTGAGTTCTGCGTCCAGCATAACTCCCAGGTACTTGGCCTTGTTGGAAAGATGAAGCTGTTGTCCATTCAGAAGAGGAAGGGGAAAAGTAGGTATTTTGGTTTTCGTTGTGAAAAACATCAGATGTTACTTATCACTAGGAAACATCCCTGATACCATGATCACAACGTCCGCATAGGCGACTACCCTTGCCCCTGTCTCCTCTAAAACCTTGAGAATGTTATCTATGACTAACAGCCACAGCAGTGGAGAGATTACTCCGCCCTGTGGTGTCCCTCTACTGACATATCTGGTTAGAGTCGAGATTCCTAACTCTGACTGCACTGTTCTGGTTTCAAGCATGTTAACTATCCATTCCCCAATGTCTTCCTCTACACCAATCCTAGCTAGAGAATCCTGGATAGCACGTGTACTAACGTTATTGAAAGCACCCTCTATATCTAAGAATGCTGCGAGAGAGTATTGTTTACAGTAAATCGCCCTTTCTGCCGTGCGGACAACCTCATGTAGAGCCGTTTCCGTGGATCTACCCTTGAGGTATGTGTGTTGGCAAGTCGAGATGGGAAATTTATCAATAATGGATCGAAGATGGAGCTCCAATACCCTTTCCATCGTCTTCAAGAGGAACGATGTTAGGCTGATTGGCCTGAAATCTTTTGCGGATTCATGACCAATTTTCTCAGCCTTTGGTGTGAAGACTACCTTGACTCTTCTCCAACTCATTGGTATGTAGTGTAGACGAATACATGCCCTAAAAATCAACCTTAGCCACGGAACTACTTTGTCCCGTAGTTTCTGTAGCACTATCGGAAGAATTCCGTCCATGTCAGGCGATTTATAGAGCGTGATCTTGTCCTCTGTGAAGATGAAATCCTGGTCTCATGAAATTTGCCGTAACCGTACGGGTACTTCCGAATCAGTTGTCGCATCTTTGCAGTCGGGGAAATGTGTTTTGAGTAGGAGGTCAAGTGTCTCAGCAGATGATTCCGTCAATGTTCCATCTTCCTTTTTCAAGAAAGATGGATTTGCCCGTTCCTTGGCCAGAACCTTTCCTAATCTTGCTGAGACGGAAGTAGACTCGATCGACTCACAAAATTCCTTCCAACCATTATTTTTGGCATTCCTGATGTCTTTTTTGTAAGTCTTGAGACAGTCTTTGTAGACTTGCCAGTTGTTATCCATGTAACACTGATTGAAGAGCTTTCTCGTTTCCTCCCTGAGTTTCGAGAGCTCTTCGTTCCGCCACTGTGGGAAATTTTTATGGCTCCTTCTAATTGGACAGGATATCTTGTACGCTTTGCCGAAAGCTTCCTCAAGATATTTAACCCTCCTTTCAATTTCGTCCCTGGAGTCAATGTTTGAGCATGTAAAGGTATTCAGTTTCGATTTAGTTACCCTTGTAAAAACATCCCATTTTATATTGCGTGGGTTTCTAAATGGAACAGAATCTGTTGTCTTCAAATTCAATCGTAGAGTATCCAACTGTGATCCGAGAAAGATCTTTTGTTGGACACTCTCCAGTTTCGACCTGGACCTCTGAATTTTCGGACAGAAGAGTTATATCTAGTACCTCTTCCCACCCCGGGAAGCCTTCTGTACTAGGGAATGTGAAGGTTGGAGTATTTCCTCTATTGCAAACTAACAGACTAAAACTACTAATAAAATTAAAAAGCGACTCACCCCTTTCGTTCTCCTCGGTGCTACCCCATAGCGTATGGCGTGCATTGGCGTCGCATCCCAGGAGTAGGGGAGTGTTGCTGGCTGTCGCACTGGCGGTCAACTGCGCAACCTCATCCGGAGGCGCCTCCTTGTTGTGCGCCATGTACACTGATGCTATAAACATGGCTTTCTCCTCCAACACTTCGATTTTGACAGCTGTCAATTTACCTGTGCAGAATTGAAGACAAAGGAAAGAATTTACTTTTTTTCGACTAAAATACATGTTCTTGGCTTGTCCCATGCCTTAGCGTATAGTATCTTGTAGTTTTTGTTCCTGAGCCCCAGAATGTCAGTGCCTCTGACCCAGGGCTCTTGGACGATGCATATGTTAACGTCCTCCTCACCTAGGAGGACCGCAAGATTATCCGAGGCATTCTTGGAATGCTTTAGGTTAATCTGCACAACCTTCAGGTAGTTGGTTTCTTTGGAGTGCTTGTTGCTTCGTCCTGAAACGTAAGGTCATCCATCAGCTTGTTTGCAGCCTGCAACTCATCTGATTCTTCTTCTGATGACCGGGAAATTTTTAGTTTGGCGTACCAGGATGTGGCTCCTCACCACGTATGAACGGTCTTGAGCACCAAGCCCCTGGCTCTTTTCCCAGAAACCTTATCCCCTTGTAATTGATTAAAAGCAAAAATAAAAAAAAAAAATAAAAAAAAAAGGTAGCACGTGCCGCTCTGCAAGATTCAAGATCTTTCCACCGTCTGTTAGCCAGCTGGCGGAAAAACAGGAAGTTGCTCCTTTCGATGACCGCCAGGGGAATCGAAACCTGTTCCGCCAACGATACATTAAGAGAAGTACCAGAAGGAGCCAATTCGTCAGCCTTCTAATTCCCTTCTATATTCCTAAGGCTGCGAACCCATAAGAGAGTGATATCAGCTTGACGACTTAGCTCGCTCATCGTCGACCTGCATTCCTTAACGAGCTTTGACTTCACAGTGGTGAATTGCAGTGCTTTGAGTGCCGCCTGACTATCAACGAAGTTGTCTGGCCAGCCGACATGCTTCCTTAATGGCAAGGACCTCCGCCTGAAATACTGTTGCCTCGTCAGGTAGCCGGAAAGAGTGGTCTAAGCTTACTTGTGGTGAGTGCACCCCTGCTCCTACACCGCATTTCATCTTCGACCCATCCGTAAAGATTGAAATGTCAAAATCACTCTGAAAACTGTTCTCTTTCCATTCCATCCTGGTAGGAAATTTTACCTTGAAGTCGCTCTCAAAGCTATTGTGCGCCACTATATAGTCTGTTGTTCTTTTGAACATAGGATTATTAACCACTCCTAGTATTTTACTATGTCCATATGGTCGTTCTGCCCAGCAGCCGGTTTCTTTTAACTTTACCGCGCTGTTGCAGACCGTGTTTTTGATATGGAGATCAATTGGGAGCAGATACAGCAGTACATCCAATGCTGCCGTGGGGCACGTGCGCATGGTTCCTGTGATTCCTACACATGCCGACTTCTGCACACCGCTAAGTTTGTGCACTATATAGCTTTTTCCTAGAGCTGGCAACCAAACAATTGCACCGTATGTTAATATCGGACGTACAATTGCAGTATACATCCATGCTGTTATATTAGGGAGTAAACTCCATCCCTTGCCAAATAACCTTTTGCAAGAGTAAAAGGCCACACAGGCTTTCTTTGCCCGTAACTCTATATTGGATTTCCAATTGAGTTCTGCGTCCAGCATAACTCCCAGGTACTTGGCCTTGTTGGAAAGATGAAGCTGTTGTCCATTCAGAAGAGGAAGGGGAAAAGTAGGTATTTTGGTTTTCGTTGTGAAAAACATCAGATGTTACTTATCACTAGGAAACATCCCTGATACCATGATCACAACGTCCGCATAGGCGACTACCCTTGCCCCTGTCTCCTCTAAAACCTTGAGAATGTTATCTATGACTAACAGCCACAGCAGTGGAGAGATTACTCCGCCCTGTGGTGTCCCTCTACTGACATATCTGGTTAGAGTCGAGATTCCTAACTCTGACTGCACTGTTCTGGTTTCAAGCATGTTAACTATCCATTCCCCAATGTCTTCCTCTACACCAATCCTAGCTAGAGAATCCTGGATAGCACGTGTACTAACGTTATTGAAAGCACCCTCTATATCTAAGAATGCTGCGAGAGAGTATTGTTTACAGTAAATCGCCCTTTCTGCCGTGCGGACAACCTCATGTAGAGCCGTTTCCGTGGATCTACCCTTGAGGTATGTGTGTTGGCAAGTCGAGATGGGAAATTTATCAATAATGGATCGAAGATGGAGCTCCAATACCCTTTCCATCGTCTTCAAGAGGAACGATGTTAGGCTGATTGGCCTGAAATCTTTTGCGGATTCATGACCAATTTTCTCAGCCTTTGGTGTGAAGACTACCTTGACTCTTCTCCAACTCATTGGTATGTAGTGTAGACGAATACATGCCCTAAAAATCAACCTTAGCCACGGAACTACTTTGTCCCGTAGTTTCTGTAGCACTATCGGAAGAATTCCGTCCATGTCAGGCGATTTATAGAGCGTGATCTTGTCCTCTGTGAAGATGAAATCCTGGTCTCATGAAATTTGCCGTAACCGTACGGGTACTTCCGAATCAGTTGTCGCATCTTTGCAGTCGGGGAAATGTGTTTTGAGTAGGAGGTCAAGTGTCTCAGCAGATGATTCCGTCAATGTTCCATCTTCCTTTTTCAAGAAAGATGGATTTGCCCGTTCCTTGGCCAGAACCTTTCCTAATCTTGCTGAGACGGAAGTAGACTCGATCGACTCACAAAATTCCTTCCAACCATTATTTTTGGCATTCCTGATGTCTTTTTTGTAAGTCTTGAGACAGTCTTTGTAGACTTGCCAGTTGTTATCCATGTAACACTGATTGAAGAGCTTTCTCGTTTCCTCCCTGAGTTTCGAGAGCTCTTCGTTCCGCCACTGTGGGAAATTTTTATGGCTCCTTCTAATTGGACAGGATATCTTGTACGCTTTGCCGAAAGCTTCCTCAAGATATTTAACCCTCCTTTCAATTTCGTCCCTGGAGTCAATGTTTGAGCATGTAAAGGTATTCAGTTTCGATTTAGTTACCCTTGTAAAAACATCCCATTTTATATTGCGTGGGTTTCTAAATGGAACAGAATCTGTTGTCTTCAAATTCAATCGTAGAGTATCCAACTGTGATCCGAGAAAGATCTTTTGTTGGACACTCTCCAGTTTCGACCTGGACCTCTGAATTTTCGGACAGAAGAGTTATATCTAGTACCTCTTCCCACCCCGGGAAGCCTTCTGTACTAGGGAATGTGAAGGTTGGAGTATTTCCTCTATTGCAAACTAACAGACTAAAACTACTAATAAAATTAAAAAGCGACTCACCCCTTTCGTTCTCCTCGGTGCTACCCCATAGCGTATGGCGTGCATTGGCGTCGCATCCCAGGAGTAGGGGAGTGTTGCTGGCTGTCGCACTGGCGGTCAACTGCGCAACCTCATCCGGAGGCGCCTCCTTGTTGTGCGCCATGTACACTGATGCTATAAACATGGCTTTCTCCTCCAACACTTCGATTTTGACAGCTGTCAATTTACCTGTGCAGAATTGAAGACAAAGGAAAGAATTTACTTTTTTTCGACTAAAATACATGTTCTTGGCTTGTCCCATGCCTTAGCGTATAGTATCTTGTAGTTTTTGTTCCTGAGCCCCAGAATGTCAGTGCCTCTGACCCAGGGCTCTTGGACGATGCATATGTTAACGTCCTCCTCACCTAGGAGGACCGCAAGATTATCCGAGGCATTCTTGGAATGCTTTAGGTTAATCTGCACAACCTTCAGGTAGTTGGTTTCTTTGGAGTGCTTGTTGCTTCGTCCTGAAACGTAAGGTCATCCATCAGCTTGTTTGCAGCCTGCAACTCATCTGATTCTTCTTCTGATGACCGGGAAATTTTTAGTTTGGCGTACCAGGATGTGGCTCCTCACCACGTATGAACGGTCTTGAGCACCAAGCCCCTGGCTCTTTTCCCAGAAACCTTATCCCCTTGTAATTGATTAAAAGCAAAAATAAAAAAAAAAAATAAAAAAAAAAAGGTAGCACGTGCCGCTCTGCAAGATTCAAGATCTTTCCACCGTCTGTTAGCCAGCTGGCGGAAAAACAGGAAGTTGCTCCTTTCGATGACCGCCAGGGGAATCGAAACCTGTTCCGCCAACGATACATTAAGAGAAGTACCAGAAGGAGCCAATTCGTCAGCCTTCTAATTCCCTTCTATATTCCTAAGGCTGCGAACCCATAAGAGAGTGATATCAGCTTGACGACTTAGCTCGCTCATCGTCGACCTGCATTCCTTAACGAGCTTTGACTTCACAGTGGTGAATTGCAGTGCTTTGAGTGCCGCCTGACTATCAACGAAGTTGTCTGGCCAGCCGACATGCTTCCTTAATGGCAAGGACCTCCGCCTGAAATACTGTTGCCTCGTCAGGTAGCCGGAAAGAGTGGTCTAAGCTTACTTGTGGTGAGTGCACCCCTGCTCCTACACCGCATTTCATCTTCGACCCATCCGTAAAGATTGAAATGTCAAAATCACTCTGAAAACTGTTCTCTTTCCATTCCATCCTGGTAGGAAATTTTACCTTGAAGTCGCTCTCAAAGCTATTGTGCGCCACTATATAGTCTGTTGTTCTTTTGAACATAGGATTATTAACCACTCCTAGTATTTTACTATGTCCATATGGTCGTTCTGCCCAGCAGCCGGTTTCTTTTAACTTTACCGCGCTGTTGCAGACCGTGTTTTTGATATGGAGATCAATTGGGAGCAGATACAGCAGTACATCCAATGCTGCCGTGGGGCACGTGCGCATGGTTCCTGTGATTCCTACACATGCCGACTTCTGCACACCGCTAAGTTTGTGCACTATATAGCTTTTTCCTAGAGCTGGCAACCAAACAATTGCACCGTATGTTAATATCGGACGTACAATTGCAGTATACATCCATTCTGTTATATTAGGGAGTAAACTCCATCCCTTGCCAAATAACCTTTTGCAAGAGTAAAAGGCCACACAGGCTTTCTTTGCCCGTAACTCTATATTGGATTTCCAATTGAGTTCTGCGTCCAGCATAACTCCCAGGTACTTGGCCTTGTTGGAAAGATGAAGCTGTTGTCCATTCAGAAGAGGAAGGGGAAAAGTAGGTATTTTGGTTTTCGTTGTGAAAAACATCAGATGTTACTTATCACTAGGAAACATCCCTGATACCATGATCACAACGTCCGCATAGGCGACTACCCTTGCCCCTGTCTCCTCTAAAACCTTGAGAATGTTATCTATGACTAACAGCCACAGCAGTGGAGAGATTACTCCGCCCTGTGGTGTCCCTCTACTGACATATCTGGTTAGAGTCGAGATTCCTAACTCTGACTGCACTGTTCTGGTTTCAAGCATGTTAACTATCCATTCCCCAATGTCTTCCTCTACACCAATCCTAGCTAGAGAATCCTGGATAGCACGTGTACTAACGTTATTGAAAGCACCCTCTATATCTAAGAATGCTGCGAGAGAGTATTGTTTACAGTAAATCGCCCTTTCTGCCGTGCGGACAACCTCATGTAGAGCCGTTTCCGTGGATCTACCCTTGAGGTATGTGTGTTGGCAAGTCGAGATGGGAAATTTATCAATAATGGATCGAAGATGGAGCTCCAATACCCTTTCCATCGTCTTCAAGAGGAACGATGTTAGGCTGATTGGCCTGAAATCTTTTGCGGATTCATGACCAATTTTCTCAGCCTTTGGTGTGAAGACTACCTTGACTCTTCTCCAACTCATTGGTATGTAGTGTAGACGAATACATGCCCTAAAAATCAACCTTAGCCACGGAACTACTTTGTCCCGTAGTTTCTGTAGCACTATCGGAAGAATTCCGTCCATGTCAGGCGATTTATAGAGCGTGATCTTGTCCTCTGTGAAGATGAAATCCTGGTCTCATGAAATTTGCCGTAACCGTACGGGTACTTCCGAATCAGTTGTCGCATCTTTGCAGTCGGGGAAATGTGTTTTGAGTAGGAGGTCAAGTGTCTCAGCAGATGATTCCGTCAATGTTCCATCTTCCTTTTTCAAGAAAGATGGATTTGCCCGTTCCTTGGCCAGAACCTTTCCTAATCTTGCTGAGACGGAAGTAGACTCGATCGACTCACAAAATTCCTTCCAACCATTATTTTTGGCATTCCTGATGTCTTTTTTGTAAGTCTTGAGACAGTCTTTGTAGACTTGCCAGTTGTTATCCATGTAACACTGATTGAAGAGCTTTCTCGTTTCCTCCCTGAGTTTCGAGAGCTCTTCGTTCCGCCACTGTGGGAAATTTTTATGGCTCCTTCTAATTGGACAGGATATCTTGTACGCTTTGCCGAAAGCTTCCTCAAGATATTTAACCCTCCTTTCAATTTCGTCCCTGGAGTCAATGTTTGAGCATGTAAAGGTATTCAGTTTCGATTTA
Organism: Amiota mariae; assembly: GCA_035041805.1. Classification (NCBI taxonomy): domain Eukaryota; kingdom Metazoa; phylum Arthropoda; class Insecta; order Diptera; family Drosophilidae; genus Amiota; species Amiota mariae. The sequence continues at coordinate 319,779 of JAWNKV010000204.1, forward strand.
GTTACCCTTGTAAAAACATCCCATTTTATATTGCGTGGGTTTCTAAATGGAACAGAATCTGTTGTCTTCAAATTCAATCGTAGAGTATCCAACTGTGATCCGAGAAAGATCTTTTGTTGGACACTCTCCAGTTTCGACCTGGACCTCTGAATTTTCGGACAGAAGAGTTATATCTAGTACCTCTTCCCACCCCGGGAAGCCTTCTGTACTAGGGAATGTGAAGGTTGGAGTATTTCCTCTATTGCAAACTAACAGACTAAAACTACTAATAAAATTAAAAAGCGACTCACCCCTTTCGTTCTCCTCGGTGCTACCCCATAGCGTATGGCGTGCATTGGCGTCGCATCCCAGGAGTAGGGGAGTGTTGCTGGCTGTCGCACTGGCGGTCAACTGCGCAACCTCATCCGGAGGCGCCTCCTTGTTGTGCGCCATGTACACTGATGCTATAAACATGGCTTTCTCCTCCAACACTTCGATTTTGACAGCTGTCAATTTACCTGTGCAGAATTGAAGACAAAGGAAAGAATTTACTTTTTTTCGACTAAAATACATGTTCTTGGCTTGTCCCATGCCTTAGCGTATAGTATCTTGTAGTTTTTGTTCCTGAGCCCCAGAATGTCAGTGCCTCTGACCCAGGGCTCTTGGACGATGCATATGTTAACGTCCTCCTCACCTAGGAGGACCGCAAGATTATCCGAGGCATTCTTGGAATGCTTTAGGTTAATCTGCACAACCTTCAGGTAGTTGGTTTCTTTGGAGTGCTTGTTGCTTCGTCCTGAAACGTAAGGTCATCCATCAGCTTGTTTGCAGCCTGCAACTCATCTGATTCTTCTTCTGATGACCGGGAAATTTTTAGTTTGGCGTACCAGGATGTGGCTCCTCACCACGTATGAACGGTCTTGAGCACCAAGCCCCTGGCTCTTTTCCCAGAAACCTTATCCCCTTGTAATTGATTAAAAGCAAAAATAAAAAAAAAAATAAAAAAAAAAACAACTCAAAAAATTTCCGCCACAAAGATTTCAACCCGGGTCCTCATTTATACCAGCGCCTTTACTCACTGAGCCAACAACCCTTGCAATGGTTCGCTGCTTAATTACATATTTAGATCTAAACGTATATATTGTATTTAGATGTAAACTAGATTTTTGCACCAATACACTCTCATATACCTCACACCAATTTCGTCTTACTCTGTTTTACATCTAAGTGAAATGAGATTTTTACCCCCTGAGCCTAAAGATGTTTACACATAAAAAAAAGGAATTAAAGACGACAGTAAAACACAGAGGAAGTAGGAGGAGGCAGCACCGTTGGATCTTATACCATCGCGGAGCAGTTCTCAACTTTTCTGGATAGGCACTGCCAAAAATTGGAACATGTGGATCATGCATTGGCTGCATATAAGTCTATAACACCAGTAGGAAGTGGTACAAATCATAGACTTATCTCCAATCATCCAACCGTAATAGCTGTGCATTATGTAACAACAACAAGGAAAATGACGAAATTGTTGTAGAATTTTACGACCGTCTATACCTTAGTTAGTTTAGAACAGAGGTTAAACAGCTGTAACGGAATAGTCAGCCTGCGCAGCTCTGCTAAAATTTTGGCAATCGTTGCCAACGGTTTGCGCATTATTACGAACTTCTTAGGTGATTTCATTGAGCACCGACATTAAACAGTTCATCAGTGGACAAAACAATTTGAAGTAAATTTTAAATTGTAATTTTATTTTTAAATTTTAATAAAATAAGTAATAAGAATGAAAAAGGAAGCTGCAAGAATTATCTGCATACACTGGGAATTAATCTTAATTATGTATTTTTCACACAATTTCCATTTTAATATCTCACAATTAGCCACAACGTTCCATTTGTATGTAACTACAACCAAAACAATAAATAGCAGTTCTAAACTGCGCAAAGTCTGTCTAAACACCTATCGCAGTTTCAATTAAAAATCGTGATGTACCTCCTGTCTGAATACACTATTAAATGAACCAAATCTTCGTTATCCGTATCAGGAATCGTTTCTACTCATCTTGTATCCGGTGGAGCTACAATGAATCTTCTCATGCAGTCTCCATGTTTACATTTTTCTTTGAATGTGTCATTGATTGTATCAACGATAACTGGCGATCAACCGGCTTGCACTTTTGGCACTGTGGACTGGAACATACCGGAAGGTATTCAACTGGCTGATCCACAATTCAACAAATCTAACCGCGTTGATATGTGAATTGGAGCTTGCATGTTCTTCGATCTTCTTTGTGCAGGCCAAATCCGTCTTCATCATGGTTTGCCCATTCTACAGAAAATGCGCTTGGGCTGGATTGTTTCTGGAGGAGTACAGCATTGTTAAACTTCAACATTTGTGGTGGCTCATGGCCATGCCGTTTCACAAATTGACTTTAAAATTGACGAAACGGTGCATCGATTATGGGAAGTCGAAAATCTTTTTGAGTCCACTGTTAATTTTACTCAGGGAGAAGTCGATTATGAAAGTCATTTTAAATCGCATGTGAATCGTTTGCCTACAGGAGCTTATTCGGTTTGTTTGTCTACTAAATTAAATATGCGTGTTATAATGGAGATTCATATGAGTTATATGCTTTATAAACTTAGAACGAAAATTATTACGGCATGCGATCCTAAGAAGTAGATTTGCTGCATTTTTTAAGGAATACCTTGCCTCATCATTATGTCATAAAAGAGGATAGTACAACTACCAAACTTAGGGTTGTTTTTGATGGTTCAGCACTGTCTTCAAGTGGCTACTCGCTCAACGATGTATTGATGGCTGGGCCTACTATTCAGCCAAAATTATTTAATTTTCGCATTCGATTTCGTTCATTTCCGATCGCACTCACTGGTAACATTTGCAAAATGTATGCAAGTTTCATCATCAGAGAGTTATCTATAATGCATCTTGTGGCGTGACTCTCCAGATAAAGACATCCAAAATTTTAAGTTAGACATTGTAAATTATGGCACGAAATCAGCTTAATTCCTATCCATACGAACAATAAAACGTGACTTTTTCGTTGATGATTTAACCACAGGAGGAACTTCACCTGAAGAGGTTATGAAAATAAGAAAGCAAACTACTGGTCTATTGACTAAAAGGCAATTTAAACTTCGAAAATGGTGTTCAAGCAGATCTGCTTTTTTAAGTGACATAGCTGATGAGGAGAAAGAACCATTCTTAAAGTTCGATCGATGGCAGTGATGTTACGAAAACTCTTGATCTCGTTAGGAGTTCTACATGCATCTAAATGCTTTCAATTCAAGGCCAAGTACCCCACGTTGTCAACTATTATGCTCAAAATCTCTTGCTCCTTTGAAGTGTCTTGCCGTGCCAAAATTACTTGCTCAGCCTATAACTGAGATATAAAAAAAGGGCATTTTCAAATGCAGTTATTATTGTTGGTCGGATTCATCTGTAGTTTTATCATGGCTTCGAAATGAGCCCGCTAAATTTAATCTTTTTGTATCCAATCGTATTTCTGCAATTCAACAACGAACTTCTGGAATGGTTTGGCGTTTCATACCGACTGATTTGAACCCGGCAGACATCTTATCTCGATGGCTGGCCAAAGACTTGATGCCTGACCACGTATTACTCGAGGTTCGGAAGCAGGTTCTGAATGCGACGGTGAGTCAACATGATTTAACGTTGTCGTTGAAAAGCATCAATTGCTTCAGAATGATGCAAAAAATATGTTCGTGTCCAAGTTGATTCGGCGTACCAAATCAGTAATTTTAGAGGTATCTGGATCAATTACTGATTCGGATTGTGCAGAGGGCTCAGTTGTGGACAGATTCTAAGCATTTGTTGGACAAAAAACCAGTCAATGCTTCTAGTTGCGTCTGCCATCATTGGGGATTTTCATGAAAGGAATCTGCATACAGGACCTCAGTCACTTTTAGCTTCAATTCGTTTGAATTATTGGCCCATTGGTGGGCGTAAAGCTGTGGCTCGTGTGGTGAGCCAATGCATAAGATGTTTTCGAGCTAGGCCGCTAGGCTAAGCATATGATGGCAGACTTGCCAATGAAACGTGTAGAGCTGTCTAGGCCATACGTCGTAACTGTAGTTTTGTGGGATATTTTATTATAAATCGGAAGTTCGTAATAAGCCACCAGTCAAGTGCTTCATTTGTGTTTTTGTGTGCTTTTCATCAAAAGCCATTGAACTTATCAAGGATCTTTCAACACCTGCCTTTCTCGGTTCATATTTACATGTGGGAAGCCAAGTCGCATTTGGTCTGATAATGCGACCAACTTTGTTGGAGCCAAAAATTAACTAATGGATCTTCGTCGCCTTCTACTCAGTGATGATCACCAGCAAGTTGTGCATCTGTACTGTCTTTTGGATCACATTGTTTCGAAGATCATGCCTCCTCGTTCTCCACATTTTGGTTGAATATGGGAAGCTGCAGTGAAAACGGCGAAGTTTTACTTTTATCGAGTAGTTATTTCGTCGGTCCTCTGCTTCGAGGAATTACTTACTCTAGTTTGCCATATTTGCGCAATTGTTAATTAAAAGCCATTAGTTCCTCTTTCAAAAGATCATGCAGTTTTGAATTGGCAAATATTTTGACACTGCTCACTCCCTTTTACATTACTCACACTACTAAAACCAAACGAAAAGAAAAAACTTATCTTTTCAAAAAACAAAAATCGTGTAGAACACCCCCTGCACCACATTGCATACATGCCAGCTTCCGCCAATGAGTTTCTTAAAATTTCTTATTGAACTTATCACTTTCTACGCATTTTTAAAACAAAATTAAAATATCACATCTATATAAGTAACAATTATAGTTAATTTAAACACATCAATTAATAGAATTAAAGACGAATTGGAATCTTCGAAAATGTTAAAATTTATATGCAAACAGGTTGGCATATTCAGCATTGGTTGGTTTTTTTTTTATTCGTTTATTTTACTTCAATGAAAAAGAGATTTGAGTAATAAGTAAATTTATGCCTTAAAACAACTAAAATGTTAACTTCTTTAAATACAGTTTAGTGAGGAACACAATAAACTACAGTTCTTGGTATTTTTTTTTCCTTTAAAAACTTCAGATAAGAGAGAATTTAACCAAAAATTAGGCGATTTCAAAAGCGGTAATAGCGGTTTCCATCACATACCTGTATAATTTGTTTTGCTATTTAATCAATTTCGCAACCCTGTCTTGATCTGCAACAAATGCTATAAATTATTTAACAGTCATTTTTAACCACTCCACACGTATTGGATATTTTCCACGGAATTGGAAAGTTGCCAAAGTACAATAATAGCCATTCCCAAGCCTAGAAAGCCCAAGATTCTCCCGCGAGCTACCGTCCAATAAGCTTACTATGCAGGTTTTCTATATTTTTAGAACGCTTAATTAAAACTAAAGTAGTTAGGCACCTGGATGAAAATAACATTTTACCTCCAATTCAATATGAAATCACGTATCAACTCTGTTACATCCACTTTTTGTACAATCTTAAATTTTCATTAAACAGGAGTTATAATCTAAAGAATCTGTAGGTATGGTTTCTCTGTATTTGTGGCATAGGTGCTTGATATTCAAATTGTATTACTTAAGTTTTCTTTAATACCTTATTAAAATCATTGAAAGTTTCCAGTATTTATATATGGAAGCCATTAAAACTGCGAGCCTATAAATGCTGAAGTACCACACAGGGTTCTGGGTTGGGTCCCATTTTGTATAATATCTATACACGTGATATACCGACATCTGAAAATTGCAAAACATCTATCTTTGCTGATGATACAGCAATTTACTGCTCAGGGGATTTTAGTCTAGTAAAAAATCACTTACAAGTTGCTTTCAATAATTTAACAACTTACTTCACAACTTGCAAAATTAAATTAAATGCAAGAAAGACAAGGCCTGTTGTCTACCAAATTTAAATTGGTTAACTAGTAGTTTTCCATAGGAAAGACTCTTAAGATACCTGGATTTACACTTAGACCAGAAGTTAACATTTAGCAGACATATAGCTAACACAATTGATAAAAAAAACAAGGCTAGATTTACTACTAAACTACTTTCTATCCCACGCCACTTTCCCCCCCAGAGCCCGCGCGAGCTGGGGTCCATTAAAAAGCGAACAAGACTGGGTATCGACCACAAGTCACTTCGGTACTGAACTACTGGAGATTAGTAACATGCAAAAGAAATTAATTGACTACTATACGGCAACAGACCTAATGTCATCAGCCATTTATACTAATCATAAAGCACTATAAAGATAAATTTTAATAAAGTGTGCGAAATTAAGTTAAATAGTTAAAATAATACTATGTGTTAAGGAGAGTTAAGAGATTAGATTTTAGATGATCGGAAGAAATAGAATTAGATACAAGGTCATAGTATAGATTGTAAGATTGACATAAAACACGAAAAGGATCATGCTGCAAATAAGTAGTCTTACATGTACCAACAAGTATAGGAGAATAATTCCTTGTAACCCGAGAAGGAACATTAAAATTAATACTACCAAGCAAGGAATGGGAAAAGATGCTGCCTACAATTAGATTGTGCAGGAATGTGACACCAAGAGTCGTTCTGCGACTGGATAATTTCAGGAGGTGGATTAGTTTAAGACGGCTTTGGTAAGATGGAAGGTTTATATTGGGATCCCAGTGTAAGTGACGCAGTGCAAAAAAACAAGAATTGCTATCTATACTTTTTAAACTGTGGATCCCATACACATGAAGCATATTCAAGTATTGGCCTAGCCAAAGAAGTGAATAATAATTTTGTGGTGTATGGATCATTAAACTCTTTAGACCAACGTTTAATGTATCCTTAAACACATCTAGCTTTAGCGCAAGAAATATGCGACCCAAAATGCACTTACAGTTTTTGTTTAGTCAATTATCGTCGATTCTTCTTTTGGTGACTACGGCTTGCTTTTATATTTCAGAGTGTCGCTTTTGAGTCAGAGCAAACACAACAACACTCACTTTACGCAAGCCAAACGAAATGAGCAAGCAACGAATGACGCGAAAGAAAACAAAGAAAAACGTCGGCAGAGACTCTGGTAAGGGAGTTAAAATTTACATCGTCGCACAAAGTGTGCGTCGCGCGTCTCTTCTCCACACGTACAAAAATTACAAGTTGAACAAAATAAATGTTTAAAAAATCAGCCAAGTGTGAGTCGGACTCGCAGGTCGGCAGTAATACAAGCCTGGCGGTAGGCCTAAAACGCGGAGATGACCGATCCTCGTCACGTCGCGCTGGTAGTCTCCGAATCGTTGTTACTTTTTCCGCTAATGATGGTGAAGGGGTGATGTGAGCCTGCCCTGTTGAAGCGGCAGGCGTGACGTGGGACTGGTAAAGCGTAGGTCAGGCCTCAAGGAACTGGGGTAGGGACTGTGTCCCAAGGGTATACCCGTTCCTGACTATTACGGCCCGCCCCCCTGCACACGATGCGCTGGCAAACCAAATCAAGAAATGTCGATTTTTTCCGGAAAGAATACCACTACGGCAATGGCCAACTTGTTTGCCGAAAGAAAGCCCGAAGATCCACAAAAGATCCCGTGGGAGGTATCCTGCGCAAATGAAGTGCCCTCTCCTTTCAAAGTAGGATCAGAAATTGTACCAGAGGTGGTAATTACAAATGCCGCAGTGGAGAATACGCCGTCGGCACAAGCGAATGAGGATGCAGAAGTAAGGGAGAAAGAGGTGGGTGTTGCATTAGGTGAGCCTATTTCAGTTTCTGCTAGCTCGTCTAAGTTGAAATCACCTCAGCCAAGAAAGACGACGGCTGATAACAGTAGGCAAGTGGACGAAGACTGTCCGGAGGAACCGCATACATCAAGCTCAATGAGGAAATTGGAGCAGCTTGCTGTGATGATGGAGAAGCAGCGGCACGTTAACAACGAGATGAGAGAGCTATTAGCTACGGCAATAAATCTTCACAGAGACGAGGTTAACAAAAAGTTGCATCCTGTCCGGCTAGCAGTAAGCATCGCCACGGTCAGTGTACAGACAGATGGGAGAACACAGGTGAAGCCTGCGGTTAGCGTAAATATAGCGAAGGAGGATGCATCCTCTGATATCAGGTATAAATATTAATCCTGATAGCGGCACGTGTACATTGAGGGTTGCAGATGAAAATCCTAAGCCAAAGGAAAATAAATGGCAAGTATCTGAGCATCGGAAGAAGCGGAAGAAGAAGACGGAAACGCAGCGACCATCCCCTGAAAGTAAAGGTGGGGCACCTTCCAAGCCACCACCTAAAAAAGTTGAAGTAAGGTCTCGCCGAACACGGCCCGATGCTCTAGTCATTACTAAAGCGTCGGAGTTATCCTATGCAGACATCCTAAGGACGATAAAAGGAAAACCTGAGCTCCAGAAAATTGGCGACAACGTTAGCAGGATACGCAGAACGGCCAAGGGAGAAATTCTTCTCCAACTTTCTAAGAAGGGTAGCGCACAGACGGAAGCCCTAAAGGAGGAGATTAAGGAAGCACTGCAGAGCTGTGCAACAGTGAAATCGCTTTCCCAGCTAGAAGTCATAGAATGCCGTGATCTGGATGAAGTAACAGAGGCAGAAGAATTGAGGGCAGCCATTACCAGGCAATTTCCTGCAATCAAGCCCAGCAGCATTGCCATTAAAGCAATGAGATTTGCTAGAGATGGGACGAAGACAGCAAATATAACCTTACCGGTCAAGCAGGCAGAATCTCTGCTTAAGGCGGGATCGTTGAAGGTGGGTTGGGTTCGTTGTCGTCTGAGACAACATATAAGTCTCACAAGGTGCTTCAAGTGCTTAGAGTATGGCCACATTGCGAGAAGATGCAAGAACAGTGCGGACCGCTCAAAATTATGCCTGAGATGCGGAGCTGAAGGACATGTTGCAAAGACATGTCGGGAGAATCCCACTTGTCTTATTCGCCCGGAAGGTAAGAATACACATGCTTCTGGGAGTTACAAGTGTGAAGCCTTTAAGAAGGCCATGCGTGATCTGAAAGCTAGGCCTGATTAAGTGTCAGCAGCTTAATCTAAATAGGTGCAGTGCAGCGCAGAACTTACTCTCTCAAACAGCCATAGACAGGAAGGCTGATGTACTACTAATTAGTGAGTTCCATAGGCCGAAGGAGGACTTAAATGTGTGGACGCAGGATGCTAGTGGCGAAGCGGCTATCTGGTTACAAGGCAATGCTTCCTTTGAGCATAGAGACCCCTGCTATGTATGATGGTTTCACCTTTTCCAAAATACGGAGTATCCATTTTTGCAGCTGCTACATATCGCCAAACGTCAGTCATGATTCATTTGATGGCTTCCTGGATAGACTGGTTAGTGCTGCGAGGCATAGATCCCCACTCAAAATCGCTGGTGACTTGAACGCATAGGCGGTGGAATGGGGTTGTACTAGCACCAATAGGCGTGGACGGGCTGTTTTGGAAGCATTTGCATCGCTGGATATGGTTCTACTTAATAGGGAGAACTCAATCTGTGGTCTGTGCAGAGATGTCGTGGAGGATCCGGAGCATCTTCTTCATGAGTGCCCCCGTTTCGAAGCGGAGCGACGAAGAGTGTATGCGCGCTCTGGATCTCCTTGCAGCTCACATGATATTATAAGGCGCATGGAAACATCGGTGGATGACTGGGCATACTTCTCTTTTGAAATTTCCAACATTATGAGGGGTGCTCGAATGTACGAGCGAACAATGGCGCCTGCTTAATTTTTAAGCTTATTATCCCTCCCTACGAAGGAATGCTTCGGCGGTGCTGTAGGGATTGAAAGGAGCTTGAGGCGATAAGGGATTTTTTAGTCGGTAGGCTAATGAATCCGACATAACTTGTGGCACGGGTCATAGGTATCTTTGGAAAATTTGTACCTCCTTGTTTCGCACAACAAAAAAAAAAAAATCATATTATGCCCGATTCACACTGCTTCAAAATTGTAGCTGTTCCAGCGAACGTTCACAAAGTGGTTTCGCTTCAAAAAACAATTGTTTTTATTTTGGTTATATATACAAATGGAACGTTGTGGCTAATTGTGATAATTAAAATGGACATTTTGTGGAAAATATTTGATTGAGAATAATTCGCAGTGTGTGCAAATAATTCTTGCAGCTTCCTTTTTATTCCTGCTACTCATTTAAATAATATTTGAAAAAAAAAAAATTACAATTTAAAATTTTTCTGTAAATTGTTTTGTGCAATGATCAGCTGTTTTATGTCGAGAATGACCAAAAATAAAAATGAGGACATGACCAAAAACTTGGCAGCACTACTCAAACTTTGCCAGCTTTCACTTTTGCAGCAAAACAAAATGTTGCTTCAAAATACCCAAAGCAACTCTGAAATTCTGTCATTTGCATGTTGTTGTTGTAGAAATTTAGCAACTTTTTGGACTGCTTACAAAAAAAGATTGCTTCTGCTCAGTCTGAATCGGGCATTAAGGACTGTTGCCCATAGAAATTTTCTTACACAGCATTAATATTACGCTCATCCATGAGTACGACTGATTCTTTTAGCCCTATCCTCTGGTTTGTACTAATAAGAATTGGTATATCATCTGGTCTAGTCAAAGTAGTATGTTAGTTCTATAAAAGGTTTTTTCCTTCTTTCCCAATTTTTCCTTATTATAAAATTATATTCAATTATAACATTTCTTGAATCAGTCTGTACATATTTCAGTTGAAAGCTACTTGTTAAAAGCTAAACAATATATTCTCTTCTTTTGTAAATAACTAAGTACTTTAATATTTGTGGGTCTAAATAAATAAATAAATAATAATAAATTAATGTGCACTGGTTATTGATTGAAACCTCTTTACGTTATTTTAAATACAGTCAGTTCCTCTTAGCATCAACCGCACTTACCAGCACATTTCGTTTACGTGCAGAAAACAGAAATTATACTGCGTGAATTACAGATTTTCTTACTTTTAATTACGATTATCTGATTTAGCTGCACAAGCCGCTATCTGCAGGTTTTCTAAATTTTCCCTTATCGGTTTAATTTTTTATCGATTAGCCCAATATAATAAGTTGAAAAAATGAGCACATCTTGGTTTTAAACTGAAAATTTGTTTTGACATTTTACACGTATCAAAAGTCTAGATGTGTCCGATGCCGGAGTCTCAAGATATTCAAGGTCATTTGGTCCACTGTGGAATGATTGGATAAGCCAGCAGATAGGATAGGATAGGGTAGTTCGACAAAGGGACAGACCGGCAATGAGATACAGGTCCAATGACTCGGTTAAACGATTGTCTGGTTCGAGTGAGGCCACTCAGTATTAAAGATCAATGTTGGCTGGCAAATAGGATATGCCGATCCGCAGGATAATTGTAAACACGAAACTCGGCTAAACTTTTGAACTTTATTAGATTATGCACAAAACAATTTGAAGAAATTTTTTAATTGACATTTTTTTTTTTTTTAATTTTAATAAAATAAGAAGCAAGAATAAAAAATCAGCCAAATGTGAGTCGGACTCGCACGCGGATGGTTCCGCACCATCGTACAAGATTTTTTGCTTAAAATATTAAAATATGTTCATATTTAACAGCTTAAAAGTATACTACAAAAAACAAAAATTTGTTAAGCAAAAGGTAAAATGAAGAACGATGCTTCTAAAAATGTGTATTTTTAGTATTTGTCGTTCTACACACAAGTGAATTACACACTCTGTGAAAATGTCAACTCTCTACCTATTACGGTTCATGAGATAGAGCAGGAGACGGACGGACGGACAGTGTAAGCTTAGTAATAGGGTCCCTAAAAAGGAAGCTGCAAGAATTATTTGCATACAATGCAACAATATAAGTGCCTGATCTATATCCACCAACCATATAAATTTTAAGACCATCGGGCCAATAGGGGGGTACGTCCCATACAAACCGGGATCCAAATGAAAGTTCTTATTAGAAAGACTTATTTGTTTTTTGTACTATGGAACTGACACTATAAGTGTCTAACCCATAATCACCAACCTTCTAAATTTCAAGACTCTCGGACTACTAGAAGAGTATTACAACTTCGGCATAGCCAAAGTTATTCTTTTTTTATATTTTTTTTTATTTGTTTTTTTAGGGTTCCGTACCCATAGGGAGCTAACGGGACCCGTAGGAGCATATGGAACTGAAACTGTGCATGAATGCATTGAAAATGAACACATTTGTATTCATTGCAGATGTTTGGTAGATATACCAATTTTTATTTTGTATCTTTGAAAGTTCATATTTCGAAAACTAAGTGAGATCTAGAAATTATTAGGATTTTTCGTTTTAATTTGTCGAGTTCTACAAGAATAGGAATAAGTGAACATACATATGAATACACAGAGTCGAACATAGCACCTCCCCCTTATCAGAATCTGATTTAGTGAAAATGGGCCCAATGCGAGAGTATACTCTTTACAACAAAAAAGAATTTTCAAGTTGGTTAAAATATAGAAACCAGGGCTGCCTGCATTTGCTCAATTATGCACATTTTTATCAACATGACCCAATTTATTTTTTTTAATATTGGTCTAAAATCCTTTGTTTTCTCAAGCACAGGCAGATTTTCTACCAATATGAAATATTATTCCATTTACGCTGCACTCTACCCCAAAGTAAATTTTCCATAATGAGTACTCCACTTCTTCAACTGAAAAGGTGACTATGTGAGCTAATTTTGGATGCTTTGGGTCATCATGTGCCTGGATGATCTTTTCATGCTTGGGATTCGGTATGGCATCCACAGAGTCATTGCGTATCTGATCTTATTTTCTTGTGAGACCCCATATTCTGCATAGAAAACGATGAGGATGATAGCAGCGACTCAGGTAATGATGCAGATGACTGTCATATAGGGAATGCAAAAGAAGTCGAAAGAGTTCGATCAACAAAAGAAGAATTTTGCGCTCTTCGCACTTTTGAAGTGTATGCCACAGCGCATGATTTACATGGATAAATACAATTCAATTTAGGAGAAATTTTAAAAACAAGAAACAGTGAAAAATTTCTATTACAATGCTTAGTTTTAAAATTTAATAAAAATAATCTCTTCGCTTAGCAGCACATTTCACTTAGGTGCACAAAAAATTCTGCAGAAAATTGGTTGCTGTTCAGCGAAATCGACTGTACATCCATGAATAAGAATTTTTAAAAACTAATTAGAAGTAAATGTTTCATTTTCAAAAATATCTTGCTTATTATAGTATAGTAGCTATTAGTATTCATCGACATGCCGAGCGGTACGCATCTGATACCTTTAAAAAACAAACAACAAAAATTTAAAGAAAAGTAAAAACATCGAGTAAAAACATTTAAAAGCATTTTGTCGACAAATATTTATTATTTCAGAGAACATAAGTATATAAGTAAATTCATAATAAAATCCTTACAATATTATTTGGAATTGATAAATCGTGTATTTATGTACTAATAAAAATAGAGGTAATATTTTTTAATTTCACCAATTATATAATGATTGCTAAACATCAAGAACACTTCCGACATAATTTCTACGACAACAAAATATTAAATTATACTAATTTTATTGTTTTCTAAAATAAATCCATTTTTTTTTTTTTTTTTTTTTTTGAGTATTTACATGTTGCATAAAATATACATACTTATAAACATTCATACATATGCATGTACCTATTATACATACATATATAGAACATAATATAAGAATATGCAACATTTATGTTTTTTATTTGTTGTCATTGCCTAAATCAAAGATTCCTAAAGAGTACTTATATTACACAGCACAACAAAATCAAACTTTCTATTAATGCATAAAATATTTTGATGGTTGTTTACTTATTCGAAGTCACTGATTTGGAATCTGCTCAGTTTTTTCGTATAAGCTCTTTGTTTTTACCTTCATATGGAGTTTGTTTACATTAGCTACTCTGCCGCAACACTTTTTTTTATTTTTGCAAATCTTGCACATTGTAATAATATAAAGAAATGTCAACAAATTCATAATCAATTTGTAATATTTTCGTTAAACCAAAAAGACAAAACATATTGCGTAAAAGTTAAAAAGATATAAAGGGGCCTGCACACCTTGCGACCGCGTCATAGAACTAAACATTTTTTGATCTTTCATTTATGAGTAAGAGAGAAATCGAACTCGCTCGCGAACGAGAGCAACACGAAAAATATTTTTCGTCCGCATACATGATACAAAGTGTTGGTGACGGTGAAATCGTGTACAAAATAATATTATTAAAAGAACATAGCGAATAACCATAGTAGGACATACAATAAATTGAATAAAATAATAAATTAAAAAACAAAACGGCAATTTTTCTATTTTTCATAGAATTTTCAGACAGTTAAAAATGCACATATGTTAATATGTAAACAATGAATATATGATAGTGTTGTGCAGCGTAAAAATTAAAGGTCGAGGTACACAAACGACTTCAGCGTTAAGCTGCATTGTCGACAAACGCAGCATGCAGCGTCAAACTACACAAACGACTTCAACCATATTGACTTCATTAAACAAAAAACAGCTGTGAATTTGAAAATTTAAGAAAGTAATTATTGAAGAAAACTGTATTAAAAGTTGAATTATTAAAAAAAGGAAATATGTATTTTTATTATCATGCAATAAATTGAATTGGAATAACTTTTGAAAGAGATAGGAAAGTCTGCCATCAAATTTAACATAAATACTGCAAAGAAATTGCCATTTACCAAAAAGTTTTTTGTTATTCACGACGCGATCAAGCAGTTCTTTTGGTTCACAAACCATTTCTTTTTCCATTCACCAATACTGTTTTCTGTTGAAGTTGAAGTTGTTCGACTTTTTGAGTTGCTGCGTTCGCGAGCAAGCTATGTACTATAACTCGGTCCATACGATTTCATACATTTCAACTTTTTTTTTTGACGCACGAACGGACCAAAAGCTGGTTTGCAAGAAAACGTCGTTTGTGTATCTACACCTTAAGAAATAAGGACCATTTGCAGACATCGACACATAACGGTACAAATTAGCGGCACCTTGTTTTCTTACACCATGCAATTAAACAACGTAGCGCCACAAGTTTACAATTACATATGTGGTTCTCTCTCAAAAATATACTTATGCTCTTCTTCTTTTAAACTTTTACGCTGTACAACACTATCTTATGTTGTTTATGTTTGTTTAATTCATAAATGTGATAATATGCATATTTAACTGTCTGAAATTTCATATTTATATGAAAAATAGAAAAGTTGCTGTTTTGTTCATTACTTTTTTATTTTATTCATTTTTTGTATGTCTTGCATTGGGTATTCACTATTTGACGATTAAGTCTCCTTATATTAAAAAACATTCGTGCCCTGAAGAACAGTTCTTTTTCATTGGGGTGGCATTGAATGTCTTATGCTGCATCAATGTGAATTTATAAATAATTTTGACCGATAATAATTCCATGGCCTTGAATTGCAAAAAGATGGGCCATCCCTGGATTTTTGCTTTCACTTTATAGTGCATTTACACCAAAGTAATTCATGTAGAATCGAATAAACGATCAAGAACAATTCGCAGTGTATGCAAATAATTCTTGCAGCTTCCTTTTTTATTCCTCCTACTTATTTTATTAATATTTGAAAAAAATATTACAATTTTAAATTTTCTTCAAATTGCTTGTGCCATGATCAGCTGTTTTTGTTTTGGTTTGAAAGAAAAAAAGGAGCGGTCTGTCGAAAATGACAGTTCCGGTTGGAAATTACCGAAAATTTTCCAATACTTGCAGAAATTTGCCACCCTTTTTCGATTCTAAGCCGATTCCATTGTGGAATCTACCAGAAGCGATTCACATTTTACAACAAAAACTGACATTTTTCCATGTAGCTGTTGTCCGATTCAATGGTCGATTCAACAACGAATCGATTCTTGCTTGGTGTAAATGCACTATTAGCAGCAGAAAAAATGTTGCTTCAAAATACCCAAAGCAACCCTGAAATTCTGTCATTTGCCTGTTGTTGTAGAAATTTAGCAACTTTTTGAGCTGCTTACAAAAAAAAAGTTGCTTCTGCTCAGTCTGAATCGGGCATAAATCAAAATTGAGAGCGAACAATTTTGAGGGAGTAACAGGCCGAAATGGCGCTACCTTGTTTTATTTCGCTCCCAAATTTTGTTTTTTCACTCTCAAAATTGCATTTTCGCTCTCAAAGTTGCTGTTTCACTCTCAAAATTGTGGTTTAGCTCTCAATATTTCTGTTTCGCTTTTAATATTGCTGAGCAAGTTAACAAAGCAACAACAATCGCTCACAAAAATTCCTGAGTGACTGACCAGGCCAACAACAATTTCATGCGATCCTGTTGTTGGAAACACGTACAAACTATTCGAAAGAGAAAAATGAGAACGGCAATGTTTTAAATCCAGTCTATATATATATCAATAAAAGTAAAGGAAGATTTGCAAGAACATAGACAACATAAAGCTAGAAGAGACAAACAGAAGGACCGGTGATTTCGAATTAGTAATTAACCGTCATATATTTCTTGGAAAAAAACAAAATTTTTTTGCCATGTTAATATAAACAAACTCCAAATAAGAACAAAGAAAGTTGATGTGTCTCAAAAACTAGAGCTAATACAAAATAAACTGAGGACAGATTCGAAATCAGTGACCTTGAATTAGTAGATAACCATTAAATATTTCTAGGAAAAAAATCAACATTATTTTTGTTGCCCTGTATGAAGGTAAGAACGAAGGAAATACCTGTATCTAAAAAACTAGAGCCCTTGGAAGAAAGTAATAACATATTTGAAACCAGCGTCAAAAATTAACTTAGAATGAAGTAAAATTTTCCATGCAAAAACAAAATGCTGTTGTCCAGTGTAATACATATGTATGTACATTCAAACACTTATATAACGCAAAAACATAAAGGAAAATTAAAAAAAACAAGATCCGAAGGCCTAGTAGCCAGTGCTTGCTTTCTATCTGTTAATAAAGTTTTGTAAACTTTATTATCATTTTTAAATAAATAAAATAAAAAAACAAAGAATATATTAATGACCACTATCCAGGACCACATGCAGGGGTATCGGACCCAAGGTAATAGAGAAAATGGAAGACACTTTACGTGTTTTTTTAGATGCAACTTCATTAATTATTTCTCTGAAGTCCATTTCTCTCTATACAGAACAATGACAGATATGCTAGACGTTTTTGTGTCATCGTTGTAATATAAAAATTTTGAATCAAAGGTTTGTAGGGGCCATCAATGTGTAGCGGCCCCGGGGCTTTAGACCCTTGCCCCGCTATAAATTCGGCCCCGCCACTAACTAACATATGCAATTCATGAATCAAATCAAAAATAGCACCACCCACACAAAATGTAGAATAGAATTATTGGAATTGATTTTTTTTTAACGTATTGCAGTTGAAAATTAGCTTTCATTAATAATAAATGAGTACTAGAGAACGGCAACGGGTGATTGAAAAAATGTTCATACGTATAGAAATAACATCGGAGATCCCATAATCTGTAATTAGAGCCTTATTCGCACGTCAGTTTGTCAATTTGTTTCCATTAAAACTTATGTTGTGGTTTTCAAATCACGAATAGTTGCTTATGAGGCAATGAGAAAACTTGAAACTATGAATTAAACATACATATTAGCGAATTTCTCAACAAGATATGTCTTAATAATATTTTCTCTATGGAAAAGTTTTACATGTTTATTATACTATTAATTAGCGCACCCGGCCCAGTTTTGCACGAGAATGGTAGAAAGAATAATATTTAATTTTGTTGATGATTCTTTGACAATGACTACGTACATATTTTAATGTCTCAAAATGTGAAAAATTGTATCCACTTTTCACGATGAACAGATCCGCACCAAACTTCACTGGAGTATGCTCCTGTTTCCTCAAAATCCGCCAAGCTATTATTAATTAGAACGTTGTGGCTAATTGTAAGAAATTATAATGAAAATTGTGTGAAAAATACATGATTAAGAACAAATCGAAGTGTATGCAAATAATTTTTGTAGCTTCCTTTTTCATTCCTGCTACATATTTTATTCAAATTTAAAAAAAATTACAATACAAAATTTACTTCAAATTGCTTTGTGCATGTCAGCTGTCTTTTGTTTTTGTTTGAAAGAAAAGAAGAGCGGAAGTCTGTCGAAAATGACCGAAACTGAGTCGGACTCGCACACGGAGGGTTCCGTGCCATCGTACAAGATTTTTTGCTTAAAATATTAAATTATGTGCATATTTAACAGCCTAAAAGTATACTACAATTTCAGCTTAAAAGTACACTACAAAAAACAAAAAATTGTTAAACAAAAGGTTAAATTAAAGAACAATGCTTCTAAAAATGTATATTTTTAGTATTTATCGTTCTACACACAAGTAAATTACACACTCTGTGGAAATGTCAACTCTCTACCTATTACGGTTCATGAGATAGAGCAGAAGACGGACAGACGGACGGATGGACGGACGGACATCGTGAGCTTAGTAATAGGGTCCCGTTAGCTCCCTATGGGTACGGAACCCTAAAAAGGAAGTATGTATTTTTATTATCATGTAATAAATTGAATTGGAATAACTTTTTAAATAGATAGGAATTTGACATAAATACTGCAAAGAAATTGCCATTTACCAAATCAGTTTTCTGTTATTCACCACGCGATCAAGTAGTTCTTTTGGTTCGCAAACAGCTGTTTTTTTGGTTCACAAACCAGTTCTTTTTCCATTTACCAATACTGTTTTCTGTTAAGTTGAAGTTGTTCAACTTTTGCCTTTTGCCGCACGAACGCAGCAAAAGCTGATTTGCAAGAAAACGTCGCTTATGTATCTCCACCTTAATAATCAACTTCTTATTGGCTAACACTGGACTTGATATATGTGTGAGCAGCGTTGTCTAACACTGAGTTTTGAAATTGGCTTGGCGCCAGATTTAAAAACTGAATACTCGTATTCGCGAATATGGACGGCAGATATTCACATTTGCATTCGCGAATGTGTAAAAATTTTATTCGTTACATCAACAGATTTTATATAAGTAGCTGTCATATAATTTTTTGAGTATCTATTTATATGTTTTATGTGGAAAATTGATGTATTTCTTAAGTTATTCCAACGAATCTTTACAAATCGATTCGAAAGGATCATGAACACAATATATGTATACAAAATTTTATTACGCGTATTATTATTATTTCAATTTTTATTAGTTTAGATGGAAAAATCGTCTCGTCCTCAACGTAAACGCCAGCGTGCAGAACACTATTCCGAAGATTTGCATCTTTCGTGTCGCGCAAAGGTGCTCTTTACCCCAGATATAAAACGGTACCTTAAAGATTGGTTGATCAGACGTCGTGATAACCCTTATCCATCTCGAGATGAAAAGAAGCGATTAGCAGCTGAAACAGGATTGACTTCTACACAAATATGTAATTGGTTTGCTAACTGGAGGCGCAAGCTTAAGAACTCTGAACGTGAGAAAACACAAAAAACTTGGGGTCATCTTATTAAATCCTATAATATGAAGGCTAAAGGAAATGTCGAACAGTTCAGCATATCATCCGAAGATAGTATATGGGAAGAAGAAGTAACCCAAAATAATGACGACCTTGATTCACGTGATGCTAATTCAACTATTTCATTCTTAGATCAAAATGTTATAAATGATGATATTTCTTGCCATTTTCGTAGTAAACATAATTTATACTATAAACCATCAAATGACAAAAGAATTGATTTAATATCAACAAACATCCACATTAGCCTTCAAAGCTTTCAACCAAAGTACAAACAACAAATGATGAAAATGTACTTGAGAGACTCATTAAACACCTCAAAACCATCAGATACCTTATCTGACTGTTCCGGCGCGGAACTTAAAAAATGGCTGGTAAGCGCTACTAGATTTAAACCTAACAAAAAAAACTACCACATTGAATGGAATAGCCGTAGGTAGGTCCAAAAGTCAAATGTACGCTTCAATATGATTCAGTATGATTGCTTTAATTTTAGACAAAAACTGGACATCACTCGTCAATCAAGTACCAATTGTTTCCCTTCGATTAAGGCAGATGAAGTTTCACATCAATCAAAAACATACGATAAATACGATGATGTTGTTCATCAGGATGAACTAGATGCCGCAGAGGCTCTTGCCAATATGGCTTTTAATTGTAAGCAACGTTTTATGTACACATTAACACACCCGAACCAACATGCTAATAGTTCCTAGAAGCAATTATGTAGTGCCAAATTACTGGCTTGACAGCGATCATTCCAGACTCGGTGGTTTCGATGCGTTGTAAAACTTAAATCGTTCTCAAATTACTTTCTATCACTAGATATTGTATATATGAGTTTTGACTATCTTAATAAAAATTAAAGACCAAGTTGTTATTTAGTTCTTCGTTGTTTGTAACAAGAATATTGTATTTTAATATTAATAAAAAACTACGCTTGAGTGCTGTCTATGGCATAGACATCCAACACATTAACCAGATTGTTTTGATGTTTTTCAATGGTTTGAAATAAACTCCCTGTTGATGAGTTGATTGTTTGCACCAAATCGGCTTGTGCACATTGTAGACTAGACAACTTTCCATAACATATCAATTCATTTCGACTGAGTAGAGTATTATCGACAATGCCTCCGAGTAGTATCATTTGCGGAACTTTTCGGGTCAGCCGTAATAATGTTCCGACACGTTGTTCCGATGAAAATACGATGCAATGATTGGAATCAAATAATGGCAAAATAGGTTCATAAATAGTACCTTGCACTGCTTTAGCAATAATTTTCTTGCCATATGTTTTGAGATGCATGTTCTGTTTGTGGAGATGAACTCGAATAGAAAATAAATCATCTGCTGTAATCGAGTTTAAATGATATACCGCAATCATACATGAATTATTCAACCAATTTCGCACTTCTCGAGCAATAATATCATTATATGGATTATATACACAAGTTCCACTAAGGGCAGGTGCCGTCTGAAAACAGGTGAGTGACTTTGGTTGCTCATTGTATACTGGTTGTGTTACGGCGATGACACGCGCCCGTTCATAATGTGACTGACGAGGACGCTGTATGTTTATCTTACCACGGAAACGCGCAAATTGAATCAAAGGTGTTCTATTCCGGCTAATCAAAACGATTTCTGCAATTTGAAGTGAAATCGTTATTGTATAATATGTACGTGTGTCTATTGCCATATGAAAAGAAACATTTATACATACTTTTTATCATATTAGACATATTATAAGCAGATGAAATATAATAGTAAACGTGCGTTGAAATTGCTTTCATAAACGGTGTCTGACTGAATTTTATTTCAGTATATTTTTAAAACAAATACCAAGTAAAGTTATCGCGACTTTTCTCCAAAATAATTTACTCAAACATCTGTTATAGTCACAAGAGCGTTGCCAGATGGGTTGGTTGAATGTTGAGTTTTTTGTTGGTTTTTCTTTTTGTTTATTGTTTATTCAAATTGCAGGTCAGCACAATGAAGAACACCATGATGAAGAAAAAATAGAAGAAAATTATGGGACGGCGATAACACCAATTGTAGTAAAGAAAACTAAAAAAAGTAGCAAAAAAATAAACCAAAACTTTTGTTGTATTGCAAAGGAATGTAAGATATTTATTCAAAATGCCTTTCAACTTATCAAGAAAAGAGCAACTTAAAAATCAATCAATTTCTAGATTTTGACGAATACTTCGGCTTAGTTGATTCGCTACAAATTGTACCTCGGGTTATTGTTTACAAGCATAAATTACGAAAGAAATCAAAATATGGTTTATCAATTTCCCTCAAAAATAATGCTTTGGTACTTTTGCATACATTCATACATACATTTACGCATGCCTTTATATACATTTTTACTTAATATATTTGTATTTCAGTATCCACGATATATACATTTCTTTACCGATAGTCCTATAGACACGACCATTAACATTTGCAATGCCGAAAATCACCGTTATATTCAACCAGATGAAACATTGGAACTGAGCATTGTAATTCAGGCAGTAAAAGCAAAAAATATCAATCGCCGCAGAAATATTTATATTGAATCGGTACACCCGAATATAGTGTTTGAAGTGCCAATAATAATCTTAGACCAATTAAAGGATCCTCAAGTATCTAATCAAATTATATTCCCAAGCTGCACCCAAAGAAATAAAACATATTATGAGTTGGTCATATACAATCCTACCAAGGAACCGGTCAAATTGAAAGTAGCTAGGTATTTTTTTTAGCGTAGAAACAGGTCGTTGTTTATTTTTTATTTGATTATTTTATTCGCAGTACCTTTCGTGATATAAAGATAATCTCCCAAAACAAATTAACCATACCAAAGAGGGATTATATAAAATTATTATTTACATTGACACCAAAGGAACTTAAAGTTTTGAATGGTACCATCAGCGTAAAATTTGGTTCCCGTAAGTTACACGAATATAACAATAATGATATTGATAAACCGAAAATTATTTTTTAGAACAACCATTCCAAATTCGATTCGAATTTACACCAAGATTAGTAAGTGTTCACGTAAGTGTTGGAAGTATTGAGTTCAGGGCTGTTAAATTTGGTAAAGAAATAAAGCGAACAGTTACCATCTGCAACGAAGGCTCAACGGACATTTCCGTTAACGTTGAGTTCTTAACCGAAAATAATGGAAACACATCCATTGGCAATATCTCAGAACAATCAAATCTACGAGATCTAGAAGAAAAGTTCATTGATGCTGACGTCCGGAGCATGCATAGTGTGCTGGCATACGACTTTGATCAAGTGAATGCACATAAAGAGAGGGAAATATCATATGATCCAATGGCTTACAAGCATTTTCAAATAAATATTCCAGTAAGTAATTGAATTCACAAATATTTTTTATACTTATCCTCCATTTTAGGAAACTCTTAAGGCATATTCATCCGAAGAAGCTACATTAGTATTTCATCCAATTTATGATTTAGATCATCCCTTCGAAGAGAATTTAGATCCGCCATACTTATTGCGTACAAAACTATTCTTTGCTTTTACTGATGGTAATGAGTGCACACAAAGCAACTGGATTATAATAACTGGTCTCATTGATGGACTTGAAATTGAGGTACATCCAAAAATAATAGATTTTCGAAAAATATATTTAGGCGAGGAGCATTGCACTTACATTCGGATACTCAATATTGATGGTAAATACGCATTCAGATAAATTGACTTTTGCAATTAACGTTTAATACTTGCTTAACTTTACTATTAACAGGCAATTTAAACGCTAATGTGAAATTTAAAGAGTTCAATAATCCACAAGTGGCTGGCGTCACTATATCACCACTTAGTATTGATTCCATTTACCCTTGTACGCATGGAAACTTTCATTTGTCATTTTTCTCGAGAACACCGTCCAAGTTTAGTGTTACTTTACATTTTAAGGTTACAAACGGTGGAACATATAAAGTAATCGTGAAGTAAAGCCTTTAACTATTTGAGCATATTCAAAAGTTGTAATTAATTATATGTATTTTTATTTTTTGTTTTCGTCAGAGGTCACGGTTTACATGTCGAATTGCGTACTTTTCCAAATTTAGTTGAGTTTGGCAGCATTCCGATTGCTGTACCACAAAAGCGTTATTTACTTTTAATGAATCCTCTCTCGGTCCCAATAACTTTGCAAGTATCTCCTACCGACGATGGAGAGGAACAACCCTTGGTTTTAAATATAAAAGATAACACGGATCTACTGCCAATAACAATTAAAGATCCAATAATGCAGTTACAGCAAGTAAACGATGACTTGCGAAATGAATCCTACGATGAAGCAGAAATACAGTTTAATGATTTATTATCAGAAAAGGAATCATTTGGCTCCTATGACACAAGCGATTCAGTTTATTCAGTTCTTTTCGAAGAGAATGTCATGGGTATAATATATTCTATCTATTTATACTTACATCGATTACTACATATTCATATTGTAGTCATGCTTTCTTTGTTCCATTTTTAGAACCGATACCAACCATGGCACTTCAATTGATAACCGCATTAAAAAGGCAAAAAATATTTGATAAATCGGAAACAGATAAACGAGTTGTACAAGAAGCTATGACATATTTACTAAATACAAAATACTTTAGTACTTTTAGTAAGCATTCAAACTTTGCATTCATGGATTGGAATGCAATACCTAGTGACCCAAAGGAAGTATACTGCGACAGTGAGATTATCTACTTGAGGCCGAATACTGGAAAAAGCATAACTATTCTTGTAATACCAAATAATGTAGGTTACTTTCATCGATCGCTTACTGTGCGCGTTTGTCCGCAAAGTATTGCCAACTTTGATGAAAGCCAAAACGAAAAATGCACATCCTTAATAAATTCTGAATTTCTCTGCTCAAAATTATGGTTTGAGTACAACTGCTGTATACCAGATATCGAGTGGTTCAATATTGTAAATTTAACTCAACGACAAATTTATGCGGGGGAAGACTATGACTTCGATATGGAATTTTGGAACAACTCATCAGTTGGCGGTTTTATTCATTTTGACGTTGTCGTAAGTACAGTAACCGTTTTTCTCAATTACTTTGACCTTATTATTCAAATGTAAATCAGCCATCCGAAATGACTTTTCGAGAAAGCATTTGGAAATTCTATATTGGACCCGATGAAGAAATTGTAGCAAAATGTTGCGTTTGTTTTCAAACAATTGGACCAACCAAGTTGTGGGGTCTGTAAGTATTTCGTATTTATACAGGGGTTATACAATAGTTAAAATACATTATAGTTAATATTAATAAACTTATAAAAAATAGAACAATTCATTCATTCGTCAGTAATTTTTTGTTATATCCTACATATAAACATATCTATCTTTTTCAATTTGTTATATTCTTCGCAAATTTTCTAATACCAATTTACAGTTTCATGTGTATAGTATGAAATATATACGTATCTGTTTTCGTGTGCCTGTACATACGAGGATGTTCAATAAGTACCCGTGTTTGACGACAGAGGGCGTTCCTAAGGGAAGTTGGTGTTATGATCGTGTGCTGCCTATCAATCGACGGCAAAACAAAAACAAAAGGCGAATTACCAAACGATACTGCTCTTTCTCCATCATAGCGAAAATCACGAAACACGTCGTACTCGAATGGCTGCCAAATCCAAACTAACCTATCAATCAGTCCGAATTTTGTTTTGCCGCCGTTTGATAGATGGCAGCACACGATGATAACACCAATTTCCCTCAGGAACACCCTCTGTCGTCAAACACGGGTACTTATTGAACCGCCCTCATATATAGAACTAAGATTATAAATACAAATTATTATTTAGTTATTAATATGAGCAATAGCGACAAATACCTTCAGATCAGGGGGAGAGTTAGGAAGGATTGAAGGAAAAGTTCGAAAAGTGCAAGACCAGACTTGAGCAGCAATCGAACCTGCGACTCAGTTTGTCAGTTTGACGTACTAAATAATGAGTCAACGAGCCAGTCGTAGAGAAATAGTATACTAACATTGTACTAATAATTATTACAAATTATTGCACTCAACATGAATAATCCTTTGGTGAATGATCGTTTTTTTATGACTCTTACAAAGGCAAACTATTGTATTGCTTGCTTCGCTTGTCCCAACCTACTGATCACTAAATTCCCATCATACATAATATGTATGCTTCTGAAGCTTAATAGAGGATTTGGTTAGATCAATGCAAAAACATTAATAAGAATGATCTGCTCAATATGATTGCTAATATCAATTTGCTATTTTTTATTTGTCTGTCTGCATACTTATTATACTAATACTTTTTGATTATTTAAAATACTCTAACAGATTGAAAATTGTGGGCAGCCATCGTTCGTATCCATTTCATATAATTGCAAACGTTTTTCCAACGAATATAAATGTTATACCAAAATTCATACGTCAACGCCTTCAAGTTTTAGAGGTCAGTAAAGTACATGTTTATATAGACAATGCTACTCCGACAAGCACAAAGTTGCTAATGCGATTGGTAAGAAATAAGACAATAATACACGTAAATAGTAATTCAGAAGTAAAAATAATAAAAAGTATTTAATAGAAAAATGATGACAATCAATTTTTGACATGCAGGGGAGGAATCCTTGCCCCGTTTGGTCAAAGCATTTATACTACATTAGTTTCGCAATTCTCGGATCCAGATATGTATACGAATATCTTATATATTGATTTACAATTTGAAAATGTTATGGTAATATAAATTTGCAACCAAATTTAAAAATTGTATAATATCATATACTTATTTTATTTTCATTTTTATTTTTTAGGAAGTGCAAATAACATTTGTAGTTGAAGGTGTGCCCATATTCTTTGAACCCAATATTAAAGAAGGGTTTGATGCTGGCATAATTTTTACCAATAGTAAAAAAAAATTTCAAATAAATTTTTCACATTATTGTGAAGTTGTCAAAGTCAGAAATAGAGGAAAACGAGCATATCGTTTAAATATCACGCGTTTAAAAAACCTTGTTACACCTGTAAATGGAACAAAGAAAAATATGTGTTCTGCAGTTGCAATGGTTGCTCGATTTGACATGATGCCGAAATCGGTCTATTTGGAACCAGACTCATGTGATTACTTGTCCTTAACTGCTGGCGCTTATGAAGAATGCATCTGTAATACAGAATTTCGTATTGAAGTCATTGATCAAAAATATCCTCAAAGAACTCATACAATGCG
This sequence comes from Amiota mariae, assembly GCA_035041805.1. Lineage (NCBI taxonomy): Eukaryota > Metazoa > Arthropoda > Insecta > Diptera > Drosophilidae > Amiota > Amiota mariae. The sequence continues at coordinate 346,491 of JAWNKV010000204.1, forward strand.
TGTCCCTATGACAGCCACATTTATGCATTGCAATTTGATATGGAGCAAAAAGAGACTCACTTTCAATTTTAAACACACACATAACTTAATCGAGCAATCTTATATAGGTGAATATTAGATATTTGAAAATAATATTTAAAAAAATTTTTTTTTTTTTTTTTTTTTTATGCAAATATTGATTTTAAAAATTTAGATTGGGGGTGGGGGGAGGTTGTGATTATGACCCGGTTTAATTTAGAATGCCCTTCAGTTAAATAATCGTATATTATTTTACTTTTATTATTATTATACATTTCACAACAATAGTGCCCATTGCATTCCCTAAAAAATATATATATTCACATGATAATGTTTACAAAGCGAATCGAATGGACTAGGTCTGTCAGTCTGTACTTATGAAAACTATTCCGCTTGGTTGTGAAATTTGCTTGAAAACAGACCTACCACAAACGTAATTTTGGGAACATGAACGTCAGAAAAAACATTAATTACTTATAAAGGGTGTCCCAGAATTAACGCAAGATTTGAATTTTCTACCATTTGTGCAGTAAAATGCAAATTAGTCCCTCAGTTTTTGAGCTAGAGAGCTTTTGCACGGAGCTTTCTTTTCACAGTACATTTGTCGGAATCATCCGAATCGGGCCAATAGGGGTGGTACCCCCCATATAAACCAGGATCCAAATTAAAGTTCTTATTATCGACTTAATATTTGGACACTATAAGTTCTTGACCCATATCCACCAACCATGAAAATTTCACTATCATTTTTTTTTTTTTGTTAATACAAGCAGGCTTGGATTCGCGGAGTGCTTGTTAATTTGTGAGCACTTCATGAAAACGAAGCACTCGAGGCATAGTGAAATACAATATGTATACAGATACTTTGGTTTTTAAATGTTGTTACGGTCTCTTGTAATCTATGCATAGAATATTTTTATTTATTTCTTTCCTGATACAGATTTGCTTGTAGCTTATAATTTAAGTTTGAAACGCATAAATTAAATATATTTATTCTTCACATATATTGGCTCTCAGTCAATTTACTATATAAAAGTAAAGCAATCTTATGACATATTGATCATTTACACATTGAATCATAAAAATCGAGTTACTGCAGAGTGAAGTTATATAGAGACCCATGTATTGTTTTCTAAATCCAGAGTAAATCGCGCATTAAAAAAAAAATTAAATTGCAGCAATAGCTCACTAAAAAATGTATATTATCATTTTTTTTCTTTCTAGAAACATGCGAATTGATTAATCCTCACAGAATGTCTGTTGAGAATGTGTTGTTAGAGGTGTCAGGTCCCTTCCGAATAAAGGAATTATTTGAACATAACTTTGAAAAGATAATATATATAAGACTAGAGCCATATGAACAGAAAGATATATTTGTTATACTAAATAAAGCGCCACTTAAGGAATTATTCTGCAAAACACTTGACGGTCGTATAAATGTAATTGCATGCGGTAGAATCCAGGTACGAATTTTAAGAAAAATCTATTACATAATATGACAGGTTTTCAGTTAAAATGAAAATACTATTACTAGAAATCGTTGCCCCTTAAAATAAATGTGCTGGTACCAGAGATAGTTATTTCAAGTCCCGAGGTGGTGTATTTTACACGTGGCAAAGAGTACTATCGGTATATTGAGCTAATGAATGTTGGATGTCTAATTGCTGATTTTAAATGGACACGACTGGAAGTGAAACAGCAGTATATAGGAATGGTAAATTAATGAAATAATTGTTATGATAATTGTAATGTTTACAACTTATTTTAATAATTTTACAGGTCGATAATTCTAAAGAGTTTATTTCAGACATATTGTCAGAAATAATAAGAATGGTAGACTACGAGCTTGATGATGACGAAGAATCGAATTTGACATTACGGTATAGAAAGTATAAATGTAGGTACCAGTTTGAAAGTGAAACTCGAAATGATGTTATGGATATACTAGACGAAATTATAAACAGTTTAGACTTAACGCATAAACGTTATATTGTGCGTTTGAGTACAAGTGACTATGAGTTGGGAAATGTTAAATATAGTACAAAAGAGTGTAATGAACGATGTTCCGGTACCATTGTGAGAGAGACGATTAGCGAAATATTGGAGAAACTTAAAATAGAATCAAGTTTTGTTTCTTCTCCAGTTTCATCTGATCATTGCTTTTTTGAACGTTCAATTTATTTCTGTGATAAATCTGGTGTTCTTTATCCTGGTCAAACCGGCAAATGCATGTTGCATATTCCGCATTTAACACGTTCTTATGAAACTATTGCAAATTTTCAATTGGACATAAATGGAGGACAGAGTCAAATGCTAAAAGTAACAGTTGTAAATTTGCCACAAAAAATTAAATTTAGTAATGATAATATTTATTTGTATATTAAAGTGAGTAGAAAATTATACTTGGTAAGTTAAAAATTTATTTACCTTTAACTTTTAAAACAGCCATGGTATGAAATGTGCCAAAGTAAAGTGCGTATATTCAATACTACAAAATATCGCTTGCAATTAAAAATTGACCAGGAAAAGGAATCAATTAAAAATGATAAATCTCTTTCTGGTGGATATGCCAAGCTAATTAGCAGCAATAGTATTGAACTTGAACCTCTAGCTAGCGATGTCATTCAAATTGAATGTGTACTTGGGTTTACCGAAAATTTTTATCGTTTGTTTCTTGTCAATATAAACGATAGTACTGAGAGCTATTTTTGTTTGCGTGGACAGGGAATAATGCCGATTCTGAGTATGTCGAGTAATTTAAATGGTATTGAACAAAATCCATTTGATATAGCTGAAGAGTATCGGCTGCTGCAAGAAATCTATTATTATGAAATGTTTAACAGTATTACATTTGTTGATGAAGAGCCAAAAATTGCTCCTCATGAGGAAGAATATACACTAGAGGATAAAGAGTCGCTCACTGAATACAAAACAATATCGGAAACGACAGAGGACACCGATCGGAGAAAGGAGCAAGAAATCAAATTCTTTAAACTATTACAGTCATATATTCTGGTTTATAACAATGAGGAATTACCCAATGCAATAGTCATGAAGCAGTTGCTAGAGACAGCTAAGTATCTCAAACGATTACGTGCGAATTTAGATCTTTATAAAATACAACAGAAAGTATACCAGGCATATTTAAAAACAAAAAAATCGTTTGATGAGAAAATGCCAATTAATCTTAAACACTTCACAGTGCAGTCAATTCCATGTGAACTACATGGAAATGTTCTAGAATTAGGAACATTAAAAATAAACACATTTAAAAGATTTTCGTTTACATTGCATTTTTTTGGACCTGGTAAACTGATTGCATCGGCAAGAACCTTTGTGAAAATACCAGGTCTTTACGTTGACTTTAAAGTCGAGAAGCAGTAAGTTTAAGATCGTTTGAAATATTAGATGGTAAATAATATTTTTTTTATGTACAGTTCAGATAAAAATTTCTTGTATTGGGCTGAGAAATGTAAATCACCAGAGTTTTTTAACTCGAAGTATCGAAATATGTTCGAGCGATTGCTTGATGCCCAAATTGATCCAAAAGTAAATCACGCACACTCCTTTGATATTGATAATAGTATTAAGCACCAACGCGATGTAACATCAAAGAATCGACGCAGCATTAATAGCTATTATAATAGTCTAAATATGTCGGTGTATGCTGATCATAAGCATCATTTTACGCTTTGCAAAATTTATACCAAGTATCATTCAAACTTCTCTGGCATTGATTTAAATGTAGTGGGTCTTATAAAACCAATTTCAAAATATTATACCGACGGACAATTACTCGAAGATTATATATATATTGATGTAAGTACTTCTAATCGAATAAATATAATTTTGTTAAACTTGCTTATCTCAATTATCGCTTAGCTACATATGGGTCCAACATTGCCGATACTTGTGCGTGGATTAATCGCACATTGAACTAATATTTTATTTTGATATATTTTAATCAATAAAAAACAAGTTTTCAATTATTATGTTATGTTATTTTTTATTGAATGTGTTTATTTAGTTAACAGTACATACTTAATTGCCTGTAAAAATAATGAAATATAAGTAGCACCAGAAATGAACTTGTTATTGGTAAGCCTGCTGCTTTAATCCAACCTAGTACGCTTAAACGAAAGAAGAAGTACATTAATAACGCCTTATTCAATATGTAGTTATAGTACTATTTGAATTTACCTAAAGTCATCTGGATAAAATTCAAAAGGCTCTATAGGAATTTCGCCACAATTAGAGATAATTACTGGTTCTAGTGGAAAGTTTTCAGTATCTGTTTGAACATCCTCAATCTCATAGACTGCCTCCATACCTTCTATCACCTTGCCAAAGACTGTGTGTTTCCCGTTTAACCAGTTTGCGGCAACAGTTGATAAATAAAATTGACATCCATTTGTATTTGGGCCACGATTAGCCATTCCTAAATAGCCAGGTCGGTTATGTTCGACTCTCAGTGCTTCTTCTTCGTCATCAAAAAAGTCCCCATAGATGCTTGTCGACCCAGTGCCATCGGCATTTATTATATCGCCTCCCTGTATAAGAAATCGATCGACAATACGATGTAGTTTTGACCCTGCATAAGTTGTGCCATTTATTCCTCTCAAGCAAATATGTCGAAAGTTTGCCACAGTCTTTGGAGCTATTTTGCCAAAGAGACCAAATGTAATTCGACCAAGCGATTTCTTGTTCTGTTTAATATCCATATACATTTTCGAAGTAACTGTAAAACTTAAAGCATTCGCTGCAGTGCTCAGTATAATCATTTTAACAATTATTTTTAAAAGAACCATTTTTCAATTTTGTTGAATTGTAATTTTTTATAATGGTGAACTATATAATACGACATACCATTTCCAACTATTCTTTTAAATTGCTTCGAAATGTGTGCTGCCTGAATTACGTTGACAGAAAGAAACCTTACAAGTTGTAGGGTAATAGCAATAAAAAACCAGAAAAAAGACTAACTTTGGCTTTGCCGAAGTTTTAATACTCTTCACGCCCCTCCTAGTGGTCCTAGAGTCTTGAGATTTATATGGTTGATGGATATGGGTCAGGTACTTATAGTGTCCATATTTCGAGTCGATAGTATAAAAAACAAAAAAGTTGTTCTAAGAACATGAATTTGGATCCCCGGTTTGTATGTTGGGTACCCCCTTAGAGGACCGAGGTTCTTGAAATTTATATGGTTGATGGATATTGGTCAGACACTTGATAGTACAAAAAAAGTTTTTCTAATAAGAACTATAATTTGGATCCCCTAGTGGTCCGATTCGGCTGGTTCGAAGAAGTGTACTGCGTATGGTGAGCAGAAAGCTCCGTGCAAAATTTCAGCTCTATTGTGGATTAGTTTGCTTACATAAACGGTGCAACAGCTAGAAGACTTATCGTCAGCCAAAACCAGGGAAGAATACAATGCTAATCCAAGTCTAGCAAACACATTATTCCGAGTAAAGAAAAAAACCCACCTCTTCTGTTAGCTCGATAGCATATGATATGGAACAAAGAGTAGCACTTTGTCATGTTTTCTGATGAAAAGTATTCAACAGGGATGGACCAGACCGCAATTTCATGACCTGCAAAATGAGAAGTGCTGGTCGCATAATGACGCGGGGGCTCATATTATGTTATAGGACTTATGAGCTGCAGTTTCTTACATCAAAATTGAAAATGTATGTGAAACTATACTACAAAAAGGCTTTTCCACAATTCTCGTTTTATACTGGTCAAGCTATGGATAAACGACTAAAATGTGAAATCGTTTGTGTCCGTCATACCCGTCATGACCCGGACATAAATATTATTGAGAACGTCTGAGGTATATTGTCCTGAAAAGTATATGAGGATGGGAGGCAATATAACGTTTTTGCAAACATAATTGACTCCATTAAAAAAACTTGGACAACAATTTTCTTGGAATTATTAATATTATGAGTGCTGTTTTATTATACTCTTCACGCAGTGAATAGTAATATAAGTTTGTCATGAAGTTTGTAACACACAGAAGGAGACATCGGAGACCCCATAAATTATATATATTCTTGAAGAGCTCGACGAGACGAGGTCATTTAGCCATGTACATCTGTCTGTCTATATATATGCAAACTAGTCCCTCAGTTTTTTAGCTAGTGAGCTAAAATTCTGCACGAAACTTTCTTTACATCATCCGCAATGCATCTGTCGGAATCAGCCGAATCGGACCACCAGGGGGAGTACCTTTAGACACTATAAGTCTCCCATATCCAATTTTCAAGACCATCGAACCAATAGGAGTGGCGTGAAGAGTATTGCAACTTCGGAAAAGCCAAAGTTAAACTTCTTTTTATTGGTTTTTCTATAACCTTTATTTAAATTGTTTATAAGTTTTGTTTTACTAAGCATAGGATATTTTTTAAAAGGGAAGCTTTGGAAAACTGATATCTTATTTCTAGAAACCGACCGAATTTTCGGTTTCGGCCACAGTACGTGCCCCGCAGAAACTCAGTGTTTGTGAATTCTTCAAGTCGTTTAGCTAACTTCGGTTGAGTTCATTGTTCGTTGTCGCCAGCTGTGTTCGTCCAAAGATTATTAAACGTATCGACTGGACAACTCGCTCATGAAATTGTCTTCTCACAAAATTATTGAATCCTCTCCCCAGACTCACTGTCTTAAGAGCCAACAACAACTTTTGATAGTAAAAAGAGAATTCGAAGTTTCGTGAGCAAGTCTATTGGGTCTGATAATGTAATAATTACTGGTTAGCAAATTCTGAACAATTCCTGGTTAGGTAATTCTTTAATGACTAAGGACTAAATACAAGATCTCAATAAATAATAAATCATAAGAATATTCTGAACACAATAATTTAAATACTCAAGAATCTGTAGTTGTCCAGTATGTTTGATAATCTTTGTCCAGACAGAGCCACAGCAACGCGTGGGGCATAGCTAGTATAACATAAATAACAATTTTTGTTACATACTTGTAATAGAAATTTTAATTTAATAAGTCTGATACTGAGACGAAAGCCGAAGATTCGGTTGACTGAAAATCATGTTTCGACCGGACACTACTCAGTTTGAGCTACACCAATAATGGCATGGTATTACTATTAAAGCCATTTCTTTTCTCAAGATAGTCAACATACACGGCACGCTCTTACCCTACCTTAAGGAAATATCTTCTTGCAAATTACTGTTCACATGGATTTACTTCCCTTTATTTTTAAATTAGTGAATGAATTTTACTGTCCACTATCTGTTTTTTTCAACAGCCGCATTCGGGGAGACTTGTCCTACATGAAATTCACATTGTTATGAAAATAAAAGTACCGTCAGTAAAATTACTGTAATTTGTACACTTACGTATACAAAAATCTTAAAATATTTTTAAATTTTATTTAAATTAATTTTCATATTAAAAAATTGATCCACACGAATATCATACGTATGAATATAAACCAAAATCAGTTAAATATTATTATCCTTAACCGTATAATATAATAATACCTAAGTGATAATTATATTTAATTAATTCTAATATATATAATAGTATATAGTGGTGATATTATTGTATTAAACGTTTACTATGCGCAATCTAATTGAATTTGAAATGCGTTTATGAATAAAAATATTTTTTTGTGTCAAACATCCTGTACACAAATTATACAACGAACAAAAAGTATGGCACACCTATGTGGTCATATATATACCGATACAATGTGAATTATTTGAAAAATGCCTTCCATAAATATATAACATTCTTTACATCGTACTAAGTGTGTGGGGCGCGAATAACTTTCTTTCCAGTCTTTGTTTGAAAACTACAATTTAAAACACACAATTGTTTAAATAAGAACTTTCTTATGCATCAATATCACAGCCATTTGAGATCTACGACAATGAATCTTCCGGAGAAGATTCTGTAGTTGAATCCTACATACGCTTTTTAGATGGATGCACGTATTTACACGACTTGCCAAGGCGACAATGACCACGCTTGAATGCTTTGCATACGCCGTTATTATTTCCGCCACCACGATTATTTGGACCAGATCCAGCTGATCGCCAATTGCCAGTACTGGTATTGTCTTGAAAGTTGTTTCCCCCACTTCGCCAGCTTCCACCACTGTTACTGTTTGCACGATTATTCCTTTGACCAATTATAGCATTTGGACCACCGTGCATATTATTCATCATAGGCGGACCCTGCCCAATTGGTCCAAAGTTTATGGTGTTAAAACCCTGCGGACCTGGTCCAAATGATCCAGTATTCATATTAAATTGAGAACCATTAAATGGGCTGTTCATAAATGGACTGTTTTGAGATGGACCAGAAATTATATTTCCAGCTATTGAATTCATATCCATGTTAGGATTAACAAAGGGATTAGAGTTGCCCATCATTGGACCCGATTGTACAATCATTGGTCCCCCCTGATTTGACCACATGCCTGGTTGTACGCTACTATGTTGCAAATTCAACGGTATTTGTTGCTGAACTGGAAGTGATTTACTACTGTTAATTTCAAAATTATTGCCATACGGGCGGAATGGGTTTCCTACGCTTATATTTTGCTCTATGTTCACAGATGCCGGAAGTAAATCTACAACTTCATTAATAACACCCATGACCAATTCACTGTTTGGTGCCATACCTTTTGGTTCAGGCCACGGTGTCGAAGTAAAATCGTTTATTGCATCAGGATTACCAGTTAAATCATCAAGTGGTATAATTGGTATATCATGTGCGAAATGGGGCTCTATTTCTGCCTCTGCCGGATTATCTGGAATTAATTGATTTGAAAAGTATAACGCTCGCAGCGTTGTCATCTCTCTAGCCGCCTGCTCAGATCGCTGTTTAGATTGACTGCCGTTCGGATGAAGTGGAACATTATCCACTTCAATTAGAGTCCGCCACTCTATCTGCGGTTCCATTGTATCATCAAAACCACGACGTGCAATGTTCAACGCATCGCGTTCGCCATAACGCTCCAAATTTTTCATCTCTAGGAAGCTTTGTTTGCTGACATTCACCCTCTCTGAAAGATCTATTTCAAAGTAACGGATCTGTGTGAGCTTATCATCTGTTTGCCAAGTCAACTTTTTTTTTTGACCCTTGCGTCTATGGAGCATAAGAACGCCGGGAGGACCGTCAGGACCACAGCCAGGACCAGGTTTTCTACTTTCTTCATTTTCTATTATATTTTCATCATTTTTGTTGGACAAATCATTCTCTGTATTATCTACCAATGATTTTTCTTTTTGTACTTTCTTTTCAATATCCTCTTTTACTTTCTTTAATGGCAGATCATCGTCTTCGTCAAGATTTAGTTTTTCTGGCTCTTCGGTGCTACCATTCTCTTTTAAACTATCGTCCTTTTCACTTGATTTTTCTTCATATTTTGATTCATCTAATGTGTCTTGATAGAATTTTAGGGGTGTTAACTTTGTTGCATCCGGACTTATAGGTACATCTTTATTTGGAGATGATGACACTGGTCGTTTGCGTTTCATTTTCTTCGGCTCAATTGAAGCACTCAGTGCATCCGAAAAGATATTAGTCTCAACTAGCATTTGTACTGTAAAAAAACATGATAAAAACATTAATAATTACAATAAAGTTTAACACTTGTATTATTTTAAGGAAAAAAAAATTATATTTAATGTTGGATTCCGGTCGTCCCGCTTTATATATAGAATCAATGAATTTTGTTCTTAAAATAGCAGACTTTGAAAATTCGAGTCTTAAAGGGCCAACATCTTAACATTATCAGCACGATACTTTGGACTTAAAACATTTATTAAACAACTACACAAATGAACAAGTAAAAGTGTACGTTATAGTACAATTAACACAAGTCTTTGTGCATAAAATATAAGACCCAAGGTCGATATTAATGTGCCAGAATTAAATTCAATGTGCAGATGTCGCTCAGCTCTAAACATAAAGCTCAATGCTCAACAAAATTTTAATTTTGTAACCAATATTTGATTAGTAAATATTCATTAGAGATTGCTTCTTATACCTTGCCTGCTGTATTTAAATAACTCTCAGAAATATTATACTGACCACCATGCAGATACGCTAATAAAAACCGTGGTTCGAATTCATAATTTTTTATATTAACTGTATACAGTTAAGAGTAAAAAGACGATATTTGATACCATTAACCATATATCTATAAATATCCAAGATTAGAAACACATGTCTGAATATGTAGTGTTAGTCTCCATTCAGTTTAATCTTTTATACATTTCATCGTATTAAGCATAATTTTATCTTCAATCAGAAAAATAATAATTTTATAATTTTTTTTCGTCGTAATCGTTCAAAACCCAATGAAACCAACACATATTTAAGTAAAAAATAGATAGGATGGTTATATTAATTCAACTATCATTCTAATTTCTTGCATTATTACTAATATCCCTCCCATAATTACATAATTAAAATTGCTTTTCATACTCAAGGCAACATATTGACAAGAGCGTATATATAAATATATTTTTTTTTTTACTTTGTGTAAAATATTTGATACACACATACAGACAATAAATAAGTAAGAAAACCAACATTAAATATCCTGAAAATAAATAACGAAAAGAAACGATATTAATACTGTTTTGAACAATATACCTACTTTTTTTTGGTGGTATTAATTTAATAGCGCCTGGCTTCTCAACTAATCCATTGGTTTGGTTCATATCAATTTTTGGCTTCTTTTCGAAATAAGATTCTTTAGGTGGCGGTGATGTGCGTTTTAATGATTGAGACGGCAAAGTAACCGAGCCAGATGTACTACATTTCTTCAAATCTTTACGAGAAGGTGGACGCGGTGCTTCTTCTGTAAGACCATGCGACCGGAATTGTGAGTTGAATGTTTTAACGGTCTTAGCCTTATCTGTTTCACGTCGTATTTCAATCGAAATTGATGCTTTTCTATTGGGAATTGTAATAGATTTTGCTTTTTGTAAGTCTACATCTTCTTTGAATTTTCTTTCCATACCAGGAGGAGGCATTAACTTATTGTCCTTATCTTGTTCCTTATTTTTTTTACTAGAAGACATCTGCGACTTGACTCTATCTTTTCCCCCATTACGTTCTTTAAATGAACTACTAGATTGTTTAAACTTATGTTTGCTGCTAGTTGATGATGAGGAAGTGCTGCCTGATTCTCTTCGCTCTTTTCCCTTGTTGGAAATAAGCTGACGTTCTTTTTCTTTATCGCGATGCTTATCTTTCGAAGCAGAATTTTTCGAAGAATTGGAACTTTTAGATGATGAAGTCGATTTATTCGACGTTGGTGATTTGTGACTTGTAGACTTTCTCTCCTTTTCGCATTCTTTATCGATTTTTTTATCCTTACTGCGTGAATTCTTATGTTTTTTTTCTACATACTCCTCAATAGTCTTCGTGTTTTTGCCCTCACTTTTTCCCTTCAATTCAACATGGTTCACATCTGGTGTATCGTTAACAAATATAGTAGAACCGTTTACAAGAACATTATCTTCAATGGCGTTCGATACATTTTTATTATCAGTCACTTCATTTTCAACTTGTTTCAAAGTTTGTTGACCATCGTTAACTACAAACTTAAAAACAAGACCAGATTTATTGTTAGCTTTTCGCTGTCCTGAAGTTATAGTATAATTTAATGTATTATGTGAAATATCAGTTACGGTGTCGACTTCTTTCGATCTGTTCTGATCAGTATCGTCTCTTGAAGAGTTTTTCTGATCCGGATGACTTTCACAATCGGTCAATGCTAATGGCATAGTATGACATTTTGTTGCCGGACGAGTTAAAATAGCACCAGATTGCTCAGTTACAATTTTAAGCCATTGCTCCACCAATCGTTTTGCAAGTATGCGTACCCCTAAAAGTATTAAGGAAGTTATTTTCTTTTGTGTACAGAACCATACATTTTACATATGAATATAGTAAAATATTTATGAAAAATAGTTTAGATCCTACCTTCATTACCACCATCCTTGCAAAGACCTTTAACCAACTTAGGTGCAGAATTTATTTTTAAACGAATGACATCGACTGGGCTAAGTAGAAGTAATTCCAAAATTTCTTGCACCAATGGCCAATTCATTGCACGAATGGAATCATTTAACCATGTGTATGTTAGTGACCAGCCGCCTACACTCATAAACTCATCAAGCAATTCAGTTTTCGTCGACTTTAAAATTTGTACATAAATACATTTAGAAACCAATTTTTTTGAGTATTTTGTCATCAACCTACAAAAAAAAAAATCTAATAAGTTTAAAAAGATATTGTAATGCAACCATGCGGTTTTTTTTTTTTTTGTTCTTTTTTTATGCACTACCGACAGATGGCAGTGCGGCCAATTTGACCAATACACACCCAGCAATGCGTGGAACTTCAGTTGGTCCTAAAATGCCACCATTCTCATCCAACAATACTCGAAGACATTTCAACAATTGTAATGGTACTATTCTTGGCTTGAAATAATAGAAAAAATAAATACGTATGGTTTGTCTATTCTACAAATTTCAACAAATATTAGCAAACTTACCATGTTGAACAGCAATCTGGCTACACTAAGTAAATTCCTGCAGTTCTAGTTTCCTTCACTCACAAAAAAATTAAAATACGCAATACATATAATTACTTGCCCTCTTATTTAAACTAGATTAGCTGATGTAAATGGAAAATATTTCTGAAAAATACGAAAAGAAAAATTCAAATGCAATTATTAAAAACAGCGATCTAAGTGACCTTCAAAACGCAAATTCAGTATAACCACAACAAATAGAAAAACAATAATTTTACCCCCAAGAGATAATTGTCGAAAATGTGGTAGAAAAAACTTTATTTTATTAAATATGTCAAATGACGCTTGTTTCGTGACTTAAATTCACAGTTATTACCAACCTGGAGACAAAGGTAGTTCCTTGAAAATATCAAAACTGTGTATTTTCCAAAAGCTGCCAACTCAACAATAAAAAAGGTGGTCCTATTTAGTTTAGTACTTATATAAAATTAATAAAAAAAATAGTGACAACCTTGTAAAAACTCAGATGCTGAAATAGCAATTATTTTGTGTGAAATCCTAAAAAATAGCATTTTCATATTATTAAAAAAGTTGGCAGCTCTGCTTCCACGTAGACGCCCTTATATGTGTACATATATAGACGCCATTTTTTCACCAATTTCACAATGTATACATATATTTATGTACCTTTTTCTCTTTAATGCATTGATATTTAATGCAACAAGCAATCAATTCTTTGTCTGTTGCGGCCCAGAAGTTCTCAATTAACTCTTAAAACCGATTTGCCAAATAATTTTTTTGTAGTCTCGAAGTCAACACATTTAAACAAACTAACCCCACTTAGTGCAACGACGTCTTCTTTTTGGTACCCCTTGATTTGACTTAAATTAGCGTTTTTTTCTATTTTGTATACTTTTCAATGATTGTGAATGATGTTACATAAATTTTTTCTCTTGTAACAACCAAACCCACGTCCAACTCACCAGAGTATTGCTAAAGTACTAAAAATGCATGAGATATGTAAGCAGTATTGCCAGATTTGGTGAAAAATTCTGTTACTAAATGTGCAACGTTTACTTTTTGTATTCAAAATTACAATATTAGTTTTTACATTTATTTTTTATTTCGTGCTTAATAAATATATGATTATTCACAGTTACGTCAATTTTTTTTTTGCTTATTTTTTTTATTTTTGCTTTAAGGCTCTGAACATCGATTCTGTTTTTATTTCCATCACTCCTTCTTTTGTGACTTTGCATGATTTCTTCTGGAGCTATAAATTCTTTATTTCGTCTTTCTTCTCGTTTTTTTGTTAAATCAATTTGTTTAAGGTCACGTTCTTGCTGTTTTTTCACGTACTTTTGATCTTTTTTAAGAAAATATTCGCCAGAAGCAATCTGTATATCAGTTTTACTTTCAAACTGAGCTGGTGGGAATGGAGTATATTCGTTCTTTTGTTTTTTCTCTTTAGGTTGTTTGCGTTTGCTAATGTTTTTATTTTTAAATTTGGGTAAAAAGCGGGACCAATCTTCACCCGCTAGTTTTGGATCCTTCATCAACTCACGTTTGATCATTAAAGATTTTATATTGTAGATAGGATGTACATTGTTCATAGTTTCTAAAACAATGTCTCGCACCTGCTGTAAGCCTTTATATGGTCCAAGCGCAGAAACTGTGTTTCCTTGGACCAATATATAACACTCTGTCAACAACTCTATGGATTTTAAAGTTGAACCATTCGGCCCTATTAAACGTTGTCGGCGCTTGACAAACTTATCTTTTTTACGCACAACGTTACCAATCTTAATAATGTCACAACCGATATCATCAAGAAGTACTCGTTTCGCTTGTTCAAAAGGAACACTTCGTGCCATCAACTTTATCATATCACGTGCCTTCACAATTACGTATGGATCCCATGTTTTACGTGTCGTTTTAACTACCATACTTCCTTCAATTAAGTCCAATTCAGCTTTTAAATTACATTCTGCTAAAGATTGTTGCACTAATGGCCAAACATCTTTAAGATACTTTTCTCTGTATTTTGGAAACAAGGTAGCGAAGGAACTTTCGTCAACAACACCATACGGATTGTCTTCTTCCTTAAACGAAGGTATTTTCATAGACCAAGCGTTTACAACAGGCTCCATGGATTGATTCATTGTCGTAGTCAATGCCACCGGAACTTCGGTGTTAATTTTTTCCGATTTCTGTCCACGTTTTTTAAGTATGCTTTTTCACTTAATTGATACCGAGAACTATAAATATTTGTTAATTACTTCGATAACAGTGCTGACCGATTTACACGTTGCCTGCTCAAACAGGGTGGACACTGCACAGTTGCAGGGCTGTATTCTTGGACAAGTCTGATGTCAGTCGGGTAGGTAAAGAGAAACGAATAGTAAAGTATAAAGGTGGAACTACATTCCACGCTTTACATGCATTGTAGAGTTCTGCGCTTTTCACGCTTTCTAAGAGTTTCAACTACAAAAACTAAATTGGTGTGAATTAGTGGAAATCAAATTGTGAGCAGTTCTGTTTTGCTATTACCACAATGTATATCAATGACAGGCACGCGTTGCAACGCCTTTGCCATGGATTCTGAGCTGTAGTTCACTTTGCTCATATGGTTATCATTTGGTCATTTGTTCAATGCTTTGGAAAATTATGGGAATGATCCGATTAGCACCAAACTCAAACAATCTCCAGACTATGCTTAACTTAAAATCATGCAGTTTATATTTGGGATAATAAACGTCAACAATTAAAGAAGCCTTAATTATTTTATGAAGTCATAATGCACTAAACAACACGAATAATATACATAATTTTCCAATATTTAATTGACCTTATAGTAAACTCTCTTAATTATGTCTAAGTTTTAATTAAAGTAAGAACCCTCCGGCTTAGCACGGGTAGCAGAGCATTTTTAGTTCTGTAATATCGTCGTAAAAGCCTATTGCGTGCGGAGAAGCAAACAGCAAAAGTAAAGAACAGTCGCATAGACTTGCAAAAACTGAACATATAAAAATTAAAAATCGACGACAGCAGCTGCTGCAGTAATTTTCGTTAGCGATCATATTTTGCTGTTGCTTCAATGAACATTATATAATATAAAGAAAGAAGAGAACAAAGCGCGCAATACACTTGTATGTACTCAGAGAGGAAAAAAGACAATAATATCAAAACAGCACAAAATTCAAGAAGAAGCACAGCATGAAAACGTAGGTACTTTTTGGTGCTTAGCTTTAGAAAAAATGTAAAAAACTTAATCCTAAAAAAAAATATATTTACCTTTAAAAAATGCAAAAAATATGTATGAACTCCTTTTAATAGCATTCATTTGTTGTTTTAAAATAAAAATTATTAAAAGCGGTTTAGTATTTTTTCCGACATCTTCAACAATTATCGTGATTATATAAAAACGAGTATATAGAGAGAAATAATGCCCGATTCACACTGCTTAAAAATTGCTGCTTTTTTTCAAATGGAACGTTGTGTGATAAATAAAATGGATATTTCGTGAAAAATACATAATTAAGAACAATTTGCAGTGTATGCCAATAATTCTTGCAGCTTAGTTTTTCATTCCTGTTACTTATTTTTTTAATATTAAAAACAAAAAATCACAATTTAAAATTTCCTTCAAATTGTTTTGGACAATGTTCAGCTGTTTGAAATCGAGAATGACAAAAAAAAAAAAAAAGGCGGGCATGACCAAAAACTTTGCAGCACTAACCAAAGTTTGGCAGCCCTGGCTACTGAAATTTTTGATCTCACTTTTGTAGCAGAAAAAAATTTGCTTTAAAGTACCCAAATCAGCCTTGAAATTCTTTCATTTGCCTGTTGTTGTTGTAAAAAGTTAGCAACTTTTTGAGCTGCTTACAAAAAAAGTTATCTTATAATTACAAATTATAATTTAGTTATTAATATGAGCAACAGCGACAAAGGCCTTCAGCTCAGGGAGACAGTTAGCCTTTCCTCATGAATCAATCCGTTCATTGGTGAAAAGATAATCTGTTCGGTAGTTTTTGAGATAATCGCATTCAGACAGACAGACGCGGTTGGGATATTTTGTTTTATAATATGTAAGAATATATCAAACAGGAGTTTGATCCGAAACAGAACCTTCGGCCCTGATCTCAGTTCTCATCTATCTATTACTACGTTTATGCGACAGCCGAAACGGTTTTCACTCGATTCGGTTCGATTCAGAACGCGTGCATAAATACTTTTTCAGTTCGTTTTGAAAACTCGAAGTGACTTGAATAAGCGCACCTTTCAAACCCGTCGTTATTTTTTAAAAACGAATTGAAGTATAGCATAAACGTTGTTTTGTGCGGTGTTGCCATATGGTTCTAATATTTTTTTTTTGTCATTTTCTCAATGATTTCGTGAATCATAGATTTAAAAATCATTGCAAAATGATATTAAAAATCAAAATAAGCATTATACATTGAACATCGGCTTTGTACACTGTAATTTTAAAAAAAACCTTATTTTGAGAGGTGAGCTACATCATATTTTATGCATATGGCAACTTTGCATAAGCACACAATACACGAATTCGTTCTCATTCGGAACGCAACGACACTGCTCGCATTAACACATAAATAAAAATCAGCCAAGTGTGAGTCGGACTCGCATACGGAGGGTTCCGTACAAGATTTTTTGTTTAAAATATTAAATTATGTGCATATTTAATACCCTAAAAGTATACTACAATTAACAGCTTAAAATTATACTACAAAAAGAAAAAATTTTTTAATAAAAGATTAAATTAAAGAACAATGCTTCTAAAAATGTGTATTTTTACGGTTCATGAGATAGAGCAGGAGACGGACGGACGGACATCGTAAGCTTAGTAATAGGGTCCCGTTAGCTCCATATGGGTACGGAACCCTTAAAAGTGTTCTGAATCGAACCGAATCGAGTGAAAACCGTTTCGGCTGTCGCATAGACGTAGTATAACAGAGATGTGCAGCAAAGGCACTTATGAACTTTTTAAAAAAAAAAATAACGTAAGCAAGTCGAGAAGGAACGCAGAGCGAAAGAAAGGGAATATGTGTTTCTCTCAAACCAAATACGACCAACGATACGTTCGTGAAGAATTTCGAAAGAGAGTTGCATAGGCACTAGACCGACCTATGAGAATGGTGAAAAAAGTAAAAAAAAGAAATGTTTTTCTAATAAGAACGTGAATTTAGATCTATGGCTAGTGGTTGGACTGATTGACAAATGTACTGCGTATGGTGAAAAGAAAACTTCGTTCGAAATTGCAGCAGTTTGCATGCATACAGACGGACATACAGACATGGCTAGATCAACTCGTCTCGTCACGCTGATCAAGAATATTTTTACTTTATGGAGTCTCCCACGTCTCCTTCTGTGCGTTACAAACTTCATGAGAAACTTATAATACAATACTATTCACTGCGCGAAGAGTATAAAAATCAACTTCTCATTAGAAATTGGCTAGCACTGGACTTAATATATGTAACGTTGAAGAGTTCAAAGAGAGCGGACGTGTTTACTTTTTGTTCTAATAAATTTTTTACTTCAATTTGTTAATAATAATACTGTTTATATTATTGTGCATAACTTAAATTGATCGTGTTTTCGGGTTAGTTAGTGGTGCATACATTTTAATAGTTTTAATATTTTCTTATTGAGGTATTTTCATTATATTTTTGGGTGATTAGTGTATTTTTGGTTTTGTTTTTGCATGTTTCATAATTTTTACCTCTGTTATCTATACTAATCTATATCTATAATAATATTATAAAGAGGTAATGTTTGTATTTTTATTTGTATTGAATAGTCTCAAAAACTACTTAACCTATTTTAAAAATTCCTTTACGCATAGAAAGCTATATTTTAAGCGAGTGACATAGGCTCTGTTTTATTTTTAAGAAAATTAGAGATCCCTACGAAAATTACAATAATATTCAAAAATCTATACTATTTACAAAGATGTTCGTACGTTTTTCGTTGTTCTTGAATTGCTGCTTCTTTAATTTTGTTGTATTGTTGTTGTTGTTAAATTTGTTCCTACTACTGTGTGAGAGTATTGCGCTCTTTGTTCTCTTCTTTTTGAATATGATGTTCACTAAGAGCGGAACAATAGAGAAACAGTGTGTTTCGTTCAAAGATGTGCAATGAAGGCAAGGCAAAAACACACTCATGAACGTTTAAAAAAAATGTGCGTAGAAGTAAGTCGAGAAGCAACGCTGAGCGAAAGATAGGGATTGTGTGTCTCTCTTAAAGCAATCACGACGGACCAACGATACCAAAGCTATTAAAATGCATAAGTATATAGACTGGACAAATAACCCTTTAAAAGGGAGATCTTCTTCTTATTTTTTTTCTATTTCTCGCTGTTTGATTATTATTATTTTTTTTTTAAACGTTATATAAAATAGAAATAAAAAAAAAAAAAATACAATTTATGTATGTCCCTTCAAAAACTAACCTTCACAACTACGATCGTCATCTCATCGCATTACGCATCGAGTCTTGTTTCAAAATTGTAACATAAACAATTTAAATTGCTAGTTGTACATAACATTTCAAAGTTATTATCTGTGAGCATTGTTGTTGCGAAACGAAACTGTAATTAATCAGTGATTCATTACCGTTTTGTGTTTCTTTCTGTAGCATTTGTTTTTGCTTTGGTTATGTTTGATTTTTGTGCCCTCTCTACTATCACTTGCAGTATGTACATTGAGTTTTACATTGCACCTGCTTGACAGGGTTTCCAAATTGTGGATTTTGCTATCTGCATTTTTGATACTTTTATCAATAAATAGTAATAATAATATTATTACTATATCTTTCTCTTTCTCTTTTTACTTAAATTAATTTTTATTTTTTTTTTTCTGTGGTGAGAATGATTTATGGTAATCCTTCATGTAAAAATAAAAATACATTCGATTCGGGCCGTACGTTGTTGGCTGTGCGATAAATTTTCACACTTGAAGTATGCGGGACTGAATGTCCGTGACCATGACAGGATAATCAGTTGATCTAAAACTGATTGTGGAAGTTTCATGTGGTCTTGCCCATCCTGTTTTAAACGGCAGGTTCATTTTTCGTCAATGTGTAGTATATGCGACAATTTTATCAAGTTTCGTTTGAATTTGATTCGGGCACTGATTTGCACACTAAATATCAGTTTGATTCACCTCCTCCCCTTCTTTAATTGTCACCTTCTCCTATGGGCAACCATGCTTTACCCCCAACTACCTTCCACCACACCTCTTGTTATTGCCACAATTGCCCCTCCAGCCGATCCTACCAAAATTCCAATGCTGCCTGTAATAAAGGTAATTTCACAATTATCTGCAGTGTCTTCCACCAAACGGTCTAAGCCCGCTTCTTCTCCTCCTTCGTCGAACACCATTTTGGACAAAAACGGGAATGTTGCCATCAATGTCTCCAAGCGGTCAAGACCTGCTGCTCCTCGCCGGTCTAGCTCAATTATGGATAATTCTGGGAATGGTGCCGTCAATGATGGTATGCCCCCTACATCAATTGTAATTTAACCCGACGAGTCCAACCAGGCCGCTCATTCATCAATATCACCTGCAGCAATTTTAGAACCTTTACCAATATCACCATTTCACCACCTATGTTGTCGGTAGTGGCCCCTCGGACACATATTTTCCTATCTAGACTTTCTTATGATACTACCTGTGACGATATTAATAGGTATATTGATTCCAAGACTAATCTAAAGATTAGTGTGCAAAAATTAAATTTTTCACAACCAAGGGTTATTTCGTCGTTTAAGATTAGTGTGCCTTCCGAATCATTCGACGAGGTTTGTAATCCGAACTTCTGTCCTCCAAATATGGTTGTTCATGAATTTAAACATAAGAGGAATAGACCTAGTAATGTTAGGCTTCCAGTACTCACTAGTTCACCTTCGGCTCCAAGCTCGGCCCCAAAAAACTAGCTTCCTGCTTTACATTCTTGGTGTTCAGCGAATTACTTATATCTAAATATCTCCAAATGTAAGTCCATGACGTATCATCGGTGTAAACCTCATTTGTTTACATACACTATTGAAAACTTCCAACTAGTGCGAGTCTCTACTTTTAATGACCTCGGTGTCCTGTTTGATCGCAAGCTGTGTTTTAAGCAACATATCTCTTCTATCGTAAATAAAGCGAAGAGTGTTTTTGGTTTCATTAAGCGTTGGTGTATTGAATTTAATGACCCTTATACCACAAAGACTCTTTTTATATCTCTTGTGCGTCCACTCCTCGAGTATTACTGTTGCATTTGGTCACTGCATTATATAAATTATCAAGTCCGAATTGAGACGTTATTCGCTGTCTACGGGGCTAACGGGACCCTATTACGAAGTTTACGATGTCCGTCCGTCTCCTGCTCTATCTCATGAACCGTAATAGGTAAAGAGTTGAAATTTTCAAGTGTGTAATTCACTTGTGTGTAGAACGACAAATATTAAAAATATACATTTTTAGAGGCATTGTTCTTTAATTTAATATTTTGTTTAACAAATTGTTTTTTTTTTAGTATACTTTTAAGCTGTTAATTGTAGTATACTTTGGTTGTTAAATATGCACATAATTTAATATTTTAAGCAAAAAATCTTGTACGATGGTACGGAACCCTCCGTGTGCGAATCCGACTCACACTTGCTGATTTTTTATAATATTCTTTTTTTACAAAATATGTTATATTTCCATTATATTTTCATTTTCTTCTAAGTTGGCAAACATTCTTACCAACCTATTCTCAAGGCGATGACAAAAAAATTGCATGTCTGTTAACGCCTAACATACAATTAACTCGCTGTTAATTGTTTTTTGCGGTATCAAGGAAAGCTCTTACGCAAACAATTTAACATCATTTGCTGAGGAGGTGTTAATTTGTTTGTGAGAAAAAATGCTAATTTGTGTGTACTGTTATCGCTCTGTAAAATGGGTAATTTTTCGATTTGTTGATTTCTCGCGGAAATTTTAGAATATAATGAAAACTATGCAAAAAGGAAATGTGTTAAAATCATAGCGTGATCCATTTTCAATGCAGGACAACAGTTTTATGAAAAATATCGATTTCCTAAAATATTCTACCATCAATTGCATACATTTGCAAATACATATAAGATAAAATCAGGCATGTCAACTTGGGGGAAGAAATCAAATCAGAAAATGAAAATAAAAATAAGCAGGGTTACTCGGAGAACCCCTAAAAAACACTTGTTTTCATTTTTGTATAATATTTTTTTTTTTAATATTTAATATTTCTAACATATTTTCATTTTCTTTAAGTTGGCAAACCTGGATAAACTTATGTTTACAGACTGGGAACAGATTATTACAAAAACAGCTTTTCTTAACAGCGCAGCTTTCAACTTGTGCGAGAATCGCAAAAATGATAAAAGCTTTCTTTGTATGAGGTGTCAACGCAAAAACAACGAGAATATGTCGGTTAAACTGAAGTTTACAGACTGGTAACATACGCTTTTCAGATTATTACAAAAACAGTTTTTTTTTTTTTAACAGCGAAGCTTTCAACGTGTGCGAAAATCTCTAAAAACTCTTTGAATGATATTTATACTCTTCACGCTGTGAATAATATTGTATTATAAATTTCTCATGAAGTTTGTAACACACAGAAGGAGACATCGGAGACTCCATAAAATATATACATTCTTGATCGACGCGACAAGATGAGTTGAGCTAGCTATGTCCTTCTGTCCGTCTGTATGTATGCAAACTAGTGCCGAGTCATCTGAATTGGACCACTAGTGGGGGGTAAGCCTGGATCCAAATCCTTATAAATTTCAAAACCCTCGGAATATTAGCAGGGGCGTGAAGAGTATTACAACTTCGGCATAGCCAAAGTTGGTTTTTTTTATAAATTTTGATGATGTTTCTGAGAGTAGGTCGGTTAAACAACAGAAATTGTGCCACGATTCGTTGAGCGACGTGATTAACGAAATGAAGATGTTTGTGAGATTTAGTATTCGATATTAAAATGTCTTATATGGTAAGAAATTCAGCTTATCAACGTATTCACCGCGCAGGTTACTCCGACAATCTGCGTACAATATATGTGTCCAGTGGCACAGCTGCTCGCTTGGAACACTGCTATGCGGAGCGGAAAGAAACTATAAGACCGCTTTTCTCAGTATGGGCTATGGTCTTCACATCAATGATTTTTGACAGCCCGAAGGATCGGCCAATTATTGGCCAAAAGCGAAAAATTGCCTGCAATTAAATTTTTTGACCGACTCTGACTGAAAACGAACCTTCGGTCGATCTCTATACATTTTTTTAAGTAAAAAGATATCTTATTTTAAAAAGTTTTGTATCATCTAATTAACTAGTTTAGGAGTAATAAAAGTTTTTAGACTCTTACATACTACAATATATGTGTAATTATTTACTCTTCCTACAAGTGGTAGAAGGGGATGCATCTTACTCTGAACCTTTAATAGCGTAGTTAGACTGAGGAAAAAACAGTTTTTTGAACTGTTTAAGTTTAGTAATAGGGTCCCGTTAGCTCCATATGGGTGCGGAACCCTAAAAACTACATTTTCAACAACTGTCGACTGGTCCCCCCGCAGCAGTGTTGGGACATTTAAGCCTTTTTTAGTACATTTTTCTCTATTTTTGTTGCGCGGGAAACATAAAACAGCTGATAATTACAAAAATTGCGGAAAAAACTTATCATTATAAAAATTGCGGAAGAAACTGATCATTATAACAATTACGAAAAAAAAATGTATAGAAAGCAACAATAATGTTAGAAGTCAATCGTAGGTATATGTTATATTGTTAACATTTTACTTAAAATGAAATTAATTTCCCATAATTACAGCAAAACGTGAGGAAAATTCTGCTTCGAGGAAATGGAGCGCAGACAATGTGAACATAATTATAGATTTATGGGAGGAGAATAGGTAATAATAGGTCAGTCAAAAATAAGATAGAAAGCCTCAAAAGGAATGCAATTCATTAAATAGATATTAATAATAATAATTTATATCATTTCAGACAAGAAAAGGAAAAGGTTGGGCTATCTGGCGTAACTCCCGCTGAATGGGCTTTGTATACGCGAATCCACAGCATCTGAGGTGGGTATAAGTCCTACAACTTGGATACGGTGTCTGTGGATAATATAGGTAAAATGTAGAGAATAATTCTTTCATGATGGTAGTGAATGTGACTCTCCCATCTTTACCCCTACGGGTAAAAGGAGGAGAGAAAATGATTCAAATCAAAATCAAATGATAGAGTCTGTTCAAAGAAAGTTCCTGGCCATCGAGAGAATGGCAGATGCTGCCACAAAGATGGAGAAGACGTTACGGAAATGCGTAACAACTTTGACAAACAATTAATTTTTTTTTATATTTTTATTTACTTTTATATTTTATCTAGTTTTATTTTTTATTTGGTTTTATTTTGCTGTTAAAATGAATGAATTTTATATATTACTTAGTTTTATTTTGTTGAGAATATATTGGAAAAGAAAGAAATATTAGTTGTATTTCATATAATGTTCATTGGGGATTTTCTTTAATGTATACTCGGGTTGTGCTTTGTCGTCCAAATCATGTTCTCATTTTACGTTAATAGCAACATCTTCATTGTTTAGGAAATTATGCAAAGTGCAGCAACACATTATAATGTTAGTCGTTTTCTTATGCGGAGCGCCCAATCCTTTGTCAAGTCGACGGAAGCTTGCCCTGAGATGTCCAAATGCATTCTCAACCACTCGTCGCGTCTTTGAAAGGGAGTAGTTGAATGCAATTTGTTCCTCCGTTGCGTTTATTGTGAATGGGTTACCAATTGTTCCATAGCACTGAGGGAATCCAAGAGCATCAAATTCTTTTACACATTCTTCGATCTTTTCATGTGTAATGATGGCCGGTGACAGGTATTCTTAATTACTTCCTGGCAGAATTCGTGCAGAATACAGCAAACTGATGCTTTCGACACAACGAACAATCCAGCAACTGCTCGGTATTCAGCAGATGAGCCCAGAGTATACAAAGCAATAGTAACCCTTTCTTCCAGTGGAAAAGTCCATCTGAAATTTGTGGTTTTCTTCTCTATTTCCTTTCACCAGTTCCACCAACATATTGAACGTGGCTTTGTCCATTCGGAAATTCTCTTTGAATTATTCTGCGGAACCTTCTTTAGTATCCTTGCTCCAAAATGTTCCATGTCGTTGCTACAATTTCACGAGCATATTTTCAATAATTTAATTTTTTTTTTCATGAAAATAATAACTTACAACAGCCCAAATATTGCGCGGTACAGCGTGTCCCTCCATGAAACCCGCCAATTCCTCTGCAAAGTCCTCTTCCTCATCGCATATAGCCAATATATCTGCATTTATGCGATTCAGAAATGTTGCAAACATAAAGAAAGGTCGTGCATTATCCATTTTTCACAAATTTCACTTTTTTACTTTTCACAATTACACACAACTTTTCATGTGCATGTATGTGTGCACAACCAAAACAAAAAACAGCTGACTGCTTGGAAAAAAAAAAGTCAAGCACCTAGTTTTAAAACAACTAATTTGCAGCAGTGTAATAACCACGCTATAACTTAACAGAAGAGCTGGACGATCATTGCGACGGAGACGGGATAAGTTTCTTGTATAAACCTGAGCGGATTAAGATACTGTACAAGTTCATCCCCATAGTTACGTTTCCGCTTCGAGCACTCATCTTTTAGCTTTTTGATAAGATCAATAAGATTTTTTGCGGCATTGAGTAAAAATTTAGTGTAAAATTTTGAGTGCAAAACTAAAAATTGTAACGTTTTTCGGAGTCTCATACGTATGCATATGTTTGCAATATCAAAATATCTACATGATTAAGAACAATTCGCAGGTATGCAAACAATTCGTTAAGCTATCTTTTTCATTCCTGCTACGTATTTTATTAAAATTTTGAAGAAAATTTTATAATTTGAAATTTACTTAAAATTGTTTTGTACATGACCAGCTGTTTTATCATATAAAAGATGGCAACAAGGCCAATAAGTTGGTAACAATGGCAACAATTACCCAACACTGTTGTAGAGTGACTAGCATTAAAACTGAGTTCTTCTCATTACTACAACAACAACAACAACAAATTTCTTTCATTTTCTCTGTTGTTGTTGTCATAGAACTTTGTGTTTGAGTTCTGCAGAACTTTAATTTTTACTCACCGTGGAAAGGTTATTAATTTTCATCAAATCACTTCTTTTTTTGATGTGACGTTTGTATGGCGCGTTTTTCTCATTTGTGTCAAAGAGGCGAAAGAAAACAACGAAAAAAAAACAGCAAAATTTTTGTCTATGGTACATCGGACAAAAATTTCGTCGGTTACATAGCCCATCGGCGCGCGCGCTTGCCCACAAGCAAAAGTCTGATGAGAGAATTCTGCCGCAAAATCGTATAATGAAAAACCGGTCTTAGCATCTGTGGCTGAGTGTATATAATAGCAAGAGGTTTCAAAGAAAAGTCAACGATAAGTTCCGCCATAAGCTCGATACGTGTAAGACGTCCCTAAAATGAACAATATTGAATCAGCTGTTCGATCTAATATGAATGTTCGAAAAATGAAATCATCGTGTTTTCTATCACACCTGGGGTTTTTTTTTGGACGAAATTGATAACGCCCGACATCAAAAAAGTCGATGTTTTCTATCACATGCCCGTGTGCTTCAAATTTGTGACTCAAAAACAGAAACATTGGAATCGAAACGAAATAGAACGGAACGCCCGCTGTTACTTAAGGAGATTTGCTAAGTTTGTGCATTTGGAAAATATATAGTTTATGGAAAGTCTGCATTGAAAAGGAACTGCATCGTTATCCGAAATAGTTTTTTTTATTAGTTAATATGGTTATGATTATTTGACAATATTTTTTATTTTAACTTTTTCCGTGTTTGGTATATATATTTTAACGTTTAAAGGTGTCGCACTGCTTCCGACTAATCAGTGTACGTTGTATTGCTTGCATTTAGTTTTGTGTAAAGAAAATGAATAACAATATATTACTAACATCTTTATTTCACTTGAATTAGGCTGAGTACGTTAAAAGTACTTATTTTATTTTACATGAGTTCATAATTAAAGATTTCATTAAAAAAATTATGGAATCTGTACGCTACGAATGCGGCCAACAGGTGCAATTACAACAGTGCGAAACTATTATTGAATCAACTCAAACAATGGACGATCCTCAGGGTATTGGCAGTGTAAGTGAAAAATAATATTAGTAATTACATAGTTTTATTGATCAACATTAGAGGTGCTGATATAAATTAGCACAAAATATCGTTTTAGAACTAAGAATGAGAGCTAGGCTGAAAAAGGTGTAAAAGATTTCGATAGACACTATTTTTCGTACTCACAGAACTGCTAAACCACGCAATGGTTATTGATACGGTTTTCGATTATGGAAAATCCATCGAAAAGGTCGGAATTGGTGGGTCACATTTTGCATGTTTAGACATTTTTTAAAATCGGTTTATTCGTCTTTGTGACAAAACTTTATGCAGCCCACACGTTATGCGATCCCCCGTACAACCAAAAATTTTTGCTTTTTCATACAATCACAACAACTAGCATGGTACTATTTCCCGTACTCAGTGTGTCTACCAACAAGCAGTGTTCCATTCCATGAAGTTGTAAAACTCGAAAATAAGACCAAAATATATAACATATTTTGATGGGTAAGCCACATTATATTTTGTGCATATAGAAATTCTGCACTATAAATAACAAATTCGGTTTCAATCAGCACGTTTCACTTTGCAAGTATAATCACCAAAACGATAAAATGTCTGATGTTCGAACGAACAGCTGATTGAAGACTGTTCATTTTAGGGTCGTCTTACATGTATTGAATTTGTGGCGACACTTGTTATTGATTCCACGATGCCAAGCAAATATTTTGACACTGCTCACTCCCTTTCACATCCCTCACTCTAAAACAACTAAACGAAAAGAAAAATGTTCCTTCCTAACAAATAAAAACTTGTGAAACACATTGCAGACATGCCAACTTTCATCAGTGAGATTATTAAAACTTTTTATTGAACTTATTATCACTTTCCAATCATTTTTAAAACAAATTTAAAACATTTACATTTATATAGTTTTTTAACATATCAATTAATTGAGTTAATTTAACCGAATCGCCTCTGAAACATTTGGCGATTTCAAAATAGTTAAAAAAAAAATTTCTGTCACACTGAGACTTTCAATTGGGTTGGAATTGAGGAAGACGCGATTACTAGCACACACCTGATAGCGTCCAAATTTCATAGTATAAAAAACAAAAAAGTTTTGGTAATAAGAATATGAATTTGAAACTTAGGGATTAGTTTGCGTACATACATACGAACAGCAGGACATGAATAAATCAACTTGTCTCGTTGAGATCAAGAATATATGTACTTTATGGGGTCTCCGATGTCTACTTCTATGACAAACTTACAATACTATTCACTGTGTGAACAACTGACGAAAACGGCATATCGGTTGACACATGCCACACAATTTTTTTCGGATGTTTTGGGCAAGAAACAAACGTGTAGCGACAAAAGATTGTTCCGTAATTGCAAAATTTTAAAGAAAAAAACCGTCGCGTGAGCATCGTCCAGGAGATGTTAAAAAGGTCAACGACGATCCTGATTCGCTCAAAAGGGTCATAACTGTCGACAAAACATGGGTATATGATTATGACGTCGAAACTAAAGCCCAATCATCCCAATGGAAGCGTCCAAAAGAGCCAAGATGGGATGGAGCATCGTGAGTTCTTGTCGGACGGTCGTACGCTCAATAAGCAATGAAGTTATGCGCCATTTACGTTAAGCAATACGAAAAAAAGTCCGGGATTTTAGAACATGCATGGATATTCCACCTCGAAAATGCGGCAGCTTACACTTAATTGGTTCTTAGTGATTTTTTCGGAAAAACTGGAACCGTAATCATGCCTTAGCCCCCTGTGACTTTTTCATGTTCCCAAAATGAAAACGAATAAAGGGCAGAGGTTTGACACAACTGATGAAAACCATAAACTGCATTTTAGAATTGCTTCGAGGATTGGGTAAAGCGCTGGCACAAGAGTATTATATCTGAGTGGTATTACTTTGAAGGGGACAAAATAGACATTGATGAATAATAAATAATTGTCGAGAAAAATAAATAAAAAATCAGCCAACTGTGAGTCGGACTCGGAGGGTTCCGTACCATCGTACAAGATTTGTTACATAAATTTTAAATTATGTGGTTATTTAACAGCCTAAAAGTATACTACAATTACAGCTTAAAAGTATGCAAAAAATACTACGGTTTATGAGATAGAGCAGGAGACGGACGGACCGACATCGTAAGCTTAGTAATAGGGTCCCGTTAGCTCCCTATGGGTACGGAACCCTAAAAATTACCTTAATTTTTGAACAATCTCGTTTTCTATGTTCTTATACCTCTCATTTCCCATATTGCATATTTAATTTTAAAATTAACTAACCGATTATTAGCAACCACATCATTTTCATCATGTAGCAGGTTTATCTGCGTCAGCAATCATCTCTGTGTTTGTAACCTTAGTTTTAAGCTGTATTACTGAAATTTGATACATACAAGTTTTTTAGTTTTCGCTGGACATGTTTTTATTAAAGTATGACAACATGTGACTTGTCTTGACAAAACATTTGACAAGTCAGAAGAAGAAAGTTCCGAAAGTGAATTGGTATGAATTGATTCCAAAAGAAATACACTTCCATGTTTCCTTTCTGTTCTCGTCGTTGTTTTCTTGAATAAGATCATATTATTTTTTTTATTTTATTTATTTAATATTAGAACATATGTGCGAATTGTATGACTTACGGATGAAAATGACTTGAATTGAGGATGGCTTGAATTGAAGCGAATTGTTTACTTTTTTGTCAAGTGACTTGAAAACGTTCTGGTGACTGGAAAGAAGAGTAGTTCCTTAATTGTAGAAATTTTTCATATTGTATTAGATTATAACTCACTTTTTTTCCATTACCAAAGCTAATTGAGTATTATTTGTCAAATTCATTATTTCTATTGAACTGGGTACGCCCAACAAAAGGGCATGTTGTTGTTCTCTTCTTGTCTTTTACATGTTGTTGTTGTACACACACAAAAAAGAACACTTGAATTGTATGACTTGCTGTTAAGGATGACATGAATTGAAAGGACTTCCTGATAATTCACTTTTTATTCCCATTACCAAAGGTAATTGAGTATATTATTTGAAAAATGTTCTTTATTGGTTGCAAGATTTCACCTAAGCAAACACACTAACTCACATCCAAAGTAAGTGAAATAAAAGTTTTTAAAATGAATACACAAAATGATTTTTTTTTTTTTATAGCTGTTTATTTCACATTTTAAATATAATTATAACAATTAAATAAACAAAATATACTACATAAAGACTAACTTACGCACTGTCTCTAGCACGAGTGAAATTTTGTATTATCATAACTTATTCTCTTTTTGGAGGTACTTAATATGTACTTATATAACTTATGAACATGATATATACCTCTATATATGTATATTGATTGTAACGAAAAATTAAGCAAAAATATTACATTACTAGTTATATAAGATAAAAATATTATAAAAGGGTGTGGTAGGACTGAGGGGTGAATGGGAGTGGGAATACAGCTTTTCAAACAGCCAACAGAATCGACTGTTGTCTATTTTTTGAATCTTTAAACGGTATGCTTTTATCAAATCTCCAGTTTTGTTGTTGCATTTGGTTTGAATCTACAGCTTTGATACTCAAAATGAATAAATGTACAAAAATCAAAATGAAATGTTTCACATTGAAACGAATGTAATTCACGTGGCAGCTTTATTTATTTAAGTGAACCGAAATGATTCGCGCAGCATTGTTGTACTACTTTCTGTAAACTATTTGCTGGATGAGTTGCACTCGGTTCGATTCTCATCATTGAAGCACCTTGTGATATACGACATTTTTCGTGTTGTTATCAACTGCGAGAACGAACAAAGCGGATGCTTTGCCAACACGTGAACATGCTACTACAATTGACCATGAGAGAAACATTCATTGTAGACTTAAGCCACAAACACTCAGGAATTAGTCTTCTGATTTATTGATTGTCATGCCGAATGCAAGATGAATTGGAAATTGAATTCGTTTAAACTTAAAAGGCATATCGGTTGAAATCATCGGAATTCTCGAAATAAGACCTTCCTCACGTTTGTACTTTCCTTTAGGTCTCGTCGCGTGAATCACATTGCTCATGACTTTTTTCACATTAAACGCGGTCCGTTTTGGTTGGATCAGATTTCGAAGCATGATAACTACTGAGAAAACCTAAAATTGTGTGGTGGCAATCCAGGCAGATGCAATGAGTTTAAAAATTCCGTTGGAACCAACTGTTGCTAAGTCTTCCTTTGTTACACAGTCGATAGATTTGAAGTGATCCACATCTTTGTTCTTAGCCGGAAGAATTGTTCGTTCACTCAACCAATTGTGATTTTTGTGGTCAGTAATGATGTTCGGGAACACATTGTTGATGAGCTCGTCTTTCGTTAAGCCGAAGTTCGGTGGAAACGAAATCAATCCATTCGATTCGTCAACAGGAACACGGCAATTACCAATTGTCTGCAATTGCTCGGAGAAATCTTCTGTATATGGATCGTTTAGCAATGCAACTCGCATGTTTGTCCTCAGCTGCAGTTTTTTCACCTAGCGCCTAGTCGCAAGCGTTTATTTCAATGGCAGCGGCCAATTTTGGAATAACTGTGTTGTGTACCATTGTGCATTCATCCCAGATAATCATTTTAATTGCTACCAGAATTTTGGCCATTGTTGAGTGTTTCGCAATGTTGAATGTTGGTTACTCAGTCGTTTGAAGGATTAACGCCAATTTCAATACTGAATGACCTGTTCGGCATCCTTCCAACAACATGGCCGATATTCGAAAAGAAGCAACTGCTATTGTAATTTCGGATCTCGCACGAACAGTTGCCAAAATCAATGACATGAGGAATGTCTTCTCAGTTCCACCGGGCGGGTTGAAGAAAAATAAGCCACCATTTCCACCATAAATTGCCTTCATTAACGTATCTTACACTTTCTTCTGTTGGGGTTCAACAGTGCTACATTCGTTCTAACTGATCGGTTCCATGCATCTTGATCGTATTCACGTTCCCATACCTATACCTAACTTGACTAACAAACTGCAGCACATGAGATAACATATGTATTCGATCAAAAGCAAAGCCTGGTTATGTATTTGCCCATTCACCTCGAGATCGGGATTCCCTGAACTGACACAAATTCGATGTAAAATGTCTTCAGACGTGGATTCGATAAGAAGCACGTCGAAATAATGGGGCGTTCGTTCAGCAGAACATATCGCTTTTACGATTACGATGACTTAGTATTCACTGTCAAATTACAATATTCATTCACATTGCAGTGATTACGTTGACTAAAAAACCATCAGATTTCAGAAAGCTATGTTGTGTTTGTAAACAAAGAAATAAAATAAGAAGTTCTTGTTATTAGTTGGTTGAAAATTAAGTATAATGTAATACTATTTATTTATTTTTCTATCTATTATTATTATTTTTTTTTTTAAATTATTTTTTATTATTATATTATGTATTATATACATTTATGAATCGTCGAAATGTATGTCAGGGGTTAACTACATCTATATTTCTACCCGGTAGGTAGCGCTATTCTCCAAATATAGATAGTTTTATACCATTTTTTTTAACATTTTTTCATTTGGCGCAAAATGTACCGACTTTAATAATTTTTTCTTTAAAAGAACGAATGAATCCTAATGCAGCAAATTGCATACTTATTTTTTTCATTTTTTAAAGTTAAATATACTATTTATATTTTTTAGTATTACTTAATTTTTTGAAAAACCACTGCAAGACCAACCACAAATCAATTTTTCGTTTCACTCACTGCCATGGAGCACCCAGTGCCCATCCCCTCAAACGTCTCTGTACACAATCAAAGCACCAACTGTATCAGCAACTACAACAACCACAACACAAAGCACAGCTTGCTCATCAATATCTTCAATACCAACTGTATCAGCAACTACAACAACGACAACACAAAGCACAGCTTGCACAAGAACAGCTTCAACAGCAGCGACAACAACAACAGCTTCGATCGCTTCATCGTATGCACTTACCGCAACAACAATTAACACCCAAACCTATGATCGTAATTACTTCAACACTTCGTCATTGGTCAATTCTGTGACAGCTACGCCTGCAAAAGAAACACACACGCAAGTAAAAATCCAAGTTCAAACAATTCAAACAGTAAACGTGAACCTGAGCAGGTAATCTCAAACAAAAGGAACCGTAAGACTCAAACACCGGCCATACCGACTGAACAAACACTTAACAATAACAAAAAGCCCAAACGAAACAGAACGTCACCTACTAAAACGTTAAGTACAAATAAACCCAAACAAAATAAACAGTCCACACTCAGCTATTGACTTGGTAAGCCATCTTCTAACTATTTTCATATTTTAGACATCGATGACGACACTAAAAATATTTTAGAAGAACAGAAGAAATCTCTGGTCAATAGCCCCAAACAGACTCCAAAAGCTAACAAGCCACCACCTATTTATGTGCAGGGGGTAGAATAAATCAGTATACTTACCAAAGCACTTAGTGAAGTAGTAGAGCAAAACTATGTACTCAAAACTCTACCCAATAATGAAGTTCGTATCCAACCGGCAGAACCCCCCACACTGCACGAAAATCATAGAAATGCTTAAATCCAAAGATACTAAATACTACACGTTCAAGCCTAAAGACGAACGTGGTTTTAAAGTTATGCAGAGACACCTTCATCAATCAACAGACACCGACGAAATAAAACGCCAACTAGAAATATTAGGACACGAAGTTATTAACGTGTACAATATACAACAAAGAACTACCAATAAACCATTACCTCTGTTTTCAATTGAACTTAAAAGCAGCTCAACCAAAAATACCAAAATTTGAGGCCCCCCACAACTAAAGGACACTGGTCCAATGCACAAAATGTCAAAAATACGGACACACCCGAAACTACTGCACCAGGGATCCAGTGTGTTCAATGTGCTGTGAGGCATAAAACAATCGACTGCCGTATGGGCTCAGCTACCAAAATAAATTGTGATCTCTGTAATGGAGTTCATACTGTCAATTACAAGGACTGTGAAATATACAAAACGCCCTTCGACCTAAAACACATAGATACTGCAAAAGAGCAGCAAATGCCCATGACCTCAAGCAAAGTTTAGAATGGCATAAGCTATGCGCAAAATACAGCCGCCTCTTCCCAGAGCCACCAAAAAAAAAAAAAATTTACAATTTGAAAATTAGATAAAAACACCATCTCTGACGTCTGACACTAACTACTCATTGTGGAAAGCTGCAAAACACCGTAATAATCGCCGCCACTCTTAAAGTCGGATGGGATTGGCTAGAACCAACTCTGACAAAGCTTTACTTCTTGCAGACTATTATGAATATGATTTTACTACCAACCAATCTAATACTAGTACCACCAATTTGTATAATAACACTATCTCCGCAATACTGTAAAAACAAAATTGTAGACAACGAAATCAGGCACTGTATTGAAAATTGCACTATCTAGAAAAAAGCGCCAGGGTATGACAAAATAACTGGAGAACTACTCAAAGAGCTCCCTGCGAAGGCAATGATCTATATTAAAAACCTGTTTAATGCCGTCTTTATGGAAAGTTGCTGAAATAATAGCCATAATTTGGTAAAGACTCCGACCAAGGCTTCATCGTACAGACCAATTAGCCCATTGCCTTTACTCTCAAAAGTGTTTGAACGTCTTCTACTTGACAAAGTACAACCAATACTGGACGTAAACAGAATCATACCTGACCACCAATTCCGGTTTAGACAAAGTCACCCACAATTCAGCAAGTCTACAGAGTAACTCACAAAATCTTAAGGGATCTTGATGAAAAAAGGTTCTGTGTTGGTGTTTTCCTGGACATAGAAAAATCGTTCAAAAAAGTCTGGCACGACGGCCTAATAAGAAAGATTAGGACCGTATTACCAATTAATCTGTGCGAAATCATCATAAAATGTAAATACGAATCTTCAACCCTAAGACAGATAAGAACAGGAGTCCCGAAGGGAAACGTGCTAGGCCCTGTGCTTTAATGTATTCGCACAAAAACTTAGCTATGGCGACAACTAAACTGCAGGAAATTTTGGACGAAACATGCTCTTGGTTTGAGAAATGGAAAATCAAAGTTAATGAACTGACAACGACGGATGTAGTATACACGACACGGACAACTTATCAACTAAGTCATCTAAAAAATATAAAAGAAGACTAACTTTGGCTATGCCGAAGTTGTAATACTCTTCACGCCACAGATAGTGGTCCGAGGGTTTTGAAATTTATAAGGAGACAACAATCTAAAATGCTTCGAACTATTGTTAATGCGAACTGGTATATAACAAACTACAATATTCATAAAGACATCGGTGTAAAAATGTTTCAGAAAGAAATTATTAATGCTAGCAGCAGATATCACAAAACTCTAGAGCGACATACTAACATAGAAATAACTGACATTCCATCTCACGATTTGTCTAGACGTAGACGCTTAAAGCGAAGCAGACCAGTCGATCTAACCTATCTCAGGATACGGTTGGCGCTGAGCGGCTGCCTGCCACAAGTACTACTTAAAAAATCAGGCCCAAGTTATCCACACCATTATTAACTGACCATACTTAGTGTTTATTTATTTATTTGAATGATATTGACAAAAAAACTGTCAGCTTTAAAAGTACGACAAAAATATAAATTAAAATGAACTTAAACTAAAATAAAAAAAAAAATAGGAAAGAATATAAAAAAAACACTTTGGCTATGCCGCATTTCTAATACTCTTCACACCCCTGCTAGTAGTCTTAGGGTGAAATTTATAAGGTTGTTGGATATAGATCAGGCGCTTATATTGTCCAAATTTCAGTTCCATAGTACAAAAAACAAAAAAGTTTCTCTAATTAGAACTTTCGTTTGGATCCTAGTTTGTATGGTGGTACCCCCCCTAGTGGTTGAAGGATCTTGAAATTTATATGGTTGGTGGATATCGGTCAGAAACTTATAGTGTTCACATTTCAAGTCGATAGTATGAAAAGCAAACAAGTTTTTCTAATAAGAAATTTCATTTGGATCCCTGTTTGTATGGGGGTTTCCCCCCTTGTGGTCTGATTCCGACAAATGTAGTCCGTATGATTAAAAAAATTTACTCCGTGTAAAATTTCAGCTCTCTACCTCAAAAACTGAGGGACTAGTTTGCATACATACAGACAGACAGGCATGGCTAGATCAACTCGTCTCGTCGCGCTGATCAAGAATATATATACTTTATGGTTTATATTCATTGCGTGAAGAGCATAAAAAACAATCAGCTAAGTGTGAGTCGGACTCGCACACGGAGGGTTCCGTACCATCGCACAAGATTCAACACAATGTATGTAAATTTGTACCTCTGTCTGAAGTTATGTAAAATTAATTTACTTTTGTTTTTGTCGCAAAAGGGAAATATTCAGCCTAAAAGTATACTAAAAAAAAAAAATAACCAAAATATTAAAATAACAAAGCTTCTAAAACTGTGCGCAGTGCATTTTGAATCACATGTTTCTTGTATGGGGACACCTCCATTTTTTTAACTTTATTTTATTTTTTGTAGCTCTACACACAATTGAATTACACACTCTGTGAAAATTTCAACTCTCTACCTATTACGGTTCATATGATAGAGCCGGAGTCGGATGGACAGACGGCGGAAGCTTAGTAATAGGGTCCCGTTAGCACCCTTTGGTTACGGAACACTAAAAATGAAAATAATAAATAAGAATAATATAAAATACCAGCCTCTGACCCGATGGGGGAAATTTATTTGCAACAGTAGTGAGCTTTGCCCCTACTCATAGCCATGTTGGTCAGAGACATATAAACTAATAAACTACAATAATGCAGACGGTATAGATGACTCAATTCAGCGACATCCAGTTCATCCAGCTTGCAGTGTGATCATGAGTCCCGTATGCTGCGAAGGACTATGGTATTAATCGATGAGACGATATCTCAGGCGAAAGAACGTAATAGAATTTATTATATGACTTGCATAAGTTAGTAAGTCAAGGCTAAAGGGACAAAATTTCTGGTAGGACGACTAGGGACACAAAAGTTTATCTTGATTTAATAGGTCAGGAGAATCAATATCCCCGACTATGAGCTTATGAAGAAAGCTAATCCCAAGAGCTATCCTACCATGATGGGAGAATTATGAAACCAAAAACATCCTTCGCCTTATTTACGATAGAAGAGATATACTGGTTAAAACACAACTTGGGATTGAACAGGACACCAAGGTCATTAAATGTAGAGATTCGCTGGAGTTGGACGTTATCAATCATGTAAGTAAACAAATGAGGCTTACACCGATGATACGTCATGAACTTACATTAAGAGATATTTAAATATAAATAATTTGATGAACACCAAAAATATAAAGAATCAAGATCTTCATGGAGTCTGAGATGGGAGGCACCATCATTAAATGAAAAGCACAATTTTACATCATCAGCGAACATGAGCATACGAGAATGTGAGATGGAGAAAGAGAGATCATTTACAAAAAGGTTAAACAATAATGTGCGTCGATGGCTTCCTTGAGGATGTTCCCCAAAGAAGTGACAAAGACTGGACTAGATTGAGTGGACTTAAATAACACTCGTTAAACCCTACTTCTTAAATAAGACGCAATCCAACAAAGAAGATGTTGTGGAAAACCTAAAAAGTCAAGTTTATGTACAAGCCGATCATGATTAACAGAATCAAAAGCCTTACTGAAGTCATTGAAAATAACATTAGTTTGACGTTTGTCCCTAAAACCAAAATTTACAAAAAATGGAAAGTTAAGCAAGTTTGTAGTTGAAGGCCGCTTTTTCAAAAAACTGTGTTGACACGGAGAAATAATTGTTTTACAAAAGTGATAAAAGGTTGAAGTGAGCATTTTTTCAAACAATTTTGGGATTGCAGAAAGTTTAGCAATACCCCTGTAATGGGATATGTCAGCTTTGTTACCATTTTTGTGTAGGGGAATAATAAAGGATTCCTTCCAGATAGGAAGGAAAGAGGCGCTTTGAAGTGATAAATTGAAAAGTTTCAAAAGTGGTTTACACAGAGACTCCGCACAGTGCTTAAGCAGACAACTAGATATTTTGTCTGGGCCGGATGAGTAAGTGGATTTCAACGATTTTAAATTTGTAAGAAGACATTCCGCCCTAATTACACGAGAAACAATGATGTTACAATGGGAAATGGGATATGTATACCGGTTTTGAATATAGGATTCAGAGGAATAAGTGGATTGAAAGAATTTTGCAAACAAATCTGCAATACCCAAATCACTGTGGCCATGTTCATTAATAGATAGTTATTATAATAAAGGTCATTTAATTAAAGACAATTAACCGGGGCCAAACAAAATTTTGCAAAAGTAATACAAAAGCCAGAACTCTTAAATTTTTTATATAGCCTCGACTTAATGTTCTTCAGGTTAAAAAGTCTTCTTGTAAACCAAGGTGGTTTATATGACACTTTCGAAACAGGGTTGTAGGGAACATAGGCATCAAAAATATTGTATATCACCTCATAGAAAAAGTTAAGAGCAGTAGTCATATCACTGCAATTATACAAAACAGTCCAATATCTTCCGAGAAAGACTGCACTTAGTTGGGCAAAGTTCACTTTGCGAAAACAAAATCAACGCTTACAAGTAGATGCGGAGTCTGAAACAGGACGTGTTACTGAATGGGATAAAAAATTGAACCAGTGTGTCCAAGAAATCATGATGTGCTGAAGGAACTAGATACTTCGAGATTCCAAAAAATGAATTGGAGATGAAAATCACCTAGCACGATAAAAGAGTCACGGTCCCGAAAAATGTTATTAACAGAGTTAATGGTTCTAGCATGACACATATAAGTTTCTCCGCGTCGAATAGGGCGATCTTTTCTATATCTGATGAAATTTGAACAGAAAATTTCATTACTAAGAATACTAGAGTGAAGCCATGTCTCGGAAAACGCTATAACATCAGAGTCAAAGGAGAAACTATCCCTATACAAATTGTTAAGCTTGGACAATAAACCTCTAACATTTTGATATATTATAGAGATATGATGAAGGCAGGAAGCTAGTTTTTTGGAGCCGAGCTTGGAGCCGAAGGTGAGCTAGTGAGTACTGGAAGCCTAACAGTAATAGGTCTATTCCTACACTTATGTTTAAATTCATGAACAACCATATTTGGAGGCCAGATTTGCGCATTATAAACTTCGTCAAATGATTCCGAAGGCACACTAATCTTAAACGACGAAATAACCCTTGGTTGTGAAAAATTTAATTTTTGCACACTAATCTTTAGATTAGTCTTGGAATCAATATACCTATTAATATCGTCACAGGTAGTATCATAAGAAAGTCTAGATAGGAAAATATGTGTCCGAGGGGCCACTACCGACAAGATAGGTGGTGAATCCACAATCAATGATGGTGATATTGGTAAAGGTTCTAGGGTTGCCGCAGGTAATAATGATGAAGAAGAGGCCTGGTTGGATTCGTCGGGTAAAGGTACAATTGAGGTATGGGCTGTACCACCATTGACGGCATTGCTCGAATTAACAGGTCTTGACCGCTTAGAAACATTGATGGCAATTTAATGAAAGACAATTATCTGGGGCCAAACAAAATTTTGCAAAAGTATGGATTTTTTCATATAGTCTCGACATAATGTTCTTCAGATTAGAAAGGTGGTTTATATAACTCTTTCGAAACAGCGTTATAGGGGACATAGGCATCAAATATATTGTATATCACTTCATAGAAAAAATTAGTAGCAGTAGTCATATCACTGCAATTGTACAAAAAAGACCAATTTATTCCGAGAAAGACTGCATTTAGTTGTGCAAAAGTTCACTTTGCGAAAACAAAATCAAACAAATACTTACAAGTAGATGTGGAGTCTGAAACAGGACTGGATACAGAATGGGATATTTATCCTCAGGTATACTTAAAGGTTGGCATCTTGACACGAAAGTACCAGCGGACTCATTACTAAACGCAAGATCAAGTGATCTGTTGTAATGATTTACTACAGAGTTCATTTGAAACAAGGAATTTTCAAACAGTGTGCCCAAGAAATCATGTTGTGCTGAAGGAACTAGATACTTTGCGATATCAGAAAAGGACCACGAAAGGAATGGGAGATTAAAATCGCCTAGCACGATAAAAGAGTCACGGTCCTGAAGAATGCTATTGACAGAGTTAATAGCTCTAGCATGACTCATATAAGTTTCCAAATTGGAATTAAGCGGAATATAAGAACACGATATATACACAGATTCATGAAGCAAAAATAACCTCACACAAATAAACTCAATATTGGCTGAACAGTTTAGTTCAAGAAATTCTGATCGAAGGTGAGAGACAACACCAATGAGGATACCGCCTCCGCGGCGAATAGGGCGATCTGTCCTATATGTGACGAAATTTGAACAGAAAATTGCATTACTAAAAATGCCAGAGTGAAGCTATGTCTGGGAAAACGCTATAACATATGCTTCAAAGAAGAAACTATCCCTATACAAATTATTAAGCTTGGACAATAATCCTGTTGCGTGGGATACATTTGTTTTCCATAGTTCGGTTTTGTTGTTGCATAAACATCATTCTGTCAATTTATCGCATAGGAGATTTTTGTTTATAGGGCGAATT
This sequence comes from Amiota mariae, assembly GCA_035041805.1. Classification (NCBI taxonomy): domain Eukaryota; kingdom Metazoa; phylum Arthropoda; class Insecta; order Diptera; family Drosophilidae; genus Amiota; species Amiota mariae. Next base: position 386,906 of record JAWNKV010000204.1, read on the forward strand.
CGACTGGGTGATTTGTTTTGGCCAACGCTGTGTTTAGCAATACGTTAAGTAAACACAGATGATCGTACTGTTAAATCAGGTGATCGGCTAGAAAGATATTACTGAGTGCGAGTCGATAAACGTCTGTCTGTCCGTCCAAGGCAGCTGTTATGATTAGAATAGATAAAGATATATATGCTGAAGGAATGAAGCTAGTTTTTTTGGAGTTGAGATTGGAGCCGAAGGTGAAAAATTTATGAGCAACCATATTTGGAGGCCAGAATTTCGGATTACAAACTTCGACGAACGATTCGGAAGGCACGCTAATCTTAAACGACGAAATAACCCTTGGTTGTGAAAAATTTAATTTTTGCACACTAATCTTTAGATTAGTCTTGGAATCAATATACCTATTAATATCGTCACAGGTAGTATCATAAGAATGTCTAGATAGGAAAATATGTGTCCGAGGGGCCACTACCGACAATATAGGTGGTGAAATGGTGATATTGGTAAAGGTTCTAAAATTGCTGCAGGTGATATTAATGAATAAGCGGCCTGGTTGGACTCGTCGGGTTAAATTACAATTGATGTAGGGGCATACCATCATTGACGGCACCATTCCCAGAATTATCCATAATTGAGCTAGACCGGCGAGGAGCAGCAGGTCTTGACCGCTTGGAGGCATTGATGGCAACATTCCCGTTTCTGTCCAAAATGGTGTTCGACAAAGGAGGAGAAGAAGCGGGTTTAGACCGTTTGGTGGAAGACACTGCAGATAATTGTGGAATTACCTTTATTACAGGCAGCATTGGAATTTTGGTAGGATCGGCTGGAGGAGCAATTGTGGCAGGAACAAGAGGTGTGGTGGAAGGTAGTTGGGGGTAAAGCATGGTTGCCCATAGGACAATTAAAGAAGGGGAGGAGGTGAATCAAACTGATATTTAGTGTGCAAATCAGTGCCCGAATCAAATTCAAACGAAACTTGATAAAATTGTCGCATATACTACACATTGACGAAAAATGATCCTACCGTTTAAAACAGGATGGGCAAGACCACATGAAACTTCCACAATCAGTTTTAGATCAACTGATTATCCTGTCATGGTCACGGACATTCAGTCCCTCACACTTCAAGTGTGAAAATTTATCGCACAGCCAACAACGTACGGCCCGAATCGAATGTATTTTTATTTTTACATGAAGGATTACCACAAATCATTCTCACCACAGAAAAAAAAAAATAAAAATTAATTTAAGTAAAAAGAGAAAGATATAGTCATAATATTATTATTACTATTTATTGATTAAAGTATCAAAAATGCAGATAGCAAAATCCACAATTTGGAAACCCTGTCAAGCAGGTGCAATGTAAAACTCAATGTACACACTGCAAGTGATAGTAGAGAGGGCACAAAAATCAAACATACCCAAAGCAAAAACAAATGCTACAGAAAGAAACAAAACGGTACAGAAACACTGATTAATAACAGTTTGTTTTCACAACAATGCTCACAAATAATAACATTGAAATGGTGTATACAATAACAAAGGTAAAAATTATGAAACATGTAAAAACAAAAACAAAATGCACTTAGCACTTAAAAATGATCAATTTAAGTTATGCACATTAATATAAATAAGTATTAAAGTTTACAATTTGAAGTAAAAAAAAAAGATAAAGATAAATTTAAAAATTTATTAGAAGAACAAAAATAAACTCGTCCGATCTCTTTGAATTCTGTATGAAGATAACGACATACCAACGTAGAAATTACTGGCCTTCCATCTCACGAACTGTCTAGACGTAGACGTTTAAACCAAAGGATACCAATTGATCTAACCTAACTCAGGTTACAGTTGGAGCTAAGAGGAACGTTGCGGTTGTCGGACTGCCGCAAGTACTACTTAAAAAATGAGGCCTAAGTTATCCACACCATTATTAACTCACCATACTAAAATATTCGATAATGTCATCCCTACTCTCATTGTTAGCTTAAGTTAAGAAGCTATTAAAGAACCAGTAAATAAAGACTAATTTTGGCTATGTCGTTGTAATACTCTTTACGCCCCTTCTAGTGGTCCGGTCTTGAAATTTACATGGTGCATATGCGTCAAACACTTATAGTGTCGAAATTTCATGTCGAAAGTGCAAATAAGTTTTGCTAATAAGAACATTAATTTGAATCCTAGCCTTGATATTTTCATGGTTGGTGGATATGAGTTGGAAACTTATAGTTTCCAAAACGATAGTAAAAAAAACAAAAACTTTTTTTAATGAGAACATGAATTTGGATCTAGTTTGTTTAAGGGGTCTCCCCTACTGGTCCCATTCGGCTGATTCCGACAAATGTACTGTGTATCCGTGAAAAATTTCAGCTCTCTAGCTCGAAAACTGAGGGACTAGTGTGCATACAAAAATACAGACAGACGGACATGGCTACATCAACTCGATTCGTCGCGCTGATCAAGAATATATATATATTGAAATTTATAAGGTTGGTGGATATAGATCAGAAACTTAGTGATCATATTTCAAGTCGATAGTATGAAAACCAAAAAAGTTTTCCAAATAAGATCTTTAATTTGGATCCCGGTTTGTATGGTGATCTAAACAATATTCTTTGTGAAAACTATCACGTAATAAATGGCCCTTGATCTGATGTCTCAGAAATATTAAATCGCTATCTATTAAATGATCGAACTCTACTGGCGGCAATATACAATTGTCCTTGACTAAACACAGGCTGTCTCAATAAGACACTTTGAAACGTTTGATCTTGGTATTTATTTATAGTCATCGCAAAATTTGAATGATAAAAGAGTTTCCTAATAAGTCAAATGAATACGGGGAATTAAGATTCGGGTATTACGCGCTACACCTGTTAACACCTCGCAGTCTATTGAGTTTCGGTGCATTCGTTTTACGCGCATTAGAGTTCTGTTAACTAATGCTTTTCCTATATTTAAATTTCGTATTAATAATACAATACAGTTTTCTAATTGATACAGTAAACAAAAACTCAATAGGAAAATTATTATGTTTACGTGCATCATCGCTGACAATTTTCTCAAAGCTGTGGTATGCCTGTTCTTATCCAGGCATTCGTTATAAGACTTCTAAATTTATAATTGTATAATCATCATTTTTTTGAACCAAAATAACAAAATGTTTCTAAATATATCATTAATTGTGTTTACAGGCTCACAAGTTAGGTGATTCGGTATTTCAATGATATCCCAACAAAACTGAGAAAAGCTTCCAACACCAAGATATATAAGAAACTGAACAAATTGAATTTGATAAGGAAGAGCTCTCATATTTCTAGTTAATGGTAGTACGGGTTAGGCTAAGGCCTTTGAGCACTGCGACCAAATTGATCTATTGTGCGCCCCTTTGTAGTTTAATATTTAGTATACCGAGGAATCGAACCAGCTCCTTCAGAGGGAGCCTTAGAAGGTCTTCATCTTCAAGTAGGTATGAACCTAGGATTTTGTGTCTCCTGTGGCCTAGTGCATCACAGTTGGTGATTAAATGTAACATGGAATCTTCCTCATCACCGCAGAATGTGCAAGTACTTATGCTGGATATTCCTAGCTCAGGAATTTTTTGGAGTGATTGAGACCATCAATGTTACTCCAGTATTCTCTAATTTTTTGTTGGATCCATTTTTTGGTTTCCTGTTTTATGTTGTTTTTATTGAAGCCAAAGAAGGGGGTTGGGCCAATACATGGCCCTTCGGCCCCTTTTTTGGCATAAAGGTCTGCCTTTTCGTTGCCTTCGTGTCCTTCATGTCCTGGCACCCAGATCAGAGAAACCTGATAGCCAGTTTGCTGAGTGCATTGTTACACTCAATGAGGACTTTTGATGTGAATGTGTAGTTTTTTAGGGCTCTGAGGAGAGTATTTTGATTTTGACTCTTTTGAGACCCTTTTTTGGATAGGATTTCCACTGTTTCCATTATAGCATAGAGCTCCGCATGGAAAATTGTGTTAATGTTATTGATTTGTGTGCTCTGCGGACCACTTTTCCTGCTCCTACACCCTGAAGCGTTTTGGATCCATTTGTATTTGCGAATCATCGTGTAACCATGTTGGGCTAGCGATCTTCCCTTGATGGGAAAGTGACATTGTACCTCTTGGTGAAATCGAGTACTTGTAGCATGTTCGACCCTATTTAAAATTTCTAGGTGTCCAGTAAGAATTCCTACTTTGAATTTTTCTTTCCTATGGATTGAGAGTGCTTGCATTGCAGCTTCCTCTTGTATCGCTAGGTGTAACGGTGGTTAATTTAGCAACGCTTCCATGCCAGCAGTTGGGGTAGTTTTCATAGCCCCTGTAATGCTTAGACACGCTAGCCTTTGTAATTTACACAGTTTTGATATGGCAGTTGTTTGTTTGGTTTTTCTCCACCATACCAAAGCCCTCTACAGTATGATGGGTCTAACCATTTGAGTGTAGATCCAGAAGATCATTTTGGGCTCAGACCCCAGGATTTCCCTAGAAGTTGTTTTGTAGTCCAAAGGATTTTCGTGGCCTTTTTTATGACTGAATTGAGGTGTGCCTCCCAGGTAAGTTTTTTATCCAGGATGATTCCTAGATATTTTACCTCTACCTTTAAGGGTTCCTCTGTCACATTTATTTTTAATGTTGGAACGTCAAACGCCCTTTTTCTGGTAAATGGGACAATAGTGGTTTTGGTATGGTTAATTTCCTGCACCATTCCCATGTTGTACTTAAGGCATCCTTCATTAAGTCCCTAACAGCCATTTCACACTGAGCATTCAATGCAGCATTCACAAAAAGCGTTCACATTGCATTTTATATTTTCGGAACAGCTGTTTTTTGTTTTGGTTTTGAAATGGCTATAATAGTCCTTTCATGGTTGCCTGTGATTATTATAGATATTTCATCTGCATATCCGATTGTTTTGTACCCTTTATTGTTAAAGATCTGTATTAGCTTATCCCCCCTGCGGACACCCCTTTACTGCTGTAACACTCAGGTTGACTTGCCCCAACGAGGCTGTAATTATTCTTTGGTTTAGCATATTGCTTACTCATTTTACTATTGCTGGATCTGCTCCTCTATTGGAGAGTGCCAGTTCTATTTCTTGAAAGTTCGCGTTATCGAAGGCACCCTCAACGTCCATAAATGCACAAAGCGCTACTTCCTTTCGGTCTAATGCCTTTTCTATATCGCTAGTTAATTTGACATGAAAGTTTCAAAGTTCAGACCACGATAACACACTTTTCGATAAGGGTAGCACGTAAACCATGGGGACCAACATTCAAAATTTGTCTAAAATCATTGCCTAAGAAAATTGTTTTCCACCAAAATAATTTGTATCTATTCTATCCCAAACTCAAATCTCTAAGCAATCTATCAATTAATTTTATAGCGTAAAGAAGACACATTGAAATTTTGTCGATTATAATCGGCGACATAGAATTAAGGAAACTGGCTTGACTTCTGTTAGGACTGATATTTGAAACTGAATTTTATATTAATGGAATTGTTAATTAAAACACATTGTGTAAGGTCCTCCCACCGATTTAATGAATTCAATTTACGAATGATTGCTACTTGGACACAAGTTTTCCCACAACACGCGTGATCAGTTCAACAATATACATTGCTACCAGTATAATGATGCAAAACTTCACGTAAATCACTATCTATAATACAACGTTGCTCATCATTAGCGCTATCATACATATAATATTTTCAAAAATATTTCCTTCTTCAACGCGATAGTACTATCGCTGAAAATAAACTCAACAGGGAAATAAACCGGGAATGGAAGACCAAGTTCTTGACATGAAGTATTATGAGTCTGAAGAATATCATCAATAAAAAAACCCAAATAACTCTCGCACTTGCCTTGGAGAGTTAGTTTGTTCCACTTCATTCAAACATTCACGCCGTTCATTGTCATAAGGTGCAATATCTCGCGCAAGACATGCTTCGTCAAATGTAGATTACACAACCCCAATATATAATGGTAAATACTTAGCACCAAGAAAGTGTAATAGAAGTCATTGTAAGTGAAATAACTTACCATCTTTTGGAGATACCACATACATTCGAGAAATAACTTTCTCTGCCCCACGTTGTCTCACTGTCCACTTTTTTCGTTTCCATCCCACACGAAATGTTTTTGAATTTCAATATACATACAAAAATTGATATTCAGAAGCAATGTTTCTATTCAATTCAAAGAATGCTAACAATTTAGTTCTTGCAGAATTAGTTACTACCTGTACCACATTTCCTTCTGAAAAGTATTTTGCCGAGCGCTCTCTAGCTTTGCGTGAGAAAAACTTTTCTTATTCATAAAATAGATTGATATATAATTATATAAAAACATTATAAACCAAGAAAAACAACCAAACCGTTAAGATGAGCTTTGCTCATAAAAAAATGCAGAAATCACCAACAAAGACAGTAAGAAATGCATATTTCTCGGTTGTCTCTTCTGGCCCCAAGAGCTGAAATGAATCTTCGTTTCTGATCACCAAGTCGCCTGACCGCAGAGCAAGGTCTTGCTCTCCTGCACAAAGCATTTCTTGCACATCGACAGCTTCAACAGCAGCAACAACAACAACGTCTTCGATCGCGTCATCGCAAGAATAATTGCTTGGAACGCGAATGGATTAACCAAACATATTTTAGCTGCAACTATTCTTTAATGAAAATTTAATTAATATAGCACTTATCTCTGAAACTCATTGCGCAAATAATCATTATTTAAGCATTCCCGGGTATAAAATATATAAAACAAACCACCCGTATGGTTTAATGCATGGTGGCTCTGCTATTATTATTAAAATGAATATACGCCACGTTGAGCTTGAGAGCTACCAACACGCTCATATACAGTCGACCAAATTGATTTAATTGATTTTTGTATACTAAAAAACATGAATATAACACATTTTCTAATTGACTCCCGACTTGAACTTTCTTCAGATCATTCTCCAATTCAAATTGAATATAATTGCACAATAAAATGATTCCACCCGCTTGCAAAATGTACAATAGAAGAACTACCTGGGATGGATACAGGGAATTTCTTGATATTAATCTCTCTATAAACGTACCTCTTAAGGAATAGGACGATATTGAAAAGGCAGTAATATATTTGAATAACAACATAAATAAAGCAGCACATAGATCAACACCTGAACTAAAACCAACAGGTGGAAACTCTTTTATCCCTCGCTCAATTAAAAGCCTCATCGCGAACAAAAACAAACTGCGTAAAATCTGGCAAAGGACGAGAGCTCCAAATGACAAAGCACAGCTAAATAAAGCAATCAAAGACCTTAAAACCAGTCTAAGGAACTTCAAAAATGAACAATTTGCTACTTAATTAAAGTCACTATCTTCGACGTCCGACACTAATTACTCTTTGTGGAAAGCCGCTAAACACTTTACGAATCGTACCATCCACAAGCCGCCACTCAAAAAGTCGGGTGGCGAGAACTAACTCAAAGCTTCACTACTTGCTGACTATTATGAACAATCTTTTACTAATAGCCAAACTAATAGTAACCCCAAGTACAGAATAAACAAAATGTCTGCCAACGAAGTCAGACACTGTTTTTGAAAAAGTGCACCTTCCTGAAAAAATCGCTAGGATATGACCAAATAACTGTAAAGTTACTCAAAGAGTTTGTGCAGACATTTCCAATTTCCTCCTGTGGAGGAAAGAGCGATGTGACCACTTTTTCCAGCAGTATAGGGAATGTTGGCTGAGGGGCTTTCGGACCTTTGACTTTAGCCATTACTGTTCTGTACGCCAGACCCCAGGGATTGTTGTCGGCACCATCGATCATCTGCTTGAAGCAGGAACTTTTGCTCACTTCGATAGCTTTCCTAAGTGTTAGTCGGTGCGCTCGGAACTCTTCATGCAATCGATCATAGACCGGCCTGCCTCTTGCCTTTTGAGATCTCCTTATTGACTTGAAGCATGCCGGCTTGCGATTGGCGACCGTGTTGCGTCTGGGCATTGATGAATCGCATGCTGCCTCCATCTTTCGAGCTATATATTCAGCCATGGTTTCTGCGGAATCAGCTTCTGCTTCAACAGTTTCCCCATTTCTCGCAGAACTTTCTTCGGTTAAAAGATTTGCGCTTCCAGTCTTTTTGGTGGACCTTGTTGCAGCGAGGTCTTCGCACCGATTCGATAATCTCCAACACAATGGCCAGATGATCGCTGTGTATATAAATAGAATCCGCCCTTTTCCATTTGGTACGCAATGCAGTTGCCCGATCAGCAAATGCTAGATCAAGTACAGATTGTCCTCTGCTGTTTTCAAATATATGCACTCCACGTTCGTTTAGCAGCACAAGATCCATGCCCGCAAAAGTTTCCTCTACCAAACATCCTCTTGCGTTGGTATTTTTACTACCCCACGCTGTAGACCAGGCGTTGAAATCTCCCGTTATTAATATTGGTCGCTTGCCCATCAGCTCATATTCCAACGATGATAACATATGCGCGTACTGCTCCAGTCACCAGCTTGGTGGTGCGTAATAGATAACTAAATAGGTATTTTGCACCTTTGCCCAAGTGAAACTTATGTGTGCTGCTGTCATCTTGCATTGTACGGTTTTGTCTCCGAGCGTCCAAATTGCTGCGAGTTTTTCCTTATCTGCTATCCAATTGTACGAGTCTTTCACGAGTACGGCTCTGACAGCAGCGCCACATCAAACTGCTCTTCCGTCACCAATTGGCATAACAGATCCTGTGCAGCCCTGCAGTGATTAACGTTCAGCTGTAACAATTTCATTTACACCGTGCTCGCACCGCCTCTTGATACCGCGGGCACTTCGCGCTTCCCGCTGCATGTGCTCCTTTGCATAGGGCACATTTCGCTTCCCTCTTACATTCTCCGTATCTTCTACATTGCTTTGCGCGATAAGGCTCTTTACATGCTGTTGCGACGTGCCCGAAACACGACATCGAATCCAACCAACTCTAAGATGTCCCAGGGCTAGGAGTATCTTAGCATCTTTGGCCGGCAGCTTTAAATATACTGCGTGCGTTCCACCGTGTGTTGGTCGCGTACTCCTAATCGCTTCTTTCTCTGGCCTCCTTATGCCAGCTTGCTCCGTCATGGCATCCATCAGTTCATTCATTGTGCTTAGCTCAGTGATGAGGTCCTTGCACTGCACCGTGACTGTGTGACTTCGTATATCCACTGTTTCCACATTTGCCAAAGTCTTCTCGATGATCGCCTGGTACTTGGCGACATTGGATTCTTTCTTCCGCTTAAGCTCAATCAGTAACCCTCCTTTTTGTGTAGGCCGCATCGTTCTCACACCTTCGCTGAATTCCTTGAGCTCCGCTGTCGATTTTACGGTACTCAGTATGTCAGCATACGACACTCCCTCCGTCTTTTTTCCGATTATAAAAGCATCTGCCCTGGATTTAATCACTTTGGCTTTTGGATTTTGCGCCATCTTGTTGGGCTTCTTTTTCCGCACTTTCACCCATTCCTGTTCTTTTCTTGGCGATATTGGCACCTGTGACTGGGTTTCTGCTGTGTCTGCATCTTTCCTTTTCTTTGCCTCCGGCGTCTTCCCTAGTTCTTGCGTTGCCACCTTCGGGTTATTTTTGGCTCTAGGCCACTTCGCGCTTAGTGTTGCTGGTACAGCTCTGATAGGTGTATCTGCTGTTACGATTGTCCGCCTGGCTACAAGACTTGCTGCTTTCTGCTCTGCTTCAATGTGCATAGCTAAATCTGTGTGCCAGCGCTTGATTATGCTGCACCGCTTCTCTACCTCACCGTGCACGTTATGCCGCGGTGTACAATAACTAATAAGCTCATCTATCTCAAGACCGAGTTTGCCTATTAATTCCGTAAGCCTATCATTTGATGATTGCGTCATCTGCTTCCTGGCTTCTCCGCTGCTATTCGGGTAAGGAATGCTCTACCCCGATTTTTTTGCCAATACCGATATCTTCTCCCGTTGAGGGAGCTCGCTTGATCCACTGCCGGTATATGTGCAGTGGTTGGGATACTTTTGCTACCGCTATTGAGGGTCTCCGTTGATATATGCAGGACGTTGCTTCTGTGGGCTGCTGTAACTGGCTTTGAACTTGCCGTACTGCCTAGTGTGGTTTCGCTACGTACATCTTTCGATGGGGGCGATCTCTGTACAATTGCGCTTCTTCTGAAAAGGCTTGTTCGTTCTACTGGTGTTTGTATTTGTTCAATGGTGTTCATGCTGTATGGGTTTAAACTTAAAACCGGTATCTCCGCTCGTGTGTATAGTTTCTTAAAAGGCTCCATGATTATCTATGCAAGCAGGGAGGTCTGGGCCCCTTATGGGGCCCAGAGTTTAGAGCCGAGCACAGAACAAATAAGGAGTCATCTCAACTTAACCTACACATCCAGTATTACTGGCTACGAACTTAAGTAGAACGGAAGAGACTGTGATCCTTTCTGCAAGCCATTTCAATGGGGTTTCAATCCGCTTATTAAGATTGCTGGGGACCAAAATCCCAGCCCAGTTGTTTCATTTTCGATTCCTTTTCCAGTATGCCTTAATCAGAATCTTACTGGACTCGATTCTGATGCCCTGCCTTCTAGGAAAATGTTGAGTTCAGCCGCTCCTAACATGGAGAACAGACGCTGATCAAGAAACCGCCCAATATGGGTCCGTCGCGCCTGGATTTTTTCCGCCTTCTCGCATTAGCTAACCAACTAACGGATGTCAGATTGGTCATCGTCCAGAAGCGCCACGTGGAGGTTGCGAGCTACTTGGGGTGAACCCACAAGGCTAGTGCTGGACTTCGCCATGTTAAAGCCAATCAACAACATTGCCTTGCAGTTGCACCCCCGCTTCCAGCGTCCTTGGGTCTATGTTGTATACCCAATATACATCAGTCATGGCTTACATATTGACAGTAAACTGACTTGAAAGTTTCACATCCAAAAGAAAAATGACCAGCTTATAGTTATATTTAAGCAACTATACTCATTGTTCAACAACAAATCTAAACTGACAAACAGTGGAAAACTAGTGCTATACTTAAGTGTAATTAAGCCTACATGAACGCACGGCATTCATCTGCCAAGAAAACGAATATAAATATAATTTAGAGACAACAATCTAAAATGCTTTGCTTTTTATTGTGTGTACGCTCAATTCTACCAGTTAAAGTAGCTCGGTAAGGCATATTGTTATAGATAAATTGTTACAGTAAAATTACAAATAAGCGCAAGAAGCAATAGTGGTAAAAGTAATTTAAAACCAGAATAACTGTCTTTGGCTATGCCGAAGTTGTAATACCCTTCACGTCTCCCCTAGTGGTCTTGAGGGTATTGTAATGTATAATTTATATGGTTGGTGGATATGGTGCACGCACTTATAGTGTCCATATTTCAAGTCGATAGTATAAAAGTTTTTCTAATACGAACATGAATTTGGATCTAGGGTTTGCATAGGATACCCCCTAGACGTCTGAGGGTTTTGAAATTTATATGGTTGGTGGATGTGCGTCAGGCACTTATAGTGTCCGTATTTCAAGTCGATAGTATAAAAAACAAGAAAGTGTTTCTAATAAGAACTTTAACCGTATCCACTGAGTATCTGCGTCATATGGAAATCCACTTCGCCATGTATCCGCATTATCCATACATCCATTCTAGGGATCAGGGAGAATGTCCATCGCCCTCTACTACATTATTTCTTTGTGGTGCGTCGAACAGTTTCTGCAAACCAGGGACGCTCCGTATCTTCCCTTCTCTTATAGCATATCTACCAGGCTCCTTTTTTTCACCGAGTTTGTGAAAGGGACTATTACCAGGTTTGATCAAGCATGAGGGGCTCGTCGCATCTTTGCATTGAGCAGCCTTTCGAGCGATCCCTACGTTGACTGTGATCGAGGGATATTGCTGCTTGACTGTGGGGGAGAACGGGTCACCTCATCGCTTCTCTTGAACACAGTATCACCAGTTGATTCCGAACTTATAGCTTTATTCGCCACAGCAACTAAGTTGGCCGTCGCCGTGGTAGTGAATTTTCCGAAATGCGACAAAAGAATAAAGAATGTTTGTTAGCCAGCGCATCGTGTACAGGGGCGGGCCTTAATAGTCAAGAACGGGCATATCCTTGGGACACAGTCCCTACCCCAGTTCCCTGAGGCCTGCCGTACGCTTTACCAGCCCCGGGATTCACGGACGGATTGGCGCTCGCCCAGGGCAACGTAGTCTACTGCGCTGCGTCCAATGCACACTCCCTGACCAGGGTCCGAAGTGGCATGCATTTTCCGAATACATTAATGATAGCAACAAATGCGCAAACACACAAAATTGATCTTTCGTCTCTGTGTGTATGCAACGAAAATAGAACTACAACAATAACAAGGCATCACGCAACCAATGAGCCGACCTTGTCAGCATAAGTGAGGGACACGAGTACTAACATAACGCCACAAAAAAATCGAATATACATAGCCCGCATTCACGATACTTTTTGAACAAAACTCGTATGCAAATAATTCTTGTGAACGTTATTAATATTTTAAAAAAACTTCAATTCAAAATTTTCTTCAAATTGTTTGTGCAATGATCAGCTGATTTATGTTAAAGCGCAACAAAAAAGGAGAAAGACAGTCGGAAATGTTCTAAAAAAAAAAGCAGAAATTGTCCAATACTAACACATTCTACAACAACAACTTTCGAATGACGTCACTTTTCCTTGTGGTTGTTGTCGATTTTGATCCGGATCAGCGCCACATCACTATTGTTTTGAATCATTTGGAATAACTTTCACCAATGAGATTATACAAAATTCTTATTGATCTTATCATTTTCTACACAGTTTTAAAATGAAATTAAAACATCACATCATCATTACCAACAAATACAGTTTATTTTAACAAATAAATTAATTGAATAAAAGCCTAAATAAAAAATTGGAGTCTGCGAAAATGTTAACATTTATATGCAAGCAGGTTGGCACACTCAGCATTGGTTGCCTCTGCTTATTTCGTCTATTTTACATTAATGGAAAAGAGATTTTGGTAAAATGCAAATTTATGCCTTAAAACAACTAAAATGTTGGATTCTTTAAATGCAGTTTAGTGAGGGAAACAATAAACTACAGTTCTTGGTACTTTTTTTTTTCGTTTAATTTCTTTACAAGAAACACATCTTCGCTCCTCCTACAATATTCCTACCTCTATTAACTTCACCCTTCACCGCAAAAATAATTCTTCAAATCCATATGGAGGTGTGGGTCTACTGATCCACAACTCTATTCAACACCAAGAAGCACGAATCAACAGTGATTTTGACTCCGTAGCTGCTGTCATACGCTCCAAGATAAAATTTACCATTATAGCCTCATACATTCCTCCCAACAAATCCTTCAACATGCAAAACCTTAGAAACAAGTATAATAATTTAAAACAACCAATTTTTATAACAGGTGACTTCAATAACTGGCACAATAGTTGGGGATCACAAACCAACAATGCCAGAGGTAACTTAATCTTCAAAAACATCAACCAATCATCCCTAACCACATTAAATAACGGCTCTCCAACTCACTTCTCTATACACCATACCTTAACACACATAGACTTGTCCCTTGCATCACCCCCTTTAGATATACAATCAAATTGGAGCATAGACAATTCTCTCTCAGGTAGTGACGACTTCCAAATTCACATTACTCTATTTGATCAAAACACTTCTAAGCCCAAGCCTCATAGACCCAAGTTCATCATTACCAAAGCTAATTGGCCCCTTTTCGGGAAATTAACAGACAAATTTAGCAACGAAAGTCCCCTCAGTGCCAATATCAACCAAGAAAACATCACTAAAATTCTATTAAAAAGCGCCATCCAATCCATACCACAAAGCCAGCAAACACTCCACACCAGGAACGTACCATAGTGGGACTCTACCCTCCAACAATTGAAAGACAAAAAAAATCCGCTTGGGTAACTCTCAAAAAGGACATTAACTCCACTAATATCCTTTCCTACAAAAGATCAGAAAAAGAGATTTCCTTCCGAAATAGATCCTAACACCCCCATCCCTAAAATTTGGTCCAATATAAACCGTCTTTGTGTTATGAAATCACGTTGCAACATCCACTGCCTCACCAACCCTAGTGATCCAACCCAAACAATCCTGAACAAATATGAAATAGCCAACACACTTTGGAACCATTGGTCAAACGCATCACAAGACAGTAACCTTCACCCTATTTTTAGACATCATAAATACAATACACATCACCCAGTTTTATACTCCCCCTCCTCTGAAGCAATGTTTCTGGAAAACGACATCACATTAATCGAGCTAAAAGCGGCACTTAACAAACTAAGAGGGAAATCGCCAGGAATAGACCGCATAAGCTACCCAATGCTAAAAAAACTTTCCACACATAATAAATAACACTAACCCACCCACCTGCCAAAATTGCAACACAATCCTAACTCTCTCCCACATCCTCATTGCTTGCCCGGCTCTTCAGCCACATAGAACCAAATACCTCCCAAATAACCTTAACATTGACCAAATAACTTCACATAACAACTTGACCCAAACGATAGCTTTTTTAAAATCCGTCAACCTTTACCATTTGCTTAAAAAGATAATAACTTGTAAATATCTGTAAATATTAACTAGACAGAAATTACTTCTAAATATTAACAGTTTATGTACAGTTACCAAATTCTATATTTAGATTTAAGTAAGCTTAAGGCCTTAGTTGCTATAGCTTTAGATTTAAGTTACACGCAATTTGTAATTGTGCGCTAATTTTCATATATAATAATACAATAATAATAATAAAAAGAAAATTTAACCAAAAAATCGCCTGCACAAAATTAAACGATTTCAAAACCGTCAAAAGTGGTGAAATGAAATTGGGTTGGAATTGAGACGAAAGCGTTTTCCAGCTCATACCCGTATAAGTTTTTTCTTAATGTGACTGTTTTCTCTTTATTGCTGTTTCCTTACAGTTACTGCTTATAAATGAGATTGAATTGTACAGGTTTGAGCTAGGTATAAGTTATTTGCAATAAAAATTCTGAAATTGGAAGGCCGATAGTGTGGACTCATTTCTTACTTTGTAATCGGTGTGGACATCTTTATTTTCTATACCCCAACTTCCAACAAAGCGAACAGTTTTAGAGCGACAACGGAACCAGAACGGATAAACCGGTCTATCTAAATTTAACAACGAAACGTTAAACCGCACCTTTTCCATATTTATCCAAAACTGAAAAACTCGAATTCCCTAATTAAAACTACCTCTACCAACGGACTTTTCCAAACGGACCACGCAAAAGCTTTCATCTTTCCTAATTATAACAGCTGCCTCGGACGGACAGACATTTACCGACAAGCTCGCAGTGATTTCTTTCTAGCCGATCACCTGATTTAACAGTACGATATCTTGTGTTTACTTCATAGTATGAACGTATTGCTAAATACAGCACCAGCAAAAAAAACAATCACCCAGTCGATTTCCCCCTATAAACAAAAATCTACCGTGCGATAAATTCGCAGACTGTTGTTTATGCGATAAAAAAAAATAGATCATGAAAGGTTTGCGAAGACGTGAAAGTCTGTTCTTTATTTCACTGAACACGTGGTGTTGTATGTGCCGACATTTTGTCTGACTACATTGGCTTAAAAGTATAAGAAAAATAATTTAAACAATTAAAGTAAAACATGGAAAATAATATCCAAGGTATTTTTAATATACGAGAAAAATAATTTAAACAATTAAAGTAAAACATGGAAAATAATATCCAAGGTATTTTTAATATACTCGTAGTTGTCTTTAAGATTGTTTTATTTATTTATTTGAAATGGCATTGACAAAGAAACTGTCACCTTAAAAACAAAAATGAATGTAACAATTAACACTTAAAAGTAAGACAAAAATATAAATTGAAGTGAACTTAAACTAAAATAAATTAATTACAAAAAAAAAAAGAGAAACAAACAATAAATAGGAAAAAAAAACATGAAAATAAATAAATAAGGATAATATGAAATACCAGCCTCTGACCCGAGGGGGGAAATTTATTTGCAAATAGTAACGAGCTATGTACTATTGTTTTTATATGTTTTTTTCCTTTGTTTTATATCTGTGTCAACAAGTCAGAGTAGCTTATGTCGAAAATTGAGTGAATTGAGTTTCAACCCTATTATTATTAACCGCTTCAATACACGTATTTTGGCAAAAAAAAAAAATTCTAAAATTATGATATAGAATCATAGTTATATATAGTTTACCCTGACCACTAGAAATTCGTACACCTACGATTTTTTCACAAATCCAATTTTCAAACTCTTTTTAAACAATTATTGGAATAAATAAACTAAATAAAATTTATGCTTCTTAGAAAGGTTGTGAAATCTACTTTTATAAAAATATTTTACAAAATTTATTTATCATGTATTTTATTTTTTATAATTTTTTTTGTGGAGCATCTTATAAATATGAAATGAAACCAAACAGAAATTACTTTGCACAAAATGGGCAATATCTCAACACAATGATTTTCGACATAAGCTACTCTGACTTGTTGACACAGATATGTTTTGTTATGTGCTATTTTAGGCGACGTTTTCCTCAAAGCAATTTTGTTTCGTGGAGTAAAAGTTTGGTGGATTGTCATAACTATTAATGCAATATTGTTCATTGAGGTATCTTCTATACGATGGTGTAATATTTTTTTTTTGACCGATTTTGTCCGAATCGGTAAAATCATGATTTTATCAGGCAACTTTGAGTTTGAGCATATAAAAGATGCAATGTAGAAATAAGTGAAGAGGATCAGAAAATATTCCCTAAAAATGTTAGACGACTACGAATGACATATGCTGATGGAGGTGATCGATTTAAAAGGAAATGTGCGCCTGCGCTTTCACAAAATCAAAACAACAATACTCCATTGCTTATTCATGCAGCTGCATTGTCCGCAAAGAAAGCCAAATATAGCGATATAGCGGAAGACAATTCCAGCCAAATAAGGAAGAAGCTTTTAACGCAGGATCCTATACCTCTAACTCCTGATGAAGCATTAGCGTTTCTGTTAGAAAATAATTTATCTAAAAGTACATACATATGTCAACATCAGGCTACAGAATAAAAGTCGTAGATGTGACATATACGAGTATCCAAGCTACAAGCATGTGATTGAGGCAAAAAGAAAAATGCAGACCTGAAAATATATCAATTTCTGAAACTTTAGGCGTTGTCTAGTTTATGTCCGAATAAAAAGTTAGTCTCAAAATTAAAAGATACCTCTACCGAAGAATGTCATTGCGCTTTTGGACGTTCCCCCTTTTACATTTAGTTGGACATAAATCCTCTCTCGGATAATGACAATACTGACGATTCCGGTATGGATGGATTCGATATTGAGAATAAATACTTTTTTAATTAACGATAGGTGCTGAACTTGTTTATTAAAAAAACATAAACAAAGATAAAGTTTAGCTATGTTCGCTTTATGCAAGCAAATATAAAATAAAGTGCAAGAATTTACTTAATACTAATATGCAATTAACATTGTATGTAAAATTTTATGTAATTTACAATGTATGCGAAGGGTCTTGAAATTTATATGGGTCAGACACTTATAGTATCCAAATTTCAAGTCGATAGTACAAAAAAAAAACAAAAAAATTGTTCTAATAAGAACATGAATTTGGATCTAGGATTTATATGGGGGGTATGTGCAAATGTGTAACGCATGGTAAAAAGAAAACTAATGTGTTTTAGCTTTCTAACTCTAACTTTAAATTTAGAATTTATGCTAAAAAAACGACTTTGGGACCATAGTCCAATGATGAATATGCCAACCTGCTTGCATAAATTTTTAATATTTGTGAAGAATCAAAATTCTCTTTAATTTAATTAAATGGTGTGTTAAATAAAAATATAAATGTTATTAATGAATCTGATGTGTTTTAAATTTGTTTAAAAAATGATTAGAGTGATAAGTTCAATAAAAAGTTTTAATAAGCTCATTGAAGAAGGTTGCATTTCTTTAATGTGTGAAAGGGGGATGTTTAACACGATTTTTGTTTGTTGGGAAAAGAAGTTTTTTCCTTTCTTTTGGTTTTTGTAGAGTGAGGGATGTGAAAGGGAGTGAGCAAATATATTCTGTCAAAATGTTTGCTTGGCATCTGTGGCTGAGTGTAAACATTAGCAAGAGGCTCAAAAAAGAATCGTATAAAAAAAAAAAAAAACGAAATCCGGAACACACTCTCTGCTTACTTGTATCAAGAGCTGGCTCTTAACACACTAGCCTATTAGTCATGAGCAATAGCTCATTCATATTGCCAACTAAAGTTGTAATTCATTAATGTATACAGAAATTAAACGTATACAACGAAACTTGTACGTACATATGTATGAAACTGTTTTGAGGTCTTTGTTAAAAAAAACATATGCGCACAAGTGTAATAAGAAAAGAAGAGGAAAACGAAACACAAATAATTTCCTTTTAGTTTTATTTCACGTGTGTTTAAGCAGAAAGCAGAATAATAATTTAAGTTTTAAAACATTAGTTGACAAGCTTGAGTTTAATTTTACAAATAGCAAAGAATAACGGAATTACGAAATTTAAAGTAATGAGCAATGTATTGTTGTTGTATTTATAAAGAATAGTTGCTAACAATAGATGATAGCAATGAAACTGACAGCGATTTTTAATCTATTTTATTTGTGTGGCGGGGAATGTAGCTGAACCAACATCCTCCCCCTATTCAAATCGCAGGGCTTAAACTGAAGCTCCGTCCAACGAAATTACAGCAACTTGTCTAGAGGCCCGCTTTATTTGTTCTAATAAATATTTAAATTTTATTTTTTACTTCAATTTGTAATAATAATACTGTTTATGTTATTGTGCATAACTTAAGTTGATCGTGTTTTCGGGTTAGTTAGTGGTGCATAAATTTTAAAAGTTTTAATATTTTTCATTGAGGTATTTCATTTCATTTTTGAGTGCTAAGTGCATTTTTTTTTTTTTTTTTACATGTTTCATAATTTTTACATTTGCAATGATATTATTTGTGAGCATTGTTGTTGCGAAACCACTCTGTTATCAATCAGCGATTCAGTACCGTTTTGTGTTTTTTCTGTAGCATTTGTTTTTGGTTTGGGTTTATTTGATTTTTGTACGCTCTCTAGTATCACTTACAGTGTAAACAATTTAGTATCAGCATTTTTCATTAAATTAATATTTATTGTCCATGACAGGATAATCAGTAGATCTAAAACTGTTTGTGGCAGTTTGGCGTGGTCTTGCCGCAGGTTGATTTTTCGTCATTGTATCGTAGTATATGCGAAAATTTTATCAATTTGAATAGTGCTTTACAGAAATTTTCGTTTGATTTTGAGTCGGGCACTGATTTACTCACTAAATATCAGTTCGATTCATCTCCCCCCCTTCTCTTATTGTCACCTTCTCCTATGGGCAACCATGCTTGCCCCCAACTACCTTCCACCACACGTCTTGTTCCTGCCACAATTGCTCCTCCAGCCGATCCTACCTCAACTCCAGTGCTGCCTGTAATACAAGTAATGCCACCCTTATCTGCAGTATCTTACTCCAAACGGTCTAGATCCGCTTCTTCTCCTCCTTCGTCGAACACCATTTTGGACAAAAACGGGAATGTTGCCATCAATGCCTCAAAGCGGTTAAAACCTGCTGCTCCTCGCCGGTCTAGCTCAATTATGGATAATTCTGGGAATGGTGCCGTCAATGATGGTATGCCCCCTACATCAATTGTAATTTAACCCGACGAGTCTAACCAGGCCGCTCATTCATCAATATCACCTGCAGCAATTTTAGAACCTTTACCAATATCACCATTTCACAACCTATCTTGTCGGTAGTGGCCCCTCGGACACATATTTTCCTATCTAGACTTTCTTATGATACTACCTGTGACGATATTAATAGGTATATTGATTCCAAGACTAATCTAAAGATTAGTGTGCAAAAATTAAATTTTTCACAACCAAGGGTTATTTCGTCCTTTAAGATTAGTGTGCCTTCCGAATCATTTGACGAAGTTTGTAATCCGAAATTCTGACCTCCAAATATGGTTGTTCATCAATTTAAACATAAGAGAAGGAATACACCTAGTACTGTTAGGCTTCCAGTGCAGACTAGTTCACCTTCGGCTCCGCTCGAAAAACTAGCTTCCTGCCTTCATCATATCTCTATAATATATCAAAATGTTAGAGGTTTATTATCCAAGCTTAATAATTTGTATAGGCCTTAATAGATGCATTACTAACTATACCGTACACGATCCATTTCGAGTTTTATGCACGTCATATAATAAATTCTATCACGTTCTCTCGCCCGAGATATCGCTCTCATCGATTAATACCATCGTCATTTGCAGCCTACGGGACTCATGATCACACTGCAGGCTGGATGAACTGGATGTCTCCAATCTGGTCAGAGGCTGGTATTTCATATTATTCTTATTTATTGTTTTCATTTTTAGTGTTAGGGAGCTAACGGGACTAAACTTACGCTGTCCGTCCGTCTCCTGCTCTATCCCATGAATCGTAATAGGTAGAGAGTTGAAATTTTCACTGAGTGTGTGATTTAATTGTGCGTAGAGCGACAAATACTATAAATACACATTTTTAGAAGCATTTTGTTTTTGTAGTATACTTTTAGGCTGTTGAATATTTCACTTTTGCGACAAAAACAAAAGCAAATTAATTTTACATAACTTCAGAACAAGGGAACAAATTTGCATACATTGTGTTAAATCTTGTGTGATGATGGTACGGAACTATCCGTATGAGAGTTAGACTCACACTTGGTTGATTTTTTTGTAATTAATTTATTTTAGTTTAATTTCACTTCAATTTATATTTTTGTACTACTTTTAAGTGTTAATTGTTAAATTTTTTTTTTTATTTTTAAGCTGACAGTTTTTATTTTTTCAAAGTTATGAATAAATAAATAAAGAAGTGCTACACTTTTTCCAAAATGTTTGTTGCATGTTGTGTTTCCAACGGTTCAAATAGCTGAAGTTGATGTGCGAGATGTCAAGTTCCACTATGCTAGTCAGAGGACCTCCCATTAAAAAATGACCGGGTGCGAGTACGTCCATATCATCAGGACTTTCTAAAATGAAGCGGTCGTGAATTTAAAATAGCGGAAATACTACAAATAAAAGTTCGAAGCTCCTCAAACGTCAAGACTGATGATCCAACAGTACAGGCGTAATGGAATTTTGCGGACTTCACGGCTGTCTCCAATAATCCACAAAAATGCGGTGATCTATGTGGAATGAACTTCCAATTGATTCCATCGTTTATGCAGCTCTCAATCACTGCTTGATTGTGTAGTTGGTCTAGAAATAGCTTCCTTAAAGCGGCCAACTCATTCTTGGTGCCTACAAAATTTGTTGCGTTGTCATAACAAATGGTATGTGGTTCGCCTCTCAGGCTAATGAAACGTTTGAGAGCAGCTATAAATGCTGACATGAATAAATCTGCTACCACCTCTAAGTGCGTAGCCTTGGTTATGAAGCAGACGAATATGGCGATGTAGCATTTGATTGCTGGTCGATTGAGAATGTATGCCGTATAATAGAATGATCCGCAGTAATCAATATCAATCAATCAATTGTGAAGAATGTCTGGATGGTTTCACGAGTGCCTCGGGTAGAGCACCCATGACAACCTTTGGCTTCATGCGATAGCATCTTACGCACTTATTTATGATGCTGGCCACGGTTTTACGCCCACAAATGGGCCAGGATCTTTGCCGTAATAAAGCCAACAAGGCTTGAGCTCCTGCATGCAGGAATTTGTGATGATAGTACTCAATTATCGCCATTGTGACTGGGTGATCCTTTGGTAACAAGAGGGGTTACTTGGCTTCATAGTCTAGTTCTGATTTTTGTAGTCGACCTCCAACTCGAAGCAGGCTAAAAGTATCTCTCCACGGATTAAGTTCACGCAGTAGAAAGAATGCCTTTGCTTTCTATTAATTTTTTCGCTGAAGTTCACCTGTTGAATGTGTCTGATTAAAAATCGTGATGTGATTTGCCATTAAACCATGCGCTGATGAGGATTCTTCATCATTTGGATGTGTAAATTTGTAAAGGTAGTAGTTTTCCGAAGGAGTTTCGAAACTTACTGCTGATTGACAAGTCGACTTGAGTTGAGGTAGACATTAAAACTTTACTGCGCTTCTCGGATCTGAAACAAGATTCATGGTGTTTGGCCAACGTACGATCTTGCAGAAGAAAAGAGGGTCCATGTTTCTAGAGATTGGAATCAAGCAATTTTTTCGGGCTGCATCCTCGCGATAATATGTCTGCGGGATTCATTTTTGTGGGTACATGGTGCCAACTCATACTGGCAGTAAGGGATTGAATTTGTGTAATTCTATTGGAAACGAAAACGTTGACTATGGAAGGTGCTTCACGTACAAGGATAACACTACCGACGAGTCCGACCAGCAATAAAACAGACAGGTGATTTTAGCATGTATACTAATGGATGAAATCAGTTGGGATAAGAGCAGGGCTGCAGACTTAGGCACCTTCAATGATTTTAATAGAGCCACTCTAGATTTGGCACAAAGCAGATGGGATGTGCAAGTTCCATTCAACTTTGCTCGAACATATACGCATGCGCCGTATGCTTCCAGACTTGCGTTACAAAACGAGTGGCTCGAGGTAACAATACGAAGCGTGGAAATTTTAAACTAGCCACGGCATACATTTAATTGATTAGCTTTAACCACGTTGCAAGTAATGACTGTGATAGGGTAGTTTTTCACTTCATAGAATCTCTAAGAATATTTTAAATATACTGACGACTGGAGAAATTAATCCAAGGGTATCGTAGATTCGTGCAACAGCTGAAAGGATGGAACGTTTTGTGACTGAGCCATCAATTTTGATTGGTGAGAAACTCAATAGGAAATTGTCAGAGTTGGTGTCCCATGTCAATCCAAGCGCTTTTGTGATATCCGTGCCATCATTAAATTTCATGAACTGTTCGCAATCTGCTTCAGCTTCTCCAGATAATGCACTCTTTTCGTTTGAACATCACTTACGATTTGGAAAATTTCCACGTTGCATTACAGCCTTGACTTGGGGTCGAATCTCCACGACTTCTTTGATCTAATCACCACCAGAAATCATATCATTAACATAGAAGTCTCGGCGAACAATTTCTGATTGAAGAGGGAAAGATTTTTCTTCGTCAATAGCTAACTGCTGTATAGCTCTGATTGCTAGAAATCCAGACGATTTTGTGCCGTACGGTGTCCAGTATGTAAACCTTGATTCCATCCTCTGGGTTCTCTCGCCACAGGATGCACTGCAAATAACTATCAGGATCCGTAACACGCACGCAGCAGTACATTTTGCATATGTTTCCGCATAATGCAGCCTCGAAAAATCTGAAGCGAAGAAGAGTGTAGAACAATTTTGGCTGTATTGTTGGTCCAACGAGTAATAAATCATTAGAGAGGGACTACTAGACGTTTTCGCTGAACCATCGAAGACAACGCGTAGTTTAGTGCTTATGCTATCAAGTTTACGAGGGGGGACCAAAAAAAAAAAAAACGGGAATCACGCTGTGGTGGGGAGGGAGAGTGGGGGAACCTATTGTTTGACCACATGTCCGTTAGTGTCACTCCATCTGTGTCGCTGTGAGTGCATCGGTTCGCCTGTGAGATTTTTTATAGTAAAACAACTATTTACATTTCGGCGAAAACATAATGGCAGATTGTCGAGAACAACGCGCGGCTGCGAAATTTTGTGGGGAAATCGGCCGCGGAAACTATTGTAATGCTTAAGACTGCTTATGGGGATGCTGCCCTACGTAAAACCAGAGTTTACGATTGGTTTTCACGTTTTAAATATGGAGAAATGTCTATTGAAGACCAACTTCGTTCAGGACGCCCCTCAAAGTCAAGAACTGATGAAAACGTCGACAAAATCAATGCCATCGTTCGTGAAGACCGTCGTTGAACCATTGATCAACTCTGTGAGATGTCGGGAATGTCATGGAGTTCAATTCGGGGAATTTTATCCGAAGATTTGCACATGAGAAGGGTTGCAGCCAAATTCGTCAACGCGCCGGCTCACACCGCCCTTTCCGTGAAGCAATTTTTAACCAAACACGCCATGACACCGATTGTCCACCACCCATACTCACCGGATCTAGCCCCCTGTGACTTCTTTTTGTTCCCCAGACTCAAAATGAATATGAAAGGAAAGCGTTTTGCCACTGTGGAGGAGGTGAAACAAAAATCGCTGGAAGGCTTAAAAGACATCCTAATGAGTGAATTTAAAAACTGTTTTGAACAATGGAAGAATCGTTTGGAGAAGTGCGTTGTGGTCAATGGAGAATACTTTGAAGGTGATCAAAATTTGGTGTTAAAATATTAAGAAATAAAGAAGTTATGACGAAATTCCATTTTTTTTTTGGGTCCCCCCTCGTACGTACGCAATGATGTGGAAGGAAATATGTTGGACAATTAGGCATTACTGATATTGGAGTCATATGTCCTAAGATATCGAATTCACACTTAAAGGCGGTGTATAGATTCTTGGTAGGCTCATCCCGTTGTAATTTTCTTTCTACGTTTTTAAACCTATGAAATGCACGACTTGTGACTCTTCTAATGAATTAAAATCGACCTTTGTTGGCAGCTTGGCTGAGTATTCATTAGATGTGAGACGAATAAATTTTTCCATAAGTGCTGTTCGCAAAGATCATTGTCCAAAGAAGGTGATTAATCTAATGAAGGGAAATTTTGTATATCCCAGAACTGTTTCACAAGATCGTAAAGTGAATCATTACTTCCCTGTTGTTCATACGTTTTGCTGATAGTTGTAAAGTCGTAGAATTTGAGCTAGTGTGTGAAATTTCATCAGAAACAACTAGCCCAACCTTGTTTTTTGCAATGTAGTAATTGGCCGACGCACATGCGGTTAAAAAAATAAGCCAGCACCAATTAAAATCGTGAACAATTGCTAATGAAATGTTCGTTAGAACCGCAAAAGTACATGATGCTACAGATGGTGCATTAATACGTTTGTTTTGATGTTCTTTTTGCCCACCTGCTGGCCGGGTGTTTGCGATACATTGGCATTTTCCATCATCCTACATCTTTTCTCTAAATAGGCAGCCATGACACTCCAAGGCGTGAATTCCTGTATTTATAAATCTTCCTCCCATTTCTCTTACATCCGTGTATCTAGTTTTCGCACAACCATGTGCACGAGCAATCCATCAAAAATTTGTTGAGGAGTAGCCAATACATTAATAGCTTGAAGATGTGCATTGACTTTATCACTCAACTCACGCAAACCGGTCGCTGTGCCCTTCTCAACACCCTTACTTTCGAAAATCGCCTTTATGTGTGCCTGAAAATGCAAAAGTTTATTATCAAAGCGGTTAATAAGTAAAATCAAAGCCTTATCATAATTTTTGTCGCTTGGATCCAGCGAGCGAATTATAACAAGGGCAGAGCCTGATAGACTAAAACGAAGATGTTGCATTTTTTCCAGCTTACACATGTAAGGATCCTTGTCGACCGCTGATCAGCATAATCTCCATTGAATATCGGATGCTTTAGTTGAGGAAGCCTTGATTGACGAGTTGAGTGATCATACATGGCGAAATGATTGATTGTGAATGAATGGTCATTACTTTCCCTTTGCCGTGCCTTCAACTCATGAAATAACTTTGCCTTAACTGAAAGATAAGTGGATGAAAACTCAAATTGATCATTACTTTTAAGTTGGCATTCTCTAAGTTTGATCACATTTCATCAAAGTTAGCCTTCAAATGTTCAACAAAATCTGATCTCACTGTAAGCTCAGCCTCGTCGAATTTCATTCATTTATTGCGATTAATTGACGGCTAATCGAATCATATTTTTCCGCATAAAAACTAGTGAAGAGTATAGAGAAGAGGGAGAAGAAACACAAATAATTTCCTTTTATGCAAATTGTTCACATAAATTTTATGTTTTATTTCACGTGTGCTTAAGCAGAAAGCAAAATAATAATCTAAGTTTTAAAACATTATAGTGTATTCACACTGACACAGCTGAACTCGAGTTAATCGACGAAATCGAGTTGAAATCTACAACAACCACAGGGAAAATGACTGAAATTTGTTGTTGTAGTAAATTTGAACTCGAGTTCGTCGAGGAATTCGCAAAGAACTCGGTAATGATTTTGGTCACTCTGCGGCAGTGCTGCCAAGTTTTTGGTCATATCCGCCTTTTTTTGGTCACTCTCGACATTAAACAGCACAAAACAATTTGAAGAAAATTTTAAATTGTAATTTTTTTTTTGAAATATTAATAAAATAAGTAGCAGAAATGAAAAAGGCTGCTGCAAGAATTATTTGCATACAATGCAAATTGTTCTCAATCATGTATTTCTCGCACAATTTCTATTTTAAAATCTGACAATTGACCACAACGTTCTATTTGTATGTACAACCAAAACAAAAAGCAGCTGTTCTCAGAACTCGCAAAAAGCCACTGTGAACGGTTACTCGCGAACTCGCAAGAACTCGCAGAAGAACTCGCAGAAGAACTCGCACTGTGAATGTAGTATTAGTTGACAAGCTTGAGTTTGATTTTACAAATAGCAAAGAATAACGGAATTACGAAATTTAAGATATGGAGCAATGTATTGTTGTTGTATTTATAAAGAATAGTTACTAACAATAGATGATAGCAATAAAACTGACAGCGAATTTTAATCTATTTTATTTGTGTGGCGGGGAATGCAGCTGCCACCAACAGAAACATTGTATATGATTTTGTTGTATTCAGTCTGAAATTGGTGGAATGTGTGCTGTGACTTCACATTCAAATTTGAAATGAAATAATGAGAATAGCAAAAAAGGTTGGAATGACATGAATATAGTCAGGGCCGTATTTGGGTGTGTTGGGGACCGGGGAAAGTGAAGGTAGGGCATCCTTCTGAGTGATGACAAAAAAAAAAAGTAATGTGCCTCACCTATATAACATTATAAGTGAAACTGCTGAAATAATTACCAGAGTTGTGTCGTCGATGACCTTTTGCAAACGCACAGGAATTGATTTTACAAAATTTTGAATTTTTTTCAATGAAATATCATTCTAAAATCCTTCGCCTTCAAAAGACAGAGTTATTTGTTACATGGATTAAATAAAGTGTCTCTTTAACTTAAACGTAGTTTTTTTTTAAATCCGGTATCCGGCCGGATAGTAAACAAGTATCTCATATATTTCTTTCATCTCTAGTGTCTATCAGCCCTGGAACAACGAATTTTTCGAACCGGGGCAGAAACTTGATAGTGGCACCCCTCTCTCCAGCGTTTAAGATAAATTACTTAAAAAAACTCACAAATAGGTAATTGGTCGGGACAATAAGAACCCTTTAATAAATTGGTACTCTTTATTATCTATTATCTAATAACTTTTTCATTCGTGTGCCATAAAATTATATTTAGGAAGCATATAACTAGGAAAGATGACATACAATCAACACATTTACAATCTTTAGGTCTTAGCATTTTTTAATTTTTGGAAATTCGTTTGCTTTTAAGGATTGGCATGATTTCTAACTTTTCTGATACAGGTGCAGCTTTTTTGATCCAATGCTCTATTGACTTTTCTCTCAGTTCTTGAAATATATTAACAAGATCTTGCATTATTGCCACAGAACACGAAATGATAACATCTTCTTTTTGTATTTCAACGTTCACTGTATTAATCTCTCATTAATCTCTCGAAGAATATTATCCCAATATAATCTCTCCATGAGCACAAATATCATTCAAGAGAAGACCGAAGACTCAAACCGTGTGTGTATGTATGCAAACTAATCCCTCAATTTTTGAGGTAGAGAGTTGAAATTTCGTACGCAGCTTTGCTTTTGCAGTACATTTGTCTGAATCGGACCATCTTGAAATTTAGAAGGTTGGTGGATATAGATCAGACACTTATATTGTCCAAGTCGATAGTACAAAAAACAAAAAAGTTTTTGTAATAAGAACTTTTATTTGGGCCCCGGTTTTTAATGGGGGTTCCCCTCTAGTGGTCCGATTCGGCTGACTCCGACAAATGTACTGCATATGGTAAAAGAAAGCTCCGTACAAAATGTCAGCTCTCTAGCTCAAAAACTGAGGGACTAGTTTGTATACATACAGACATTCAGACGAACAAACGGACATGGCTAGATCAACTCGTCTCGTCGCGCTGATCAAGAATATACATACTTTATGGGTTCTCCGATGTCTCCCTTTGCCGAATCGGACCACTAGGGGGTACTCCCAAACAAACCGGGATCTAAATGAATGTTTTTATTAGAAAAACTTTTTTTGTTTTTTGTACTATGGAACTGAAATTTTGACAACATAAGTGCCTGATCTATATCCATCAACCTTATAAATTTCAATTCAAGATAGTATTATAAGTTTGTGATGAAGTTTGTAACACACAGAAGGAGACATCCGGGTCCCCTAAAGTAAGTATATATATTCTCGATCAGCGCGACGAGACGAGTTGATCTATCCATGTCCGTCTTTCTGTATTAATGTATGCAAATTAGTCCCTCAGTTTTTGAGCTAGAGAGTTGACATTTTGTACGGAGCTTTCTTTTCACCATACGCAGCACATTCATTTGGGGGGAACCCCCATTAAAACCCGGGATCCAAATAAAAGTTCTTATAAGAAAAACTTTTTTGTTTTTTTACTATGGAACTGAAATTTGGACAATATAAGTGCCAGATCTATATCCACCAACTATATAAATTTCAAGACCCTCGGACTACTAGCAGGGGCGTGAAGAGTATTACAACTTCGGCATAGCCAAAGTTTTTTTTTTTCTTAGCTCTTTTTTTGCCCACATTCATTTTTTTGAATGACTTTACCATGTTTCTTCCTCAAATTCAGAAATCTCGTCAATGACGACTATCGCGAGAATTTTTTAATTGATTTTGCATTCGCTTCAGCAATATTCGTGCAAATACAAGCATTTGCTCAAGCCAAAAAATTCACACATACTGAGATTGTATGGATGGTTGCAAAGTTCTTGGCAAATGTACAATTTGCTGATCCAAAAAAAAAAAAAAAAAGTATCACCAAAATTTGGCAACACGTTCTTAAACAATACGCTTAAAAAAAAATAATTTTCTAAATTTTGGGGATTCGTTTTATTTTCGTAAACGGTGTGTTGCGATCAAGAGCTTTTTCTTGATCTATGGAAACAAGAAATAAAACCGATTATTTTATTTTAGCACTAGCGATTTAATACGCGTACGACGCTATCAAAGTTATATGCACGACTGAACTAGAACTTACAAAATAGGTATACAAGTAATGTGTGACTTCGATATTAGTATCTCTTATACTACATTACATATACATACATATATCAAAATGAGAGCCAAAAGGAATGTACGTCTAAAACTAAATCTGCTGCTGAGCTGAACAGGGTGTTATCGAAAAAAATTTGAGACAATATTGTAGCTTAGGAATTACCTAAAAAAAAAATATTGTATTACCTTTTTTCGTAAGACTAACGGTTTTTGAGATATAGCGCAAAGAGTGGTATTTAGGAGGCAAATGGATGAAAAAAATACCGAGTATTCCTTAGATTATTAGCAAAAGATCCCAATAGTCATTTTAGCAAAAAATATAATAACTTAGAAAATAAAAACCAGGGCTACCTGCATTTAGTTATTATGCACCGGTGAGTGACAAAATTATCATACAGTGTAATTGTGTCGTTAATAACGTATCAAAGTCGAAATTGCAATGTAAAGTATTGCCTTCCAGTATTCTTGTTTGGTACATTTTATGAACTTAGCAGACTTGCCATCCGTAGACTTATTTTAAAAGTTCAAGACTGAAGATTTTCTATATTTTGTCTTTAAAAATGCTTTTATAGCTTTTCACTTATACAACTATAAGGTCGAATGACCCGAATTTGGTTTGCACCTCATCGCAGATATTAGTGAAGGCTGCCAATACTGTATTTATTGTGACTGCCAACTCTTTCCAAAAGTGGAGATGATTTACCAATTTATGCCGGATTCACACTGCTTCAAAATTGTTGCTTTTTCAGCGAATTCAGAGATTGAAATTGCTTGACATTTTCAATGCAGTTTTTATTGCTTTACTGCAAAGGCAAAAAGAGATAAGAAATAACTTGCTTGAACGCAGCCAATATGCGACAAAACGTTGCATGGGAAATCCAAAAATTATAGTAGTTTGCAAAAATCCAAAATTTTGGCGCGATGGGACAACACACAATCAAACAAAACGACAAATATGTAGTTCCAATAGTTCCACCCCCTCCATCTCTCTCTCTATCATTTCGTTTGCAAACTACTATAATTTTTGGATTTCCCATGCAACGTTTTGTCGCGCCATAAAAGAAATGATCGACTGCAGCACACATGCAGACGGACATAGAAGTGCATGCAAATGACCTTGTCAATATGAATTTGTCTAGACATGACAAACAGGACAAAACAATGCTAATTAGCAATAGAAACACAAACGAGTCTCAAATGAACAAAATTAACAAAACGAAGAAATCCAGACTACGAAATACAAATAAAATGAGACAGAAGCATCACTTTCTTTATTTTCATTGTCCACAATTGAAACACTTAAAGACATATTACTGGTTAAACTAAATTCTGTTTATTTAGATGAAGCAATCGAAGCTTTGCCGTTGTTTGAAGAAGAGGACTGATACCTGTTGAAAAGATAACTATTTTATGCTTCTGTTGTACCGACTGTTCACTTCAATTGTTCCTTACTGTTACTAAGTATTCCATTCAAATAATATTAGAAAATTTAAGTTCATTACTGTTACTACTACATTTATATCATATTTTATTTTATAATATTAGAAATAAATAAAATAAATAAATAAATAATGCCCATCTACTTATTTTAATTATTAACGAAACAAGATTTGTTGCGCAACAAATTTTCGAATGCTGCTTCTGCTCTGCCCAGAAAAAGTATACGAAACAGCAGAAATAGTAAACGAACCAGCAATGAAATTATTGCTTGCACAGCTAAATCGAACGCTGCTGTGCCCAGAAATAGTCAAACGAAACAGTCGAACGAAGCAGACGAAATAGTCGAACGAAGCAGCCGAATTAGTCGGACGAAGCAGCCGAAATAGTTAAATGAAACAGCACAAATAATAAACGAATCAGCAGAAATAGTAAAAGAAACAGCAGTAATAGTAAACAAACAGCAAGCAAGCGCAAACTCTGCTGCTAGTACAGGATGGCGCAATAAAACGTGCATTTATTAAGTATAGGCTAAAAAAATAAATACAAAAGGTATAGTTGAAATAAAAGATAGGATGATTAGGTACTTTAATGTAGTTTATTTTTTGAAAATAACATCATCTAAATGACGGCCCTCCTCTAAACGCGATCGTAGATTTGTGAAAACTCTTGTCAATAAATCTGGGATGATTGATGCTATTTCTCCACGGATATTTTCCTTTAGTTGACTGATGTTCCTCGGTTTGTTCATAATTCCTGTGTTAACTGGAGCTTATAAGGATGCAGTTTAAGATCCAACTTCAAAATTCGCTGTAAACTTTGTCGCGAAAAAAAAAACGCAATATGCACGTTCTATTGCGCCACCCTGTATATATGAATAGCTGACTTGTTTCGTAAAATAAACAGTAAAAAGCAAAATGCAAATACGAAATGAGATAAGAAATTATTTGCATGCACGCAGCGTCGCCTTACTTTTGAGAAATGTCGCTGCGTAAGTAGAAATCGAAAGGCTGGCTGCGTTCAAGCAAGTAATTTTTTATCTCTTTTTGCCTTTGCTTTTCGCTTCTACTTCGTTATTCTACGAAGTCGCAGTAAGCGGCTGCAAATTTACTTCTTTATTTTACTGGGAAAAATGCAAGTAAAGCAAATATTTCTGTGCTGTCGCTTTTTTGAAGCCAGAAATTCAAACCCTGGTTCACACACATGTTTCGCTTAAGAAAACAGCTGTTGTTTGTTTTGGTTATACACACGTACAAACAGAACGTTGTGGCTAATTGTGAGAAATTAAAATGGAAATTCGGTTGTTGTTGTAAAAAGTTAGCAACTTTTTGAGCTGTTCACAAAAAAAAAAATGTTGCTTATGCTTAAAGGTGGAGATACATAAACGACTTCAACGATAAGCTGCATTGTCGACAAACGCAGCATGCAGCGTCAAACTACACAAACGACTTCAACCATATTGACTTCAGTAAACAAAAAACAGCTGTGAATTTGAAAATTTAAGAAAGTAATTATTGAAGAAAACTGTATCAAAATTTAAATTATTAAAAAAAAGAAGTATGTATTTTTATTATCATGTCTTAAAATGAATTGAAATAACTTTTTAAATAGGTAGGAAAGTCTGAAATCAAATTTAACATAAATACTGCAAATAAATTGCCATTTACCAAATTAGTTTTTTGTCATTCATTCATAAACAGCTGTTTTCTGGTTCACAAACCAGTTCTTTTTCCATTCACCAATACTGTTTTTTGTTGAAGTTGTTCGACTGAAGTCAATATGGTTGAAGTCGTTTGTGTAGTTTGACGCTGCATGCTGCGTTTGTCGACAATGCAATCAATTATAAAATTGATTGATTTTATTTTTCAAACATTGATGTTCCAACGAACTGCTGATTGAATACTGGTTATTTTAGGGCCGTCTGAAAGGTATCGAATTGGGGCGACAGTTATCGTTTATTTTTGTTTAGATAAATTTGCTAGTATTTACACTTAGCCACAGATGCCAAGTAATTATTTTGACTCTGGTCAATCTCATTCACATCCCTCACTCTACAAAAACCAAACGAAGAGAAAAAACTTCCCTTCTTAACAAACAAAAATCGTGTACCCTGCCTTAACACATTGCAAACATGCCAACTTTCACCAATGAGATTATTATAATAAAAATTGTTATTGAACTTCACTTTCTATGCATTTTTTAAATAAAATTAAAACATCACAGCTTTATTACCAACAAATGCAGTTAATTTTAACATATCAATTAATTGAATTAAAGACAAAATGCTGTTTGCCACTCACAAAGAACTGGTATTTGCTATTCACCACAACACCAAATAATCTTTTTTTTTTTTTGTTCGAAAACACCTGTTTCGGTTCGCAAAACAATTCTTTGCTCATTCGCAACACTGGAAAGCCGAAGCAAAGCCACAAAGTTGAAAGTCAATCTACTTTCTTTTTTGTTTTCTTTATTTTTCGAAATATTTTTGTGTTATACTCACTTCACCTTGCTCGCCCTATGACTGCATTAATTTTTAAACGACAACAACAACGACAACATGGTGTACAAAATTCTTACTTTCTAACTTTTTTTGCTTTGGTGTATCATGTGCCTTTTGGAACTTGTAAGGCTTTACCTTGAGGTCATTTTGGAATATGAGTCGGATGCTTCGCTGGGATATTTTCAGTTTTTTGGCCATTTGATTACCACTATGACGTGGATTTCGTTCAAGTCGAGCCTTCACTTTCCGAACCATTTCAGGTGATGCTGTTGTTTTTTTTCGTCCACCACCAAAGCGTTTGGCAATGCTGCCTGTATCATTATAACGATTTATAATGCGATACACAAACATTTTATTCACTTTGAGATGCCTGAGCTCACGAACAATAGCTGCTTGTGATTTTCCATTCAAATATAACGCAGTCACATTATTACGTTTGAATTCCATTTCGAATAACTTTTGTTGTATAAAACTTAGACGCAAATGCTTGTGGTAGCTTGTAAACAATATAAACAGCTGCCATTGGTATGAATTTGACATAGTTGGCAATATCGCGTTGCCAGATACACCGGTGTGAAGTTGGTAACACTTCAATCGCCTAACCTTGGAGTATGCACACAATACTTTCCATATACATTACTACTACTAATCATTTAGAAATATTATGGATAATACAGCTGATTACAAATGAATTTAATTAAATCCAAAACACCCACACACTATTTCCATGGACTGTATAATCTTTATTTTGTAGCAAAAAATAACACACGTGTTCATAACCAAGATGACATCGATAATTAGTAAGTAATCAATTCACAAAAGAAAATGATAAGATCAAAGCATTGTAATAAATAACATAGCAAAACATTGTAATAAGAACAAGATCAAACAGCAAAACAAAACATAGTAACAAGTGTTAATAGATCTTGTGTTGATAAGAAAAAATATGTACAATAGAAATGTTGTGCTAATCTTGCCAATGATGTGTGAGCGAAACCAATATACAAATTACACTAACGAATTTAAAAAACAAAAAGAAACTAAAAGTAAACAAACAAGCGTTCATAAACATATCGCCCCACCTGAACGATTGTTCAGCACAAAAACTTCACTTGGGAAAACTTCTTCTATGCGTCCAAGTACTCATCTGGATGGCGGGAGATTTGGTTCCTTCAAAACAACAAGAGTACCTGGAGTTATGTTGGATGAATTCATTTGTCATTTTGTTCGCTGCTGTAAAGAAGTAAGGTATTCCATATGCCAACGCTTCCAAAAACCTTGTACCTTAGCTTGTATCTGTCTCCTGCGTAGTAGTCGATTTGGATTAACGACGAAGATATAACTTAATGGATTTCACACCGGCTTCCCAAATACCGCCAAAGTGTGGCGATGAAGGAGGTATGAAATGCCATGTGATGCCCTCAGCTGCTATGATGTTTGCAGTGTGTTCATCTTTCGCCTGCTTTACTGCCAGTTGTTGAAATTCATACAGTACTCGCTTACTGCCGTGGAATGTAGTGCCGTTATCAGAATATATGTTAGTCGGTTTGGCACGAATGCTGCTGGAACGGTGAAGTGCGGCAATAAAGGTGTTAATCGATAAGTCACTTACCAATTC
This sequence comes from Amiota mariae, assembly GCA_035041805.1. Taxonomy (NCBI): domain Eukaryota; kingdom Metazoa; phylum Arthropoda; class Insecta; order Diptera; family Drosophilidae; genus Amiota; species Amiota mariae. The sequence goes on from JAWNKV010000204.1 coordinate 421,822, forward strand.
AATGTGAATAGCTCTAGTTGATAGACACACAAAAATAGCAAAATACGCCTTGCTGTGCTTGAGATTCCGTCCCTTGGTTTCTTTGGTATAGATTGGACCCGCATAGTCAAGGTCGCAATGAAGAAAGGCACAATGTGGTTGAACCCGTGGTGAAGGCAAATTGGCCATAATTGGTACACCTGTCGCTTGCCTCGAATTATGTTTTGAGCGCCGAGAATCCAATACTGTTGGCGCGTGATCACAAATGTAGACTCAACTCCAGTAAGCAGATATTTGTCATGAACATGACGAATAATGACAAGTGTTATAAGTGATGTCTTTGGTAGAATGATTGGATTTTTGACCTTATCGTTGACAGAAGAGTGTGGAATATGACCCCCTACGCGCAATACCCCTGAATCATCGATAAATGGCGTAGTCGTATTAGTTTCGACTTTGTGTTCAATTGGTTGCTGTCCATCACTTGCTTATAGTCTGATGTGAATTCAGTTCTTTGAACAATACGTAGAATTGATAATTGGGCCAATTGAAATTCACATGCTGTTAAGTAGGGCGATTGTTGAACACAGTTGTTGCGTTTATTACAGATGTTAATAAAGCGTAAACAATAGGCTATAGTTCTAACCAGTCGAGTCCATGATGATAGGTTTTCAATGAGGTCCACAAATACGTTTGGTTCTGGCGTGGCGATGTGTACCATTGTGTTTTTGGTCTCATTCAAAACAGCAGCGTCAGAGGGGTTTACGCCGTCTAAATTAGATGCCGGGCACAAGTATTGTGGTTGTGATAGCCACCGAGTTCATGTGTAGTAAGGTTAGATGCAGAAAGATCTCGCGAAGCACAATCTGCAGGATTTTCTTGAGACCGGACGTGCCGCCAAACATTTCTGGCGCAAGTGTCAAGAATCTCAGCCGTTCTGTTACAAACAAAAGTTGTCCATTTCCTGGGTGGAGATGATGGAGCACGATCTCTGAATCTATCCAACAATGAATCTCGGTGAGGGCTGACTTAACAAGATTCAGTAACCTTGTTGCCAATACTGCAGTGTTTAACTCAAGTCGTGGGATCGAAATACGTTTCAATGGAGCCACACGCGTACGTGAGGCTATTAGTCTAATAATATATCCGTCGTCTGTTGGAATTCGGCTATATACAACCGCTGCGCATGCGATCGCTGATGCGTCAGCGAAAACATGTAGCTTCACTGATCGCGTAGTACAAGCGATGTAGCGCGGGACTCGAATCTGAGCCAATTGAGGTAGTTCTTTCATACAGACGCGCCACCGTGTGCATAGATCTTCAGATAGTTCGTCGTCCCAATTTACAGTGTGACACCAACTTTCTTGAAATATCGCCTTCAGCTAGATTAGGGTTGGAGAAACGATCCCCAATGGATAAAATTTTTTCGATAATTCTTAAAGTGTAATTCTTCAATGCAACGGTTGATGGGTTCCAATTTAACCCAACTATATTTTGGACTGCAGTTTCAGCTATGTGATTGATATCTACTGGGTTGTGTTCGCGAACTTCCTCGGGCAAGGATTCTAACAACGGCCAGCAATTTGAACACCACTTTCATAAATTGAAATTCGCTTTCAACAATAGGTCTATGACTTCGTCTTTTAGTATAATCAGTTCTGCTATTGAATTGCAACCCGTAGCTATGTCGTCAACGTATGTGTCGTTAGCCAACACCTGTGCAGGTGCTTTGTGAGTGTCTTTGATTATCCGCAAGTTGCTGCAAAACTCGAACTGCTAGGAATGGTGATGGAGATAAACCATAAGTTACCGTCATCAAGCGATAATGCTGCAGCCGCAAATGTTCGTCTTTGCGCCAAACAATGCGCTGGAAATTGGTATGCATCGGAGCAATCTTGATGCCTCTGAACATTTTCTCAATGTCGTGAAAACGAAGCGATGTTGTCGAAATCAAATCGTTACACCAAATAAATCTCTTTGAATAGGTGGGCCAATGTGTAATTGATCGTTGAGAGAATGTCCTGAATCGTCTTTGCAGGAACCATCAAATACGACACGGCATTTGGTCGAGCTACTGTCATTCTTGAAAACTGCATGATGTGCCAAATAAAAATCCGATTTATGGATGCCAATGTCGTTATGGGGTATTAGTTGCATATATCCGAGCTTAATGTATTCATCCATAAACTTAACATATTGTTGTTTATGATTTGGATCTTTGCGAGATTTCCTTTCTAGGCTATAAAATCTTTGAGTTGCTTGCCCGATTTTTCTCTTGTATGGGTATTTAGAAATTGATTTTCAGTTGTGGTAATGAAGATATCAATTCTTCCATGATAAGTGCATCCAGTTTGTAAGAACTGTTAGATGTACATGACTACAAAGTGATGTGAGCCCGTCCACGAGTAACTCCAACGTTGTTTGCAGAAAAGCCAAATACCGAAACGCGTGCGTGTTGACGAGAGAGGCCAGAACGTTTAATGAATGATTTCGTAGAGCCAGAGTCAAGCAGCATATGGAATTTCAACAATTTTCCATGAGCGTCCACTATGTTTGCAATGATTGTTGGTAATAATGTATTCGCAGTAGCGTAGGACGAAAAATTGTTGAGCACCGCTGGAATTGACTCACCCTCAATTGATGACGATTGAATGTTGCAATCCAAATTATGATTGGTCGTTAAAATATTATCAACTGAAGATGATCTATTCATATGAAAAAGAGAGTGGTGCTTGTCCTTACACGTTCGGCAACGATATGTTGAATTGCATGATGCTCGATGTGTATCACTTAAACAGTTGTAATATAAACCCTTTGTTTTCGATAGATTTCGGCGTGCTTCAATATCCCATGCTTTGAATTTCTCACAGATTCCTGTGAGCCATTGCAGATTTTGCATGGTTTCTTCTGATCGGTATTTGCATGACTAACCTAAACTACCAATGGTGTTCCTTTCTCCCTTTGACTGCTCTGCCCATGATTGTCTTGTGTAGTCATCCAATTTTTTTAACAATATGTATATTAAAAAGGGATCACGAATTGTGCCCTTGAGTGCCGTCAAACCTCTCAATACTTCATCAGCCCCATCATGTATTTTTCGCAACACTGATGCGTTTGAAAAGCTTGTTTGTGGCAGATTTAAAAAATTATGTACGAATAATCAACGCTTTTTTTCTCATATCGTTCCCGAAGACGTTCCCATGCTTGAGGATATTTGTTGCCAGTAATTGGAATATGTTTTATATGATTTAATGCATCCCCCGACAAATATGATTTAAGATAATGGAATTTCTGAGCAGCCGTTAATGTTTCTTTGGCATCGATTGCGTCAGAAAAAATATCATAAAATCTTCGTAATTTCCCGAAAATATGGGTATTTTGATCCTTTCATAGTGTACCTCCGTGTTCATCGGTGATCTTTTGAATTTCTCCAAAAACTCAGCTTGTTATAAAACAAGCTTGGCAAGCGAGTCGTCTTTCCCTTCAGTTTGGTTATCCGCTTTATACCCTTGTAAAGCAATAGTCAATGCTGCATGTGCCAGAAAGTACTTTTCCTCATACTCTTCCATATCATCAGACGGATCGACAAAATCTTCAATTTCACTGTATTCGTACATACTTTTTCTGCATTCCATAAATTCTCTGTAGCTCCCTTCAAGTTTTCCCAAACATTTCGAATTAGAGGTTCTGATTGTGTTGTCCGTTCGATTCTTTTTGACGCATCGTATGCACGAGTGATGCGTGCCTTGACATACCCACGTTGTTTCAATAACACTGTGTATGGTAGAACCATTGTTTAATTTAATATTCACTTTGTTAGTGCACAATTATTCCAAAATAGTATTTCCTTGAGTATCCGGCTCGAAGGACCAAAAATGATTATAAATGAATTAAATTAAATCCAAAACACCCACACACTATTTCAGTGGATTGTATAATCTTTATTTTGTAGCAAAAAATAACACACGTGTTCATAACCAAGATGACATCGATAATTAGTAAGTAATCAATTCACAAAAGAAAATGATAAGATCAAAGCATTGTAATAAATAACATAGCAAAACATTGTAATAAGAACAAGATCAAACAGCAAAACAAAACATAGTAACAAGTGTTAATAGATCTTGTGTTGATAAGAAAAAATATGTACAATAGAAATGTTGTGCTAATCTTGCCAATGATGTGTGAGCGAAACCAATATACAAATTACACTAACGAATTTAAAAAACAAAAAGAAACTAAAAGTAAACAAACAAGCGTTCATAAACATATCGCCCCACCTGAACGATTGTTCAGCACAAAAACTTCACTTGGGAAAACTTCTTCTATGCGTCCAAGTACTCATCTGGATGGCGGGAGATTTGGTTCCTTCAAAACAACAAGAGTACCTGGAGTTATGTTGGATGAATTCATTTGTCATTTTGTTCGCTGCTGTAAAGAAGTAAGGTATTCCATATGCCAACGCTTCCAAAAACCTTGTACCTTAGCTTGTATCTGTCTCCTGCGTAGTAGTCGATTTGGATTAACGACGAAGATATAACTTAATGGATTTCACACCGGCTTCCCAAATACCGCCAAAGTGTGGCGATGAAGGAGGTATGAAATGCCATGTGATGCCCTCAGCTGCTATGATGTTTGCAGTGTGTTCATCTTTCGCCTGCTTTACTGCCAGTTGTTGAAATTCATACAGTACTCGCTTACTGCCGTGGAATGTAGTGCCGTTATCAGAATATATGTTAGTCGGTTTGGCACGAATGCTGCTGGAACGGTGAAGTGCGGCAATAAAGGTGTTAATCGATAAGTCACTTACCAATTCAATGTGAATAGCTCTAGTTGATAGACACACAAAAATAGCAAAATACGCCTTGCTGTGCTTGAGATTCCGTCCCTTGGTTTCTTTGGTATAGATTGGACCCGCATAGTCAAGGTCGCAATGAAGAAAGGCACAATGTGGTTGAACCCGTGGTGAAGGCAAATTGGCCATAATTGGTACACCTGTCGCTTGCCTCGAATTATGTTTTGAGCGCCGAGAATCCAATACTGTTGGCGCGTGATCACAAATGTAGACTCAACTCCAGTAAGCAGATATTTGTCATGAACATGACGAATAATGACAAGTGTTATAAGTGATGTCTTTGGTAGAATGATTGGATTTTTGACCTTATCGTTGACAGAAGAGTGTGGAATATGACCCCCTACGCGCAATACCCCTGAATCATCGATAAATGGCGTAGTCGTATTAGTTTCGACTTTGTGTTCAATTGGTTGCCGTCCATCACTTGCTTATAGTCTGATGTGAATTCAGTTCTTTGAACAATACGTAGAATTGATAATTGGGCCAATTGAAGTTCACATGCTGTTAAGTAGGGCGATTGTTGAACACAGTTGTTGCGTTTATTACAGATGTTAATAAAGCGTAAACAATAGGCTATAGTTCTAACCAGTCGAGTCCATGATGATAGGTTTTCAATGAGGTCCACAAATACGTTTGGTTCTGGCGTGGCGATGTGTACCATTGTGTTTTTGGTCTCATTCAAAACAGCAGCGTCAGAGGGGTTTACGCCGTCTAAATTAGATGCCGGGCACAAGTATTGTGGTTGTGATAGCCACCGAGTTCATGTGTAGTAAGGTTAGATGCAGAAAGATCTCGCGAAGCACAATCTGCAGGATTTTCTTGAGACCGGACGTGCCGCCAAACATTTCTGGCGCAAGTGTCAAGAATCTCAGCCGTTCTGTTACAAACAAAAGTTGTCCATTTCCTGGGTGGAGATGATGGAGCACGATCTCTGAATCTATCCAACAATGAATCTCGGTGAGGGCTGACTTAACAAGATTCAGTAACCTTGTTGCCAATACTGCAGTGTTTAACTCAAGTCGTGGGATCGAAATACGTTTCAATGGAGCCACACGCGTACGTGAGGCTATTAGTCTAATAATATATCCGTCGTCTGTTGGAATTCGGCTATATACAACCGCTGCGCATGCGATCGCTGATGCGTCAGCGAAAACATGTAGCTTCACTGATCGCGTAGTACAAGCGATGTAGCGCGGGACTCGAATCTGAGCCAATTGAGGTAGTTCTTTCATACAGACGCGCCACCGTGTGCATAGATCTTCAGATAGTTCGTCGTCCCAATTTACAGTGTGACACCAACTTTCTTGAAATATCGCCTTCAGCTAGATTAGGGTTGGAGAAACGATCCCCAATGGATAAAATTTTTTCGATAATTCTTAAAGTGTAATTCTTCAATGCAACGGTTGATGGGTTCCAATTTAACCCAACTATATTTTGGACTGCAGTTTCAGCTATGTGATTGATATCTACTGGGTTGTGTTCGCGAACTTCCTCGGGCAAGGATTCTAACAACGGCCAGCAATTTGAACACCACTTTCATAAATTGAAATTCGCTTTCAACAATAGGTCTATGACTTCGTCTTTTAGTATAATCAGTTCTGCTATTGAATTGCAACCCGTAGCTATGTCGTCAACGTATGTGTCGTTAGCCAACACCTGTGCAGGTGCTTTGTGAGTGTCTTTGATTATCCGCAAGTTGCTGCAAAACTCGAACTGCTAGGAATGGTGATGGAGATAAACCATAAGTTACCGTCATCAAGCGATAATGCTGCAGCCGCAAATGTTCGTCTTTGCGCCAAACAATGCGCTGGAAATTGGTATGCATCGGAGCAATCTTGATGCCTCTGAACATTTTCTCAATGTCGTGAAAACGAAGCGATGTTGTCGAAATCAAATCGTTACACCAAATAAATCTCTTTGAATAGGTGGGCCAATGTGTAATTGATCGTTGAGAGAATGTCCTGAATCGTCTTTGCAGGAACCATCAAATACGACACGGCATTTGGTCGAGCTACTGTCATTCTTGAAAACTGCATGATGTGCCAAATAAAAATCCGATTTATGGATGCCAATGTCGTTATGGGGTATTAGTTGCATATATCCGAGCTTAATGTATTCATCCATAAACTTAACATATTGTTGTTTATGATTTGGATCTTTGCGAGATTTCCTTTCTAGGCTATAAAATCTTTGAGTTGCTTGCCCGATTTTTCTCTTGTATGGGTATTTAGAAATTGATTTTCAGTTGTGGTAATGAAGATATCAATTCTTCCATGATAAGTGCATCCAGTTTGTAAGAACTGTTAGATGTACATGACTACAAAGTGATGTGAGCCCGTCCACGAGTAACTCCAACGTTGTTTGCAGAAAAGCCAAATACCGAAACGCGTGCGTGTTGACGAGAGAGGCCAGAACGTTTAATGAATGATTTCGTAGAGCCAGAGTCAAGCAGCATATGGAATTTCAACAATTTTCCATGAGCGTCCACTATGTTTGCAATGATTGTTGGTAATAATGTATTCGCAGTAGCGTAGGACGAAAAATTGTTGAGCACCGCTGGAATTGACTCACCCTCAATTGATGACGATTGAATGTTGCAATCCAAATTATGATTGGTCGTTAAAATATTATCAACTGAAGATGATCTATTCATATGAAAAAGAGAGTGGTGCTTGTCCTTACACGTTCGGCAACGATATGTTGAATTGCATGATGCTCGATGTGTATCACTTAAACAGTTGTAATATAAACCCTTTGTTTTCGATAGATTTCGGCGTGCTTCAATATCCCATGCTTTGAATTTCTCACAGATTCCTGTGAGCCATTGCAGATTTTGCATGGTTTCTTCTGATCGGTATTTGCATGACTAACCTAAACTACCAATGGTGTTCCTTTCTCCCTTTGACTGCTCTGCCCATGATTGTCTTGTGTAGTCATCCAATTTTTTTAACAATATGTATATTAAAAAGGGATCACGAATTGTGCCCTTGAGTGCCGTCAAACCTCTCAATACTTCATCAGCCCCATCATGTATTTTTCGCAACACTGATGCGTTTGAAAAGCTTGTTTGTGGCAGATTTAAAAAATTATGTACGAATAATCAACGCTTTTTTTCTCATATCGTTCCCGAAGACGTTCCCATGCTTGAGGATATTTGTTGCCAGTAATTGGAATATGTTTTATATGATTTAATGCATCCCCCGACAAATATGATTTAAGATAATGGAATTTCTGAGCAGCCGTTAATGTTTCTTTGGCATCGATTGCGTCAGAAAAAATATCATAAAATCTTCGTAATTTCCCGAAAATATGGGTATTTTGATCCTTTCATAGTGTACCTCCGTGTTCATCGGTGATCTTTTGAATTTCTCCAAAAACTCAGCTTGTTATAAAACAAGCTTGGCAAGCGAGTCGTCTTTCCCTTCAGTTTGGTTATCCGCTTTATACCCTTGTAAAGCAATAGTCAATGCTGCATGTGCCAGAAAGTACTTTTCCTCATACTCTTCCATATCATCAGACGGATCGACAAAATCTTCAATTTCACTGTATTCGTACATACTTTTTCTGCATTCCATAAATTCTCTGTAGCTCCCTTCAAGTTTTCCCAAACATTTCGAATTAGAGGTTCTGATTGTGTTGTCCGTTCGATTCTTTTTGACGCATCGTATGCACGAGTGATGCGTGCCTTGACATACCCACGTTGTTTCAATAACACTGTGTATGGTAGAACCATTGTTTAATTTAATATTCACTTTGTTAGTGCACAATTATTCCAAAATAGTATTTCCTTGAGTATCCGGCTCGAAGGACCAAAAATGATTATAAATGAATTAAATTAAATCCAAAACACCCACACACTATTTCAGTGGATTGTATAATCTTTATTTTGTAGCAAAAAATAACACACGTGTTCATAACCAAGATGACATCGATAATTAGTAAGTAAAAAATTCACAAAAGAAAAGGATAATATCAAAACATTGTAATAAAAATAACATAGCAAAACATAGTAATAAGGACAAGATCAAACAGCAAAACAACATAGTAACAAGTGTTAATAGATCTTGTGTTGATAAGAAAAAATATGTACAATAGAAATGTTGTGCTAATCTCACCAATGATGTGTGAGCGAAACCAATATACAAATTACACTAACGAATTTAAAGAGCAAAAAGAAACTAAAAGTAAATAAACAAGCGTTCATAAACAACTACATTATAATAACAATTATATGCAATTCATTTCTTATTTTCTAGGTATTATGTACACATGATGGAGTTCTTTTAAAAAAGGCCAGCGCTGAATATATTTCAGATCTAAATATTAGTGGTGCTCTCTCTATAGTAGAGTATATGACACCACGAAGTCATATGTACTTGGAATGGCTTCCAAATGAAAATATATTAATTGCTGATGATAGTCAGGATCGAGATTGGGCTTTGGTAGATACGATATCTCGGCGCGCTCGTACTACGTCTGAGTGCAAAGCTTTTAACACAAGACCAATAGAGGTTTCAATAACCAGTGGATCTGTTCAAATAAAACCTCGAATTTTTCGAACGTTACTCCAAGAGCTATCCTCTATTGAGGTTAAACACCGTGGCCAAATAATACGTTTTTTACGTAATGATAGCGTTCACAGTGAATTTTTTTTCCAACATGGAAACGCAGATATATTTGTTCAATCGATGCGACAATTGCATATTATAGATAGTATTCCGTCATTTACACGCGTTGGAGAAGAGTATGTGATATTGACAGTAGAATCGCAAAAACTAAAGAAAACGTTTGCCGAGCTAGATATAGGTGATATTAAATCTAGTCGTTTGGGAAACGAAAGTTGGTTGCCTAATAAGGTTGTTGGTTTTCTGGTTAATATACCAGATTATGTTCAACCGCCCTTTCATCGGGGATCATCCAAATCCAGGCAAAACACATTGATTCACGGAGAGCGTCAAAAATCACCTGACAATTATCAAATGGTTGGATTGATCGGAAGCTCAAAATGTACTTTTCCTTCTTTAGGTGCAAGTCGTATTACAAACATGGACAAATTACCAGACGAACACGAAATTGAAAATGTAAAAGAATTGGACAAACAAATTCTAGGTAATTTACCTGAACGCCAAATTGTAGCTCGTGGTAAGGAATTTTATCTATAAACATTCATATTTTTATTGTAAATATTTAATCAATGCTGATATAGGTGCACCTCTAAATCAAATTCAATGGATGGAATTCCGTATGCCGGACGGGCACATACCCGACAGCAGAAGTGTCTTAGAAATAATATTTCGCGGAGGGATTGCACCCGACTTGCGTGCGGAGGTTTGGAAATATTTGTTGAATTACTATCAGTGGTCAGATAGTGATGTTCTGCGTGTTCAACGTCGCAAACAAAAATCAATGGAATACTACAACATGAAAGCTCAATGGCTTTCGATGACAACTATTCAGGAATCAAATTTCTCGGGATATCGCGATCGAAAATGCCAAATAGAAAAAGATGTCAAACGCACTGACCGTACGCAAGAGTTTTTTGCTGGCGAAAACAATCCAAATTTATTGCTGCTGCAAGGCATACTAATGACTTACGTCATGTACAATTTTGATCTTGGATACGTTCAAGGAATGTCAGATCTATTGGCCCCAATATTAGAAATTCAAGAAAATGAAGTTGATGCCTTTTGGTGTTTCGTCGGTTTCATGGATATGGTCTTTGCTAATTTCGATGTGGACCAAGAAGGCATGAAAATACAATTTTCCCAATTGCGATGCTTGCTTCAGTTTGCTAATCCACGACTTTTTAATTATGTACAAACACACGATTCAGATAATATGTACTTTTGTTTTCGTTGGCTTCTCGTCTGGTACAAGCGGGAGCTATGTAGTGGTGATGTTCCCAAACTTTGGGAATGTTTCTGGACTCGCCTACCATGTTCAAATTTTCATTTATTTTTCTCCGTGGCGCTGCTTGACCAACAAACGAATGTTATAATCGAAAATAAATACGAATTCACAGAAATATTAAAACATGTTAATGAATTATCTGGTCATATTAATCTTAATAGTACACTTGAACTAGCCGAAAGCATTTATTTACAGTTAAAAGCATCGGATACTTTGCCAAATGAGGTACGACGGATCATTGGTGAACCTTTGCTTCCAAATAAAACTCAAAGTTTTGCTAAAGAAGAGGATTTTTGTGAAGACTTTGATGAAATTATAAGAGTTCCCACATCGCAAGAAAAACAGCGACAGCAGGAACTGCTTGAGGAAGCTTGTGATCGCTCCATGTTTTTACAGCATATTTAGATTATTAGTATGGTTGTTGAAATAAGTAACGCACATCTTTTTTATCATATTACATTTTCTTTAAAGTTTTGTAAGATAACTAAATACAATATCATTCAGTTTGTTAGCAACATAGATTTTTGTATTTTTGTAAAATTTTTTTATTTCCTACCAACTGAATTCTTGTTTTAATATGTTTCTTTATTTACGATTTGTTTTTTTCAAATCAATTTTCTTTTTACTAAGCATATATGTATGTGCATATATATCGGCGTAAAATTTAATGTTAAATTATTATTTATTAAGAGAAATAATAAAAAAGAAAGGACAAATCAATATATCACAATCGTCAACTTACTAAAAACTGCTTTCTGTCAAGCTTGCTTGAACAAGAACTATAAATATTATTTACTGATTCCATATTATAGAGTCGTATATTTTGGCTATGCCGAAGTTAAAATACTCTTCACGCCCCTCCTAGTGGAAATTTACATGGTTGGTGATCCGATTCGGCTGATTCCGACAAATGTATTGCGTATGGTGAAAATAAAGCTCCGTGCAAATTTCAACTCTCTAGCTTAAAAACTGAGGGTCTAGTTTGCATACAGACAGACATGGCTAGATCAAATTGTCTAGTCGCACTGATCAAGGATATATATACTTTATGGGGTGTCCTATTTGCTGCATAAAGAGTACAAAAATAAGTAAAAAGCCTTTTTAAGTTAAATGGTTTTTTTTCTTTTGTAGAGAAACATAATAATGATGCAAATAATGAAATAAAAGTTAAAAAATAATTAGGTAGGTACCAATCATCACACCACTCTCCTCATAAATCTAGAACAATGTTTCTCAAACTTATTTGCCCCACGTACTCCTTTTGAAGTTCCCAACACGTTTCAGAGTTTTATCTGAAGACATTTCTAGCAATAATAACTAATAATAATTATTTATGTTTTCGCTTGTGATCAAAAATGGATTTCGAATCCAGTCTTTAGTACTATATATATCTGAAAAATACCTTATTTTGCTATCCATGGAAAACACTTAACGATGCCAGTTTTCAAGCATGTTTTCAAAACTCAAATTTTTTAACAAGTGCTTGATTTTGAACTGGACAGGAAATACGTTACAATTGGAGCCTTGCATAGAAGCATTTGTTTCGTTGATGCAAGAGAAAATATCAGCTAAATATATAATTATTTTAAGCCAGGTTTCATCTTTAAATACGAACTTGAGGTTAAAGTCACTGTCTTTCAAAAATAAATAGATTTGTTGACAAAGTTCAACAAACCGAGCTAATATCCAGCCTCTTAACAACCAGCAGTTTTCACAGTATTTGTTCGCCACCCATATCAAGGCTTAATAATGAGAAAAGCCTCGAATTGAGTGAACTTGCTTTTATATCTTTTTTTATTTGTACGGCCTCTGATAGTGCTGCTCGTGGTAAGTAATTTTATCTATAAACATTCATATATTTATTATCAATATTTAATCAATGCTAATATAGGTGCACCTCTAAATCTTAAATTCAATGGATGGAATTCCGTATGCCGGACGGGCACATACCCGACAGCAGAAATGCCTTAGAAATAATATTTCGCGGAGGGATTGCACCCGACTTGCGTGCGGAGGTTTGGAAATATTTTTTGAATTACTATCAGTGGTGAGATAGTGATGTTCTGCGTGTTCAACGTCGCAAACAAAAATCAATGGAATACTACAACATGAAAGCTCAATGGCTTTCGATGACAACTATTCAGGAATCAAATTTCTCGGGATATAGCTATCGAAAATGCCAAATAGAAAAAGATGTCAAACGCACTGACCGAACGAAGGAGTTTTTTGCTGGCGAAAACAATCCAAATTTATTGCTGCTGCAAGGCATACTAATGACTTACGTCATGTACAATTTTGATCTTGGATACGTTCAAGGTATGTCAGATCTATTGGCCCCAATATTAGGTTAGGTTAACGTGGCAGCCCTCAGACGAGAGGCTCACTTAGGCACAAAAACATTATGGCCCATTGTGATACCCTTAGTCCGGTGCGGAGAACCACTTGGATTCCGAAATGAACTTAGCTATGTCCTTAATTGGTAGGATTGATAGTTCGGTTAAGCTGGAGAGGAACATAGAGCCTAAGTGGTTCTGCCTTCTTCTGGCGAGGGATGGACACTGGTATTGCTAATTGAGGTTCTGCCGAGATTGAGCAGCTGGTCGGTTCGTTTCCTGTTCATGTAAGACCAGGTCTGCCTAGCTATGCTGCAAGTGTGTTCTTCTACCCAGAGAGCATTAGCTTTAACTTGGTTAAATTTCCTAACAATGTGTTTCACTGTAGCTAGCGGAATTCCAGCAGGAGACGTTAAATTTACACGGGAGGAACGGCAGTCCGGAATCAGCTTGGATGTAGTATATACACCCGAGAGGGACTTTATTGCCGCTTGGCTATCTGTATATATATTAATGTGGGACCTCGGAGCATCGTTATCCAGAAGCCACCGGGAGGCCAACAGTATGGCCATTACTTCTGCTTCAAAGACGCTGCAATGATCAGACAAGCGAAAGCTGAACCTTAAGTATGGGTTATTTGAGAAGATGCCGCATCCGACTTTCTTCTCCAATTTGGAGCCATCTGTGTAGATGTCAATGGAATTATGTTTTAGAACTTTACCGTCCGGCCAATCCTCTCTACTGGGAATGTCGGTGGAGAATTTCCGGTTAAAGTAAGGTGTGGGGCATACATAGTCGACTACCACAGGGGCAGATGGACCGCGTCCCAGAATGCTTGCGGGGCCCTGTATATAGCTAGTCCAGCGAGCTATGGTGCTAAGTCTAATGGCAGAACATTTGGCATACTGTTCAATCAGAAGACTATTTGACTAATCCAGTTGAGGATTGCAAACAGCTCTTTGGTGGAAGTGGTCCGAAGAGCCAGGTAACGATGCGGTGGTAAAGGCCCCAACTCGCGCCCAGGGCTCTCTTACATCAGTAGAGAGCATACGAGGCCTTCCGTGACCTTTCCAGGATGTTTGCTTTCCAGCTGAGCATGGAGTCAAGAATAAGACCTAGATACTTCGCACTTAGACTAATATTTAGGCGGACACCTCCGTGTTTATGGGGGAGGGGGAAGTCGGGAATGTTGTACTTCCTTGTGTATGTATGGTCTCAGTTTTCGAAGGGTTAACTGAGAGACCAAAGTCCCGACACCATTCTGAAACAATGCTAAGAGCACATGTTAATCTCTCTGATAGGGTGGAAGGAAACTTGCCAGATACCGTAATAGCAATGTCGTCGGCATAAGCTATGACTCGGCATCCGGTTTGATCCAATTTACTTAGCAGGGTGTTAACTGCCAAGTTTCCGATGAGAGGAGAGAGTACGCAACCTTGCGGCGTACCTCTGTGTACGGCTCTCGTAACGTTGACATTGCCAAGAGAAGCAATAATGGAACGAGATTTTAACAAACGTTCAATAAGAGTAATCATATTTGAGTCCAGGCTTAGGCCGGACAGAGTTGAGACTACCGCGTTAGGACATACGTCGTTAAATGCACCTTCGATATCGAGGAACACGGACAACGTAAATTCCTTATAGGATAGTGATTTTTCCACTACCTCAATAAGAGAGTGTAGCGCAGTTTTCACAGACTTGCCCTTAGTGTAGGCATGTTGTGAAATTGATAGAAAGTTCTGATCGATGGTGGTCCTAATATGGACATCGATAATTCTTTCAAAGGTTTTGAGAAGGAAGGAAGAAAGACTAATAGGCCAATAATCCTTGGGTTTGATGTGTGATACTTTCCCTGCTTTGGGAATGAATACCGCACGAGACACACGCCACATGCTGGGAATGTACGAGTTGTGGAGGCATGCATTATAATTTTGCAGAAGCCACGGTGTTACGATGTTGGAAACCTCCTGAAAGTCTGCTGGTATTACACCGTCAGGACCAGGAGATTTGAAACAGCCGAAGGAATTGATGGCCCACTGAAGGTGAGCTTAGGTCACCACAATGTTAGACCGGCATCGGTTCGTATGGGGGGCGTCGATGGGTACACACACTGCCTGGAAAGTGTGTGTCTAGCAGGACGTTCAAGGTCTCCAACCCGGTATCAGTACAGCTACCATCAGGTCTCTGGACGTTATCCAGGGATCCTGGAGAAGATTTGAGGATCCTGCGGAGTCTATTTGTTTTGGAAACACTTTCTATATTGTCACAGAAAGTTCTCCAGGCAGCTCTTTAGGATTTCCTTATCGAGTACTTGAGTTCCCTTTGCTTATCTTTGAAGGGAAGCCAGTAATTTGAGGCCTTATCTCTGTAAAAGAGCTTGCGGCATTGTTTGCGGAGTTTTGCTATTTCGGCATTCCACCACCTGGGTTTGTTCTTACCTGTGGGTGTGAGATCTATGCAGGAAGTTACCGCTGATAGTTTGAAGGCATTTGAGGGCTGTACGACCGCCCTATCAATGTCGGCGCTATCTGCTGTGGAAGTTACCGGACCAAGGCAATGCTAGACTGGAATTTGTTCCAGTCAGTGAGTTTTCTATTGGAATACTCTGTGGCAACCTCAGAAGCTGTGGAGCTAGAGTATCCAATGTTGTAAGTGAGATATCTATGATCTGAGTAGGAGCAGTCTTGGGAGACCCTCCAGTGCCTTAAGAGTAAGGGTGAGTGGTCACTGACAAGCGTGACGTCGAGTACCTCTCTTCTGTTAGAAGTCAAGAAGGTAGGTTCATTGCCCCGATTTGCAACAAAGAGATCGTGGGCTAAGATAAAATCAAGAAGGGACTCACCTCGTTCGTTGGTGTCCGTGCTGCCCCACACTTCGTGATGGGCGTTGGTATCCGCACCGATGACGATAGGGATCCGCTTATTGTTGGCTTCTGAATATAAAAAATCATTTCAAATTATGTGTTCCCACATAGGCCACCTTGGTTTTCTCGTTATTTAATTAAATTAAAGAATTTAAAAACAAGACTATTTAAAAGGTCCGGTTTGTCTGTTGATTATACTAAATACGCTATATCCCGCTATAATTTTCATCACCTAAACAATTTCTGCTATCAGTCATACGTGACACATGTCAAAGAGGATATCATATTAAAAGAGATTAACTTTATAACACGAAGCACAAGTTCGATATATTCCCATCCTGTCTGAAATTAAATGGAGTTGAATGTTGCAGCGATGGAGAAATTTCCAATCTTTTTTCGAACTTTTTCCACAGCACTTACACAAAAATGATTGTAATAGTCCATACCCATATCATATTCATCAATTTAATCAAATTAATATGCCAGTTATTGATTGTGATACAGTATTACAATATTTAAAATCTTCTAAATTAACGTTTTTACTGGGACCAGATGATGTACCTAGTTGTATTCTAAAGCGATGTGCTGATGCTCTGCTTAGACCAATCTGCAAATTGTTTGACTTATCTCTGAATACCTCTGTATTACCTAATATTTGGAAGCAGTCCTATATTATCCCACTCCATTAAAAATTCAGTAACGCTAATATATCAAATTACCGAGGAATAGCTAAGCTCTGCGCTATTCCAAAGTTGTTTGAACATATTATCACCGATCAGGTGCAGCATTTCGTTCTTCCTTTATTAAGTACTTTACAACAAGGTTTCACCAAGAAGCGTTCAACTACAACCATCTTATTAGAATTTACTTCATTCGTCAATTGTAGTTTTTCACAACAACATCAAATGGATGTCATTTACACAGATTTTAGTAAAGCTTTTGACAGTGTTTGTTACTTCGTACTCCTCAATAAACTGAATACCTTTGGTTTTCCTCCCAAGTTAGTTAGCTGGATTACATCCTATCTAACTTCCAGAACCCAAAGAGTTACTTCTAAAACAGCTATATCTATGACTATTTGTGTCACTTCTGGTGTCTCTCAGGGTAGCCACCTTGGCCCATTATTATTTAATATTTTTATAAACGATTTGCCATCTGCCATAAAGCATTCTAACGTCTTAATGTACGCTGATGATGTTAAGTTATGCTTATCTATTTTATCTCCGGTCCAACAAATGTTTCTTCAAGAAGATCTTGATTCCTTATCTCAGTGGTGCTCTAAAAATTATCTTTCGCTTAATTGTGACAAATGTAAAATAATGTCCTTTTATCGCAAAAATTTAATTGTAAAAAGCTACCACATTAATGATCACACTCTAGAACGTGTCACACAATTCAGTGACCTGGGTGTGTTGATGGATCCAAAGCTGCATTTTGGGTCGCATATTTCTTGTATCACATGTAAAGCTAGGGGTGTTTTAGGATACATTAAACGTTGGTCTAAAGAGTTTAAAGATTCTTACACCACCAAATTATTATTCACTTCATTGGTTAGACCAATACTTGAATATGCTTCATGTGTATGGGATCCACAGTTTAAAAAGTATAGTGATAGTATTGAGTCTGTTCAAAAGCAATTCTTGCTTTTTGCACTGCATCACTTACACTGGGATCCCAATATAAACCTTTCATCTTACAAAAGACGACTTAAACTAATTCGCCTCCCGACATTATCCAGTCGTAGAACGTCGTGTCACATTCTTGCACAATATTATTGTAGGCAGCATCTTTTCCCCTTCCTTGCTTGGTAGTATTAATCTTAATGTTCCTTCTCGGGTTACAAGGAATTATTCTCCTATACTTGTTGGTACATGTAAGACTACTTATTTGCAGCATGATTCTTTTTGTGTTTTATGTCAATCTTACAATCTATAGTATGACCTTGTATCTAATTCTATTTCTTCCGTTCATCTAAAATCTAATCTCTTAACTCTCCTTAATACATAGTATGCTTTTAACTATTTAACTTAATTTCGCACACTTTATTTAAATGTATCTTTATAGTGCTTTATAATTAGTATAAATGGCTGACGACATTAGGTCTGTAGTCAATTAATTTCATTTGCATGTTACTAATCTCCAGTAGTTCAGTACCGAAGTGACTTGTGGTCGATACCCAGTCTTGTTCGGTTTTTAATGCACCCCAGCTCGCGCTGGCTCTGGGGGGGAAAGTGGCGTGGGATAGAAAGTAGTTTAGTTAAAAAAATCAGAAGCCTGACTATGCCGTGGGGAGGAGCTTGTCCGTGATCGTGTGCCATATAGCAAGATGCTATCCAGGTTGGAGTGCCGTCCACTTCGGCGAAAACGGCAACGTTGTCTTTATCCAGATACCTGTGGAGTACAAGAGCATTAATTGACTTTTTGACAATAACGGAAGCCCTAGGTCTACCTGAGCCTTCGTAGTAGATCAGGCGATAGTCCTGGTGGTTGAGTCCGCATACCCTGTTATTGTATATGACCCAGGGTACCTGGACTAAGAAGAGCTCCTCATGTCCTTGGCAGAGACGCAGGAGCAGTGCTGCCGAGGCAGTGGTGGAGTGTTGAAGGTTAATTTGAGTTACCTTCACCATCTTTGGGGATAGGAACTATGGTGTTGTCGGGGTCTTCCTCTTCGAACAGAGGAGACTCCGACGCACTTAAGTCCATTTGGCCATAGAAATCATTGACGAGCTCAGAGGTGGATATAACACTAACTTAGTCGTCAGAATCCGTATTGCCCGACTTGTTCGGAGGTACCAGGTCGGCCGCAGCATTAGCATGAGGCTCGACCATTTGGACATTTGGTTTGGTACGCAGCTCGTTGCTTTTGTACACATTAAGGGTGATCGTCCCAAAACCGTCGATCATCTCCCCTTTGAATGTGGTGATTAGTGCGAGCGACTCCTCATTTATCACGATGAGTGCCTCGTGGAGCCAACCCTTAGGTTCACCAACTTTGGTAACCTTCCAATCATGAGTAGACAGATCGCTGCTACTCATCCTTGAGGATGTCCTCTGGCGAACAAGGTTTAGCAGGAATCCAAGTTCTAGAGCGTAAGCGGTCGGGGATTTGGTCCATGCTGACCACAGAGAGTTTGGCTCCTGGCCATAGCTCTCCTAGCTTACCAATGGCTTGCCTATAGAGATCCGCTGAGCGTTGATCTGAGCAGGCTATGTAGTGGTGATGTTCACAAACTTTGGGAATGTTTCTGTACATCCTCGAGGATGTCCTCTAGCGAACAAGGTTTAGCAGGAATCCAAGTTCTAGAGCGTAAGCGGTCGGGGATTTGGTCCATGCTGACCACAGAGAGTTTGGCTCCTGGCCATAGCTCTCCTAGCTTACCAATGGCTTGCCTATAGAGATCCGCTGAGCGTTGATCTGAGCAGGCTATGTAGTGGTGATGTTCACAAACTTTGGGAATGTTTCTGGACTCGCCTACCATGATCAAATTTTCATTTACTTTTCTCCGTGGCGCTGCTTGACCAACAAACGAATGTTATAATCGAAAATAAATACGAATTCACAGAAATATTAAAACATGTTAATGAATCTGGTCATATTAATCTTAATAGTACACTTGAACTAGCCGAAAGCATTTATTTACAGTTAAAAGCATCGGATACTTTGCCAAATGAGGTACGACGGATCATTGGTGAACCTTTGCTTCCAAATAAAACTCAAAGTTTTGCTAAAGAAGAGGATTTTTGTGAAGATTTTGATGAAATTTTAAGAGTATGGTTGTTGAAATAAGTGACGCACATCTTTTTTATCATATTACATTTTCTTTAAAGTTTTGTAAGATAACTAAATACAATATCATTCAGTTTGTTAGCAACATAGATTTTTGTATTTTTGTAAAAATTTTTTATTTCCTACCAACTGAATTCTTGTTTTAATATGTTTCTTTATTTACGATTTGTTTTTTTCAAATCAATTTTCTTTTTACTAAGCATATATGTGTGTGTATATATATCGGCGTAAAATTTAATGTTAAATTATTATTTATTAAGAGAAATAAGAAAAAAGAAAGGACAAATCAATATATCACAATCGTCAACTTACTAAAAACTGCTTTCTGTCAAGCTTGCTTGAACAAGAACTATAAATATTATTTACTGATTCCATATTATAGAGTCGTATATTTTGGCTATGCCGAAGTTAAAATACTCTTCACGCCCCTCTTAGTGGTCCAAGGGTGTTGAAATTTACATGGTTGGTGATTCGATTCGGCTGATTCCAACAAATGTATTGCGTATGGTGAAAAGAAAGCTCCGTGCAAATTTCAACTCTCTAGCTTAAAAACTGAGGGTCTAGTTTGCATACAGACAGACATGGCTAGATCAACTTGTCTCGTCGCACTGATCAAGGATATAAATACTTTATGGGGTGTCCTATTTACTGCATAAAGAGTACAAAAATAAGTAAAAAACCTTATTAAGTTAAATGTTTTTTTTTTTTCTTTTGTAAAGAAACATAATAATGATGCAAATAATGAAAAAAAAGTTAAAAAAATAATTAGGTAGGTACCAATCATCACACCACTCTCCTCATAAATCTAGAACAATGTTTCTCAAACTTATTTGCCCCACGTACTCCTTTTGAAGTTCCCAACATGTTTCAGAGTTTTATCTGAAGACATTTCTAGCACTCAACGATGCCAGTTTCCAAGCATGTTTTCAAAACTCAAATTTTTTAACAAGTGCTTGATTTTAATCTGGACAGGAAATACGTTACAATTGGAGCCTTGCATAGAAGCATTTGTTTCGTTGATGCAAGAGAAAATATCAGCTAAATATATAATTATTTTAAGCCAGGTCTCATCATTAAATACGAACTTGAGGTTAAAGTCACTGTCCTTCAAAAATAAATAGATTTCTTGACAAAGTTCAACAAACCGAGCTAATATCCTGCATCTGGACAACTAGCGTACTTCACAGTACATGTTCACTAACCATATCAAGGGATAATAATGCGAAAAGCCTCGAATTGAGTGAACGTGCTATTATATATTTTTTGTTTATTTTTACGGCCTCTGAAAGTGCTGTTTGTAGCTTAGAAGGCATTTTTTTATGTCAATACTTCTCTCTGCAATACACAATGCGTCCTTTTGACCTCAAGAGTAAGATTTTTAATTCTGGTAATTAAACCAGATATTCTTCCTTTCATGGGATTGCCACCATCAGTCGATATCCCAACACACCTGAGACAATTTACGCTATGTTTTTCAAAAAAGTATTGATGGTGTTGAAAATATCTTCTCTTTCTGTCGTAGACTCCATGGTCTTACAAAACAGAAAATCTTCTTCAGCAATATTTTCATGCACATGAGAAATGAGATTGATGAGTCTTTCCTGGGGTGGTTCCGGCTGTCAGCCATCAGTAAAGTCGTCTTGGTTTGTTCGTTACTTCCGATGAGGAGAAACAACACACAACTTTCCATTTTGCGTTCTTGATTGCTTCTGTCTTTTATTTTTCTCATTCTTACTCGACTAACTTATTTATAACATATTTCATCTATCGCTTAACCTAACAACTAACTAAATAAAGATAACTAAAGATAATGCAAGAGAACAATTTGTAAAAATTAAGAGACTTCAAAGATTAGTAAATATATGTAAAATTAAGAGACTTCAACGGTTAGTAAATATATGGCGCCAACATACTCCCCGCCTTGGAAGCTCATTCCAACCAACATAAGTCCCTTTCGACTCCAGAGGTAGCGGGCATATCTTGTGTATGCTGCGCTTCAATACACCAGAACTTGTCTTCACTGTGACTACTCAAACGAGTCCGTCCTGTCCAGGGTTCACTTCCATTACACGTCCTAGGCACCATTTATTTGGCGGGGCGTTCTCATCTGCCAGAAGGACCAGTGTACCGACTGCAATGTTGTTGTATACCTTAGTCCATTTTTGGCGTTGTTGAAGTAGAGTCAAGTATTCCTTTGACCATCGCCGCCATATTTCTTGATGTACGGCAACGACTCGCTTATATCGATTTACCATGGACAGCCTTAAGATGTCGTCACTGTAGACCTCTGGTAGAGAGTTAAGAGGTCTACCCACGAGAAAATGACCTGTGGTTAGTGCTTCCAAATCATTTGCATTATCGATGAGAGGGCAGAGTTTACGAGAGTTCATTATTGCCTCTACTTGCGCCACCACTGTAGACATTTCTTCAAAGTTTAACGACATCCCGTTAACCTGGGTTGCCAACAGCCTCTTTACTACCTTAATCGCACTCTCCCATAGTCCCCCGAAATGTTCCGATCTTGGAGGTATAAATTTGAACTCTACACCTAAGGATCCACATTCGTCGAAAAGTCTTTTTCTAGCTGGATCCTTATGTAGATTCGTTGACATCTTTCGTAGTTCTCGGCAAGCTCCTACAAAATTTGTGGCATTGTCGCAAAAGATTTCGCTACACGTTCCTCTTCGCCCGAAAAACCGTTTGAGCGCAGCCAGAAAAGCTTCTGTGCTTAAGTTCATCACTAACTCCAGATGAACAGCTTTAGTGACTACACAGATAAACAGGCAAAGATACACCTTGATTGGTCGTCTTCCACGCCCATTAAAATGCATCTGCATTGGGACAGCAAAGTCAACCCCAGCTCTTTGGAACGGATGCACCTCTCCTCTGATTCGGTATGTCGGCAGATCCCCCATGAATTGGTTGGCCAGTACCGGTCGCTGTCGAAAACAAGCAATACAACCTCGAACTGTCCGCCGAGCTAGAGATCTACAATTGACATTTATGCCAACAATATCCTCATATCCCACACAAAGTTGCGTCGCTAAATTAAACGTAGATGTACGCTCTTCAGGTGCACTTGACCTGTTCCAATCCCCAATATTCTACTTATCTCTTGGTCCTTTCAAAAATTCTGGGCCTTCTAACCATAACTTATTCGTACCCAGTTTCCCTGGATACATCCCTCGCGATACAATATCCGCCGGGTTCAACTTTGTATCAATTTTCAACCATTGTACAACCATTAGTAGATACCTCCTGTATCTTAGAAACTCTATTTGCCACAAAGGTACTCCATCTACTAGCATGAGAAGCAAGCCAGTTCAAAACAATTGTGAAATCTGTCCAATAGAAAATTTGCAAGTCATTCATGACCAAGCACCTTTTCACCTTTATCATTAATTCCACTAACAAAAACGCTCCTTGTAATTCTAAGCGGGGTAAGGACATAACTTTAACTGCTGCCACCTTGGACTTCGATGCTACAAACCTAATGACATCCTTGCCTTCTTGATCCAAACTTCTGGCCTACACTACTGCGCCATAGGCTAAATTGGATGCATCCGAAAATCCATGCAATGTAACTTCTTCCCCAGTCATTGGAAAAATGCAGCGTGGAATCTGCACCTTCCACACTTCCGCCAGTTCTGTATGAAATTTGGCCCACTCGCATCGCATAGCATCCGGAAGTTCCTCATCCCAATCAATTTTTTTCTGCCATAACCTTTGCAGAAAAATCTTCCCTAATACTCTGAGAGGACTACCCGCTTCGTGATCTTAGTACTTGCAGGAGTAAGGTATGTGAAATGGAATCTATCATCACCTGAGTCCCAAGTCTTAATTTCCAAAGGGTCAGCGATCAATCCTTGCGTTTATAAATCCTCACTTGGACAATTCGAACGCCACTTGAGCAGTTCGAGTTTGCCAAAAGAAACTGCTGAAATCTAACTTTTCAATGAGCAAAGCTCCTCCATTGTGTTAGCCCCAACCAGAAAGTCATCCATATAAAAGTTCTGTAGTATGGCCTCACACCCCGCTGGATACTTCATACTAAGCAACTCTGCCAAGTAGCGCATACTTCGAACCGCTAGGAAGGGCGCGGCACTGGTACATATGTTACCGTTTTAAGGCGTAACACTTGCATGACTCAGTAGGATTATTTCGCCCCAATATGCCTTGCTAGTTGCAATCCTGATCGTGCACCAACACCTGCCTACACATCTTACAGATATCACTCGTAAGACCATATCGATGGCAACGAAAACGTAATAAGATCTCATACCCACCGCTAGCAAATCATTTAATGATCGTCCATTACTAGGCTTACAGGACGCATCAAATACCACACGTAACTTGGTGGTTATGGCGTCAGGTCGTAGAACTGGATGATGCGGTATGAAATAACGAATCTGAGAAACATCCTTGGAATTAACAATTTCTGAATGATCCAATTCCTTATATTCATCAATAAACTTCGTATACGCTTCCTTAAGAGGCCCACCTCTATTCAATCTATGTTCTAACTTCATAAATCGATTCAATGCAATATCATACGAGTCCCCTAAACTGGACTTGTCTGCCCTAAATGTCAAGCGAACTATGAAACGCCTTGACAACGTTTGCTTCACATTTACCAAAAAGTGATCCTCGCAAAATTTCTCTTCAGGCGTGTACTGCTTCATTGAACTCTGGATATCCTCCATTTTCCAAAAGGATTCCACCATCTTGCTCAACTTATCCTCTTTTTCCTCCTAGTAACCACTGCTCCTGATAACCCACAGGTCACAAAAGGTGTACCTTCACCGACTACCAACCATCCCAGAAGAGTTTTCTGTAGCAATGGGGCAAGAGGTGCCAACCGAATTTGACCTACTGCTAGCAATGAGAAGAATAAGTCGATGCCTAACAATACATCAATGTTTTTGCTAGAATTAAATTTAGGATCTGCTAGCTTCACCCCCTTGGGTAAGTTGCATTGTCCTTCTGGCTTATGTGAATTAGGCGCATATCTCGTAATGTGATTAAGCCCTAAGAATTGAGCTGTGGTAGAGAATGTTGAAAGTCGCGATTTCAAAGCTTTTGCTAAATAACAAGAACGACTATTTGATAAGAGCGAACTATTCAGTGAACTCATGTCCGGTTGCACTACTGACTGAACATTATTACAAGAACTATCGGCCGAAGATCCTCTATGTAAAAGCACATGATGAAGACCTTTACATATTTTGCAACGTGTATTGGGGCAAGCGTTCGTGCTATGGCGTTTGCTAAAACAATTAATGCACAACGCCAACCTCTTCGCTTCCTGATGCCTTTGCATCACATCCAGTCCTAGGAATTGGGGGCAATCCGAAAACCGATGAGCACCAGTACACTTAAAGCAGGTACCCTTTCCTTTCTTAATTACTGAGTTCAACGAGGTTCGGTTTTGTAAAACCTTTCCACTAAACATCGATTGATTCGATGACCGTTCCTGATTCAGTTCACGACCTATCATATTAGTGTACCGACGAATTATAAATTTTGAGTCTACAACGCGCCTAAGGGAATCTGCATCCGCCTTAGCGACTTTCTTTAAGTTAAATAGCTCCCTGACATGAGCCTGAATAATAATCGCTTTTTTCTCAAACCGATTCTTTAAGATATGCAACGCATTCTCGTAATTTGAAGGCGTAAGCTCTACAGATTCTATTACATTCAATGTTATGGGTCCTAAGGAAAGTATCAAGTTTGCAACTAAAATCAATAAGCGTAACAAATGTATTATACCAACTGTACCATTCGGTAAATTTCCCTGAAAAGGTAGGGATAGAAATAGTGGGAAATCTTACATTCTTCGAAACATTGGATCCACTCTATGAGGCCTGGTTAATTGCAGTACTATGTAGTGATGGGCCTGGCACTTCTGATTATTGTTTTTGTTTCGCAATGCCTCCTAACAGCTTTGCTTTTACCTCACAAAACATTTCTTTTAACGTCGGTCTGAAACTATCGTTTAGTTCACTTGATCCCTGTCTCCTTACTTCTGATTGAACGCTATTTAATTGTGAAAAAGTTGATTCCACTAGGCTTAACCTCGACTCTAGTTCTGCCAATGTCATCACTTCAGAATTCTCTAATACATAATTCCTACTTCTCTTTAAAGAGTCCAAAAGATCTTCCCTTACCAGGTGCAAGTCATTTTCATTGGTTGAACGCTTCGGTGCCATCTTGGAAATAGACTTGTATTAACCTGGATATCACTTGCTAAATTCAGAACAGAATCGCTTTACTACGAATAGAATCGCACGGACAAACAGATGGATTCACTTATTTCAATTAACTTTCAATAGGCACACCCTAATGCCAACTAGTTGAATTGATCACAGAAATCACAGAACTCAACTGCAATTCTAATACACCTGCAACAAACAACTGATTGGTTGAATCTAAGCCCAATTCAATTAAATTTCAATTTAAGCACAAGCATAAATAGACCAGATCACTTCTTTCAATTTCAATTTAATTTCAATTTAAATACAAGCAATGTAAACAACAACTCGTAATAGTCTTTTCAATTTTTATCCAATCTATGCTATCACTGTATGCACTGCTTGCAGAGAAAAGTTAATTGCATTTGAATATTAAAATGATATATAATGAACACATATGCCTTACTGTTTTAATACAGAAACGAATTGAACAAGTGCACTTTGTCAAACTGATTATGTTTAAACTTCGAAACAACAATGAATGTTCGCTATGTTACTTATGTATTTTAATGATCAAGCAAAAACCACCACCAAACAAAGCACAAAGCGGAATTGAAATTAAACGAAGTCTGCTATACACCTGTAATCTGTAAACTATCCGCACTTATATACACGCACATATGAACATATGTACTTAAGTCAGTCTATGCCTTTGTCTTATGACCTTCAAATTATACTTTTTTTATTTTAATTTTACTTTTAATTTTATACTAAATTTATATTTTTATTGCAATTCACCGCTCTCGGAATCAATCTACTATATAAATTAATTAATTGTTTTATATGATGTCACGCACTTAAGTATTGATATGCACTGAACTTAACACTCTCCTGAAGTAACCAAAGATATTGACTAGCTATAATAGTTCAGCCCAGCAGCCAATCCTCCGTTGATTACTGCTTGCAGTCCCCTGTACTGCCGATAAACCCTCCAAATAAAGAAAAATGGGACGAATCCTTAATCAGGTCCCTGCTCGGGCGCCAAATGATGAGTCCTTCCTGGGTTGGTTCCGGCTGTCGGCCCTCAGTAAAGTCGTCTTGGTTTGTTCGTTACTTCCGATGAGGAGAAACAACACACAACTATCCTTTTTGCGTTCTTGATTGCTTGTGTCTTTTATTTCTCTCATTCTTACTCGACTAACTTATTTATAACATATTTCATCTATCGCTTAATCTAACAACTAACTAAATAAAGATAACTAAAGATAATTCAAGAGAACAATTTGTAAAAATTAAGAGACTTCAAAATATATATAGAATTAAGATTAGTAAATATATGGCGCCAACAGAGATATTTTCGTGGGAGAGTTGTCCAGCCGCCATAATGTAAATTTTGACGCGATTTTTTTCAACAGCTTAAAAACTCCTTCTATTTCTACAACAACAACCCTCAATCACGTCACTTTTCTCTGTGGTTGTTGTAAAAAAAAAACAGTTTATTAAACTGTTTCAGGAAAAAAATGTTTTTTCCTGAGTCTAACTATGTTATTAAAGTCGGATGGGACTTGGGTTAGAACCAACTCTGACAAAGCTTCACTTATTGCAGTCTATTATGAAAATGCTTTTACTAGCAATTAATCTAATAATAATAACACTAATTTGTATAACAGCACTCCATATCCACAATACTGTATAAACAAAATTTCAGCCAACGATTTCAGGCACTGTATTGAAAAGGGAACTAGCCAGGAAAAAGCGCCAGGATATGACTCAATAACTGGAAAACTACTCAAAGAGATCCCTGTGAAGGCAATGGTCTATATTGTAAACATGTTTAATGCAATACTAAGACTAAGGGAATACCCGTCTTTATGGAAAGTTGCTGAAATAATAGACATACCCAAATTGGGTAAAGTCCGACCAAGACGTGATCGTACAGACCAATTAGCCCATTGCCTTTACTTTCAAAAGTGTTTGAACGTCTTCTACTTGCCAAAATACAACCAATACTGGACGTGAACAGAATCATACCTGATCACCAATTCGGGCTTAGACAAAGTCACTCCATAATTCAGCAAGTCCACAGAGTAACTCACAAAATCTTAAGGGATCTTTATGAAAAAATGTTCTGTGTTGGTGTTTTCCTGGACATAGAAAAAGCGTTCCACAAAGTCTGGCACGATGTTTTACTTATAAAGATTAGTACCGCCCTATTACCAATTAATCTGTGCGAAATCATCGCTATTTTTATGTAAAATCTAAAGACGAATCTTCAACACTAAGACAAATAAGAGCAGGAGTCCCGCAGGGAAGCGTGCTTGGCCCTATGCTTTACATTTTATATACATCAGACATCCCAATTCCAGGAGATAACTTGTCGATGGGTTTGAGAAATGGATAATCAAAGTTAATGAACTGAAAACGACGCATGTGATATACACGACACGGACTCCTTATCAACTAAGTCATCTAAAAATAAAAGGTGCTGATATTCCCCTAAGCAATGTGGCAAAGTAAATAGGCATGCATACTGACAGTAAAGTGACTTGGAAATATCACATTCAGAAAAAGAAAGACCAACTTGCATTAACATTTAAGCAGTTGTACTCACTTCTTAACAGCAGATCTAAGCTGACAACCAATATACAGACACACAAAAATCTATGATGAAATGATTCGAACTATTGTTAATGCGGGCTGGTATATAACAAACTACGATATTCATTAAGACCTCGGTGTAAATATGGTTCAGAAAGAAATTATTAATGCTAGCAGGAAATATCACAAAACTCTAGAGCGACATACCAACATAGAAATAACTGAAATTTCATCTCATGATTTGTCTAGACGTAGACGCTTAAAATGAAGCAGACCAGTCGATTTAACCTATCTCAGGATACGGTTGGCGATGAGCGGCTGCCTGCCACAAGTACTACTTAAAAAATCAGGCCCAAGTTATCCACACCATTATTAACTGACCACACGAAAATGTTCGATATTGTCATATTTGCATCCCTCATCTCATTGTTCAAAAATATATTTAGTGTTTATTCTATATATCTATATAGAAATAAGAAAATAAATGTACATAACCAATCGGGTATAAAAAACAAAAAAAATATTTTAGTACATTGGGATTATTAACTCCAAGTTCGGAAAAATATCTGCCGCGCAGTCAAAAAAAAAATCAAAACATCGTTAGATCAAAACCAACTTAGTGCTACAAAGCAATTGAAAAAAAATCTATCCGAAGATGTCATGTAGCCCATCCCTATTTCCGGAAGCAATTTGACCTCACAACGGATGCATCCTCGCATGCATTGGGAGTAGTGCTGTACCATAACCATAATTTCTGGAACTCTTGAAAGAAGAGAATTTCGACAGAAACGAGAGCTAGTTATTCTAAAGGCTTTACAAAAACTTAATACACTATCTGTATGGTGTTAGGGTTCTTAACATCTACTCAGATCATCACCATCTAACCTTCGCATTTTCGCGGTTTCAGTAAAATTAAGAGGTGGAAAGTAATAATTGAGGGGTATAACGCAAACATATATTACAAGCCCGACAAGGATAATGCAGTGGCCGATGCTCTGTGTCGATAGTTCAGAACCCAAAGTTGAGTCAACTGCTGCTACTATACATAGCGAATAATAATAAAAATAGCTTAGTTACACAATCGAGTTCATAGAAAAACCGGTAAATTCCTACAAGACACAGTTGAGTTTGGAATCAGGACATTTTCCATCACACTAAAATTCGGGACCATATTACCTTTACTGAAGATGAGCATTACGCTTAGTATTGCGATCTACCAACTCTTGCTCGAATACAAAACAGAATCATACAATGTTTCCAACGGTTTTTTCCGTCACACAGCTAAAATGTTGAGAGTCATCTTTGATCCAAACGAACATTTGGAGATCATTAGCCAAGAGAATAACAGGACACATCGTGCTTCTCAATAAAACGAATTTTAAATGTTTACTTTCTCCCAAATATGGAAAAGAGGGCTAAAGAAGTTGCAGGAAATTGTCGAGTATGCTCAAATGCGACATACGATAAACACCCAACAAAGCACCCAATTGCGGAAACTCCAATTCCAGAATATAAGGGGGAAATCCTACTTATCGATATTTACTCAACAAACTGAGCTTATTTCATAAGTTGCATTGACAAGTTTTCCAAATTCGATATATTAGATATTAAACCACCATTACTTCGATTAATTAATATGTTCCCTAAAATCAAAATAGTATATCGTGAACGAATGAACGTTCATTAAATTCGGCAGTATTTAGGGACTGTTTAAAAAACAACTTTAAAATAATGGTAATTAATTCCCCACAGTTGCATAGTACTTCAAATGCCCAAGTGGAA
This sequence comes from Amiota mariae, assembly GCA_035041805.1. Classification (NCBI taxonomy): domain Eukaryota; kingdom Metazoa; phylum Arthropoda; class Insecta; order Diptera; family Drosophilidae; genus Amiota; species Amiota mariae. Next base: position 452,123 of record JAWNKV010000204.1, read on the forward strand.
AGGTTTCACAGCACGCTTGGAGAGATAGCTAGTAAACGCGTGCATTGATTGTAAACATTTTTAACATTACTTATATTTCATTGCATGACTTGGAATAATAATCATATTCAATATCCATCTCACAAGCGAATTATAAATGAAATAAGATAAACACTAGTTATTCATAATCTAACTGAAAAATAAATGTTATGAATATGAATCAATCATAATCATTAAAATGAATATGACTTGACTAGTAATCTTAAACTATTCAATATTCACTAGTAATCATACATAATTATAAATAATTCAATATTCAAGTTTTCAATTTCGCTAAAAAAAAATAGTTGTGATAGAAAACGCGACGTTTTAATTTTTCGAACATTGATGTTCGAACGAACAGCTTTATTGAATATTGTTCATTTTAGGGGAGTCTTACACGTATCGAATTTATGGCGGAACTTATCGTTGATTTAGCCGTTTTCTTGTGGCCTGCTTGTCTCAAGGCAAAAACTTCTTGACAAAGTCAGGAGAACGGCACCCATTATACTAACAGGGGCCCTTCGGAACACTTCAACCAAAGTGATTGAACAGTATGCCAAATGTTCTGCCATTAGACTTAGCACCATAGCTCGCTGGACTAGCTATATACAGGGCCCCGCAAGCATTCTGGGACGCGGTCCATCTGCCCCTGTGGTAGTCGACTATGTATGCCCCACACCTTACTTTAACCGGAAATTCTCCACCGACATTCCCAGTAGAGAGGATTGGCCGGACGGTAAAGTTCTAAAACATAATTCCATTGACATCTACACAGATGGCTCCAAATTGGAGAAGAAAGTCGGATGCGGCATCTTCTCAAATAACCCATACTTAAGGTTCAGCTTTCGCTTGTCTGATCATTGCAGCGTCTTTGAAGCAGAAGTAATGGCCATACTGTTGGCCTCCCGGTGGCTTCTGGATAACGATGCTCCGAGGTCCCACATTAATATATATACAGATAGCCAAGCGGCAATAAAGTCCCTCTCGGGTGTATATACTACATCCAAGCTGGTTCCGGACTGCCGTTCCTCCCTAGACACTCTAGCCTGTCATGCACCCATACAACTATGTTGGGTGCCCGGACATAGAGACATTGTGGGCAACTGTGAATCTGACGAACTAGCAAAAAAGGGACGTCCCGTGTAAATGTAACGTCTCCTGCTGGAATTCCGCTAGCTACAGTGAAACACATTGTTAGGAAATTCTACCAAGTTAAAGCTAATGCTCTCTGGGTAGAAGAACACACTTGCAGCATAGCTAGGCAGACCTGGTCTTACATGAACAGGAAACGAACCGGCCAGCTGCTCAATCTCGGCAGAACCTCAATTAGCAAGACCAGTGTCCATCCCTCGCCAGAAGAAGGCAGAACCACTTAGGCTCTATGTTCCTCTCCAGCTTAACCGAACTATCAATCCTACCAATTAAGGACATAGCTAAGTTCATTTCAGAATCCAAGTGGTTCTCCGCACCGGACTAAGGGTATCACAATGGGCCATAATGTTTTTTGTGCCTAAGTGAGCCTCTCGTCTTAGGGTTGACACGTTAACCTAACCTATCGTTGATTTGTTTTGAAGACACTTGCTACTATTTACACTCAACCACAGATGCCAAGCAAATATTTTGACATTGCTCACTCCCTTTCACATTCCTCACTCTACAAAAACCAATCGAAAAAAAAAATCTTTTCTCAACAAACAAAAATCACACATTGCATGCCAATTTTCAGCAATGAGATTCTTAAAAATTCTTATTGATCTTATCACTTTCTACACAGTTTTAAAACAAAATTAAAATATCACAGCCTTATTACCAACAAATATAGTTAATTGTAAGGTATCTGTTTGGTTATGCAAATCAAATATATGAAAACATAGCATTGGTCATCATAGTAGGTCTTGATCGTACAAATGTTGATTAATTTACTGCGGCTTCTGGTGCTTTTAATGCTATGGTCAGTAATTTCTTATAGTACGTTCAGAGTGCGAGTTTTGTTGCGAGCTGTTCACAGTCGCATTTTGCGAGTTCTGAACAGCTGGTTTTTTTGTTTCGGTTATACGTACAAAGAGAACTTTGTGGCTAATTGTGAGATGGAAATTGTGCGAGAAATACATGATTGAGAACAATTTGTTGATGCGTGAGCTGAGTATGCCCGATAGGTAGGCGGACAATCATAGACCACCGTTGCTTTGTTTTTGATTGAAAATGGATGCCAGTGCGCGCAGGATTGTATTTCTTATACCGATGTTAGAATCCTTCCCAGTTTGCCAAAGACTTTGTGCAAATTATTTTCGTAAGATGTCTTTTTATATCTTTTTCGTCCATGGGGTCGATCGAAATATAAGATGCCGATAGCACGTACCGGGCAGCTTTGTCTGCGTTTTCATTGCCAATTATACCTTGGTGACTGGGCACCAAAAATACCAAAATTTTATCTTTGTTTTGTATGCATATGCTGCGGATATCGACAATTATTTTGTTTAGACAATTTATGTTCTGTATCGCTGTAATTGTTGACAAACTGTCGGTACAGACCACGTACCGGCCCCTATTTGCGTGGGCGAAGGCACAAGGTTTCAAAACGGCAAGGGTTTCTGCAGTGAATACAGAGCAGTGTTCGGGAAGTAATCTTCCCGATATTATTTGATTATTGTCATCAACAACTGCAAAGGCAGTGTTGGTGCAATTTTTGAAGCCTGCATAAGTCCATTTTCGATCAGAAAAAGTTTCATATTCTTCCAGGAAAAGTTGAGCGTAAAACTCTCTGCATGTGTGACCTTTTTTGTATTGCTGCAGCTTTAAATTGAACGACGAGTTTTGTAGTAACCATGATGGAGCGATGAGCTTAATCTTCTTTTCTTGCGACGAAATTGGGATGTTGAGCTGCTTACACAGCAGAGCACACTGACGTTTTGATGGTACCACTTTATATTTTCTTTTAGCATTCATTGCCTTCGTGAAATTTTTATAAAGCGGAGGTTGCAATGTGTTATAAAGTTTCGGTAACAGTTGAAGTATAGCTTCAAAAACTCTATCCTTTAAAGTTGGAAGGCCAGCTTCCAGGCATTGAGAGATCGTCGAACGGCTGTACGGTATGGCACTTTAACTTTATTTAAGTTGTCATTTGAGCTTAGTCCGTAGATAAATAGTCCATAGTCAAGCTTGGAGAGGATTAGTGCTCTTATGATATTTAAAAGAATGTTCACATGTATATGTGAATATTTAGAGCTAAGAATTAATGATAATGTTATAATTTTAAGTCTACTTTCTAGGTTTTTTCTTACATTTTTTTTTACAATGTTGTTTGAAATTAACTCTATTATCAAAAATTATGCCTACGATTTTGAAGTGAGATGTTGCTTAAATTCAAGGTAGGAAAATTACAGTGTTGTTTACAACAGATATGCAAAATCTTGAATTTTTCTATCGATAACCTGGCACCCGACAAGTTTCCCCATTGCTTAATATCTGGCAAAATTTTGAGAAAGTGTTAGTTATAGTACAGCATTAACGTCATTAATTTTTGTATAAATTATTGCGTCGTCGGCATATACTGATAATTGGACACTTTTATGCTGTGATACAATATTAAGTTTTTCAAAAGCTGTAATAAATAAAACTACTGAAAGGGGGGAACCTTGTGGGATGCCATTGTAGAGTGTGTAAAAATTTGAAAAAACGTTATTAACACGAACTCGGAAAGAGCGTCGAGTCATAAAGACCTTTGCCAGATTAAAGATCTTCGGACTAACCCCCCAGAGCTCGAGTTGAGGAAGAACAGCATGAATTCCCACGCGATCAAACGCTCTTTCTAAATCAGTCCCTAAAATTGAGACGTGATTTTTTGTTGAAAGTGCGTCCGACACGAAATGATGTATTTTTAGAAGAGCGTCCATCGTGTGTCTTTATGCTTAAAAGCCACTTGGTGGTTTGAAATTAGGTTGTTTCAGTCAATGAACCACATTAATCTGCGAGCTATTATTTTTTCAATGATTTTGCTGAGGCATGAAAGTAGTGATATTGGCCTAAAGCCACCAATTTCATGGGCGGGTTTGTTTGGTTTAGGAATAGGTACTGTGATTGCGGTAGTCCAGGTGTGAGGGTATGAACCACTTGTGAGCATTAGATTATATATTTTTTGTAGAAGTGAATTCAACATAGGAAATGGAGGATTCAAGATGTTTAGCTGTAGCTGAAAGAGTTCGCGGAGAATATTCGGCAGTGATGTTTTTTTTTTCACTGTGTACTTGTGTGAAAAATTTGAGTCATTGGAATAATAAGACCAGTGATTGCCGAAAGCTTCACCGATATCTTTGGAAGATGTTAGGAAATCTTGATTCATCATTAAACATTTAATGGGGGGTTGTGGAGCAATATGAAGGTTTCTTATTTCTGCCCAAATCTTTTTAGTTAAAGAGAGTGGTGATATGCGGGATGTATAATCAGAGAGTGATTATCTTTTAACTTGTTTTGACTTTTTTTTAAATTTGGCTTTAGTTTTTTTGTAGGCAATTAGGTTTCCTACAGTCATACAGTGTTTGCAGTTCCGACAGAGGGCTTGTTTCTCCTGACGGAGCTGATTACGGTGGCTGCTCCACTTACATTGACTTATAGCGTGGTTACACTGTTTCAAATTAGGTGTTTAACTAGATGTTAGCACTGATTTTTTTTTTATGCAGTCAGATGTTTTTTGTTTTGGTTATACATACAAAAGGAACGTTGTGGCTAATTGTTAGAATTTTAATTTGCGTGAAAAATACATGAACCCCAAATCCCAACCCTGCGTACGCGCCTGACTTATGGAACATACAACCATACCTTGGAAAACTTAGAAAAGCAATGCCTGAAAAGAACTTTCTTTGACTTTCAGTAATACTACATACTTCCAATTTAGCGGGTAGAAAGCGTGGGTTTTTTAGTTGTTGCAAGTCTAAGTCTGACATGAAATGTTCCATTTGCGGCAATTTTATTTGCATAACTAACCGAAAAATACTTTGCTCAGAATGTAATGACAAAAATAATCGTTCAAACAAATAAAAACACATTTTTTTTAAAATACTTTTGTTTATTTTTTTTATCTTTATCTTTACATAGTATAAAGCAGTCGAAATTTCAATAAGTTTGGATACTGATTACTTCTAAACCACGCAACGTATTTTGATACGGTTTTCATGTTAATTAAAGAATTTTCTTAGAAAGGTTTGCATATACTTACATAAATAATTGATTCAATAATAAAAATATTTTATTCGTTTTCAATCACTATACATATATATTTTTGCAAAACCATGCACAAAATTTGCTTACGTTTTTTACGTTGTTGATAGGGACGGTACGAAACCTTCGATACATCGAGATATCGATACTTTTCTTTTTTCGATACGGTCGATACCGATATTTATATCAACTCAATACTGAATAGCGATATATTTGTATCAATACTTTTCTCGAAAATATCGAAGAAAATTGATCCTTTTTTGTCGATACCACTCGATATTTGGAAAATACCAATTATTTTTAAGGTGCTGACTTACAACAATAGAAATATGACAATTGTCATACATATACAGTGAATATAATGAAGTGTGTGAACGGCAGTTGGCTAAAAAAATATGTTATATAAATATGACCAAATATTACATATGTTTACAACAGCTTGTAAGTTGAAGTGCTTATTGCAGACTTATTTTATTTCAAAAGAATATTTCAAAAGTGAGTTAAACGCAAAATGCTTGTCGTCATGGCTACTTCGGTTCCTTGCGAACGCCTGTTTTCCAAAGCGGGGGCAACATATTCACAAGCCAGGAATAGGATTTCTGTAAAAAAATTACATATTTTTTACTTTATTACCCTTTGCACTAAAAAAAATAACATTATAATTTTCCAAATATCTGAGGTATCGTTGGTACCGATATTTTCTACCGATATATATATAAATTATCTTTGCATTCTTCGTTCTCTTCTTTGAAGCAACAACAAAATATTATCACTGACGAAATTAGCAGAGCAGCTTAAAAATGTTCTGCTACCCGTGCTAAGCCGGGTATATACTATAAATTGCATGTGGTAAAGGGAGTTGAGAGGAAGGTACAACACACTCAGCGAAGCGGACTGAGCACACTAGTAAGGGAACGTACCCATACTACGTGACCCATTTTTTACACTTTTTTACCCACTTCCCCCCAGCTCGGTGATCACCCGTAGTATATTGCAAGAACACCCCCCCCTCTCTCTCTCTCTCTCTTTCTAATTTTCACGTAGTAATTCATAAGTATGGTTTTAAATAATTTTTTTCAAACAGAAAGTTTAAAAAGTGCCCCTCTTTAAGCAACCGTGGTATGCAAATACATTTCACCGTTTAAAAGTTATAAAGGAAATGATCAAAAAATTGGACCAAATGGGCTTAATCTAACAGCAGGTTTAAATAAAAGTTAAATAACTAACTTTTTCTTTATTAACCCATCTCCTCATCAGCATTCGTTAACTTTGAACTTCCGCTATAATGGCTCCGTTGCAAACCTTTTTTATCTTATCTCCGAGTCACGGTTCTACACGTTACCATCATTAAATCAAAGTGATAATACATATTCGCACTAGTGTGCAAACTATAAAAAACAAACATCTTTACCAGTTTTATTTTCAATGTAATTGTTTTATTTATTTAAACGTTATTGCCCTTAACCTAAAATACGCATTATATATATAAGTATGTATGAATAATATTAATAGTTAATATAGAACTTCCTTTAACTTTATTTTGATAATAAATTTAAACAATTTTGCAATAGTTTCATTTATTTATTATATGAATGGATTTATGTTGCCTTCTATTGTTAATATGTTTTTTTAAGTATATTATAAATTTCCAATCAGCCATAAATTGCCTTTGAAGAACAGTTATATTTGTGTTGTTATATTTGTTGTGTACGCTCTTGGGTTCTTAAAATATAATAATTTAAGATTTATATCAAATAATTAATATTTTAATTTTTTTAATGCAACTACAACATACAAAATAAGATATCAGTATTCCATGGACTGCATTCGTATGTTCGCGTCATTGTGATTAAAATGATAAATAAAATTATGCGATAAAGAGTGACGATAGACATATTTATACAGTTTACACAAACAACATTAAAAATATGTATGTGTGCATTGGTTAAATTTGCATCATGAATCGAATATTATAAATAAATTATTATATACAGATCAAACAAAAACATGATATTTGTGAAAATACGGATTAATAACAAACATTTTATATTTTAAGCAATTTTCTTGCACTTAAATAAATATTACTAACACGATGGAGCAGCACATTAATTGCTGTACGGTTTTTTCTTCTTCTCAAATTCATAGTTATGATTTTTTGTCGGTTACATATATTTTTTTATTTTTGCTAATATGACGTTACCATAAAAGATAAGGAAAATAAGTCAGTGTGCTAGGTGTAAATGATAAGATGCAGCAGTTATCTTATCATTTTCTTGAGATAATATATGTACAAAACCAAAATCTCTTTAGAACGCGGTCAGCAGCAGTATACGAGTGCATCTGAAATTCTTGGTGTACGTACAATTCACTTCTTTAATTTATTAACGAAGTTGTTAATTCTCGTACTAATGTCGTACCTTCTGCTTATATATTATACAATTTCAGAGTTGAACTATTTTAAAAATCGTCAATTTTAAATTTTTTATAATCCAATAAGATTTGTTTCTGGAATTATCATATACGCGTTGATCAACGTATTACTCATTCGGTTCTATCCTCAGTTTCACTGGAAGTTGACAAATTTAATGTTGCATCGGCTGATTGACGTGTATGGCGTGTTGAACGTAGTTCTCGCCTCTTTTCTGGCGGTTGTTCTACATGATCAGTACCGGATCGTGGTCGTTTCAATCGATTTGAAGAGCGTCGATTATCATCGCTACCTAATGAAGTATTAGAATTTGCTGCAGAAGAACTTGATGAGCCACTAAGATTTGCAGCAGTGCTAGATTCGAGGTCCTCTAAATTACCACCATGACTACTAGCGTTTGGAGGCTTCTTCAGTATTGGTTGTATGATGAGTTCATCGGCTTCTTCATAAGGAGGCGGCAATTTGGCTGCATCAGCCGCATTGGTTATTGTTAAAGAAATACGCGACTCACTCCGCTCAGAACGATCACTGCTGGTACTAGCACCAGAGCTAATAGGTGGCGCTATTGTAATTGTTGTTTGTGATGGAAGGTTGGCAGTTATGACAGCCGATGCTGATGTATTGAGAGGTGTTAATGTTACCTTATCGGCTTCTCCTAGTGACAATGTAGAGGAGGCACCTGAGTTGGTGGAACGTAAACTCTTCTCTATGCTCGTCATATTACCACCGAGATTAAGTGGTAGGTTACTAGCCAATACACCAGTTGATAGGTCATCTTTAGAACTATGAACTTCGCCTCGTGAACGTTTTGATTTATTATGCTCTACATCGAGAGCAGCTGCATAGGCAGCAACAGCATTTGAGCTTGAACTTCCGGAAGATGAAGTGGGTATAAGGGAAATCCCAGAGCCAAGCCCCAATGTTTTCGTATAGAAATCCACTTGTTGTTTAAAAGCATCTTGATCACGCTGACGTTTGGATGCAGTACTTGATGACGATGATCCATTTGATGCTCCACCAGTTAAACCGACAAGATTTGCTAAAGAACCAGCTCCAGAGAGCGGAATAGAGCCATTTGCCATTTGTGCGGCCATTTCAGCGAGTAGCGCCTGTGAGAAATCATTTGACATACCTGGCAATGGCGGCAGTTGGGACGCTGCAGCTGCTATTGCTGCTGCTGAAGATTTCACACTTTTTCCAGTTCCTGTTGACGTTGTTAATACAGAGTTCGAAGCATTGTTTATAGCAGATGTGGATGTGATTGGCAACTTTCCTTGAGAAAATACCTGCAGTGCGGCGAGATCTGTAGGCATTGCACCTCGAGCAAAACTATCCAACCACTTCTGTTGTTCTTTAGCTGCTAGTTTTTCAGCCTGCGCGGAAGGATTCGAAACTTCTGAAGCCACACGTTTATTACTTAAAATCGAAGTGTTACCAGTAGATGAAAGCGAAGGCATTCCAAGTGAAGTCATCAGACGTGAAGCCTGAGCCAGATCCATGCCAGCCATCCGACTCAATGACTCTAACAAATGAGGATCAGTTCCAGGCATTAGCAAACTAGAAAGCTGAACCATATCTGTTGCTGATGGAGTAGCAGTTCCATTCCTTGATGAAGATTGACGTCCCCGACTCAAACTAGAAGACGGGGTTGTGGACGTACTCGCCACACTTTGAACACCACTCATACTTGCCATAACATTCATGAGATTGGCAGCAGAGTTTGCAGAAGCAGTTGCAGCCGATCGTGCACTATTAGATTTAGAGGCTTGCGTCTGGTGAGTCTTTGATTGTGTAGTATTTGTATTTGTAGAAGAAGTAACGCCGTTAAGTAGGTTGTATTGTTGCGCTAGTTGATCGTATGCTGAACCTAAACCAGATGAACCAAGTGAATATGGATTTAAACCACCCAAACCCATAGGTGGATAAAGAAGCGAGGGGTTGGGAAACAGAAACGGAAAGCCAGCTGCCAATTGACTGGCTGATGCGTTCTTTCCAGTAGATGCAATGGATCCTCCTAGAGAAGCGTTATTGTTGTTAACTGCAACCGTGGACTGTGCTGAGTCATTTTTATTTTTCTTGTTTGATGAACTACTAGACTGTGATTGATTCTTTGTTGTACCAGAGGAACTTGCACCTGTTCCCGTTAAACCACTAAGTGATGGTCCAGCAGCAGCCATAATAGCAGCCAGTGATTGTGCGTCCATACCAGCAAGATTTCCCAATCCGCCCATACCAGCCAAACTTGCAAACAAATTCATGTTGTTAAGATTAGCCAAGCCAGGTATGTTGCCCATACTTGGGATGCCGGCAAACGGCATAGATAACAGAGGATTTTTTGGATCAAATGCATTTAAACCAGGCAAACTAGCTAACAAACTCGGATTAAGTCCTGCAAGTGGCCCGAACTGCAAAGCCGCTTGGTCTATGGCAGACTGGCGCGATGATTTTTTTGATGATCCCGTCATTGAGACCGGCGATTGTTGTTGTTGCGAGTGACTGCTTGACGATGCATTGCTGGAAGTTGAAGATGGTCTCCCACCGTGTGATTTAGAAGTTGACATCGAATAATTAGTTGATTCCATCTGTTTTGGAGATGGTGCCGACATGGGATTCTGCATTTGTTCTAACCATTTAGGATCGACTTCAAAATTTGGATTTTCAGTTAACCTTAAAATTAGAAAATATGATTGTAGAACACTGTAAAAATATAATTTGCCTGTTTTTTTTTTTTTATTGAAATTACCATTGCATAAGTCGTTTCAGTTGTGGAGTCTTGTTTCCAGCCAAACGTTTACCAGTTTGTTTATTTATTACTGGAACTGGTTCCTCTCCTGTCAAACCCTGTGGTCCAGCAAGCGGTTGTGATTGAGGCTGTTGTAACGGTGTTTTTATCATTTGCGATTGCGGTATTTGCTGTGCATTATTTTGCTGTCGGCTTGAACGTCTGCTGTTCGAACTAGGCCCACTTTGATTACTACTACTAACGTAATCAACACTTAACTGATCACTGAGAGGATTGCTCATATCCGAAAGCCATTTATTGACTTTAGTATCATGTGAGTTGTATTTTGCACTGCAAACGAATATATAGTCAACATTTCAATATAAATTTATTAATATATACAGTGAGTGTCTAAAGTCTACATACACCTGCAGATTTGCGTATTTTCTATATAATACCTATTAAATGAAAAAAGTAATGATGCAGTTTTCTTCTATAGTGCCATGCTGAGATCGGCAACAACCTATTGTACTAGTGAATGACTAGTGAATGGACAACAAAAAATAATCAAAATGTCACAAGCGTCACCATGTAAAAATAGGAAATCCCGTTTTTAAGTTTTTTACACGATAATGTGCCAGACACAAAAGTATGCGAACCGCTACAAAAGGGAATCACCGATTAACACACAAATTTTGTTCGCGAAAATGAATTCTGTCCATCTGCGAGAGAAGCAGTTGCCTGAAAAGTACATAAAAGGAGCGTCCGCCCGCCAGAGCGTAATTTGTTCTAAAAACATAACCAAAACGTTGGGACTAAGAAATTTGTCCGGCCACTAGAGATGTCCGCCTGGGGAAGATGTCCGCGACTAGAGCTTTGCTGTACCAGCCTCTGACCCGATGGTCAACTTATTATATGGCGTGCATACAACTCGGAAAGGATCGTGTAGGGCATAGTTAGTAATGCATCTATTCAACACTAAAAGGACAAAATTTCTGGTAGGACGACTAGGGACATAAAAGTTTCACTGAGTTAATAGCTCAGGAGAATCAATTTCCCCGACTATGAGCTATGAGCTTATGAAGAAATCCCAAGAGCTATCCTACGATCCACCAAAGATGGAAGACTGATAAGAAGAAGCCTAACAGAGTAAGATTGCAAACGGGAATTAGGATTCCAGTTTCAGCCACGAAGGGCAAACAGAAGGAATTGTTTTCTACAGACTCAATTCGATCTTGATTATTTATATACTGCAGTGACAGTGTGAATACTCGAGGAGCGGACGCACAAGAGATTTAAAAAGAATCTTTGTGGTATAAGGGTCTTTAAATTCAATAGACCAACGTTTAATGAAACCAAAAACACCCTTCGCCTTATTTACGATAGAAGAGATATGTTGGTTAAAACACACCTTAGATGGCTTCCTTGAGGAACACCAGAAGTGACAAAGATTGGACCAGAAAGAGTGGACTTAAATAACACTCGTTGAACCCTACTTCTTAAATAAGACGTAATCCAACAAAAAAGATGTTGTGGAAAACCTAAAAGGTCAAGTTTATGTACAAGCAGATCATGATTAACAGAATCAAACGCTTTACTGAAATCAGTGTAAATTACATCAGTTTTGACGCAAAAGATGTAAACTCAAGCAAGTTTGTAGTTGAAGAATGCTTTTGCATAAAGCCGTATTGACACGGAGAAATAATTGTTTTACAAAAGTGATAAAAGGTTGAAGTGAGCATTCTTTTAAACAATTTTGGGATTGCAGAAAGTTTAGCAATACCCCTGTAATTGGATATGTCAGCTTTGTTACCTTTTTTGTGTACGGGAATAATAAAGGGTTCCTTCCAGATAGGAGGGAAAGTGATAAAGTGAAAAGTTTCAAAAGTGACTTACACAAACTCAGCACAGTGCTTAAGCAGACAACTAGATATTTTGTCTGGACCGGCTTAGTAAGTGGATTTCAACGATTTTAAATTTATAAGACATTCCTTCCTAATTACAGGAGTAACAATGAGGTTACAATGGGATAAGGATAACGGTTTTGAATATAGGATTCAGAGGAATAAGTGGATTGAAAGAATTTTACAAACAGGTCTGCAATTCCCAAATCACTGTGGCCATGTTCATTAACTAGATACAATGATGAAGGAAATAAAGAAGATTTGCGCTTTGAGTTCACAATGTTATAAAACTGCTTAGGGTAACGTGGAAATTGCAGTCTACAACATGAGAGATAGTTATTATAATAAAGGTTATTTATTGAAAGTAAATTAACCCGAGCCAAAGAAAAGTTTGCAAAAGCAATAGAAGAGCCAAAACTCTTAAATTTTTTATATAGCCTAGACTTAATGTTCTTCAGTTTAGAAAATCTTCTTATAAACCAAGGTGGTTTATATAACACTTTCGAAACAGCGTTATAGCGTAGCGTAGCGTAGGGACATAGGCATCAAAAATATTGTATATCACTTCATACAAGTGAAAGACTGCATTTAGTTGTGCAAAGAATCGGACCAAGGAATTGCTGTCCCAAAAAAATGTTCAGCTAATGGACTGGACTGCACAATCTCCCAAACTCAATCCAATTGAGAATTTATTGTAAATAATATAGAGACGGATGGCAAAATATAAAAGGGCTTCCGAGGACTAGAAGAAGATTGGAACCGTGTACAATATGAATGGAAACAAATCCCACAGATTTTTATTGAGAATCTTGTTGAGAGTATGCCAAACCGTGATTCAAAATAAAGGACTGTGGACTAAGTATTAAAAAGAATTAGTAGTGCTCGTGTGAGCGAAATGTGTAAAACTGCACAAATGGCTGTTCTTTACAATTTTTGTCTTATTCTCTTTTTTATATTTGTCTCTTAAGTTATTTTGTAGGTTATTTATTTAAGAATTAATCAACGAATAAAATGAAATTAGTTTTGTTGTATTTGGTTGCGTATTAATATTTCTACAGGCCCTTAAGTTAAATTTCTAAACATTTGCTCGGTTTTGCAAGTTACAGTATGTTGTTTCTTTTTTGGGGGCTCAACAACAAGATATGGAATTTCCCATCGATTTCCGTAGTTTCGCATCTTGAACTCAAACACAAATCGGCTGTGTAAATTACGGAAACGTATTATTTTACGTTTTAGTTCTTGAGAAAAGGATAATTACCTCTGTAGACATAAGGTGCTTATCAAAATTATAGGACCCTTTGAAAATTTTACTGGCAAGACTCGCCAAATCTGTACTTTTTATATTTTGGCAAAAATATAAATCACGAATGATAGCCCAAAAAATGAGCTACAAAAAAACCGTACGATTTCTATTTTTAGCATAGCATTGGAAAAGAACCGTTAGTTTTAGTTGAAATGCTTGCATTTTTAGCCAGCTGCAGGCATATCAAATTTATAGGACACATATCAAAAAGTGCATTGAGACAGAGCATATCAATTTAATTTTTTAGTGTAACAGGAAAATACAAGTTTTTAAGCAATTTTAAGCATAATGCCATGATCAACACGTTTAACTGAGCAGAAAAAGGGCTCAATTAATGCATATTCAATGTCGGGTTTGAGCCAGATATCAAAAAAAAATTGGTCGTAGTCGCCATGATATTGCGAATTTTTTGCAAAACTCAGAAGAATTCGGTAAAGCACGCAGTACCCGAAGGAAACCGATACTTACTGGACGAGATAAAAGGAGCATCATAAAAAAAGCGAGCAATTCTACTGAATCGTGGTCCCAACTTGCTGCATCTTGCTGGAAGAAAGAGTCTCCAATGACTGTTTGGCGGACATTAAAATCATCGGAACACATTGTTAGAGGTGTGTTGAAGAAGGTGCCCTGCCTGCAAAAGCGCCATAAGGCAGCTCGTCTCCTTTTTGCTCGAAGTAACTTGGCAACAAACTGGGACTCAGTAAGACATTTTTAGTTGGAATCCGTTTTATGATTTTAATGTGAGTTCCTTAAAATAGGTAATTTTTTCCGATGAGAAAACATTTAATCTTGATGGACCAGATGGGTTTCGCTATTATTGGCGTGATCTGAGGAAGGAACCCCTTGTTTTTTCTAAAAGAAACTTTGGTGGCGGATCGGTGATGGTGTGGGGCGCATTTAAAAAATCTGGTACGCTTGAATTGCAGTTCACGAGCTCAAAAATGAATAACGAAGGGTACATTAATGTGCTGGAGAGTAGTCTGCTCCCTTTTCTGGTGGAAAACAGAGAAGAATCACTTATTTTCATGCAGGACAATGCGCGTATCGACACAAGTCGCCAAACAATGACTTTTTTTAGAAAACTGCTCTGTACAAGTTATGGACTGGCCAGCTTGTTCGTCGGACTTAAACCCCATAGAAAACATTTGGGGAGTATTAGTTCGGCGGATTTACGCAGAAAATAAAAGATTTCCCAATGTTTTCGAACTAAAAAAGTCAATTTTAAGCGATTGGGACAAGCTTGAGCCGGCCTTATTAACTAACCTCATAAATTCGATGAAAAAACGAATTATTGATGTTGGAATAAGCCGAGGTGGCTACATTGGCTACTTATTTTAGTTGTTTTAATAAATAATTAATTATTACCTACTTGTTTTTGTTTTGCAAGACTGAAAATTAACAAGTGTCCTATAAATATGATTTGCCTGAAGCTAACTAAAAATGCAAGCATTTCAACTAAAACTAACGGTTCTTTTCCAATGCTATGCTAAAAATAGAAATCGTACGGTTTTTTGTAGCTTATTTTTTGGGCTATCATTCGTGATTTATATTTTTGTGAAAATATAAAAAGTACAGATTTGGCGAGACAGTAAAACTTTCGAAGTGTCCTATAATTTTGATAAGCACCTTAGTAACAAAATTAGTTAGAATGAAGCGCAGTGGCAGAAATTGTAGCCAAACTTAAACTAAGCACCCAACTTTTTTTCTTCTTTCATCATCAAAAGACAAAACCAGCAGTTATATATGCTATTATATCATTTTTAATAACTACAAAATTTTGAAGCCTTGCCTCTTTTTCTTAAATTGATGACGATAGAGTAGAAAAAGCTACCTATTTTATTAAAATTTTAATAAAACACAATTTGAAATTTATTTAAAAACAATTTCGTAATTTTCCCTCTTGTTGTTGTTAACAAAATGTAGCATTGAATGCTTACTGTAAATCGCCTATAATTATGAAAATAATCTTAAAAGCACTTGCAGATTTGTTCCCGAAATTGAAAATTCCACTCAAAGGTCAATTGTTGAACTTGATACTAAAATCCGATGAAAACAACAACAAACTGGCTAGGAAGCTGAAATAAAATTACCATATTATAGGATGCAGAACACATGGAAAAAGCAATATCACGCAGCAGAAATAACCATCTGTGATTAATGTTATAACAGCTACCAATCACGTCCAAACCTGAGGGATTGAAATCAGGGAAACAAAATATCAATAATAGTCGAAGTATAAATCTCCATCAATTATTGCCTCATGAATTTAAATGTAACCTACATTCCCAACAAAATTATGTGGATAAAATTAAACGGTTGCAAAAGTGATGGAATCTCATAGTTTCGACTTCTTTTCTCATTCGAAAATCAATGGGCGCGTTTAGCAGAAGACAGCGCTGAGTAAAAAATCCATAGAATTTTTTTTTTGTTCATTGTGGCCACAGATATAATAGAGAGCAGGTACTTTGTACCAAAAAAAAATTGTGTTTTCTCAGGCTCTAAAATTTCTGAGATGTTCGTAAAATGTGTAAATGAACAACATAACTAATATACGTATAATATTATATAATTCTCTTGTTGAAATGTTCAAGTGTAATAAGTAAAATAAAAAAACTAAATGACAACATACCTCATTTTCATAGCTTGTTCCATTTCAGCCAACATGTTCTCATAAGCTTTTCGCTGTGCTGGCGGAAGGCATTGCATCATCTTTTGCTGTTGCTTAAGGAACGTCTGTGGATCTGTTGCCATTGTTTGTGCAAGCAGTGCATTCAAACTATCCTTTGATGAAATGCCGCCCATAGCCATGTTTTGTAAAGCCGACAATCCACTGCTCGAAGAAGTGACGTTCGACGGTGTTAAAGACCCACTTTTTGACTCTATAATGAGAATGTTATGATAATGTTGGATGTAATCATCGAAAATGAAAGTTATTGGGTTCAATATTTTTGACAATATTAAAGCGCAGAGACTCAAACTCACTTCCGGGAACTGTTGTCACCGTGATTGTAAATGGTTTTTGATTTTGTAGTTGTTGGGAAGTAACAGGCGATTGAAAATTTGCTGGAGTTACGGAAACACTTGCTGGAATTTGTGGTTTCTTTGATGATGGCAATGATGGGTCAGGAAACGTCTTTTGCTCCTTAGCCGCTGACAGTCCTAAGACAATTTCATCAAGCTTTTTGCGTTTCTTCTCTTTTCCAATAACAGGTTCCTCTATAGCCTATTATATACACATTGAATTTAAATTCAAAATCATGTAAAATAAAAAGTCAAGTTATTACTTACGCAATTATTCTTTTTCATGAGTTTACTAAGCGTATCATCTAATTTGCTCTTATTGCCTAATGATGGAAAAGCTGAACTTAAGGCCGAGTGTACACTTGATTTTTTCGAAGACATGGAAAAGTCTTGAACCTCACTCAAATCAATTGCGCTGGCATTACTTGATGTAGATTTCATCATGTCGGTCATATTCATTTTGGGAAATCTGTTAAAGGAGAACATTAATAATTCATACTTGTAAATATCAATTAGCAACTAACCCAGACGACAAATCCATTGGAGCCCCCATTGATGGTGGCGGTGTCTTTAATGGTGGTACGGCTGGTTTATTGAATTGCCCAGATGACTGACGTGTCAATGATGGATGTTGGTGAGCTGGTGGCGGTTGTAAGCCACTTAATGCAGTCGAAACAACGGAAGATGCAACAGCCCGCCTTGAAGAGCCACCGCTAGCTGCAGTTAAAGCTTCCATGTTAGCAATTTCATTTTCCCAATCTTTTGGACCCACTAGAATAACATTTTTTTTATTATCAAGAACAAATAATTTATCAATCAAACTTACTTGTTTGTGAACTATTAAGCAATGCATGCAATTTGGCTCGTTCAGTCTCCACATCAATGGCAATATGACGTTTACGCTTTTTCCCAACAGTCGGCATTGTGTTGTTGGCATTTGTGCTGGACGCACTTTGTGGAGTGTTGGTACTTAACCCAGATACATTTGAGGCTGTAGTCAACGACATTCCCGGTAGAAGTGTAGATAAAGACGCAGAATTACCACCAGCTGCAGCAACAGCGACAGCTGCTGCGACTGCAGCATTAATACTTGTAGCATCTATGCTGGGTATTCCAGTGGAGAGGGTTGTAGGTAGAATAGACTTAGTTGTAGGAATCGTTGTTGAAGATGCCGATGTCGATGCAGTACTAACAACTTGTATTTGCGATGCTTGTAGATGCTTGGTTACTCCATGATCAGTCGTTATGGTGATAACATCTGGGGTAGTTGATCTTCGATCTACAGTGTTCAGGTGGGGTATTGATTCATGCAAAGCAATATTAAGATCAACACCCTTGCAACCAACAAATGCGGAATAGTTTTTATCGACTGGCCATTTGTTTGTCTCTACGCAGGCTACTATATGTGCTATACGACGCTCTAAAGCAAAATCTTTAAACCATCTTATCATGCACATTTCCAATTTGGGTTTCTCTAGTTTTTGTTTGATAGTAGCTGGTTGTATAACTTCTAGATCTGGAAAGCGTGCCTTCAATTCAGCAGCTTGTTTTTGACATTCCTCTTCAACCGCTTTTTCTTTTTTCTTCATAACATCATCATCGGGATTAGCTTCACCAGAATTAGCATCCGCTTTATCAAGTATTTCTTGATCAACTGTTACTCTTGTTCCACTTTTATTTTCAGTGTTATCTGTAAGCTTTTCTGGAGATACAAGTCCCAATTCAGATTTCGTTTTATCTGCATCAGTTTTATCTTTTTCTGGTATAACATCCGATTCGGTTTGCTTTGTTGGTTCTTCAATCGATTCGTATTTTGCTGGTTTTGATTCAATACCATTATTTTCTTCGGAAATTTGATCTAATTTTTTAGTGAATTGGCTGGTTTCTTCAGTAACTAATTCTTCACTAGTTTTATTGACCTTTTCCACCTCCTCTAACACTGAATTTATTTCTTTCTTTTTAATTATGATTTCTTTATCTTCAACAACATTCTTAAGTTGTTTATTGTTCTCCAACAGTTCATTTACTTCAGCCGAGTTAGCACTTTCTTCTTTGATACCCAATGTTTCATCAGTCGAGCTATCTTTTATTTTCGTCTCCTCTTTACAATTCGTTTCTACTTCTGTTAAACTATCTATTTTCTCCTTGTTTTGAACTTGAGCGACGCTAGCGTCTTCTGCATTTACTTCAATAGCAATATCAGATTGTTTTAATTCGACATTGTCTTCCAGTGTATCAGCCTTTAAAATTTCTCTTTCTTTAACAAATGGCTCTGTTGTTTCAACCTTCAAGGAATCATCATCATTTCTAATAACACTTTCATTTGTGAACAACTCTTCATCCAAGTCAATAATTTCACTCTTCACAGCTTGAGTTTCTAGTAAAATTTTGCCTTCATTTTCCGCGTTATAAGCCTCAAGTTTTATTGAACGGTGGATTTGAGATTCAAGATCGCGTATAAAGCGTTTCTCTGAATCAGCAAATGAAAAAGTCGAATCATTGAAAATAAAAGTTTCTGATCGGTAGAGTCCGTGCTTTAAAACAGATGCAATAAGCTCCTTATCATGACGCCCCGGCTCCCACCAATCTGGAGTATCAGCATTCATAATGCAAAGTTTAAGTCGCTCATCTAACTTTGGATTCCGGCTGATCTCTCGTAATTTAGATAATAATTCTAAACGATCAAGAATTAGTTTAGCGTGTTCTTCTTTTATGTTCTCTATTATGCCTTCAAGACCTTGTTCGTTGTCACCTAACTTAACGCCAGCTTGTCGTTTACACATTGCAACAAACACTTTATAATAATCACTTAGTGTTTCATCGCTCTTTCGCTCTAAGTGAGCCATTTGCTTAAATTTGGTCCAGTCGGGTGTCATTGTAGATGATCCCAATCCTGCGGATAAGTGCAGGTCAATACCAAAACCGGTAAGCACTCGTAAGAATTCATATTCCTCTCGCCGATTCCATTTTTTCGGTATTAGTTGCAGTCGCTGAGCTTCTCGTTCTTTGGCAGCGATTTCCATTTTACCTTGTCTTTCCATTTTCTGGAAGAATACAAATTAAGATTTTATCTGATAAAAGTACATAATACTTGTAAAATTTACTTTGTAAGCAATTAATTTTTTTTAATACAAATGTGTGAAACGTTTTACCGAAACCAGAAGAAGAACAACATACATAGCATGTCTGAATCAAACTTAAACAAACTTAAAAAATTAATGGCAAAATTAATAAACCTTTTCCTTATTAGCTTTATCCATTCCATCCAATACGCATGTTGGTCACTTTTACCCGACTATGGCAAAGCAAAAAGGTGGGTTATAATTTTGACCTGCATGCATGTTTGTTCATCTGTTCCCTCATAACTTCTAAGCTACTTATTATAATTTGACAAATGAGGTATCGTTGGAAGTGTCTTCATCGTCCGCTGGCTATGCATTTTTAATTACTGAGATTGAAAATAATTTATTAACTAAGTATTTAAATTAATAATTAAGTTTTATTATTAACAAAATACTACAATATTTATGAATAATTTTTATTAAATATTATTATATTTTTACCCGACTATGTGTAAATTTGTGAGCGAGAAGAACAACGATTTTATCAATTAATCGGGCTTACCCAAGTAGCATACGACCTGAACATTACGTATATTATATTCATTTAATAAACGAAAAATATTGAATAGTTTGTACATAACAATTTCAGATGAGAATAATTTCTTGTTTCATCTTTTTTAAAACGCGATGTTTTAGTAGTCGGGTTTTAGTTTTTGAACTTAATTTTTATTAAAGTGAGTATATGTGTTTAGACATTAGTAAATCTTTAATCTAAATAATCAATATATAAAATATAGCAACCCGCCCCGGCTTCGCACGGGTAGATAGATAGAAAGATAAATTAGTATTTTAAATTAGTACTTCAATTTGGACAAATAAAAAACAACAATTCCTTACACTACAATTTTTTTATAGGAACCACCTCATCGCTCTTAGTGAACATCATATTCAGAAAGAAGAGAGCGAAGAGCGCAATTCTCTCACACAGTAGTTAATAAATGATAAGGAACAAATACAACAACAATACAACAAATTTAAAGAAGGAGCAATGCAAGAACAACGAAAAACGTACGAAAATTTTTGTAAATCTATATAATATATAAAATAGGACGAGAAAAACTGTTTAACATCTTTTCACTCCAACAACGATTTACCAAGCAGCATGTATATGTATTTTTTCATGAAGAATGTTTATATGCTATCCACTTTGTTGCAACTCGCAAGTTTTTATATATTTTTCATATTTTTTTTTTTAAAGAAGTACATTTTTTTGACTACTGTAAGCTCATGCTACAATACAAAAAGCTCATTGCTATAGAATTCATGTTTTAACGATAGATGGCGGGAATCTATATATCTTATGGTAATCTACCATTCGATTATTATATTAAGAACCTAAATAAATTGCCGCCAAGAATAATGACTAAAAAAATCACACACTAACATCACGACAGGGCCGCAGCAACGGGCGCCGGTCTATGCTAGTAGTATAGATTTTTGATTATTATTGTAATTTTCGTAGGGATCCCTAATTTTCTTAAAAATAAAACAGAGTCTATGTCAATCGCTTAAAATGTAGCTTCCTAAAGGTGAAAGAATTTTTAAATTAGGTTAAGTAGTTTTTGAGACTATTCAATACAATAAAAATACAAATATTTCCTCTTTATAATATTAGTATAGATGTTTTGTAAAATACATATATGTATAAAACATGCCAGTAGTATGCTCTGAGACAATTGTACCCGTTTTCGCCGGTAAGTAGTAGCAATTGAGAGGTAAGTATTTATATGCTCTCGTTGAAATGGTGTCGTGAGCGGAAATTTTGAACAAAAGAATGAGAAAACGAAACGTTATGAAATTTTACAAAGTGCAGTGAACATATGTATTGTTGAACCAGTGCATTTAAGAAGGGTTTTGTAATTTTATGTGGTGATTACTGTAGTGAAGAAGAAAAAGAAAAATTGTGAAAGACGCGTGTCTCATTACTTTTTGCGGCGTTATAAAAGAAGGTAAGTAAAAAAGAAGTTATTATCTGCATTTCTTTAAACTTTAATTGTTCATTTCTTTCAGTTCTTCAATATCAGTGCGATCATAAAACAAGGTAAGTGAAAAAAACAAATAAATTAAGTGCATTTATTTCAATTTTAATTGTTTATTTCTTTCGTCTACTCAGTTCTTCAGTAACATTGGAAACATCCACTACTCTAAAAACAAAAAACATAGTGCGATCATAAATACGGTAAGTGGAGAAGATAGAAAGTGAAAATAATTATTTCTATTTAAATTTTAATAAGAAAAAAGTTCTTATTAGTTCTTCTGTGACTTATTAAAAAGAAAAGAACATGAAAACACTACAAATACATAGAAAAAGATTCATCTGATGACGATGTCCCACAATAAGTCCTTAATTTTCCTTTAATTTTTTTTTTTTTGTTCGTATTTTGTTATGTAGTTGTAAGTTAAATTGTAAGTTGAATATAAGTTAAGTGAATTTGTAAATATGAAAAACGGAAAAATGAAATGTTATTATATGAATATGTGAATTTAATTTTTTTTTTTTTTAGTAATGAACCAGTTTAGAACTGATAAAATAGAACTGGCTCTACACAGAACCGGTGGAGGTCGCAAAGCAACCGGTTCAGAACCAGTTCAGAGCCAGTTGTTCATACTGCAGGGATTAAACAAAAGTGAGTAACATTCACAAGTGTACAAAACAAAAGTTTTATAAAAGCTTAATTAAAGTTCACTTATGAAGGGGGCACACCCTCAGACAAGCTTATGTTAGATAAAAAATTAACTTTTAAGAAATTATTATTTCGAATGCAAAAAATGTGTTTTCTCCAAAACAAGTGCATGGACAAAATTTTAAACAAATTCCATCTACCAAAACCACCCAAGTCTTATTCTTATTATTCCCAAAACTTATGGGAACGCTGGATATTTTTGTACAGAGTTAAAAGAAATTCATACGACACAGAGCATCAGCAGGTACGTTCAACCCTCTTATTATCGTAAAGTAATCGAAATCGATTCCTTCTTGAAGCTATAGAAATGGAGTGATCTAATTGCATTGTATGGTTATTTTAAACAAATGTTTGGAGCTTGTTGCTTCATCCACCATATTCAATACTACACAAAATAAAAATATAAAAAAAAGACTAACTTTGGCTATGCCGAAAGATGTAATACTCTTCACGATCTTCTAGTAGTCCGAGAGTCTTGAAATTTAGCAGGTTGGTGGATATATATCAGGTACTTATAATGCCCAATTTCAAGTCGATAGTACAAAAAACAAAAAAGTTTTTCTAATAAGAACTTTCAATTGCTCAGCTCTCTAGCTCAAAAACTGAGGGACAAGTATGCATACATACAGACAGACATGGCTAGATCATCTCGTCTGCGCTAATCAAGAATCCATTTTTTGAAATTGGCAAAAATCGAAGACGAGCCAAAACACGTGCAAGCAAAACAGCTGTCAAAAATTAATTACATATTCAAAACGATCAACCTTGTCACCATAAGTGAGGGACATGAGTACCAACATAACGCCACAAGAAAATCGAATATACGTAACCCGCGGAAATTCAAAAATCGCGATACTTTTTGAACAAACCTCGTATATATAGAACTCAAATTATAATTATAAATTATAATTTAGTTATTATAGCGACAAAGTCCTTCAGCTCAGGGGGAGAGTTAGGAAGGATTGGAGGAAATTATAAAAGTGCAGGACCAAACTTGAGCGGGAATCGAACCCGCGACTACAGGATGTTAGCTTGGCGCACTAACCAATGAGCCAACGAGCCAGTCAACGTAACAATTGTTTTTATTTATTGCTTATGTATTTCATACAACTTTAAGAACATAAGTTAATTGTAATTAACCAACATAAATAATATAAACCTTTCTTTTCTTATATCTATAATGAAGTACATATTAATCTAATTTTGGAAAAACCCTTTTCCTTCCTTTGTTTCAAAGTGAAACCTCAGCGACATGCATACATATTTACATAATATGAACATGGAAAAACCCAAAACACTGCAAATATAATATGCTGCTTCTTTTCCACAACATACGGTATAATGAACACCGCATCTTTTTTTCGGTGTTTTGTGTATTTGAGTATGAAAAATACCAAGTATGCATGCGGTGTACTTTTTGTTGCTGTGTACCGGTGCAGTTCTCTGATATACACATGATATACCGATTTCTGAAAATTGCAAAACATCTATCTTTGCTGATGATACAGCAAATTAACTACTTAGGTGATAATTTTGAATTAGTAAAAAATCACTTGCAAGTTGCACTTAACAATTTACTACACAACTTGGAAAATCAAATTAAATGCAAGACAAAACCCATTTACTTCACCAAAAACGCATGGACTGTTATCTTCCAAATTAAAATTTGGTAATTGACACAACTTGTGTTCCATAGGAAAGCCATTTAAGATACCTGGGTTTAAATTTAGACCAGAAGTTAACATTTAGCAGACATATAGCTAACACAATCGATAAAATAAACAAAACAATACACATCCTCTCTCTACCCTTTCAGAAATAGAAAATCCATTTCATTTGCTCATAATAAAATGTTTATACTCAAATCAATTTTTACACCGATTATCCTGTATCCTTGACTCTGTAGTCTGACGAGACTGCGCAAAGTAATACGTAGAAAAATTACAAATACACTCTACAGATTATCTGCATAAATTAGCAAATGCTTACACATCATTAATGTTACACTCATCCATACGTACGACTGATTCTCTTAGCGCTATCCTCTAGTTAGTACTAATAAGAATTGGCCTCTCATCTAGTCTAGTCAAAGTAGTATGTAAGTTCTATATAAGGTTATTCTTTTTTTCCCAATTTTTCCTTATTATAAAATTTATATTCAATTATAAAATATCTTTAATATGTACCTATTTCAGTTGAAAGCTAGTTCTTAAAAGCTAAACAATGTATTCTCTTCTTTCTTCTTAGAACAATAATTAGAAGATATTAAAGGTGCGTAAAGAGTATTACAACTTTGGCATAACCCAAGTTAATATTTTATTTACTTGATTTTTTTTTTTTTTAAATTGTGTTGACAAAATATAATATTAAAATGATGAACTTTTTTTTAATGATCATGTAATAACCAACTGACAATAATTTCCAGAGTAGTAGGTCAGATGAAAATTTATTGCGAGTGCAGCAAAGGGTTAATAAAAATGATTTTATTCGTTATTGTTACAAAAGAATAGGTAAGTAAAACCAACCAATTCAAAGAAATAAATTAAAACTGACACACAGACAATTATGACAAATGAAAAGAAACTTCAGGACTTGCAAATGGAAAAATGAAATGTTACAAACTAAGCGTGACATTTTCTTGCTTCGGTCGGTCATTTATGTTCTTTTCATTCTATACTGGATTAGTTAAACACAATATTTTGACAGCATCTGCATGTCTGACGCTCGTTTTCACTTTCTTTTTGTTTATGCTTCAAAATATACTCTACATTTTTACGCTTCTATATACATTATTATTGCTGTAATGCACTTTGCTTCTAGTTTACAATTGTACACCTGTATTGTATTGTCTAATAATACGCTGATTATGAAGATTTTTTTTTCATGTATGTGAGTAGTTTACTATATTTTTGTGCGTGTTTACCTCCATATAAATGTTTCCGTTAATTGAACTCATTGCAGAAGGGGCTGTTGAAGTTGGTACAGCAACAATGGTAGATTTATTTAAATGCTCACAAAATGCAGTATAACTGCTAAAATCCATTGGTTTAATAATCTCCATTTCGCTTTTAATGCAATTAATTATATTTTTTAAATTAAGAAATTTATTTTATACAACATCGACAACAGACACACCTTCTATTTTACTCATTTCGAAATATTAAAATATTTATTACATATATTAAATGTATGTATGCAAATGTTAATATATGTATGCATTGTACATAAAATTAATTTTAAAAAAATTATTTCATTATTCAGTACTCAACAGCTTTTATTTATCGTAATATTTGTGCAAACATTCTCTTTACATTGCTGTTTATTCTTTACTATGATTATTTTTCTATTAAGTATTACAGAACTTAAGCCGCACAACACAAAAAAAAAACAGTTCAACTAGACTGATGCTAAGTAGTGCTACTTCTTTTTTACAACTTTACTCCCCGGCGCTCAAGCAAATAATGAGCGAGCGAACGAGGCACAAGCAAAACACAAGAAACAGAAACAAATACTTTTCCATGTGCGAGAGTGAAAAAAATATGGAAAGGGCGAACGACAAGGGAGTGCGCGCGACAGTGACAACGACAACGCCAAGTAAACAAAAGTGAGTGAGATTAAGCCAAATGTCGTTTTGTTGGTTAAATAAGCAGCAAATGAAAGAGCATGTGGTGAGTAGCACGTAGTAGTTGCATCGAAAGAGCAAGAGCGAGAGCAGAAGAATAAGTGAGCATAAATACGCTACCGATAACGTATCATTGGACTCAGACTGTGTATATGTAGTGGTAAACATTTATGTGTTTGTTTCCAAGTATCTCTGAGTGGCCAGCCAAGCATCTGATGCATTGTTAGAGTTAAAAAAAAGAGGGAATGGGAAACTATAAACAACTTCCACTAAGCTTTAAGCAAAAAAAATTAAAATAAAAAATGATAAGAGCAGTATTAGACCTGGTACTTTGGTCTTAAATATAGATTTGACAATTGATGTAACAATCGGTAAATAAGCTTTGTGAAAGAAAGAGTGAACATTGGTATAAATTGAGGCGTGGCGCTTGTCCAGTTATTCAAATATGGGGGACTGCGGCACCATATTTCATCAAAAAGTTGCAAGCAACTCAAAACAAAGCCCTACGACGCATATCTGGTGCACCATGGTATGTTCGAAACACCATTCTACACCGTAACCTTAAGATGCCTACGATGATTGAGGAAATATATTTGTTCAGCAGCCGATACAATGATCGTTTGCTAAAGCACCCCAATCCTCTGGCAAGATGTCTTACACTCAAACACAACCCGCCGTCGTTTGAAAAAACTTCACCCCAACGATCATCTTAATAGAAGATCGTAATATTTTTTAGATGTCATGTTTTTCTCCATGTAAATTTCCTTAAGATGATACAAATGTAGCTAAAATAAAATATGTACATATTTAAATAATAGTGAACATCATGTCCAAATAACATAAATAATAACCAACTGTTTTAAGTTACAAAGCATGGCTTGAAACATAAGCTATTATAATGGTAATTAGACCTTTATTGAGATTTTCTGTCTTTATAGCGGTAATAGAAATACATACTCTGTGAAAATTTTAACTGTATACCTATTACGGTTCATGAGATAGAGCTCTGTGACGGACGGACGCTCCACAGCAACAAATGTTACAAGTTTTTTGTATGGGGACCCCTTTATTTTTTGTAACTTTATTTTTATTATTTGTCGTGATAGCTACAAATGAATTACACACTCCGTGAAAATGTCAATTTTGTATCTATTATGATTCATGAGATAAAGCTCTGTGACGGACGGACGGACAGCGTAGGATACAGTGATTAGTAATAGGGTCCCGTTTTCAACCTTTGGGTACGGAACCCTAAAAAGCGCTGAAGCATGGGTAAACGAAACTTGACGAGCGAAAGCATACATGCATCCATATAAGAACAACGAAAACTTGAATGAAATAGATGAGAAACAAGTAGGGTTTATTAACAACAAAAAACGAGGTAAACAGAAAAAATCACTTTTCCTCATTGTATATAAAGATCATATTTTGAATATGTAGTGAAATAAGACTTGTAAATACATATAAAACTTGACTTAAAAGTACTATATATGTACATACATATATAATAGGCCCAACAGCACAAAAAGGGATATTCAAAGAGAACATAAATAAATTCGAAAGAAAAAAGTAAAAAAAAAACTTAAACGCGCGCTTTGTATAATTCCCCTGCAGTATGCTCTGAGGCAATTGTCCCCGTTGCACCAGTTTTTCGTCAGTAAGAGGAAGCAATTGAGAGGTAAGTATTTGTTTGCTCTCTTTGAACTGGTGTCTTTTCTGAAGAAAAGAATGTGATAACGAAACCATGGTGTAAGAAAATTAAGATATAAGGACCATTTTGAGAGATCGACACATAACGGTAAAAAATTGGCATCACCTCTATTTCTTACACCATGTTAAGCAGGGCATCCACATGCGAATTTGTTAGTCGAACTTGTTCGTCGAATAAAAATTCATTTCCCACTAACTAGACGAACATTACTCACGAACATCATTTGCTATAAAATTTCGGCAAGTAAACATGAAAAAATGGCAGAGGAAAGTAATGCGCGCAGTGAGTTTAATTTTGTTTCACCATTTCCATATTAGATTCCTTATCAATATCAATGGTTCTATTTCAATAGTTTGTCCCACGATTTATTGCGCAAATGTTTATTTTTATACTCCTCCTTTTTATTTTTATTTTTAAATTGGAAAAAGATCTTTGCTCATTTTGGCGCGTGTTCACTATAAATATAATTTTTACGAATGATGTTCGCGCCATCGTTGCCATCCACTTTCGAACATGTTGCAACGAACGCATGCAAGATAGAGCAGTTTTACATTTAGATTTTTTGCGGCAGAGCGCTCGCTGGGGTCACTTGTTTGTAGAGAAGAGAGGTGCGACGCACATTTTGTGCGACGAGGCAAATTTTAACCCATGTACCAGCGTTTCTGCCGACGTTTTTCTCTGTTCTCTTTCGCCTCATTCGTTTTTTAGGGTTCCGTACCCATAGGGAGCTAACGGGACCCTATTACTAAGCTTACGCTGTCCGTCCGTCCGTCTCCTGCTCTATCTCATGAACCGTAATAGGTAGAGAGTTGAAATTCACCTGTTTGTAAAACGACAAATACTAAAAATACACAATTTTAGAAGCATTGTTCTTTAATTTATCTTTTGTTTAAGCTGTTAATTGTAGTATTACTTTTAGGCTGTTAAATATGCACATAATTTAATATTTTAAGCAAAAAATCTTGTACGACGGTACGGAACCTCTGTGTGCGAGTCCGATTTTTCACAATTTTTTGGCTTGTGTAGATTGAGGATGGATGAGATTAAATTGAAAAACGCGGAAGAAATATATTTTTGAAATTTGTACGTTATGTTTGTATGAGTGTGGTCAAGAAAAACGACAGAACTTTTCGTTTCATTTTTACTTTGTTTTGAATTTTTAGTTCTTATTTTTATATAGGAAAACAATTGAATTTTCTTTCATTATTTGTTTTCCTACTCATTGAATTTTATTTTTTTAATTACATATTTCCGTTTTATTTTTTAATTTTCATTTAAATGCATTTATTCAATATTTTGTGTATGTATGTGTATATTTGATGAGTAAACATTCATATAGGTATATGTGTGAGTGAGTGTCCTTAACATTTTAAGTAGTTTATTTATTTTGTTTTGTTTTTTTTTTTTAATTTATGTTTTTAAATGGAATGCCTATGGCATATTAATTAAAATTAATAAAATTAGAGGGTTGGGGTGTTGATGTCGGCTGTAAATGATCAGCCAAAAGTTTTGTTTGTCTTTAAATATATAAATTAATAAAACTTATAGAAATATGTAATAATATCCTTTCTTCTAAGTAATTGTTCTGTTTCAAAAATGAAAAAGAGCACACTCCTACGCATACAAACAGAAATGAAAACGAATGAAAGAATGAAATACTTTGAAAGAAAAAAAAATTGACGCAACGAGCGACGCTCAAATGTAAAAGCAAGTCAAAGTTACCAAAGAAGAATCGACGATAATTCTCCCAACAAAAACCCTAAGTGTAAATCATGACATAGAAACGTTTCTATTTTGTGCGAACAAAACGACGAACACTAAATTCTGTCGCGAATACCTCCACTGACGTTGAACATTTCTTCGAACACAAGTTCGACGAACAAATTCGCATGTGGATGGCCTGTTTAACGAAACTTTATGAAATTTTACGAAGTGCAGTGAACATGAGTATTGTTGAACCAGTGCATTTAAGAAGATTTGTGTGGTGTTTACTGTAGTGAAAAAATACCGAAAAATTGTGAGAGACGCGTGTCTCATTACTTGTTGTGGCGTTATAAAAGGTAGTTCTTCAGTATCAGTGTCATCATAAAACAATGTAAGTAAAACGAAAAAAATGGAATTATATGAATTTAATCAAATTTGAATTCTTTATTTCAGATGATGCTCATCAATAAGTTCCAAATTTTCTTTCTTTTTTTTGGGTTCCGAACCCATAGGGAGCTAACGGGACCCTATTACTAAGCTTACGATGTCCATCCGTCCGTCCGTCTCCTGCTCTATCTCATGAACCGTAATAGCTAGAGAGTTGAAATTTTCACAGAGTGTGTAATTCACGTGGGTGTAAAACGACAAATACTAAAAATACACATTTTTAGAAGCATTGTTCTTTAATTTAAACTTTTGTTTAACAATTTTTTGTTTTTTTTTTAAGTATACTTTTAAGCTGTTAATTGTAGTATACTTTTATGCTGATAAATATGAACATAATTTAATATTTTAAGCAAAAAATCTTGTACGATGGTACGGAACCCTCCGTGTGCGATTCCGACTCATACTTGGCAAATTCTTAACGTGAAGAGTATTATAAGTTTGTCATGAAGTTTGTAGCACACAGAAGGAGACATCGCAGACCACATAAAGTATATATATTTGTGATCAGCTCGATGAGACGAGTTGATTTAGCCATGTCCGTCTGTTCGCACTCCTAGTTTTTGAGCTAGAGAGCTAAAAGCCAAAGTTAGTCTTAATTTATATTTTAAATTAATATTCTTATTTTTTTGTTTTTTTGTTTTTGACGTATGGAACTAAGTTTCTGGTCTATATCCACCAACCATTTAAATTTCATGATCCTAGGGTTACCAGGAGGGGTACCTCCCATACAAACCCCCTTTTAAATTAAAGTTCTTATTAGAAAAAGTTTTTTTTTACTTATTGAACTGAAATTTGGACACTATAAGTCTCTGACCCATATCGAGAAACCATGAAAATGTCAAGACCCTCGGACAACTAGGAGGGGACCCCCCATACAAGCCGGGATCCAAATGAAAGTTCTTATTAGAACAACTTTTGTTTTTTTACTATCTACTTAAAATTTGGACACTATAAGTGTCTGACCCATAGCCACCAACCATATAAATTTCAAGACCCTCGGACTACTAGGAGGGTACGCCCCATACAAACAGGGATCCAAATGAAAGTTATTAGAAATTTTTTTTTGTACTATGGAACTGAATTTTAACTTCGGCATAGCCAAAGTTAGTCTTTTTTAGGGTTCCGTACCCGTCCGTCCATCCGTCCGTCTCATGAACCGTAATAGGTAAAGAGTTGAAATTTTCACAGAGTGCGTAATTCACTTGTGTGTAAAACGACAAATAATAAAAATACACATTTTTAGAAGCAATGTTCTTTAATTAAACCTTTTGTTTAAAATTTTTATTTGTTTTAGTATACTTTTAACCCATACCCAGCCATTGTACCTGCTTAGGTACAAAAAATTGATCATATTCGTGTAACTGTATTTCCAAGTAGAAAATAAATATTCCGAATTCTATTGCACAGTTTGATCATGCATAATGGGTACAATGTAAACATGTAGGCAAATTAGAGATAACGAATAACGGTAATCAGAATTTTGCTTTGTTCTAATACCTCTGCCCTCAATTTTCGTATTTTGAGCATATCATTGTGTATTGTGCATGTGAAGCATATCGATCGCGAAAATAAAAGTAGTTCACTTGATTTATATAAAAAAATACATAATTTATTTAATTTGGAAGCGTTTAATTGAAAAAACAAATTTTTGAGAGAAATCGGTGAGTTCAAAATATAGTGTACACGCTTGAGTACAACGGCTAAAAAGGTATACTTTTTTCCATAGTATTCGTGACCCTGATGACATTTGCGTAAATACTTTGCCGCAAGATATTCCAGGTGAATTAGAACTCTTTTATAGTAGCGATAGTGAGCACAATATTCCACTTGGAGAGCCGTCGAAAGATATCGTGCAAAACTGATCCACAATGGTCACGAAGAGCTTGTGATTTTCAAATGCCACAAACTAGTTTTTATAAAGAGAACGAGAGGAAAATGGTAGCGGATGTAGAGGGAAAGGAACCGAGGTTTGGCTTCAAAAATTGGATGATTACAAGCAGCAGTGGTTACTTGTATCAATTCGACACTGAGGTGCAAAAGGTGTCATTCCAGAAAAGCCACAAATGCCACTTGGATCAAGAGTCGTTCTTGATTTTTTGAACAAATTCCCAGGCCTTCCGACCACGTAATTTTCTTTGATAACTTTTTCACGTCATATGACCTTTTAGTTATACTAAAACAAAAAGGATTCCGAGCTATCGGTACAGTTCGCGAGTCAAGAACAAAAAAATGTCCTCTGCAATCAAAGTCAGAGTTCAAAAAGGAAAAAAGAGGATTTTATGATCACAGATACGATACCGCCAATAACATACTCTTGTTGAAGTGGAATGACAACAATGCTGTAATCGTGGGTTCAAACTTTGAGGGTATGGAACCAATGCATTCTGCCAATCGATGGTGTTCGGTCAGCAAGGCAAAAATAAATGTAAAACAGCCGAAAGCAGAATATAATGTGGGAATGGGAGGTGTAGATTTGCACGATCAAGCTGTAAATGTGTACAGAATAAAATTTCGTGGTAAAAAGTGGTGGTGGCCACTTTTCACTTCAATGGTTAGTTCAACTATGGTCAACGCATGAAAGCTATATAAAGCGGCAAACAATTCCAACATTGACTTACTGGAGTTTCATCGCACTATTGTCCGTCATTACTTACGAAATTACACTGAGAATACAGCGTCATCCAAGCGATCAGTCATTTCTAGCGTAGCTACTTCGGCTGGAAACCATTTTCCGAAAAGGATTAACAACCCTCTTCGCTGTCGTCAATGTCACTCCCGAATTAGATGGATATGCGAACAATGTGACAGCACTGTGCGTAGAAAATGAATGTTTCAAAATTTTTCATACTACAAGAAAATGAAAAATTGTAGTACACAATTGGCCGTTGTACTTGCTTGGGTACAGGTTCAAAAACCCACTTAATGAATTTTTTATTTTTCATATTTTTTAAGTTTCTTATGTTATTTTCAATAAAACGAAACATAAAGGGTCTTGGATTTTAATGGGTTAAGCTGTAATTGTAATATACTTTTAGGCTGTTAAATTTGAACATAATTTAATATTTTAAGCAAAAAATCTTGAACGGAACCCTCCGTGTCCGAGTCCGACTCACACTTGGCTGATTTTTTATATTTTTCAATAAGTTAATTTTGATTTTTTTTTTTCTAGAGTAATAAAAAGGCGTCCGAATTTGTTGACAAATACGAGACAGAAGAAACAAAAAATATAAAACAAAATAAAGTACTTTCGTACAAAATTAAAATGTTTGAAGAAAGGAATTTAGATTTTGATGAATTTTGAAATTTTTGATAATATTATTGTATCTTTTCATTTATTTTTCAATTATATTATTATTTGTTCAATAAAATGAATTTAATTTGTTAACAAGTTTGTAATTGCTTCCCTTTTGTTTTTTCCTGCTTGAGTGGTTCTTGTATGCTCCGAATACTCTATTCCTAAAGTCCACATTTCATCTGGCGAGTTGTCTTCGTCACCATTCTTCGTTCAAAAATTTCGCAATATGATGCAAAACAAAGCAACTGATGGCACTAATTTGGTTGCTACATGTCTTTTGTATTGTAGCACCGGAAAACGTTGTTTGAGTTACCCAACAGCGCTCGATTATGCATCTTTCTCTCGTAAATATTTTGTTGTATTTTCTTTCCACTTCTGATGATTGATTCCGAAATGGAGCCACGGTGATAAGCCATAACCCTCATCGCCAAGAAGCAGTGCATCATTGCTAGCATTTGCCATTGCGGTAAATATTTTACTATTGCGTAGTATGCGAGAGTCATGAACTGATCCTGGCCAAGATATATCCACACTGCTAAAAAGCTTATTTGCGTTAAAAGTTTCTTGCACATTATTAAGTTTTTTTTTTTGTGATATTTTTATTTAATGAAATCCTTTTCTACAGATGTATTCATCGCTTTGTATACTTTTTTTTTTATTTTTATATGCGTGGAATCAACGACACCTACTGAAAATGGAAAACAGTTTTTTTGTTGTCATATGTCTTGCTCCTTCTTTATTTCTTCGGCTGTACATGGGAATTTAATCCAATCATGTTCCTTTGCGCATACAACTTGGGCCATTTCGGAGATTGTTCGAGAAGCTGTTGATTGGTGAACAATATCTTCACCGATACTGGTTTGAAATCCTGGATCGGCGCAGAATCGCAGAAAGAAACTCATTTTCAGGTTGTTGGTAAGAGCACCGCCACGTGTTCTTTTTGGTTGTTTTTTCTAATAAAAAAAATATTCTGCCATGTTCACTGTTGAAAAATATCAAATGCAGTGAGACAACTGTGAATGCTAAAGAGAGAAAGTCAACGAAATGCGAGCTTAATCTTACGAAAGCAAGCAATTGCTCATATCATTCGAAATTAAGACTGCTGAAGGGCAGACTCAACCAAATGCGGGTATAATCTCATAAAAACAAGCAATTTCTTATATTTATGCATACGAATTTGAGCTCGGACTCTCAAACATCAAGCTATGCGAAACCAAACATAACTATTGAGTTCGAACTAGCAACATGAGTCCAAGGTAGCGAGTCAAAGCTTTTACTCAAAAAATCGAGTCTGAGTTCGAACTCGCCTTTTATGCATGAGACCGATTCTAACAACAGTCAAACGCAAAGTACGATACCGTGGATAATGAAGCACGAGGTGATCTCCTATGGTTAAATGAGAGTCTATATCAGAATAGCAGAACGAGATTGTGCACATTATGCAATATGAAAGAAGAAAATATAATTTAGAATTTAGATGCAGTTACTTGGGGAAATCTCAACTATCAGAGAGCGAAATTATAGATAATGAATAAAAATAAATAAATTCAGTTTTTTTCGGCATTTTCAATTGTTTGTTTACATTCAACTGGCAGTTGTGATTGCGAGAACAGCTGATTTGCCAAGAGCAAACACAATTGGTCGTTCACGCAATTCACAATGTCAATTTTACCAAATTGCCATTTTGCCGATTTGCCACGTTGTGTGAAGACCCCTATTAATTTAAGTTATTTATTTATAAGACCCTGGAAAATCCAAACATTGAACGATCTGCTATCTCGATAAAATGGGGCAGGTGGGTGTAGTAAATGGGAGGGTTGCCAAAGGAGGTCCAAGGGATAGACGGCAAATTATATTGTAAATATTGTATTAAGTTCTTTAAAAATGTCAAAAAAAAAAATATTAATACTGTGAGTGCCCTTATAATTATAGAAGACACTCCGACATGGGGAGGTGCGTTCATTACCATAAGTCGAGCATCAACTCCAATACAGTGAAGAAAATTCCAGTTTTCAGTGAATTTTATAGCCACGTGTGTCTAAGGACCCCAAAACATCTGCACCAACCATGAAAATTTCAAGACCATAAGAATACTAGGAGGGGCGTGAAGAGTATTACAATTTCGGCATATCCAAAGTTAGTCTATTTTTATATTTTGTACTGGTTTTATGTTTAAACTTGACCATTATTATTAAGAATTTAAAATTATTTCCGCAGACCTCTTCTGACTTAATATCAAAATGTTCACAAGAAACAAATACCAAAGGATGTTTTTGGTTTAGTCGTTTTTTTTTTGCATCCCTTCAAAGTCAGCTATTCGTACCAGAATAGATTTTGTTTGTCAATGAATCGAAATTTGTTGAGAGTTTAATTGTGTGTCACTTCGTTATTCTGTCACCGATTATAAATATTTGAAACATTCAAAATTCTGCTGAAAAAATGCAACAGACATATTGAGTGGAAATTGAAATAGCCTTATAAATCTGAATCTCTTAATAGGCTATTTTATACTCCAAAAAGGTGTTTTTAGTGAATCGGGTAGTAGTTCCAAAAATTATAATACAAACTTGATATGCACCAAAATTTACAAAAGTTCACGTAACGAATTTTAGCTTCTAAGTTTCTTATTTTTAGCAAAATGTTTGTTTTTTATGTTTTATGTGTATAAGTTTGCGTTAAAAAGACCCCCAGACAGACACAGATGGTTATTTACATATAAATAAATATTAAAATTTAAAAATTTTTGATGCGAAACAAAAGTAAGTTTTCAGCATTAAACCTTTTATTTTAAAATTTTTTGGGACTGAAAAAGTTTAAGAAACACTATGTTTTATTTGCATGTTTTTGTGTGTTAGTTATGTATATACATATGTTATTCGTACTAAATATGTTCAATCATTATAATCGTATTGCGCACTTCTGTATGTACTCTCAATATGTTCTACATATTAATTTAATCAAATCTCATAGTATTAGTAAAATGCATACGCGAGAAGATAGGTACTACTTTTTTATACAACTCCAAACGATTACTAATAATTATCATACTTTTTCGAAAAGTACATATGTACTAGAGGTCTTCATGATGACAATAAAACGACATTCGAATTAACAATGTCCAAAATAAATTTAGTGAAATATAATGCGACGCCGAAAGAATTCGAGTGAATTTGTACTCTCACGTAAGACTCGGTCGCAGAACATTTAAACAAAGAGGCACGAATTGAATGATTGAGAATGCGATGTTCCTTCCCTCTACCACCCGTAATTTTCAACCGATTTAGTTCGTTTCTTTTTAAATTGTAGATAATTACGGTAAATTCCGAATAGGCTTAAAATATTAAAAAAATATTTAAAAACATTAAAATAATGCTTACACATATTTGCATACAGTTGAGTACAACAAAGATTTGAGAAGGGAAGCAGGGAGATGCGGGGGTTGTGGGATAGAGAGTGTAATTGCACTTCATTGTTTTTGTTATGTTATGAATAATTGTAATAAAGAAAATATAGTGATGCTAAAAAAGGAAACAACCCTTGCGAAGCGGGTATGCTATAAGTATGTACATATCGGATCCTAACTACTACAATTTTTGAGTTTTTGTTAAAAAACTACATATAATGATCATCCCCAACTCATTTAAAAATCTGGTATTTATTTCTCTACGCTTTACCCAAACAAAAATACCATTATTTTTCTTTCTTTTCATATACCTTCAATGTGAGAAAAAATAGTTTTTTGATTCATTTTTTGGAATAGGCGAAAATCGAAGACGAGGCAAAACACGTGCTAGCAAAACAGCTGTCAAATACTAACTAAACATTCAAAATGGCCGACCTTGTCAGCATAAGTGAGGGACATGAGTACCAACATAACGCCATAAGAAAATCGAATATACGTAACCAGCGGAAATTCAAAAATCGCGGATGTTTATTTTTACCATACGCAGTAGTATTTATCGGAATCAGTCGAATCGGACCACTAGGGGGGTATCCCCAATACAAACCGGGATCCAAATGAATGTTCTTTTTAGAAAAACTATTTTGTTTTTTTTACCATGGAAATGAATTTTGGACAATATACTTAAGTGCCTATATCCACCAACCAAATAAATTTTAAGACCCTCGGACTACTAGCAGGGGCGTTAAGAGTATTACAACTTCGGCATATTCAAAGTAAGTTTTTTTATATTTTTAATGTTGTATAGGGTATAAAAAGACTACAAAACTAAAAAATGATAATTTTTCAAAAATGTAAAATTAGTTATAATTTAAGATACTCATGCAAACAACAATGGAAAAAAATATGTAAAAGGCGTAAACTAAAAAGAAATAAAATAAATTTTACTATTAAATAACAGCAATAAAAATTATGTGATAATAATTGATGTTTTAAAAAAATATGAAAAATATTTTTGTTAAAAAACAGTAAGTATAATAATAATAAAGTAAGTCGTATAATGTTACAGTTTGTGCTAGAATAGGCCTAATTTGAAGTGTTTGAAGTATTACAAAAATGGGCTTTGAGTTATTTGGATGAAATATGAATAAAGTTAATGGGATGTTCCTCCCATCTGCTTTATGTATGCATATATGTAAGTATAATGGTATTTTTGACAACACGTGGTGAATGATGAATTGATTATTATATGGGGCACGATGATATGTACGATTTTAAGTTATTGTAAATAGTTTGTGATTTATTAGATTAGAAATCAAAATTTAGCATTCAAAATTGGCGATTCATACATTGTTCATACTAACCAAGTACATGGCCAGTTTGTTGATATCCAAATTGGCCAATTGACTGACATCAGTAGTATTCAGGATGCTCAGCATTAAATTAATGTCAGCGGCAGTTGGCATTGGTGGTTGTTGTACTTGTGCGGCTGTTGCCGCTGCCGCCGTTGTAGTGGGCTGTTGGTGCAATGGTGCTGCTCCGCTGTGATGTTGTAATTGTACAACACCGGATATTTGAGAGCCACTGACTGTCGCATTAGTTGCGGCTGCTGAAGAACTTGCTGCACTTGATAATTGTTGTTTTTGTTGACCACTTATATTATTGCCTCCATGTATTAGTGATTGAAGGTTTCGATTGTTGGAATCAACTTGTTGCAATTGATTGCTGGTAGAGTTGACTGCAACGGCGGCAACAGCGTTTTGCATCTGCAATTGCATCGATTGCAGAGTTGGTGTTGTAGGCACCGACAGCGGTGGCGTCGAGGAAACCAATGCTTGAAGCTGTTTAGGTTTTGGTGGAGAAGAGATAGTTAAATCAAAGAATTTGTTTGCGAAATACGCAAAAAATAAAACAAATAGTATGTCTGTGGACAAAGATATTGCTGCATTTCAAAATATGATTTTTTTTTAAATATTATGCTTATAAAAGATGTTATTGGTTGCAATCAAAACTCAAAACGTAATTGAAGTTTTAATTTTTTTCTTCATACCAAAACCATGCCCGCTTCACTTTTTTAACTTTTTATAATTATTAAAATCCTTTTTAAAATATTGAAAATTTGCGTCATTCCGGAAATAGACGTCACAAATACCAAAATGGTGATTAATGTAATTTTTTGTTCACTTCAACGCCCATTTAATAGCCTACTAAAAATTACTTAGGTGTACGCAATGTTTTTCTATAAAGTTTAAACTACAAATACTTAATACATAAAAAAAAAATAAATAAATAAAAATAAAGTTTCTATAGTTTCTTACAGTCAAATCAAAAAAAAAAAAAAAAAAAAACTACCCAATTTTGAAAGTACTCGTATTGTAACGAAGACATTAGTTTCTGTTATCTACACTTTAAAATCTTGAAGTAGTCTGTGCCATTTATATAGTAGGGATCCTCACGAAAACGCATAAAACTCAACAAACTATAAGGTCGCTTTCGTGAACCCCCCCAATTTGGTTTGCACCTCATAAATCACAAAAATCAGTGAGGGCTGCCAATACTGTATTTTACTCTTTCCAAAAGTGAAATGATTTACCAATTTAATTCAAATAACAATTGATTTACAGCAAATAGAAGTTCGAATAATATATTAGGGGCATTCACGAAACGTGGCAGTCGGCTAAAATGGCAAATTTTCCTAGGTGAATTGCGTGAACGAACGCGAATTGGATTTGGCAATCAGTTTTTCTCGCAAACATACCTGACAGTTGAATGTAAACAGACAATTGAAAATGCTTAATAAAGTAAAATAATTAAAGGAATGTATTGAAATAAGTACATAAAATGAAATAAATTATTTATTATTCGTACTTCACAGCAAAATAAAATAAATAACATTATATCTATCATTCCCGTGAACAGCCAATTTTGCTCATAATAATAGTGGCTTTACAGTGAGCTAGCTAAGACTTGAATCTATGAAGATGCGACTATGATTCGAGTTCCATTCGACAACAACAACAACAGGGGAAAATGACAAAATTGAGGAGTTGTTGTTGTAGTGTTTTTTTGTCATGTAGATTGGCAGCATTTTCATAATTTCGTCGTTTTTGTGATTGTCATGTGTCTTCTTCGTTTTTTTTTTGCGCGCCACAAAAACAGGTGATCATTGCAGATGACAATTTGAAGAAAATTTTAAATTGCAATTTCTTCTTTAAATATTAATAAAATAAGTAGCAGGAATAAAAAAGGAAGCTGCAAGAATTATTTGCATACACTGCGAATTGTTCTTAATCATGTATTTTTCACACAATTTCCATTTTAATTATCACAATTAGCCACAACGTTCCATTTGTATGTATAATCAAAACAAACAACAGCTGTTCGTGATACTAAAATACCACTGTAAACCACAAAACCGAATCTTCGTGATTCGAGCCACTGTAAAGCCACTATAAATTCACGTTGTTTGCAGCCCTCAAATTTCATAAATTTTTTTTAATGGAGCAACGGTCACTTTGCGCATTCGCAAATTTACCACATTTGCCACGTTACGTGAATGCCGCTATTACTTGTTGCAATTTCTGTATTTATTATACCAATAATTTCACTTTTTTCACATTTTTTTTTGGCATTTTTAATTGTTTGTTTAAATCCAACTGTCAGTTCTGTATACGAAAAAGCAGACTTGTCAATTACAAAAAAATTCACAGTGGCAACGCTCACTTTTATGAGTTTTGAGATGAGTTTAGTGAGTATCAATAGCCTCAACAATTTATGAGAGCGCACAAATTTTTTTGTATGGAAAACTGTCACTTACTTTACGAGTTTGTTAATTTGTTGAGGTTTGTACGTTTCCGTGAAAACACACAGTTTGTTTATGTCTATATATTTGTTCGCCCTTTACTCAGCTCACAATCCATTTTTCATTATGATAAAAATTATAAATATTTTTCAAAGTGATCATTTTCTCTATTGTTACTGTTTTTGACAGATTTTTAAATATAATCAGTAACAGAAGTAGCGGTAATCTTACTTACCTTAGCTTTCTGTTGTTGTTTTAGTTCTTCTTTCTTGTAGTTCCGTTGATACGCTGTTATTACACGTCTCAGACGTGTATTCAAATCCTGCATTGATGGCCATAAGGTTGCATCCTCAATAGGTAGGTTTGTTGGTGGATAGCTCCCAGCAACGCTTTCATCTTCGTCTAAGCCTAAATTTGAGTTGGAGTTTAGATTTTCGTTTTGCGATTGCTCTGTTGAGCCAGGCGTGGTCGATGTGGTAGTCGTTAAGGATGATGTTGCGATTTGATCAGAAGTAGTGACGGATGGGGTTGAAGATGTGGTTGTAGTAGTAATGGTGGTGGTCATGGTTGTTGTGGCGTTGTTAGTGAATGAATTAATGCTTGTGTTGCTGTTGATAGTGCCGTCGCTAACGGTTTTCTCAGCAGCGACAGTGGCAGTGTTATTATCATCAACTGTTGTCAATGCAGTCGGTGGTGGTGTTGGTTGTTTGTTTAGTTCCGAATTTGTCTGATTGAACTTTGTTGTTGTTGCTGTTGCTGCAACTGCTGTAATGTTTGCTGATTCCGAATCAGCAGCAGGTCTCAGCATACTGACTTCTTGCAATTCCACACTATTATCGATTTTAGTGTCCTCATTGATTGTATCCGCCAATTCGGCTTCAGCGTTTTCAACATTTTTATTGACAGTAGCAGCATCACCATCATCAGCATATTCTTCAGAAATAGTGTCCTGATTAATTTTTTCCGATTTAATGTCCGACTTTTGTTCAGAATTAACACTGCCATTGTCAAAAGCTTTGATATCACCCCTAACGAATGCATTACCATCATTTATGTTGACAAAACCAACACCCGCACTGACATCGTTTTCAGCGACATCATCATCTGCATTCGCCGCCGATTCTTTTTGTTTCACTTCCTCATTAGCTTTGTCATATTGTGTCTTACCCGAAGAACTGGGTCGCTCTGGATCAAGTGAATCTTTGTTATCGGCCATAGTTAATTTAGTAGAATCCGAATCTTTAGTAGCGGTACCATCGTCGTCGACATCATCAATATCTTCGTGTTTTGAATTCGCATCATCTTCGATTCTGCATAGAACAGGCAATATTAAAATAAATATTATTACAATTTTAAAATTTGTTGGGTAATTCTATAATAAAAATATTTAATTTTATGCATTCCTAAGAAATCCAGAATATATTATAATACATGGAAACATTGAATAGAACATTAATCATCATGAATCAACAACCAATGAACATGACATTTGAATGATCTTGAGTGAGATGTTTTCATTATGATGATAATATGATTTGTGTGGAAATAATCAACCAACTAAACAAATAACACACAATTTACCTTTTATACTATTTTTCATTTTCAGTACCATAATTGGTTATTAATGGTTATTATCATTTAAAAGATCGTTTTTAAGACTTACATAGGCAAATTCGTAACTGCGACATCGTCTCCGGCACCAACATGACTGACAAAACATAATGTTGGATCTGCGCGTATTTGACGGTACATTTCACAGCCATGCTTGTAGGTTCCAACCAAAAGACTCTTATCACAACAAATGGGATTCCACCATGAGGATGGCACCTGATCAGGCGTTGGTGGCGGGCGAATGGGGAGCTCGCTACATTTGTATATTCACAAACAACGATAACACAAGATTTGATTGATTTATTAAAAATAAAGTTTAAGATTTTGATTAAATAATAATCTGATTAATTTAAAATCCCAATTAGTATTCTAAAAACTACATTTTTGTATGTCAACTCATATAGAATTTTTTATATTTTGTAGTATCGAAATCCCTATTCGCCTTCTTTCGCACACAATTGCGTTTAAATGTTGCGGTTTACCTTTCTTACCGGTATTTTGTGACTAAATATTATAATTGTTTAACAATCACAACTGTGTCAATAAGTCATAGTAGCTTATGTCGAAAATCTATGTTTTGAAATGCAAGCTAAATAAATTTTGTAAAATATTTTTATAAAAGTAGACTTCACAACCTTTCTAACAAGTATAAATTTTATTTAGTTTATTTATTCCAATAATTGTTTAAAAAGAGTTTGAAAATTGGATTTGTGAGAAAATCATAGGTGTACGAATTTGTAGTGCTCAGGGTAAACTACATATAACTATGATTCTATACCATATTTTTAGAAAAATTTGCAGCCAAAATACGTGTATTGAAGCGGTTAATAGTAATAGCATTCTAACTCAATTCACTCAATTTTCGACATAAGCTACTATGACTTATTGCCACAAATATTATAGAAATGTATGAAATTGAAATAAGCTAAATTAATTAGGATATTCTTCCTTATACATATACTTTCCACGAATTTATGATTCATTTTGGGACCTTTAATGAAATCAATTTTTTTTTTAAATATATAAATTGTTACAATACTGAAAATCAGTTTGTATTTTTTTTTGGATATTGTATTAACACATTTATAAATTAAATTTTAGAGATAAAGCATAGTGATACAAGCAGTCTATCAGAAGTTAAATGTCGATTTATGACAAAAAAACGAAACGAAATGCAATAAAACCAGTGAAAACAAGATTAACTTTGGCTATGCCGAAGTTGTAATACTCTTCACGCACATTTTATATCATCTGATTTTTGTTCTAAGTTCATGGTGGTATGGGAGGAGGGGTATTCCTAGTGGTCCAAGGGCCTTGAATTTTACATGGTTGGTGGATACAAGTCAGATTTACATATACTTATGTATAGTGTCGAAATTGTCAGTTCCATGGTACAACCCCCCTCCCCCACTAGTGACACGATCCGTCTGATTCCGACAAATGTATTGCGTATGGTGAAAGATTCGTGCAAAATTTCTAGCTGAAAAACTGAGAGACTAGTTTGCATACATGCAGACTGACGGCCGAACGGACATGGCTAAATCAACTCC
Source organism: Amiota mariae (assembly GCA_035041805.1). NCBI lineage: Eukaryota > Metazoa > Arthropoda > Insecta > Diptera > Drosophilidae > Amiota > Amiota mariae. Next base: position 495,684 of record JAWNKV010000204.1, read on the forward strand.
CCTCGTCGCGCTGATCAAGAATATATGTACTTTATGGGGTCACCGACGACTCCTTCTGTGTGTTACAAACATCGTGACAAACTTATAATACTATTCACTGCATGAAGAGTACAATTAAATTAAACGAATATTAAAGTGTGTGGGGTTTTACTGAAATGAAATTTTACCTGACAGGAGTATTGTCTTTAATTTGTTGCACCAAATCCCCGATGACTTCGTGTTGTATGTAGTAGAGCATACGCACACGTAGCAAAACCCTAAATAAGTAATTAGGATAAGTAAAAAAAATTAAATTAAAAACAAAAAAACGTAATAAATATAAATAATTGGATAAAAGAAGAAAGAGAAGATTTGTATATTAGTAAAAAATATTCGAAAAAATGTGTTAGAAAAGTTTATTCGATTCCACACGACTCACTTATTCGCGTGTCTGCTTAAATGCTTCTTATAAGCGCCTTCTAAATACGCATCAGCATCATATTTTTCTTTTTTACTCCAATGAGTTGGATCGTTCGGATTGCAGCTAACTTCTAACGCAACTTTTTGGACCTCTGTAGGTGGTAAGACATCCGGTGCCAGAATGGTGCTGGCTTGTCCAGTCAGCTGACTGATAGATGACTGACTGCTGCTACCGCTGTTGCAAGTGTTGCCTTCTTTCTGTGTTTTTCCACCATTACGTCCTGTAATGAATGTTTATGTATATGTCAGCAGTCATCTTCACTAAATATTTATATAAATATAGTGTTTGCAACATTTGCTTTAATTATTCCCATAAAGTGCTTTTATGATAAGAATCTTTACTCCTAGTAGCAAATTAGAATCTTTACTCCTAGTAGTTATACAATTTAAACCAGAGATCGCAAATAAGAATCATCTTTTATTTTCAATTGGACTACTGTGAGAAAAAGTGAAAAGTTTAAGCAAAATATCCCACTCACAAACCACAATATTTTGTTGTGTTGTTCAAATGTTATTAGCTTATTGCTTTTCGATGAGAAAAAGAACGGTCTGTGAGTAAGAATAGTTGCAAAAAAAAAAAACATTTTGAATCACAATCATCATGTTACTGAAGGAGAAAAGGAAACAAAAATCACAAGACAAAAGATCTCGGCTTGTTGTTGTGTGACGTGAGTTGACCGAGTCGAAGAGGGAGGAGAGAGGGGGGTGGGTGGTGTGCAAAGCTGTGCAGATAACAAAGAATAGTCGACTGCAGCGCACAAGCAGACGTATATACAAGTGCATACACACTAGAGGTCTACATGAAGGCAAAAAAACGACATTCGAATTAACAATGTTCAAAATGAATTGAGTGAAATAGAATGCGACGCCGAATGAATTCGAGTGAATTTGTGCGCTCACGTCAGATTCAGTCGCACAACATTAAAACAAAGAGAAACGAATTGAATGAGTTCGAATGAGAGGTGGTTTCGAATTAATTCGAATGCATTCACTTTTTTGCAAAAGAATGAGGGTTGTTTTTGTTTTGCTGTTGTTTTGTTTTGCTGTGCGTAACAAAAAAGAAGAAAGAAAACAACAAAAAGCAATGGAAAATTTTGTTTAGAACACACAACTGCATACATACTCGTCGGCGTCTTTTGCTGCGCTCATTATCTTGCACGACAAACGAATGAATGAATGATTCGAAAATGAAAGTGATGAGATTTTTTTTGCGACCTCTGATTTTAACAAAGACCATGTAAATTAATGGAAAAAAGAACCATGAATAGAGCCCCAACAACTTCGCTAAGCTCCCTTTTAATATCATCATCATTGGCACTAAAGCTTTTTGTGAGCTTTGAGCTGACAATTTTTAATCTTTTTCACATCATCTTCTATTTCGTCGAACCATCTCAATCTTGGTCTGCCTATTGCATGAACTGTCTTCAAACTATTTCTGAGTATTTTCATTTCGAAGTTGTGCAATTTTGCTTTGTCGTATTAACTGTGTTCATGGTTTAGATCCATAAATAAGACATAAGACTGGTCTGACGAAGGTTTTGTATAACGGTTGGTTGATTTGTTAAGTTTTGATTTGAAAATCCTTATTAGTGATGCGTATGACCTATTTTCTACTTGAAATATCTCATCGATTGTTATGCTTATTGAGTTATCGTAACTCAGTTTAAATCGTAAGTAGGTAAACGTGTTCATCATTTCGAAGTTATAATTATCAATTTTTACTGCCTTTTATAATGATTTGAATTTCCTGCACATAAACATATATACATATATATTTTTTTTATCCTCATTGATTTTAAGCCCAATTCTGCCAACTGGTTCTTCAATATAAGAAAACGTATTTGCCATGGCGATGAAATTTTTGCTGACTATTGCTATATCGTCTGCGTGTGCCACTATTTTGTTTGGTTCTGTCTAATATGTGTCCAGTTCTTTTCTCCTCAGTTAATAAAAGTGTATCACATAGTCTTATACCGGTTTCTATTAAAAATGGTTTAGATTTGCTGTCGTGTATCATTACTTTCGATTTAGTTTGGTGCAAGGACATCGTTACTATTTGCAATTTTTTTTCTGGAATTTTGGATTTACTAAATATTGCAGGAATAGCAATTCTATTGATGCTGCCAAATGCCTGTTTGAAGTCAGCAAATGTAAAACAATGTTGTGTTGGTAACATATTTTCACGGACTGCTTGAGCGAAAAAATGTCATAGTTGACCCTCCTGGACGAAATCTAGCATCGTTATTCCAAATCAGTGCTAAAATTTTTTAGAAGTTCAGCTGTTATGTTGTTTTCTCCGGGGGATTTGAAGTTCTTCATGTGGTTAATATCGTAATTTGCATGGTTTGCGCCAATCCAAAAACCCATGCCATTTCATCCTGTATTGTTTTCAGTACCGCTGAAGAATAAAATTTCTCAAAAATTTTTCCAGTATATTTCGTGTAAGGACACTAAATCCATTTTACTTCTTGTAAGTTTAGTAGCGATTTTGTTCATTTTTCAACTTGTAGCATAGTTCTAATATTCCAATAGCCAGTTTCCAATCAAGTCAAAGTTTCGGGATCATATCCGAGGCTTCTGTGTAGCTTTCATCATTTTGTTTATATTATTAAACAAGCATTTAATCTCAACTCGATATTAGAATATTTTTATGTAGTTACAGGCGCCAAAATTGTGGTCTTTGACACAATGAAATGCATAAACAAATAAATTTTAGACTTTAGTCTGGCGGCCATGGCTATTTAATAACTTTTGATAACTTTTAGTTTTAACTTTAGGTTAGCATTATATACTTATATAAATAAATAAATAAAAAATCAGCCAAGTGTGAGTCGGACTCGCACACAGAGGGTTCCGTACCATCGTACAAGATTTTTTGCTTAAAATATTAAATTATGTTCATATTTAACAGCATAAAAGTATACTACAATTACAGGTTATAAGTATACTACAAAAAAAAATTGTTAAACAAAAGGTTAAATCAAAGAACAATGCTTCTAAAAATGTGTATTTTTAGTATTTGTCGTTCTACACACAAGTGAATTACACACTCTGTGAAAATATCAAATCTCTACCTAATTACGGTTAATGAGATAGAGCAGGAGACGGACGGACGGACAGTGTAAGCTTAGTAATAGGGTCCCGTTAGCTCCCTATGGGTACGGAACCCTAAAAAAGGACCATAGGCAAATAGGTTTATGTATTTGAACTTTGTAGTTTTTTGATTGATAAATATTGATAAATAAGTATAATAGTAAAAGTGACGGAAAAAAAAAACTTTCAAGATTTCATTAAAATAGATTGAGGTTTAAAGTTAAGTTCCAAGTTAAATGGCTGCCATTCACTAAGTAACCTAACCCAAGACACTAATGTTGTGAAAACAAGTCGAAGTAGCTTATGTCGAAAATCTATGTTTTGAGATATTGCCCATTTTGTATAAACCAGGTGCTTATCCCACACCTTTCGTACACTTCACAAGTTTGATTCTTAGTACGGTCCACATGGTATGTATTAGACCATTGTACGAGTCAACACTAATCACTATAATTATCCCCTCTCGCTCAAACGAAACTTGTGCTACATACACACTGTATGCACCAGCACACTATGAAATTAACTCGAGTGCTATTGTGTATCAATGAACCAGTTAAATTCGTAAACAAATGCAGTATATTGCTGAATCGTATCTTCAGTCACTAGCCGACAGTGTATTTCCACGCAAATGGAATATTGCGACGGTAAGCAACACGCTCATCGAAATTAAATATGGAAAAAAGTTACACACACAAATGTGAACAAATAGTATCATGCAGAGTCATAGCAGACGTTACCCGACGACAGTATAATTTTTTGATAGTATCATACAGTGTCTTATCCGAAGACACCAGATGACAGCACATTTTCATGTTAGTGTTTTACCGAGTCATACCATAAAACACGACTCGCACTACAGCATAAATTCAAGACAATGACCGACTCGTTACAAAAACTTACATGACTCTGTATACGTTTTAAGAACGCGCATGACTCAATATCATGATGTGCACAGTGTTAGTGCTGACTGTTAACACTACATAGTGATGACTCGTGCATTGCTATAGTATGAATGTAGGTTTTTCATTAATAAATTACTTCGACCTTAATAAATAATACATTAAGAACGGAAAGACTATCTCCAAAACCAAGTGACTATGGCTAAATCGCAATCATTATATTGACAATTATTAATATCAAAAAAGCACTTTAATTATCCTTAACGAAATGCCGCTGCTGAAAATACACCAGAATAATAATTTATATTACCAGAAAGAAAATAATAACGCAGTTCACAGCTTGTTGATATCATTGTATTCGGTATGTTGAAAAAAATTTTTTTTTTATTTTAAATGCAACAACAAAATATATACACTTTGTTGTACTTTATGAGGTCTGTTCAAAAAATAAGGCGAATTTTCAAATTTCGCGGGCTACGTACATTCGACTTTCGATTATTATTTTTTTTATGTTGGTACACTCGTCTCGAAGATATGTTCACGGTTTTAGCCATATAGCATGTTTAGTTTGTTTGTGAGAGGCATAAAGAAGACAAGCGTTTTGCGTGTTCGGCGATTTTCTGCTATCTGGTCTTGGCTCTCCTGTACTCTTCCATTGGGACGATTGGGCCTTGGTTTCGATGTCATAACCATATACCCATGATTCGTCACCAGTTATGACCCTTTTAAGCAAATCTGGATCATCGTTGGCGTCATTCAACAATTTCTGAGCGATGCTTATGCGACGTTGTTTTTAGTCAAAATTCAGCAATTTTGGAACGAACTTCGCTGCCACACGCTTCATACCCAAAATTTCCGAAAAGATTGCATGGCATGAGCCAACCGATATCCTCAGCAAGCAGCTTCTCTAATTGTGATTCGACGATTCTCCATAACAATTTTCTTCACTTTCTCAACATTTTCATCGGTTGTTGATGTGCTGGGGCGTCCAGAGCGAGCGTCGTCATTCACATCTTCTCGACCTTCTGTGAAAAGCTTGTACCACTTGTAAACATTTTTTTGACTCAGAGTACTCTCAACGTATGCCACTGTCAACATTTCAAGTGTTTTTGAGCACTTAATTCCATTTTTTACACAAAATTTGATGCAACTTCTTTGATCCATGTTTTTCGATAGCAAAAAATCGCCGAACACACAAAACACTTGTCTTCTTTATGCCTCTCACAAACAAACTAAATATGCTATATGGCTAAAACCGTGAACATATCTTCGAGACGAGTGTACCAACATAAAAAAAATAATAATCGAAAGTCGAATGTACGTAGCCCGCGAAATTTGAAAATTCGCCTTATTTTTTGAACAGACCTCGTATACAAGCTGTGAACACCATTAATATTTAGGTAAAAGCATAAATAAATGTAGACGAATATCTACACAATAATTTATATAAAAAAAAACAAAAACTTAAATAACAAAATTGAAAACATTTGCATGGCAACATAACATACACACACTTTCGAGATTGTTGTTATCGTAATATATAGTACGGTAAGTATTAATACAGTATGATTCCTTTGGTTTAACTGTTATCAAAATTATAGTAAATTTAAAGGTTAGTTACGTAATATTACGCAATTTACAGATACTTTAGTAGTACTGCGGATGTTGATATTTCTTTTTATACACTTTTTTTTATTACTATTCCGTAAATATTTTGATATAATTTTCAAAATTCTCGATATGGTAACCAGAGTTACAAAAAAGATCAGAAATCCAAATATGCTCAGAAATAGATTGTGTTAACGTATTTACAATAGGAGTGGGGTTGAATAATGAAGATCAAGTATTTGTCCATCACAGCTTCTGTGAGTGTGTTTTGTTGGTATTTGTTACATATTTTTTGAGAGCTCTCGTTAATTACGATGTCCGTGCAGCAGTTTGTAAGTGCGTGAATGTTTTCTTTTTACCATACCTTTTGCATTCCTACCTCGTGGCACCAAATTATGCAAGCCACTATGATCCCTGCTAATCTTTGTTTTTTCACCATCTTCGGTCGGCGTTATTAGATCCCAAATGAAGGTCTTTATCTTTTCATCACCTTTGTAAACTTGAAGACAATACAAAAGCTGCAATAGGAAACAGAAAAGAATGCTCCATTTAAATCCTTATATTTAAAATAACATTTATTGCTAGACTTTATAAAAACAGATCAGTAGTGTGAGAAGTTTTGTTTTTACTCAGCAAAAACCTAAAGTTTTCTCAATATTAGCATGGTAAGTTCATCATTTATATAGCAAAACAAAAAAAAAAAAAATTTTACTTACAATAACTCGAGCGCAGTCTTCAATATCAACTACCCGCCAGCCACGCTTAAATTGGCCCAATTCGAGAATTTCTGGCCAACGAGCCCAGCTGGAATAGAAAGAAAGTGACATTAATAATGAGTACTGTTCAAATACCAATTTAAAATTTAGATACCCTTCATTTCAAATAATTAATAATACGTTGGTCGGTCAATAAGTCATTAAAAAAAAGAAAAACAATTTTTTGTATAATATAATAAGTTTGAGCTAGAGAGTTTTTTTTTATCATACGCAGTACATTTGTCGGGATCAGCCGAATCGGATCACTAGGGGCACCCCACATGCAAACCCTAGATCCAAATTCAATCATTCATTAGAAAATGTTTTGTACCTAGCTAGCCATGCAATTATGTCTGCAATCAGCTTTCACTTAAAAAATTGGAATTATGTAAACATATTCAACTTCTCATTAGAAATTACAAAACAAAAACTGTCAGCTTAAAAACATAAATAAATGTAACAATTAACACTTCAAAGTAAGACAAAAATATAAATTGAAGTGAACTTAAACTAAAATAAATTAATTACAAAAAAAAAAATCAGCCAAGTGTGAGTCGGACTCGCACACGGAGGGTTCCGTACCATCGTACAAGATTTTTTGCTTAAAATATAAAATTATGTTTATATTTAATAGCATAAAAGTATACAACAATTGACAGCTCAAAGTATACTACAAAAAACAAAAAATTGTTAAACAAAAGGTTAAATTAAAGAACAATGCTTCTAAAAATGTATATTTTTAGTATTTGTCGTTCTACACACAAGTGAATTACACACTTTGTGAAAATTTCAACTCTCTACATATTACGGTTTATGAGATAGAGCAGGAGACGGACGGACGGACATTGTAAGCTTAGTAATAGGGTCCCGTTAGTTCCCTATGGGTACGGAACCCTAAAAAGTGAAACAAACAAACAATAAAAAAAAAATGAAAATAAAATAAATAAGGATAATATGAAATACCAGCTTCTGACCCGATGGGGAAAATTTATTTGCAAATAGTAGCGAGCTATGTCCCTACTCACAGCTATGTATGGTCAGAGACATATGAATTAATAAACTACAATAATGCAGATAGTAAAGGTGACCCAAATCAGCGACATCCAGTTCATCCAGCCTGCAGTGTGATCAGGAGTCCCGTAGGCAGCGTATGACGATGGTATTAATCGATGATGGCGATATCTCGGGTGAGAGAACGTGATAGAATTTATTACATGACGTGCATAAAACTCGGAAAGGATTGTGTAGGGCATAGGACGACTAGGGACACAAGAGTTTAACTGATTCAATAGCTCAAGAGAATCAATTTCCCCAACTATGAGCTTATGAAGAAAACTAATCCCAAGAGCTATCCTACGATGCACCAAAGATGGGAGACAACTAAGAAGGAGCCTATCAGATGAGATGATGATGATAAGATGGCAAACGCGAATTAGGATTCCAGTTTAGGCCATGAAGGGCAAACAGGAGGAATTGTTTCTGTACAGACTCAATTCGAACTTGATTATTTATATGTTGCGGTGATCAAATGCAAGAGCAATACTCGAGGAGTGGACGCATAAGAGATATAAAAAGATTCTTTGTGGTATAAGGGTCATTAAATTCAATAGACCATCGTTTAATGAAACCAAAAACACACTTCGCTTTATATACGATAGAAGAGATATGTTGGTTAAAACACAGCTTGGGATCAAACTGGACACCGAGGTCATTAAAAGTAGAGACTCGCTCGAGTTGGACGTATTCAATCGTGTATGTAAACAAATGAGGCTTATACCGATGATACGTCATGAACTTACATTTGGAGATATTTAGATAAAAGTAATTAGCAGAACACCAAGAATGTAAAAAATCAAGATCTTTTTGGAGTCTGAGATGGGAGGCACCATCATTAAATGAAAGGCACAACTTTACATCATCAGCGTACATGAGGACACGAGAATGTGAGATGGAGAAAGGGAGAGCATTTACAAAATGGTTAAACAATAATGGGCCTAGATGGCTCCCTTGAGGAACTCCAGAAGTGACAAAGACTGGACCAGAAAGAGTGGACTTAAATAACACTCGTTGAACCCTATTTCTCAAATAATAGTGGCTTTACAGTGGCTCGAATCACGAAGATTCGGTTTTGTGGTTTACAGTGGTATTTTAGAATCACGAACAGCTGTTGTTTGTTTTGATTATACATACAAATGGAACGTTGTGGCTAATTGTGATAATTAAAATGGACATTTTGTGAAAAATATATGATTGAGAACAATTTGGAGTGTATGCAAATAATACTTGCAGCTTCCTTTTTCATTACTGCTACTCATTTTATTAATATTTGAAGAAAAAATTACAATTTAAAATTTTCTTCAAATTGTTTTGTGCAATGATCAGATGTTTTATGTGCGGCGCGCAAAAAAACGAAGAAGAAGACACGTGACTATCACAAAAAACGACGAAATTATGAAAATGCTGCCAACCTACATGGAAGAATTGCCCAGCCCTGTTAAGACTGACCATTCAAAAAAACCGAATCTTTGCGAATCTATTTGAGATTAGAATCTCACAATCGAATCTCTCTACAACAACAACCCCTAATTTTTGTCATTTTCCCTGTTGTTGTTGTCAAATGAGACTCGAATCATTGTCGCATCTTCATAGATTCGAATCTTCGCTCACTGTAAAGCCACTATAAGATGCAACAAAGAAGATGTTGTGGAAAACCTAAAAGGTCAAGTTTATGTACAAGCAGATCATGATTAACAGAATCAAACGCCTTACTGAAATCAGTGTAAATAACATCAGTTTGACGTTTGTCCCTAAAACCAAGATTTACAAAAGATGTAAACTCAAGCGAGTTGTAGTTGAAGCATTCTTTCAAACAATTTTGGGATTGCAGAAAGTTTAGCAATACCCCTGTAATGGGATATGTCAGCTTTGTTACCTTTTTTGTGTAGGGGAATAATAAAGGATTCCTTCCAGATAGGAAGGAAAGAGGCGCTTTGAAGTGATAAATTGAAAAGTTTCAAAAGTGGTTTACACAGAGACTCCGCACAGTGCTTAAGCAGACAACTAGATATTTTGTCTGGGCCGGATGAGTAAGTGGATTTCAACGATTTTAAATTTGTAAGAAGACATTCCGCCCTAATTACACGAGAAACAATGATGTTACAATGGGAAATGGGATATGTATGCCGGTTTTGAATATAGGATTCAGAGGAATAAGTGGATTGAAAGAATTTTGCAAACAAATCTGCAATACCCAAATCACTGTGGCCATGTTCATTAATAGATAGTTATTATAATAAAGGTCATTTAATTAAAGACAATTAACCGGGGCCAAACAAAATTTTGCAAAAGTAATACAAAAGCCAGAACTCTTAAATTTTTTATATAGCCTCGACTTAATGTTCTTCAGGTTAAAAAGTCTTCTTGTAAACCAAGGTGGTTTATATGACACTTTCGAAACAGGGTTATAGGGAACATAGGCATCAAATATATTGTATATCACTTCATAGAAAAAATTAATAGCAGTAGTCATATCACTGCAATTGTACAAAAAAGACCAATCTATTCCGAGAAAGACTTCATCTAGTTGGGCAAAGTTCACTTTGCGAAAACAGAATCGACGCATAGAAGAAGATGTGGAGTCTGAAACAGGACGCGTTACAGAATGGGATATTTCCAAAGTTGGATGGTTAGTATCCTCAGGAATACTTAAAGGTTGGCATCTTGACACAGAAGTACTAGCAGATTCATTACTAAACACAAGATCAAGTGATCTATTGTAATGGTTTACTACAGAGTTCATTTGAAAGAAGGAAAATTGAACCAGTGTGTCCAAGAAATCATGATGTGCTGAAGGAACTAGATACTTCGAGATTCCAAAAAAGGACCATCAAATGAATTGGAGATGAAAATCACCTAGCACGATAAAAGAGTCACGGTCCCGAAAAATGTTATTAACAGAGTTAATGGTTCTAGCATGACACATATAAGTTTCTCCGCGTCGAATACGGCGATCTTTTCTATATCTGATGAAATTTGAACAGAAAATTTCATTTCTAAGAATACTAGAGTGAAGCCATGTCTCGGAAAACGCTATAACATCAGAGTCAAAGGAGAAACTATCCCTATACAAATTGTTAAGCTTGGACAATAAACCTCTAACATTTTGATATATTATAGAGATATGATGAAGGCAGGAAGCTAGTTTTTTGGAGCCGAGCTTGGAGCCGAAGGTGAGCTAGTGAGTACTGGAAGCCTAACAATAATAGGTCTATTCCTACACTTATGTTTAAATTCATGAACAACCATATTTGGAGGCCAGATTTGCGCATTACAAACTTCGTCGAATGATTCCGAAGGCACACTAATCTTGAACGACGAAATATTCGTAGGTTGTGAAAAATTGAATTTTTGAACACTAACCTTCACATTAGTCTTAGAAGCAATATACCTATTAATGTCATCACAGGTAGTATCATAAGACAGTCTTGATAGGAAAATATGTTTCCGAGGGGCCACTACCGACAAGATAGGTGGTGAATCCACAATCAATGATGGTGATATTGGTAAAGGTTCTAGGGTTGCCGCAGGTAATAATGATGAAGAAGAGCAGGCCTCTTGGATTCGTCGGGTAAAGGTACAATTGAGGTATGGGCTGTACCACCATTGACGGCATCATTGCTCGAATTATCAGGTCTTGACCGCTTAGAAGCATTGATGGCAACATTCCCGTTTTTGTCCACAAAGGTGTTCGACGAAGGTAGAAAAGAAACGGGTCTAGAACGTTTGGAGGAGGATACCTGTATTACAGGCAGCACAGGAGTTGAGGTAGGATCGGCTGGAGAGGTAATTGTGGCAAAAACAAGAGGAGTGGTGGAAGGTAGTTGGGGGGAAGCGTGGTTGCACATAGGAGAAGGTGACAATAAGAGAAGGGGAGGATGTGAATCGAACTGATATTTAGTGAGCAAATCAGTGCTCGAATCAAAATCAAACGAAAGTTGCTTTACAGCACTATTCAATTTGATAAAATTGTTACGTATACTACGATACAGTGCCGAAAAATCAACCTGACGCTTAGAACAAGACCACGTCAAACTGCCACAAAATATTTTGGATCTGCTGATAATCTTGTCATGGTCACGGCCGTTCAACCCTCAAGTGTGAAAAATTGTCGCACAGCCAACAACGTACTGCGCGTAGAGAATCAACATCAAAAGTATTCTTATTTTTACATGAAGGATTACAACAAATCATATTCACGAAAAAATAATAAAAAATAAATCAAAATCAAAAAAAAAATATATGAAAAATTAATTTTATGAAAAAATGCAGATACTAATAGAACACACTGTAAGTGATAGCGCACAAAAAATCAAAAAAGCCCAAGGCAAAAACAAAATGTTACAGAAAGAAACGCAAAACGGTACTGAATCACTGATTAATAACAGTTTGGTTTCACAACAACAATGCTCACAGATAATAACTTTGAAATGTTATATACAATAACAAAGGTAAAAATTATGAAACAATGCAAAAATAAAAACAAAAATGCACTAATCACTTGAAAATATAAAGAAAATACCTCAATTAGAAAATATTAAAAAATGTATGCACCACTAACTTACCCGAAAACACGATCAATTTAAAGTTATGCACAATAATATAATATTGACAAATTGAAGTAAAAAAATATAAAGTGAAAATTCAAAATATTTATTATAACAAAAGTAAACATGTCCGCTCTCTTTGAAACTTACATTTGTTCTAGATATATGGCGCCAAATTTTAAAATTGGTATTCGTTACATCACTAGTATGTATCTGTTTATTCAAGAGGCGATGTGAACTGAACTGAGTGCGCCGCTGTCTTGAGTAATTGTTTCGAAGGTGTGAAAGCAACTGAGAGGAAATGAGAGAGCATGCATAAGATAGCAAAAACACTGTGAACACTATGAAACAGAGTCATGAGTATTCTTGAAATGAAACATGTGTTTTCTTGAAATGAGTTATTTTGTCCATGCTGTCGTGTGACTTGTGTCTTCTGCTATGACTCGGTATCACGGGGTACGGGTTTTCAATAGAGGTGTGCAATAATTATAGCCGTACTGCGTACTACTATATGTACTAAAGGCGTGCATTGATTGTAACCACTTTTAACATTACTCATATTTCATTGTATGAATTTCAATAATAATCATATTATATATCTGTCACAAGCAAAATATAAATGAAATAAGAAAAACACAAGTTATTCATAATCTCACTGATAATGAATATGAGACCAATTCAAAATCATTATAATGAATATCATTCAATTATTGTTATTTAAATGAATGTGATTTGAGTAACATTCATAAACCATTCAATATGAATTTGTCTAGAAACACAAAGAAACTAAACGAGCTAACGAGATATGAGCTATGAGAGATATGACATGCTTCGTTTTTATTGTGTATCTCTTTTATAAGGTACGAGCTAACTCGTTTATTTGAGAGCTACTCATGAAAACGAAGCACTCGCTGCACATCTCTGGTATACGTGCATAGAACTAAACCATACCAAGCAAAATAACTATAATAAGCAGAAGGTATTGCACATATTATTTATGTACCATAAGTAAAAATGTATGTACCTTAAAAAAGAGTACATATTGTAAAAAAGTTATTATTACTATTTATGCTGCAGACGCGAAATGCGAGTAATACTTTTAATCATTTTAAATAAGTGAGTAAATGAAGTACGCATATCAAAGTACATAATTAAAATGTACATTTTTTGTAATCATTGCACACCTCTAGTTTCCAACAACAAAATCCCTTGAAATTGTTGTTGGAACGTTGAGATTTTTCAGTGAAACTTTAACATTTTAAGTGGAACAGCAATTTTAGGAGCGAAACGGCAATTTTAAGAATGAACCATAAATTTTGTGAGTGACGCACAATTTCGAAGTTCCAATTGTCCAGTCTTTATAAGTATATAGTATTTGACAGTATGACTATTGATAGTGCTGCGTGTAGCACATGATTCGTATATTGGGTGTGTGCATAAGTCATGTCGGTTTTTTCTATTAAATTCAAAATTGTTTTATTATATGAGGATCAAACATTTATCTATTAGTTACTGGTCATTTTGTTTGACCACTTTTGGACATCTTTCGGTAAGCTTCATTATTCTGTCCTCGTAGAACTTCTGATCCTTATGGACAAAAAACTGGCTCAAGCGTTTTTTGAGAACTTCATCAGAATCGAATGTTTTACCATTCAAAGAGTTTTGAAAAGAGCGAAACAAATGATAATCTATAGTGAAAGGTCGCGGTTATACGGTGGAAGTGCCTTCACTTCCCAATTCAGCTCCGATTATTTTTGCCGAGTGACCAAAGACCTGCCCAATTCCACCAAACGGACAGCATAATTTTCCTCTGGTGAATATCGGCCTTTGATTTGGTTAGAGGTTGTTCATCTTTCTTGCTCCATGATAGTTTTCGGTTCACGTTATTGTACACAACTCATTTTTCATCACCCTTTATGTGTCGCCTTAAAAATGGATCATTTTCGAAACGTTTGAGCAGTGAATCGCAAACATTGATGCGCTTCGTCAGGTGAATTTCTTTCAACTCATGCGCAACCCAAATATCGAGCTTATGTTCGTATCCAAATTTTTAAGGTGTCTTTCAATTGTTGTACGTGATACGTTAAGCCTTTCTGCAATCTCTTGTGTTGAATATCGGCGGTTTTCATCAAGCATTGTCTTGATTTGGTCGTCATCAACCTCCAATGGCCGACCACTGCGTGCTGCATCTTTAACCTCCAAATCTCCGGAACGAAATTTTACAAACCAGCGCTGACATTGCACTATGGTGGGAAATGCCATTTTTTTTTGGCATAAAGTCTAATAATGATGTTAAAGAGCACTAAATTGGTAAATTTGCTATTTATGACATTAAAAAGAAATATTCAAAATTTCAGATCAACCCGACCACGCCCACTCTTACCGCCTATATAAAGCGACGTTAGGGCTATGGATTCAAAATACCTTTTGTGAATTTTGCTTAGTGACTGGATAAAAATCATGTATTGTTTCTTTTCAAAACTTGCAGTTTATTTTTAAGATGAAAAAAACATAGTACGCTTAGAATATGATCAATTTACAATTTATTCATGTCGACATTTTACAAACATAAAACTATTGAATTAATCCTCTTGGACATCTAGCTCGACTACAAATTGGCTCAAAGTTTCGTTGTCAAAATTTTCATCAATTTCAATGTCCTGGTTATCGGAATCATTATTGGATTCGTCACGGTCAGTTCCAATGGTCGGAAGCTCCAGCAGCGCAATGACGTCGTTTCGTAATATTTTTCTTTGCAAGATGTAAGATACTTGAAAGAAGAGGGTCCGACGAATCCATTGATCTCATAAACACATTCGACACAGTATTTACTCGGTTATTTTTTCGTTCATGACATCTACTATCTTCTTTTTAAAGCTTATTGCGTCCCTCTGATGCATTTTCGCCAAGGCAACCGACAGGAACAAGAGATACAGCCATAATTTGGTAAATTGGTATTGGACTAAAATCTTATGAACTGTTGGCGGCATCGGGTACCATGAATACGTAGACATATAAGACTCGCAAAGATTTTTTACAGAATTGGTGGAATTTGAGGTTATCAATTTTATATTCGCAAGAAATTGCAATTAAAACTATATGGAGGTTTTCAAGAATATTTGGTAAATGGGCAAAATTGGGCAAAAAAAACCTTAATAACACATAAATAGACATATTAAACTATAATCACAAATGTTTACATTTTGGCACAAATTGGTAAAAAGTTAGTTTTCAATCCACGAGACACTGACCGTGTTGGTTAGATTTTTTCTATTATAACACATAATTAAAACAATTCACACAAATACAAATTGACAAATATTCACATTAAACATATATTATACACTTCCTACATACCTTGAATTTTTTTTTTTTCCATATTTTGCAGAAATTTTTGATTTACTCAAATCAATTTGCCAGCCCCCGGAATGTGAATGAAAATTGCCAGATTTTTTGGGCAAAAATTTAGAGTGAAAACATAAAAATTGTCACGTTTTTTCGATTCTGTATCTCTTAAACCACACTAGGTAGAGACTTGAAATTTTCACCATCCGCACAAGCTTTAACACAATGTATGCAAATTTGTACCTCTGTCTGAAGTTATGTAAAATTAATTTGCTCTTGTTTTTGTCACAAAAGTGAAATAATCAACAGCCTAAAAAAATAGTACATATTGAAGCACACGTTTCTTGTATGGGGACCCCACTATTTTTTAAATTTTATTTTAGCTTTAGTATTTATCGCTCTACACACAATTGAATTACACACTCTGAGAAAATTTTAACTCTGAAACTATTACGGATAGAGCCGGAGAGTCGGACGGACGGCGGAAGCTTAGTAATAGAGTCCCGTTAGCGCCCTTTGGGTGCGGAACCTTAAAAAATAGATTATTTCTGGTGTTGAGGATGATGATCTTGTGTATTGTATTTTAAGAAAAAATTAAAATTTGAAAATTTTAAGTTGTGACACTTATAATGTGTAATATGTTTTAGACATGAGCAATCGCTCATTCACATTGCAAACAAAAGTTTTAATTAATGAATGCACTCAATATTAGTATACTAACATCTGTACGAATGCATTCAGTTGCTTAGGATAACTGAGTACCTTTGAATTTTGTACTCACTTTTCTGAACCAGACACAAACTGTATGAATTCCAATTCATTTGAGAGAGCAATGCAATATACCTTGTTTATGTGATGCTCAAATCGATTCTGCGAGAATCGATTTAATGAATATCGAATTTTGGGCTTATGTTTACATGAGGCAGTCGACATCGCTTTGACTAAATCGATTCTAGATTATTTGTATTATGTCAGAGTTGCCATATGCATAAAATATAATGTGACTTTCTCAACAGAATAAGATATTTTTTTAAAATCACATTGAATAAAATAATATATAAATGTAAAATACTTATCCTGATTTTTAATAACGTTCTACAATGATTTTTCAGTATATAAATCACAAATTATTAAAAAATCAGCCAAGTGTGAGTCGGACTCGCACACGGAGGGTTCCGTACCATCGTACAAGATTTTTTGCTTAAAATATAAAATCATGTTTATATTTAATAGCCTAAGAGTATACTACAATTAACAGCTTAAAGTACACAAAAAAAAAAAAAAAAAAATGTTAAACAAAAGGTTACATCGGACGGACATCGTAAGCTTAGTAATAGGGTCCCGTTAGCTCCCTATGGGTACGGAACCCTAAAAAATCAGCCAAGTGTGAGTCGGACTCGCAC
The DNA here is from genome assembly GCA_035041805.1 of Amiota mariae. Classification (NCBI taxonomy): domain Eukaryota; kingdom Metazoa; phylum Arthropoda; class Insecta; order Diptera; family Drosophilidae; genus Amiota; species Amiota mariae. The sequence continues at coordinate 512,849 of JAWNKV010000204.1, forward strand.
AAATATTAAATTATGTTGATATTTAACAGCCTAAAAGTATACTACAATTAACAGCTTAAACGTATACTACAAAAAACAAAATTGTTAAACAAAACATTAAATTAAAGAAAAATGCTTCAAAAATGTGTATTTTTAGTATTTGTCGTTCTACACCCAAGTGAATTACGCACTTTGTGAAAATTTCAACTCTCTACCTATTATGGTTCATGAAATAGAGCAGGAGGCGGGTGGACGGACGGACATCGTAAGCTTAGTAATATGGTCCCGTTAGCTCCGACTCGTACGTGAAAATCGATTTGAAAAAGTGTTTATACATAAGGTTTTCGCCAAATCAATTCTGCGAGAATCATATAATTGTCATATAAACAAGGTAATAGTAAACGACTGCCACTCAAAACAACAAGAACAAGAAGAGTGTGTAAAAGAAGCGAAAGAAACGAAAGGAACAAGAAAAATATTGTTATAATCAGTCGCATTCATGGTGGATCATCAGACTATGAAATATGTATAATAGACTACACAATCATCTCACAACAACAACAATTGCACACAAATTCTAACCGGGAGAGCAAATGATTTTGTGAGAGGATTTTGGTGCAATTGTTGTTGTGAAATGAAAATGGGGAGAGCAAATGTGTTTGTATACCAACGTACAACGCAGTACAAAATAACAATCGAATGTTAATTCAATTCAATTCACCACCGATTCGTTTGAATGAGAACATGGAATTCGAATGTCAAATTCATTCATTTGAGAATATGAATACCAAAAATGCCCTTTTGAATGAAATCATACAGATGTCTAGTGTATACAACGAAACTTGTATTGCGATAAGAAACATTGTATATATGTTTGCTATATGCAGTCTGAAAGGGACGGAATGTGTATTGTGCCTTCACATTCAAAAATTTGAATTGAGACAATAAGTATAGCAAAAAATATTGTGTTGGCATGAGTATAGTGTTATAGCCATTTCACACTGAGCACCCAATGTACATTTCTCGAATGCTACATGTTTCAACAACAACAACAGGGAAAAGTGACGTAATTTTGTAGTTGTTATTGTAGTAGAAAATGTACATTCGATAAGAATGCAACTAAAATGCTGTTTGTAAAATTGGTCACTCTACCCACTACTGGTTAATTGTTGACTTTTTTATGTCATTTTCGATTTTCTTTCTCTTTTTTTTTGTTGCGCGCCAACATAAAACAAAAAAAAAACCTTTTCCTAATAAGAACATTAATTTAAAAGGGGTTTGCATGGGAGGTAACCCCCCTAGTAGTCCGATTCGGCTGATTCACGAACTTGATCGGCGTTCGGTAAACAGAAACCTATGTACAACATTTCAGCTCTCTAGCTCAAAAATGAACATGGCTAAATCAACTCGTCTTTTCGAGCTGATCACAAATATATATATTTTATGTGGTCTGGGATGTCTCCTTCTGTGTGTTACAAACTTCATACTATTCACTCCCGTGAAGAGTATAATAAGTAGTATGAATGAAAAAGGAAGCTGCAAGAATTATTTGCATATACTGCAAATTGTTTATAATCATGTCTTTTTCACACAATTTTCATTTTAATTTTTCACAATTAGCCACAACGTTCCGTTTGTATGTATAACCAAATCCAAAAACAGCTGTTCCGAAAATGCAAAATGCAATGTGAACACTTTCTGTGAATGCTGCATTAGATGCTCAGTGTGAAATGGCTATTGTGTTAAACTGAGTGAGCGGACGGAAGCAAAAATAAAAGAAAAAACAACAAAAAATAGAAACAAAGATAAGAATGTTGTTTGCAAAATGTAAGTATTGTTGTTGTTGTAGTTAAATTGTTATTGTGAACTTAATATGAAATTGGTTCGTTTCAAGGATGCCATTTTAGCCTTTTTCCGGACAGATCTGTCCTTTTTTCAACTGACCTACCCCGACACACACTTGGCCCTATTACTAAGCTTACACTGTCGTCCGTCCATCCGTCCGTCCGTCTCCTGTTCTATCTCATTAACGGTAATAGGTAGAGGGTTGAAATTTTCACAGAGTGTGTTAAACACTTGTGTGTAGAACGACAAATGCTAAAAATACACATTTTTAGAAGCATTGTTCTTAAATTTCCGTGTGCGAGTCCGACTCACACTTGGCTGATTTTTTAATTTTAATGTATTATGTAATTTTTTTTTTAAATTCTGTAAATATGCTAAAATTCCGCAAATAATCGAAATAGTCGACATACGTATATCGGGTTGTGCTCATCACTATAACTTAACATTTTGATTCGATCACATAACCAAAAACGGCACATGACCCGAAGTCATGATGAGGTGTTGACAGCCCTGTAGGAACCCGAAAACAAGTTCGAGGTGACAAGACTACTTGTAGACTCTGGAAAAAGGAATTTAAGCAACTGAAGAAGAACAACATAACCAAACATGCCGAAAGATATTTATAAACAAAAATTTCGCGAGTCGCGGCTAAATCAGCCTGATTTAAAAAGTTGGATAAGCCGCGATCCAAAAGACAACAATAAGGTTTACTGCAAGTTTTGTAAGTGTGGTATCAACTCCAAAATTGACCAAATACGTTCGCACATGGCCACAAAAAAACACGTGGTTAATGCCTAGCCATGAACTTGCTATAATTTACTACAGCACTGATCGTAGAGAAATGGTATCAACTTTCTTATCAGTGATCTCAATAAAAAGTGGAGATGCTGTAACCATCAGTGAAAGTCGTTGTGCAGAATTGCATCACTTGAAGCTTCCAAATAAAAATTTAATAGGCATTGGAACGGACAATGCCAATGTCATGGTGAATAAGAAACGAGGAGTCCATGCTGAGATAAAAAAAACTTGTCCCTTCCTTAATGTTGGTTGTTGTCATTCTGTGCAACTAGCCGTAAACGCTGCTTGCAAAAAAGTTTTGCCACAATCATTTGAATTTATAGTAAGAGAGACTTACTCTTGGTTTTGCAAAAGCTCAACAACAACAAATTGTATACGATGTGAGTGCTTGTCCCAGTTGTCATATTTAAAATATTAGACGTACTATAATTAATGCATACATTTGTACTTTACATAAGTTTCCATTTAAAATGACAAGAGTGTGCGACAAACGATGGCTTTCCATTGATTTTGCAGTTCAACGAATTGTAGAACAATGGGTTGAGCTGAAATTACACTTCAACGATGCTGTGTAGAAGAAAAATGTCATAAAGCCGTAATTCTAAGCGATTTATATAATGAAATTAACAATTTATATCTCATATTTATAAAACCAATTTTGGCAGATATGCATCGCATAAATAAGAGCTTCCAAAGCAATAATTCGAACCCCACAAAACTGTTAAACGATTTAGTGCATGCCATTAGTTCACTTAAAGCTATTAGGTTGGTACAAAAATAATGGCCGTTTCCATATTGTTTATTTTTATGCATGAATTTCTGAATAAATTTTTTAATGAATGTGGTCATGCTATATGTCGTTTTAGAGCGCGTTTTTCGCTCTATCTTTTAGACTAATTATCTTTTTATTATCGTCATACGTTTCTGATTTCAAACCACTTTTTGTGATGCTAACAAAACAAGAAATTCGCATTATTTTGCTTCACGAGTTCAAACTTGGCCACAATGCTGCGGAGACGACACGAAATATCAATAAAGCATGGGGCGGACGTATCACACGTAGATGGTTTGAAAAATTTCGCGCAGGTGATACCAGCCTTGAAGATAATGAGGGTCGCGGCCGCCCATCTGAAGTTGACAAAGACGAATTGAAAGACTTAATCGAAGCCGATCCTCGCAAAACCACACGAAAAGTCGTACAAGAACTCAACGTCGATCACTCAACAGTCGTTCGCCATCTGAAGCAAATAGGGAAGTCAAAAAAACTCGATAAATGGGTGCCGCATGAATTGAACGAAAATCAAAAAAATCGTCGTTTTGAGGTGTCTATATTACCAACTGAAAGAAAGGTATGAAAATTTCAATTTTTAATATACAGATGTAATTTCATGGTGTTTTATTAAGTTGCCGGAAAACTTTCAAATATTGAAGAAAATAGATTCGTTTTCAGTAGAAAACATCTTACGGGAGCACAAAGAGCCAAAAGTTGAAATTTAGGAGCTATTTAAAGTAGCTACCAATGAAATTGATAAAATATTATTACAATATAATAATATTCATTTGATCAAATGGCAAAATATATCAGATACTGCTAAATTTTGGGCCAAGGCTATTAACTATGAGGACTCAGCAGGGAAAAAATCATTTTTGAACCTAGCAACGTTCGCCCTGAATTTGTTGTCGTTGCCGTGGTCAAATGCGGAAGTTGAGCGCGTATTTAGCCAAGTATCTTTGGTAAAAAGTAAATTGCAAAGTCGGATTCAAACACAAACTTTAAACGCAATTTTATCTATCAGGTTAAGTTACACTATTTTTTGAATACATACGAAATTATAATATATATTTATAACAATTCACTTTTTATTAGATTTGTATTGCGACGGCAAAGCGCATGCTGTAACACTTATGAGGTTCCGGATAAATATTTAAACATAATTGACACTAAAGGAGGAGATACACAAACGACTTCAACGATAAGCTGCATTTTCGACAAACGTAGCATGCAGCTTCAAACTACACAAACGACTTCAACGTTATTGACTTCAGTAAACAAAAAACAGCTGTGAATTCCAATATTTAAGAAAGTAATTACTGAAGAAAACTGTATTAAAAGTTGAATTATTAAAAAAAAATCAGCCAAGTGTGAGTCGGACTCGCACACGGAGGGTTCCGTACCATCGTACAAGATTTTTGCTTAAAATATAAAATTATGTTTATTTTTAATAGTCTAAAAGTAGGTTTGTGGAAAAGAGGGTGTAATTGCACTTCGTTATTTTGTTTTTTCTATGAATAACTGTAATAGAGGGAATATGGTGATGCTAAGAAAGGAAACAACCCTTGCGAAGCAGGGTCGGGTACGCTAGTATGTACATAGAAAACAAGTAGGTACATCACATATTTTAGTTACCACAAACCCATGGTGTAAAAAATAGAGGTGATGCCGATTTTTTATCGTTATGTGTCGCTCACTCAAAATGGTCCTTATTTCCTCATTTTTACGCTACACAACACTATCATATGTTCATTGTTTATATATGTGATAATGTGCATATTTAACTGCCTCAAAATGTTATGAAAAATAGAAAAATTGCTGTTTTTTTTTTTAATTTATTATTTTATTCAATTTATTATATGTCCTACATTGGTTATTCGCTATATTATTTTGAACACAATTTCACCGTCACCAACACAGCTGACCAAACCGCAAACGATTGACTTTATCACACTAATTTTTAAATTTTATCAGTATTTCTTTTTACACTACAAGTTCAATAAATACGTACACGGAGCACAACTTTTTTTTATTATTGCACATAAAAATAAAAAAGTTTTAGAACGCTGGTCTAGTCTATATATTTAATGGTCTTCGTGAACGAACTTCCCAAGAGTTTTCGGTGCAAATCGGTTCAAATTGACCGGTTTAATGGCATTCGTACAATTCTCCAATTCAAATCTACAAAATTCTTTTTAAAAAAAAATAAATTGGGCGTGTAGCATCGGGCACGTTATAGAAGTGTAACTTCTTAAAAACAGAATAATAATAGTGTAGTAAGACTGAAGAAAAAATGTTTTTTCAGAAACAGTTTAAAACCCTGTTTATTTTTACAATAACCACATGGAAAAGTGATGTAATTGAGGTTGTTGTTGTAGAAATCGAAGGAGTTTTTAAACTACTTGGAAAATTTATGTTTTTTTTTAAGGTAATTTTTTGTCTTTCGTTGCGCGGTATACACAAAACAGCACAAAATAATTTGAAGTAAATTTTAAATTTTAATTTTATTTTTAAATTTTAATAAAATAAGTTGCAGCAATGAAAAAAAAGTTGCAAGAATTTTTTGCATACACTGCGAATTGTTCCTAATCATTTATATATTTACACAAAAAAAAAAAACACTGCAAAAAAATATTGAAAAATGTGTGCAGTTATTGTGAGAATGTTGTGAGCGAACGCCGGACCCAGGTGTGGTTTGCTCGATTCCATTCCGGAAATTTCGATGTAAAAGATGGTAGGCCTGACACTGAAAAAGTAGAGCAACTGATGGAGCAAGACGGGCACGGAAGGAGATAGCGGAGGCACTAAACATCAACCATATGACAGTTTGGAATCATCTAAAAAGAGCAGGCTACTCAAAGAAGCTCGATGTTTGGGTGCCACATGAATTAACTCAAAGAAATTTAATTGACCGAATAACCATCAGTGAAACGCTGCTGAAATGTAACGAAATGGAACCATTTTTGAATCGAATCATTACGGGCGATGAAAAATGGATTAAATACGAGAATATCCAACGCAAGCGATCATGGACAAAGGTCGGTGACCTGTCACAAACGACTTCAAAGCCTGGATTGACGGAAAACAAGGTTATTTTGAATGTTTGGTGAGATTGGAACGGAATTGTCAATTATGAGCTTTTACAACGTGTCGAAACAGTCAATACGGTTCTCTACTGTGCACAAATCAACCGTTTGAATGAAGCAATCAAGAAAGAGTGACCAGAATTGGCCAACAGAAAGGGAGTTGTCTTTCACCACGACAATGCTAGACCACAAACATCTTTGATGCATTCACCGTATAGCCCGGACCTTGCACCCTCTGACTATCATTTGTTTCGATCTCTGCAAAACTCTCTTCATGGTAAAAAATTGGCCGACCGAAGAACCGCTTGGCCAATTTTTTTTTTTGCTGATAAACCACAGAAGTTCTATACCGATGGAATTATGAAGCAATAAATACAACAATACGAAATTTGCATACAAAATATTCTGTTGTTTATTCAATATTTACAGTGTCATTGGTTGGTGCTTCAATTGATAATACTGATATTAATGGTTTGTGGCATGGTGTAAAAAATAGAGGTGATGCCAATTTGGCCTGCTACGCTCTCAAAAATTGCTCACTCAGTCAATAATTACTAAAGGATTATCAGAGTACTGAACCGCTTAATAACACTCATTTAGTGTTGAACATAACGTGAAAATGCATTGAAAATTTAAAAATTAGTTGTATAAAGTCAATCGTTTGCGGTTTGGTCAGCTGTGTTGGTGACGGTGAAATTGTGTTCAAAATAATATAGCGAATAACCAATGTAGGACATATAATAAATTGAATAAAATAATAAATTAAAAAAAAAAACAGCAATTTTTCTATTTTTCATAACATTTTGAGGCAGTTAAATATGCACATTATCACATATATAAACAATGAACATATGATAGTGTTGTGTAGCGTAAAAATGAGGAAATAAGGACCATTTTGAGTGAGCGACACATAACGATAAAAAATCGGCATCACCTCTATTTTTTACACCATGGGTTTGTGGTAACTAAAATATGTGATGTACCTACTTGATTTCTATGTACATACTAGCGTGGCTTTTAAATTACTCTAAAACGCATACATGTTTTGCTATATCTATTTGTAGTAAATGTGAATGTATGTTGCATTTCGTTTTTATAATGTGTTTGTTGTATACATCCACATGTTTCTATGTATAGTATTATGAATTATGAACATAGCATTTCATTGTACAGCATACCCCTCCCTGTATTCTTGTATCATGTCGCTCACGTCGCTCTCCCTCACTCCATAAACGCTAAACGAAACAAAACAACTACGAAAGAAGAAAAAATGAAACGTCAGCAAAGCCGACCGCACAGACGCACAGATTCCACACATTACATCGCTTCCCTTATCGACAATCATACATTCGACTGAGAAAAACGTTATCTGATCACAGATCTCAAACAAACACAAAGTTTTCAATACTAAGACGAACCAAATCATATTAAGTTTACAATACAATTCAACTACAACAACAACAATACTTACATTTTGCAAACAATGCTTTCTTATCTGTGTTTCAATTTTTTTTTTTTTTTTTTTTTTGCTTTCGTCCGCTCACTCAGCTTAACACTTCACCCGCTTTAACAGTATACTCATGCCAACACAATATTTTTTGCTATACTTATTGTCTCAATTCAAATTTTTGAATGTGAAGGCACAATACACATTCCATCCCTTTCAGACTGCATATAGCAAACACATATACAATGTTTCTTTCACAAAACATATACAACATACAAGTTTCGTTTTATACACTAATATTGAATGCATTCATGAATTACAACTTTCGTTGGCAATGTGAATGAGCGATTGCTCATGTCTAGTGTACATTTACCGACCTATTCTCAGAAACATCAGTAAGTTAGAAAAAAAGAAAAAAAAAAAGCTGTTTTTGTATTAATCAGTAAAGTGTATGTTACCAGTCTGTAACCTTCAGTTTATGCAGGTTTGCCAACTAAGAAGAAAATGAAAGAATGTTTTAAAGAATGAGAACAGGTATTTTTTAGGGGTTCTCCGAGTAATTATGACTATTTTTAATTTTTTTCTGAATTTGAAGTTTTCCTCTAAGTTGGCAAGCCTGATTTTATCTTATATGTATTTGCGAATGTATTCAATTCATCTATCAATTGATGGCACCATATTTTTGAAAATCGATAATTTTTCACAAAACTATTGTCCAACATTGAAAATGGATCACTATGATCACGCAATGATTCCAAAATTTCCGCGAGCAAACAACAAAACGCAAGTTTATCCATTTTACAGAGCGATAAAGACGAAAGACGTGCTCGACAGACTATCTATGCCGAATGATGTTTTTTTTTTCATAAGCTTTGATGGTAAGAGCTTTTCTCGAGATGGAAAAATGGCTTAACAGCGAGCGAATGATGATGTTAGGCATTAACAGCATCATTTCTTTTTTGTGATGTTTCTGAGAATAGGTCGGTTAGTTTTATATTGCACCTACTTGACAGGGACCCTAAAATAAGCGCTCGGATCCTAATGCCTTTACTGAAAAACATTTGGGACTCCGGGAAAATACCTTTTGAGCTAAAAGAAGGAATTATCCCTCTTCTCCCGAAGAAGGGTAATCTATCAGAGTGCAAAAATTGGAGAGGTATCACACTGCTTAGCATGGGAAACAAAGTCATAGCGCATATAATCCACAAAAGATTATCCAACTCGCTCATGCAGGGGTTACGAAAAGAACAAGCTGGCTTTCGCCCGCGTTGCTCATGCGTCGATCACATAAACACCTTGAGAGTGATTGTCGAGCAGTCGGTTGAGTGGCGTTCGTCTCTCTACCTCTGCTTTATCGACTTTGAAAAAGCTTTCGACACGCTAAAACACGACGCTATTTGGCAAGCGCTTGCATGCAAGGGAGTGCCAGAAAAAATTATTGGACTCATAAAAGAATTGTACTCGGGCGCTACCTGCCGTGTGAAACACGAAAACGATCTGAATAATGGCGTTGAAATTCAAACCGGTGTGAGGCAAGGCTGTGTTTTAACTCCGTTGTTGTTTAACTTAGTCCTCGACCTAGTAATGCGGCAAACAGAGGTATCTCCTGGGGTTTGGGCGGCCGCCTTGAGGACCTGGACTACGCGGACTATATTTGTCCGATCTCGCACAAACACTCGCACATATCAGCCAAACTTCTGGCGGTAAGAGAAGCCGCAGTACAAACCGGTCTAAAAATCAACATTGCCAAAACAAAGGTAATGGGTATTAACACCACCGAAACAGAAGCGCTTCAGATTGCCGGTTTACCGTTGGAAGAAGTGGATGAATTTTGCTATCTCGGTAGCATTATCTCAAAAACTGGTGGGTCAGCAGTAGACATTCGCAACCGCTTATTTAGGGGGCGAGCTGCATTTGGTATGTTGGACAAGGCATGGAGAGCAACGCATATTTCCAGACGCACGAAGTTGAGAATATTCGACGCTAACGTAGTCAGTAGTCCTATATGGGTGCGAAACATGGAATCTTACTGCATGTACTCTGCAAACGTTGCAGTCCTTCCTCAACCGCTGTCTCCGAAAGATCATGCGGATATTCTGGCCCAACGTTATTAGCAATGTTGATCTTTGGACTGCAACTAAACAAACACCTGTCGGCATAGAAATCCGTCGCCGTAAATGGAAGTGGATCGGGCACACATTGCGTAAGCCACAAGATGACATCACAAGGACAGCATTGGACTGGAATCCTCAAGGGAGTCGTAGGCGAGGGAGACCAGCCAATACGTGAAGACGACAAGTAGACAAGCAGAAGTGCAAAAATCAGGACGTTCCTGGAGACAAATCAAAGCTTTAGCGGTTGACAAGGCGAATTATAACATGCTTGTTGAGGCCCTGTGTTCCACCTAGGAACTTTGGGAAATATATATATATACTTGACAGGGTGTCCAATTAGTGAATTTTGCTATTTGAATTTTTGATAACTTAATTAATTTATGATTAGGTAATACTTTTTTTTCTCTTTTTTAGGGTTCCGTACCCATAGGGAACTAACGGGACCCTATTACTAAACTTACAATGTCCGTCCGTCCGTCTCCTGCTCTATCTCATGAACCGTAATAGGTAGAGAGTTGAAATTATCACAAAGTGTGTAATTCACTTGTGTGTAGAACGACAAATACTAAAACTATACATTTTTAAAAGCATTGTTCTTTAATTTAACCTTTTATTTAACAATTTTTTGTTTTTTGTAGTATACTTTGAACTGTTAATTTTTAGTATACTTTTATGCTATTAAATATAAACATAATTTTATATTTTAAGCAAAAAATCTTGTACGATGGTACGGAACCCTCCGTGTGCAAGTCCGACTCACACATGGCTGATTTTTTTTTACTTAAATTCATTTTTTTTTTTTATTTTTAGGATTCCGTACCCATAGGGAGCTAACGGGATCCTATTACTAAGCTTACGATGTCCGTCCTATCTCATGAACCGTAATAGGTAGAGAGGTGAAATTTTCACAGAGTGTGTAATTCACTTGTGTGTAATACGACATATACTAAATACACATTTTTAGAAGCATTGTTCTTTAATTTAACCTTTTGTTTAACAATTTTTTTTTTTGTAGTATACTTTTAAGCTGTTAATTGTAGTATACTTTTAGGCTGTTAAATACTAGGTGGGGTGAAAAGTAACCTCCTTGACCGCCATAATGCGCTGCTACTGCAACAAATTTAGGCAGACATGCCAAATTTCAGTGCGATACTGCCCTTAGTTTTGTTTTGACAGCTGATTGTTGTTGACGTGTTTCCCATCATGTTGAGTATGGACAAAAACGATTTTCGTTCTCTCATAAAAGATTATTTTTTGAGTGGCAAAACGGCGAAGGAGACAAAAGAAAAGTTGAATAAATATTATGGGTCTTATGGTCCGTCAGATTTTATTGTCAAATATTGGTTTCGAGAGTTTCGTGGAGGCCGCAACTCCACTACCGATGAAGTCCGCAACAGCAGGCCCTCCTATGCGGTTACAAAGGACAATGTCAAAAAAAATACATAAAATGGTGTTGGCTGACCGGGAAGTGAAGTTGCGCGAGCTAGCAGATGCCACAAAGATTAGTACTGAGCTCACACGCCATATTTTGGGCGAGATTCTGCATTTGAAAAAGTTACCTTGCCGCTGGGTGCCGCGAAAGCTCACTCCGGACCAAAAACACGAACGCGAGAGCACTTCGAAAGAGTGTTTGGACTTGCTGATGCGGAATCGGGCGGACTTTTGGCGTCGATTGGTAACTGTTGATGAAACCTGGATCCACTATTACACACCAGAAGACAGAATGAGTGCCCGGCAATGGACTGAAGCCGGCACGAGTGCTCCGAAGCGGCCGAGGGAGGCTCGATGGGTCGGAAAGGTTATGGCGTCGGTTTTCTGGGATTGTCGTGGCATACTCTTCGTGGACTACCTCGAAAAAGGAAAAAACATCAACAGCGAGTATTACTGTGCAATATTGGAGCGATTACGACCAAATAGCTGCAAAACGGCCTCACATGAAGCGAAAAAAAATTTTGTTTTTGCAAGACAATGCGCCGGCACACAAGAACATCGCAACCACGGCTAAAATCAATGATTTAGGGCTCCAATTGCTTTCGCATCCACCATATTCGACCGATCTGGCTCCCTCTGACTATTATCTCATCTCAAACCTCAAAAGATGGCTCATCATTCAGCTCACGCGAGGAAATCATCAACGCCGCGGAGGAATATTTTGCAGACCTTCCGGAAAATTACTTTTCAGACGGGATCAAAAAGTTGGAAAATCGCTGGAATAAGTGTATCGAGCTAAAAGGGGGACTACATTGAATAGGAGGTTACTTTTCACCCAACCTAGTATACACATAATTTAATATTTCAAGCAAAAAAAAATCTTGTACGATGGTACGGAACCCTCCGTGTGCGAGTCCGACTCACACTTGGCTGATTTTTTTAAATTTTATTTTCTTTCTGTCGTGATGATTTGTTGCAATCCTTCATCTAATATATAAAAATCTCGTGCTACGGCGTTAGTGTTCGCACTCATCCGAAACGGTTCTACCGATTTTTATTAATTTTTTTTTTTTTTTGTATATTTGGTAGGTATGAGAATAGGTCGTAAAGTATTTTTCACCCTCCTATTTTTGTATGATGAAATATCCAAATCATTTGACCGTCATTCACTGACATGAAGTGTCGCGTCACTTTCACACTTTTTTGAGCGAGGGAGTAACAACGCACGCCGGGCCAGCTAGTGTAACAATAAAAATACATTCGATGTTGATTCTCAACGGGCCGTACGTTGTTTGCTACGCGACAATCTTATCAAGTTGAATAGTGCTGTAAAGCAACTTTCGTTTGATTTTGACACTGATTTACTTACTAAATGTCAGATCGAATCACCTCCCCTTCTTTTATTGTCACCTTCTCCTATTGGCAAACATGCTTCCCCCAACTACCACACACCACTCCTCTTGTCCCATCCTTTGCCACTGCAATATAGGTAATTCCACCATTATCTGCAGTATCTTCCACCAAACGGTCTAGACCCGCTTTTTCTCCTCCTTCGTCGAACAGCATTGTGGACACAAATGGGAATGTTGCCATTAATGCCACCAAGCGGTCAAGACCTGGGGATGGTGCCTTCAATTGTATTATACCCCGTACCATAATTGTACTTTTACCCGACGAGTCCACCAGACCGCAATATCACTTGCGACAACTTTAGAACCTTTACCAATATCGCCATCTTTTGATAGCGATTCTTCGAATGTGGTTTCACCACCTATCTTGTCGGTAGTGGCCCCTCGGAAACATATTTTCCTATCTAGACTTTCTTATGATACTACCTGTGACGATATTAATAGGTATATTGCTACCAAGACTAATGTGAAGGCTAGTGTGCAAAAATTTAATTTTTCCCAATCATGGGATATTTCATATTTTAAGATTAGCGTGCCTACCGAATCATTCGACGAAGTGTGTAATCGGAAATTTTAGCCTCCAAATATGGTTGATCATAAATTTAAACAGAAGAAAAGGAATAGACATAGTACTGTTAGGCTTCCAGTGCATACTAGTTCACCTTCGGCTCCAAAACATTAGCTTCCTGTCTTCAGCATATCTCTACAATATATCAAATATATATGTTAGAGGTTTATTGTGCAAGATAAATAATTTGTATTGGGGTAGTTTCTCCTTTGAAGCAGATGTTATAGCGTTTTGTGAGGCATGGCTTCACTCTGGTATTCTTATTAATGAAATTTTTTGCTCAAATTTCGTCACATATAGGACACATCGCCCTATTCGCCGCGGAGGTGGTGTCCTCATTGCTGTTGTCTCTCACCTAAGATCAGAATTTGTTGATCTAAACTGTTCAGCCAATATTGAGGTTATTTTTGGCTCATGAATCTGCTTATATTCCGCCTAATTCCAATTTGGAACTTATGTGTCATGCTAGAGCCATTAACTCTGTCAATAACATTCTTCGGGACCGTGACTCTTTACCGTGCTAGGCGATTTTAATCTCCCATTCATTTCATGGTCCTTTTTTGGTATCTCGAAGTATCTAGTTCCTTCAACACAATACGATTTCTTGGACACACTGTTTGAAATCCCTTGTTTCAAATGAACTCTGTAGTAAATCATTACAATAGATCACTTGATCTTGTGTTTAGTAATGAGTCCGCTGGTACTTTCGTGTCAAGATGCCAACCTTTAAGTATACCTGAGGATAAATATCCCATTCTGTATCCAGTCCTGTTTCAGACTCCACATCTACTTGTAAGTATTTGTTTGATTTTGTTTTCGCAAAGTGAACTTTTGCACAACTAAATGCAGTCTTTCTCGGAATAAATTGGTCTTTTTTGTACAATTGCAGTGATATGACTACTGCTACTAATTTTTTCTATGAAGTGATATACAATATATTTGATGCCTATGTCCCCTATAACGCTGTTTCGAAAGAGTTATATAAACCACCTTTCTAATCTGAAGAACATTATGTCGAGACTATATGAAAAAATCCATACTTTTGCAAAATTTTGTTTGGCCCCAGATAATTGTCTTTCATTAAATTACCTATGTTATAATAACTATCTATCACGTTGTAGACTGCAATTTCCATGTGACCCTAAGCAGTTTTATAACTTTGTGAACTCAAAGTTCAAGTCTTCTTTATTTCCCTCATCATTATATCTAGTTAATGAACATGGCCACACTGATTTGAGTATTGCAGATCTGTTTGCAAAATGCTTTCAATCCACTTATTCCTCTGAATCCTGTATTCAAATCCGGTATCCTTATCCCATTTCCCATTGAAACCTCATTGTTACTCCTGTAATTAGGGAGGAGTGTCTTCTTATAAATTTAAAATCGTTGAAATCCTCTTACAAAGCCGGCCCAGACAAAATACCTAGATGTTTGCTTAAGCACTGTGCTGAGTCTGTGTAAGCCACTTTTGAAACTTTTCACTTTATCACTTTCCATCCTATCTGGAAGGAATTCTTTATTATTCAGGGGTATTGCTAAACTTTCTGCAACCCCAAAATTGTTTGAAAAAATGCTCACTTCAACCTTTTATCACTTTTGTAAAACTATTATTTGTCCGTGTCAACACGGTTTTTTGAAGAAGCAGTCTTCAACTACAAACTTGCTTTAGATTACATTTATTTTAAATCTTGGTTTTAGGGACAAACGTCAAACTGATGATATTTATTTATTTATTTAGTGTTATTTAAGCCCACTCTTTCTGGTCCAATCTTTGTCACTTCTGGTGTTCCTCAAGGAAGCCATCTAAGGTGTGTTTTAACCAACATATCTCTTCTATCGTAAATAAGGCGAAGGGTCTTTTTGGGTTCATTAAACGTGAATTTAACGACCCATATACCACAAAGATTCTGTTTATATCTTTTGCGCGTCCACTGCTCGAGTATTGCACTTGCATTTGGTTACCGCAATATATAAAGAATCAAGATCGAATTGAGTCTGTATAGAAACAATTCCTTCTGTTCGCCTTTCGCGCCCTCTTACTTTGATAGGCTCCTTCTTATCAGTCTTCCATCTTTGGTGCATAGTAGGATAGCTCTTGGGATTAGCTTTCTTCATAAGCTCATAGTAGGGAAAATTGATTCTCCTTAGCTATAAAATCAATTCAACTTTTGTGTCCCTAGCCTTCCTACCAAAAATTTAGTCCCTTTAGCCATGAATAGATGCATTACGAATTATGCCCTACACGATCCTTTCCGAATTTTATGCACGTCATATAATAAATTCTATTACATTCTCTCGCCTGAGATATCGCCCTCATCGATTTTTGTCCTACTTTTAAGTGTAATTGTTACTTTTTTTTTGTTTTGTTTTAAGCAAACAGTTGTTTTGTCAATGTTATAAATAAATAAATATTCGAACCCACAACCCCTTAAAGTATTCTACAATGATCGGCTGATTTTTCACCTGAATCCACTAGTCAACGAACTTCTCAATCATAGCTGTCGCAGAAGACTGAAACGAGTTCACCCTAGTGATCTCCGCCGTGCACGCAACTGTTATAACTTACAAAATAATGAATTGCTCTAAGTTACAAAGCTAAAATTCAAACAAAACCTATTTGTAGTTTTTTATAGATTCCGTTAGTTTTTTTCGATATTTTAGTTATTCTGCTATTCGGGTCGGACCGAATCCAAAAAATCATATAAGTATCATTAAAATCGGTTCAGCCGTTCTTGAGTTGTAAATGGTCTAACACACAGTACTTTGTTTTATAAATATTAAGATAAAGATGTCATTGAATTTGAAAATGTTTTCTTTAAAAATCATGTAAAATGTTACTAAAAAAAAAAAAAAATTACTTTATACTTTTAACAATTTGTTGAGTAAAGATTTTTTTATGCAATTATGGATTTACAAAGTCAATCTGGTTCATGTTCACAAATACGGCAAAGTTTATTAGAAAATGTTACAGATCCATTACCGATTGAGCTAACTTTGTCTACAAAGTCTCAATCACATAATTTTGAAAGTCGTGGTCCAGCTAATGAAGATATTGCAACAATTATAAGCAAATATAATTTGGACGAATTTAAAAATTTTACTATAGAAGAACAAGAAAATTGTATAGTAAACTTCGACGATGTAAAAATTTTGAGTAATATTGAATCATTAAAAAGTAATTTGGCATTAATTAGGTTGGAAAACCACATACTACTAGACTTTCTAGAAAAAAATGAACCAAAACTATTGATTGGTTTAAAACAACAGAACACTTTATTTTTAAAACGTGCACTAAAGTACCAATTGCAATCTACGACACAAGACAACTCGTTGAAATCGAGCCAGCAACTAAGCATTAAGCATTCATTTTCAGTGTTAACAAATAGTGTTGAACGCACTGATATAAATAAAAAACTACCCGAATATAGTCTCAATTTCAAAACCAAAGCAGAAATGGCTGAGAAAATTATTTCGGATGTTGAAAACTGTATTGTAGATATTGAAAAAAATGGTAAGAAGCTTGCTGCTCCAGTCAGTTAAAAGTTATCTAATTTATTAAATTGTAGCTTCAAACGAAATAAAAGAACTGCGTGCTAAAATTGAAGAGATGCGATACCGTAACGAAGAGACAATGGAAACGGAAAATTATTTTAAATTACATTTTTTACGAGACGAATCTGATTTAGTATTCTTGAATACTGCCACCGAAAAACAGGTTGAGCGGAAGTTGCGAAAATTTACGTATGCCTGGTACAGAAATGCTCGTGCTTTATTGAGCACTATGAGGTTAACCATTACGTCGCTTCAAGAGAACTATCAGCAGCACCGCAACGACCTTATTATCAAGGCAGATTTAAGTGGCATACTAACGGCAATAGATTTTGAGAAATTGCTTATTCGTCGAACGAAGCTGACGAGTTCTCTTGAAGAAAAAAATGTGCATATGACTGGTTTAAAAGGTGTTACTGGGAAAGCGTCACTAGCTATGGCCGAGGAAAAGCAAACCATGCAGCTAATTGAGGAAGAATTAAAATCGTTGTATAATAAAACCGATAACTTGAGCCGTGCAATCAGAAAGCTTAAAAAAGATATTGACTATGTTGAACATAATAATAAAAATGATCGCACAAAACTACACAAACTTAAAGATGAACTTGATAAATATCAAGCACCGAATGTCAACGAGTACATTGATAAAAAAGAAGAAGCAATTGTATTAGATAAGGAGGAAAAGATGCTGCTACGTAAAATTTACATTTTAAATATGAAATTGAATAATGTACTAAATAAATTAAAGCAAAAAGATAAAAACTATACAAGAAATTTTACTTACCCAAATGATAGGAGGCCCTTTTCCACTTTAAAACATTCTGATTTAGCCCAATTTCCATATTGTATCTCTTCCAGACCCAACGCAGCAAGAGCATCTCGTTCACGAGGTATATATTCGTCATGAGTTTTCTTATCTCTGCCACGATCTCGCTTTTCTTTGCGTCTACGGGAGCGCAAACCTAAATAGTAACAATCATTTTTATACATTTATTTAAAGATTTATTTGATATTTCTACTTACCTATTCCTCCCTCTTCGTCACTATTTTCATTTGATGAATCTTCCGAATTAATTTCCATAACATCTTCATGACCATAACGTTTAATTTGTGTTCGTCTGCGAGGTTCTGAAAGTACCAAATCTTCAGTCTCATCTCGTTCGCAAACATCAGGGTCTATATCCGCTCTCTTTGCCCATTTCGTCCAGAAATCTGGATCGTCTATAGTGATATCAGAACGATTCCCTGAAGCTGCAAATGATGCCTTTGAAAATGTTGACCCTTTTTCTGATTCCATGGTAATGACTTGAGTGCGACGTTTAAGTATCGAATCGATATCTTCTTCACAGAATTTATCGCCCGCATTATCATCATCCATTACGGCTCCATAAGCGCCTTTTTTTAATAAATCCTCAATTTCTTTCTTTGAAAGCTGCTTATTGTTGCCATCCTTAGAATTTTGTGTGTTCATTGATTGTAATACAGCTTTGTCTAAGCCCAATTTAAGGGAGGCTTTATCGAACATTTCACGCTCATAAGTGTTACGACATAGGAGGCGGTAGATTTTTACCATTTTACGTTGTCCAATGCGATGGCATCGCGCCTGTGCTTGTAAATCGTTTTGGGGATTCCAGTCAGAATCGTATATAATAACGGTGTCAGCAGCTGTTAGATTAATTCCAAGACCACCTGCCTTAGTGCAAAGTAAAAAAACAAATCGATCGGAACCTGGTTTAGAATACCGGTCGATAGCTTCTTGTCGCAAATTACCACGTATTCGTCCATCTATTCGTTCAAATGGATATTTTCGGTAGACCAAGTAATCTTCTAAAATATCAAGGCAACGAACCATTTGACTGAAAATAAGAACACGGTGTCCGTTTGCTTTTAGCTTTGGCAACAGCTTATCAATAAGAACCATTTTTCCGGCTGACTGTATAAGGTTTTTATAGTAAGACTCGGCGTCCTCTCCATGTTGGTTGCGGGAATCATACTGGATTTGCTCTTCCGCGCCGTTGAGCAGGTAAGGATGAATGCAACACTTTCGAAGCTCCATCATAGTATTCATAAGATTCGGAATATTAGCCGAAGTCGTACCTTTTTTTAAAAAACTAAAGTTTTGTTCCAATATACCACGATAATATTTTTTCTGTATGTTTGTTAATTCTACTTCGATAATTGTCTCCTCTTTTGGGGCAAGCGATTTTTCGACATCGTCCTTCAAACGACGCAGCATCATTGGTTTTAATAGAATCTGCAATTTGTTTACTTCCTCTTCTGTACGTAGACTACCGAACTCTGACATAAATTCTTCAGCGCATGAAAATTGACTTGGTTCAAGGAAGTTTAGCAATGAAAATAGTTCACCCATGTTGTTCTGCAAAGGAGTGCCAGAAAGTAGGACCCGATGCTCGAGATATAATTGACGTAGACCTTCTAGTAATTTACAATTCCGATTTTTTAGTCGATGAGCTTCATCGATAACGCATAATCGCCAATTAAAAGCTTTTAAATCCATATGATCAGTAACTATCATCTCAAATGTTGTGATGAGAACGTTAAATTTAACAGGTTCTTTAAGTACTTTTCCATTTTCGGTTTTGTAATAGAATTCATAATCTTGTATCATTTGTTTGCTAGTAACAGAACCATGGTAGACAACAATGTTCATATCAGTCCAACTTTCGAATTCTCGCTGCCAGTTAGGTATTGTTGATAGTGGTGCTATAACTAAGAATGGACCACGAATGCCATACTCATAAACGGAGTGCACAAATGTTAAACTTTGAATAGTTTTTCCTAAGCCCATTTCATCGGCAAGTATGCAGTTATGAGAATTAAACCAAGAAAATTTTAACCAGTTTAAGCCTTCAAGTTGATAAGGGCGCAAGCTATTCCCACCTTTGTATATTGGTGTTTTTTCAAGTTTTTTCCACTGCTCGGGAGATGGACGCTTTTTACTCTTCCATTCATTACGTGGTGGAATTTTATTAAATCGCAAATATTGCTCAATTTTATCATCATCAACATCCTCTTCCAATTCCCACGTACAGTCTTCATAGGGTAAAGATTTCCATTTGACCAAAAAGTGTTTTGTAGTATCACCAGTACTTTCATCTCTATGCACAGACATGTCCAGCACCCGATCGACCTCAACAAAATCAGGATTAAAAGGTTCTTCTTCGATGTTTTCAAATATGTTTATTTGCTGAGCTTGTTTTTGTTGGAAACGCCTTACTTTAGCCGCAACGCGACGATCTCCGTTTAAGAGCTCTTCCTCAGTGCGCCACTCACAGTGAAGATAACTAAAATTGCGATATTTAACGAAGTACTCTTCGACGTCAATATATACGGCTTCAGTTTTATCAGCAGATTGACGGGATATGGAGTTCTCCTTCATTTCAGCGTCTCCCCCAATTTCTGAAACTTCTGGTTTCCTTTGTGTAGGATCTTCTTGTGGGTGGTCTGCACCTTCAGTATTTGATTTAATTTCTGGGGTTTCCGTTGCATCCACATCCATTTTTTCATCTGTATCTTTATTGCCAATATCAGACTTTGATTTACCAATGTCATTTTCTTCTATCTTCTCCATAAGTTGATCCTTCATATTATCATCACATTTTGCAATTACCTCTGATTCAGATTTTTCCACAGATTTTATTTCTTCGTTAAAGTTTTCAGATATTTTAATATTAATATCCATTTTTTCAATTGCTTTTTCCGAAACAAAAGTGTCATTAACTTGGTCCGTTTCATTTTCTATTTCATCATTTTGGCTCTCCTCAGGCATGTTGTCTGTTGGCTTTAAAGTATTTGTATCTTGTTTATCATCTTTATGTTCGTTATTATCTGTAATATTTTCATCTAATTTGTCATCGTCATCGTTGATTTTCTCAGATGATTTATCCAACTCTTTTGCTTCGGTTAATTCATTTGCCTGTTTTTCATGTTCTTCTAGCTTGGTTCCCACACTTTTGGATGTCAATTGTTTTTGCGGTATAAGTTCACGCTTACCCATTCGCATTGCAAGAACATATTGTACCACCATACTATCTTCATCGCCAGTGTTTATGTAAACGTAATTTGGTTTTGAAGATGCGGTAGTTTCCAATACAGTAGGCTTCTCTTTCTCTACAATTATACTTGAACTGGCTTCAATAACATTTCCATCATCTCCACTAGTATTCGGTACCTTATCTTCTGCTGCTGTACTTTCAGCATCTGCGTCATGACATTCTTGAGTCTCAGACTTTTCAACATCGCTACCAGCACTGGATACTGCTGTGGCTGAACTGGTTGTTGTTGAGGATTTCTTTTCCTTTTTAATTGGAGATGCTAACAACAAGGAATTTTCGTCATCGGAAAAACGTAACATCACATCATCAATATATTTTTTACGCTGTGTATTGCGCGTAGAGCGCCTTTTATTTGTATCTATTTCGGAATCAGGAGGTGGCGATGGCGGTGGTGTTCGGTCTAGGGTGTCATCTTCTCCATCTGATTCAGGCACAATACGACCACGATTTCGTCGTTTTTTAAGAGCTTTTGCGGAGAGTGTCGCTCGTCTTCGAGTATTACCGCAGCCATCGTCATTACCCCCACTGCGGCGGCTCCGCCCACCAGAACGTTTCCTATCGCGGCGACTGGACGTATTGGTAGCATCACCTGCTGAATCCGGAACTGAATCTACAGTTTCATCCCCAGGTTCAGTTGGTTTATCATCTTCATTAACAGTTCTCGTGGTAGGTATTTTAGAAACAGGAATATCATCATAGTCGGGAGCATCATCATCAACACCCGCTGAAGTAGTTTCTGGTTCATCTTCGCCAAAATTAGACTTGCAAACTAAGGGCTTATTATCTTCAGTTTCGCTACCCTCGCCTGCTTTGTCGGTATCATCATCACCTTGTTGTTTTTTACGTTTATTTCCACCACCTCTTTTCCGTCCCGGACCGGCGGTTTCTGTTGAATTAAGATCTGAAGGATCCTTATTTCTTTTTATTTTAGACATACGTTCTCGAGAGGGTTTGTTTGGATCCTTTGGCGTACGTGGTTTTCGTGGTTTTTTCTTTTTTCCAGCTCCATCAGTTGAAGTGTCCAATTCATTTCCAGAATTTATATCCTGAGACGCGTCACCTAGCCCTTCGTGGTATTCTACTACGCCAACAACTGAATTATCACCGGCACCTTGTGTAACACAATCTTCAGAAACAGGCAACTGCGTTGTCGATATCGGCGTAACAGTGGTCTCTGCATTGCAACCTATGTCCATTAAATCACCAGAAGTTTGTTGTTGTGTTTTGTCACCCTTCTTTGCACGAGGCTTTCGTGGTTTGTTCGTACCTTTACCACGTCCCCTTCCAGTAGTGCTTGATACTTGAGGACTTTCGATCATTTGGTTTTGCAGTGCACTACTACCGTACAAAGGCGGCATATTTTGAAATAATATGCATTGCGATCCACCTGTACAAAGCTCATTTATTTCATGCTGCTGCAAGACATTTATACGTTCTTGAAGACGCATTATTTTCTCCTGATGATCGTGTGCTGGGGGCATACAATAAAGCTCCTGTAGCTGTTGCTGTAATGCTGCAATTTCTTGTTGATGTAATATCGGATATGATGGATACATTCCACCTGGAGGATATGCTGACATCATGGTTGATATATTCGCTGGTGGAGTCATGTGAGACTGGGGTTCGAATGCAGTTACTATTGATACTTGTGCGACAGCATGATGCTGCGCAGTTTGTAGTGCCGATGTGTTTTGTTGAGAACTTCCAGCATTCAAATGGGTTTGGCCTATCTGCTGCACTTGTGACAAATTATGAGAAGCAGATATAGAGTCTGATACGGACAACTGACTTTTATCTTCAACTATATCTTCCGTGCATTTTGGTTCCTCACTTGGCACCTCGGTAATTGCTAGCGGTACCACCTGATCAATATTTTGTTCTTCAACCGTCCTAATCTCACTTTCTTCTGGAGGTGCACTTTCTATCACTAACTCTTTATTTGGGTTTATAGTTTGCTCTTCACTCATTTCAATAGCGGTTATTTTTGTTAAAGTGTCTTCGTCATTACCAGTCTTGTCATATTCAGCAATAGCTGGAACATTTGGTTCATTAAATGTTGACGACTGTGAATTGCTATCGAGCATAGCAGCTGCTGCTGAAGCCGCATTTGAAGCTGCTGCAACAGCAGCATTAGTAGACGACATAGAGTTGTTATCAAAAAGACTTGTACCTGCACTATCTAGTATTCCAACGGTTGACACCCCAATAATTGTTGCTGAATTTGAGTTACTGTTCATCAAAGCACTATTGTCCAAACTTGTTAACAATGTTTGCTGATTATTGCTGTTCATTGAACTTTGCGAGTTACTGTCATGAACAGAAGTGGGCTGATTGTTTACAATACTATTTGTTGAACTGTTACTGCTACTATTAGTACTATCGTTGGCAGCAACTGCGAGTGTCGAAGAATCATTGGAGTTTGCTGTTTCGTTAAGAATGCAACTCAAATGATGAGAGGGCGTTGATGCAGCTGACGGATTTGGTTGCGAATGTTGGGGTGGCTGTTGTACTTGTAACTGTGGAATTGGTGAACTGACATGAGATGGGGACATTGTTGATTGTTGTTGAACCTGCAGATTTGAAGTTTGCTGCTGGTGGTGATTAGCTTGGTGCTGATTATCAGTTCTTAATATATTTGAAAAAGGATCAACTATAATTTGTTGTTGCTGTTGTTGAGATTGGTTGTAAGACTGAATCTGCATATGCTGATGCGGAGATTGTTGTTGATGAACGGGCGATTGTGTTTGCAATTGATTATGTGGTGATTGAGTTTGAGACACCGCTGAAACTGTGCTCTCAAGTGTAGGTGTACTTCTGTGCAATAAATTTGAATTGTCTTGAGTCTTTGTTGCACTTAATTGCTGATGATGCGAATTCATATGATGAATGTTTGTTAGAGTTTGTTGTTGTGTTTGTTGCAGTGGTGAAATGGTAGACATTTGGTTCTGCTGTTGATTGCTACCACCAACTATATCACTTATGGAATGCTGTAGCTGTTCGTTTAACTGTTGCTGCTGTTGCACAGTATTAACGACAGAAGATTGTTGACTTGATTGTATAGGTGTTGAAACCTGCTGCACTGATTGTTGTTGGTGCGTTATACTTTGTGAATAAATACTCATCTGCTGTTGGTTCTGCTGCTGCTGTTGTTGTTGTAATTGTTGGTTCTGGGTTGATGACATGGAAATTGAATTAGGATTAGGTGAAGTTGTTGAAGTTTGTTGTGGTTGGACCGATTGCTGCATAGTCATATGTGGAGTGCCCCATTGTTGATGATGCTGAGGTGAGGCTGGCAGACGAGGTCCTATAGATCCATGAGTTTGGCCAGTATGACGATAATGTGAAGGATAGTCAATTGGTACACCACCAGTTCCGGACATTACTCCTTGCGGTGGCATCACCATTTGTTCAAGGGCTTGTAGATTATTAACTTGCGTTATACTGGGCCCTGCTTTTGACGCTGGTAGCCCTGTGGCTGTTGGTTGAGGACGGGGCGATGTTAAGCCAACCATACCCTGTATACTATGATGTGATGGTGGCTGTTGTTGCGCCGTATTCACCTGTTGTTGTTGCTGAGGTTGTGTTGATTGCTGAGGCTTTGCTGGCGACATCCCCGGTGGCCTCGGAGACATTTGAGGATGCGGTGACATCGTGGGAGGCCTCGGCGACATTTGTGGGGAGAGCTGTGGAAATGGGGCACGATATTGTGGTGATGAATTTAATTGAGCTGGTGATTGATGTTTGCTGCTAGCTGACATATAAGGCGGAGCATTTTGTTGTTGGCTTTGTTGCTGTTGGTGATGGGTATTATAACTTGGCGGAATAACCATAGTATGCGGCGGAGCCAATCCAGAGCCAGACATCTGTTGCTGTTGATGTGCGGATGCTTGGATCATACTAACATGGTTTGGCTGTTGTTGGGCCGATTGTTGTTGTTGCTGACTTTGCAAACTATGACTCACAGTTTGTGCTTGTTGCTGCTGCGCGGCTGGTGTAAGACTGGCGGAGACAAGTTGTTGCTGTTGTTGTGGAACTGAACCTCCCATATGTGTACTCTGATGAGCACTTATCTGAGCAGCCTGCTGCTGCTGCGCAGTTAAGTGATGAGTTGGAGGTGCCGCACTTGGTACAAGTTGTCCATATGCAGTAGATTGGTCTAAACCTGCGTGTGAGTAGCCGACATGTTGAGGCGCTCCGCGACTTGCTTGGTGTTGCATTGGACTTCCGTATGGGCTATGTGAGTAAGCCTGAGGAGCTCCAGGTCCAACTACCTGTCCACCCTGTGTTGGTGTACCTGGATATAAAGGATGCTGACTGGGCGCCTGTGGGTAATGTTGCGGTAAACGCGTTTGCTGTTGGTTTGTTTGTTGTTGTTGAGCAGTTGGAGCCTGTTGTTGCTGCTGTTGAGCTAATGCAGCGTAACCACCTGCACCAACCTGTGGTCCTGACTGTTGTAATAAGTTGCCCATCATACCTTGTTGAGCACCATATGGTAACTTCTGTTGCTCTTGCTGACCATATGCTGGCATATGCTGGCGATAAGTATTAGAATTATTTTGCCTTTGTTGAGCTGGTGGTGGTGCCTGTGGATGTCCATAGGCACCAAGACTAGCACCTGGATATGTGCTGCCCTGCCCAGGAACACCTGGTGCAGTGCCCCAACCACTTAGATCAGCCATACCCATACCGCCATGCTGGTCGGCAACACTTAGACTATAGATGTTCTCAGCCGTTGGCTGGTACGATGGATACTGTGGCTGCTGCTGTAATGGATGTGGTGCACGATGGCGGGGCGGATAACCGCCAGGAGGACCCATAGCCCGTGGCGATGATGCAGCTGCGGCAGCCGGGTCATAGCGGGGATAGTAGGGATCTCTGAAAAAACGAATTACATTATGTGTAATTTCACAACATAGCCATAAAAATTCAATATATGGAAACGTACCCTTGATGATTTCCGTGAAACATATTTTGTGCATTTCCATCCATCAGATTTTCATACGTCAAATAATGAAAATTTATTTTTCACGTCAGACCCTTAATATAATTCTAGAAATCGCGAGTTATTTTGATTATCCGTTGGGCGGCTAGTCCACAATTTCTTCATAGAGGAATTCTTAAACTATCGCAGACGATAAAACCGTTCTAGTTGGAAACATAAAAAACTACATGAAGTTAAGAACGCGAAACATGAATTAACTTTCACTAATTAAAAGAATATTTAAAAGTAATAAAATACCTCAAATAAATGTTCTTTTTGGGTTATAACTCTCTGTATGTCTACTTATTAATTCTAAATACTTTGTTTAATGTCTCTTTATTTTGGACACAAATGAATCTGTTTTTGCTGTCCCATTTTCATCTTGTTTAAAGTATCACTTTGCTTTATTACACTTTTCATGGTTGGCAGTCATCGAAGTACCTGTAAACAAAAAGATGGAAGCATTAAGTATTAATATTAACATTATAATAATACAAATTTTTTTAATAATACAGAAAAATGTTCTCTTTACTTCAAAATAATGTGGAGATGTCAAGCGAATTCTCTGATTAAAGTCTCTGGAAGTAGAGAGAATTGTTTTAGCATTAGTAAGGTGCTACCAATAGAAATATTTACATATAAGAAAGTAAATTCGAAATCAGCTGTTAAGTTTTGATGTTGCTTGAACAGAAACAATTAAGGGGAAAAGCTATACGCTTATGGATATTCATTGGCACATACAACGTACAGATTAACCCCTTAAATGTCTTGTTATATTTTAGGGATTTTATTATTCTGTTAATAATGCCAGGCAAAATTATTATGCAGTTAAGTAAAAAAAACAAACCGCGAAAGATTTTAAAACAACGTATCTTTGGCAGTTGATCCAATTTTTAAACAAAATCATATTCAATAATTTATTTGTTTCCCT
The DNA here is from genome assembly GCA_035041805.1 of Amiota mariae. NCBI lineage: Eukaryota > Metazoa > Arthropoda > Insecta > Diptera > Drosophilidae > Amiota > Amiota mariae. The sequence continues at coordinate 539,835 of JAWNKV010000204.1, forward strand.
TATACCTAAAAAGTTAGGTAAAGCTCAATTCCACATGGCTAGTAGCCAGCCAATTGACATTTGCTAGTAAATTCGTCCAGTGTCATCATGTTAGCTAGTAACAATCTGCCTATAAACACAATTCCCCGAAAAGTTGAGTGCCGTCCTACTTTACACGCTGCCAATTATTGATCTCACAGAGGCAGCTGAAAGTATTTCAGTTGCTTACAAAATTGCGTGACTACTGAACAAGAGAAGAGCTTTGTGTGTCACCGTTACTAGCGCACACACTAACTCGTCCGTTTCTAAACTCATTACTTCGCTGCTTACAAACTAGACCAATGGAAACCAGCCTCAATTGCATAAAGTCTTGAAAATGTTTTAACAAGACACACATATGCTATAAAGCCCCACAACCAGTTCAAATACTAAATGAATCATTTTCTGAGCACAAAGTTTCCTACTGTGTTGGTTGTTTTTTTTTTTGGGAGTTTGTAAAGTTGAAGATATAGAACTTTAAAACGGTCATTGTAGTTTTTGACAAAAGGGTGACTATGGCTTGGATATATAGTGCAGGGTATAATCTTAAGGCGCATTAAACAAATCCAGTTTTAAGCTTAAAATATGACCAGTAAAATGCATTTCTTGTTTTGCATATATAGTATATGCATATATATGATCATGCACGAAACCCATTTTTTTTGTATCCGGATCTATCGAATCCGAATCCAAAAAGATTCGAATACTTAACCACAAATTTAAAAACTTAAAAAAAAAAAAAAAAAAAAAAATGGCGAATATTGCAGGATAACAAGAACAGTATCATTCAAAACTATACCACCGTGTTAATTGGAAAACTTGATAATTTCTTCTTTTTAACCCTAGAAGGGTTAACTCCGAAAATGGTAAACTTCGTCGTTTCAACTATACATATCGATTATTTACTTCAAGACTATCATAACTCAAAAAACACGATTTTTGAGTTAATGATGAAGAAATATCCGTTATATGATGATTTATATTGTGTAAAAATTTAATCATTCTATGTAACATGCACAGAGAGTAAGAAGAGAATATGCCATTATTTAATTTCCAAAGTTCAACATATCTGAGTTGTGCTGCATTCAACGGAGTCACTATTTGGCATCATTTAAACACGATTTTCTCGAAACAATGTATTTTTAGTTATGACAGTCTTGAATTAAATGAGCGACATGTGGTTCATGAATTAAATGTAATTTTATTTTTTAACAGCTGTGTTCTTTATATATTATATTTTTTAGCCGCTTAAAAAATTAAAACAAAAAAAAAAAAAATTAAGAAGATGAGTTAAATCTAGGTTTGTATGGGAGCTACCCCTCCTAATATGAAATTTGCACAATTTGGAGAGAGGTCAGATACTTATGGTATCCAAATATCAAGTCGATATTACAAAAAACAAAAAGTTTTTATAATAAGAACTTTAATGTCAATCCAGGTTTGTACGGCGGGTACCCAGTAGTCGTCGGATTCGGCTGATTTCGACAAATATACTGCGTATGGTGAAAAGAAAGCTCCGCACAATTTCAGCTCTCTAGCTCAAAAACTGAAACTAGATCAACTCGTCGCGACGCGCTGATGAAGAATATATATACTGTACGGCGTCTCAGTTGTTACAAACTTACACGTGCTACAAACTTCATGATGAACAAAAAACAACAGGAATTTGAAAAAAATTGTACTTTTGTTTTTTGTGTAAACAAGAAACACAAATGCCGTCATAGCATTTCAAGTATGAATCAAGCTGATCCAAATCACTTTATATCGAAAAATACTTGATTTGATTGGTTTGAAATGAACGTTCAGTTTAAGTCACATACACTCAAAGTGATGCATACCCAAAATGATTTTTACTCGAAGTGATCCGAATTATTTGATTGTACACAAATCGGTGACGTAATCTGTTCAAACATGAAAATTGTATCAGTCATACAAATTCCGAGTAACATGGTCGAGCGCACTCGAAAATTTTATACTTCTTGCCGTTTTCTGGTGGTATTATACATATACATATGTCAAAAATTACAAATATCCTAAATTATGAAAACAACATATCTTATCATAACTAATTTGCAGAAAAGCATCCAATTAATTTTTGGAAAAAAGGTGATACCAATATTGATCTGAAAATTCATCTGTTTGACAATATTTGTTGTGTGGCGCATATTAGTGAAATGGGTTTATTCAAATATTCGCCAATGTAACACCATTAAAGAGATTAAGGGAGCAATTTTTACTAAAAGGACTCAACATCAATGTCCGCTTTTTAATAAAGTTATCCTTAAAAAAATCACAAAAGTGTGACTCGGACTCGCACACGGAGGGTTCCGTACAATCGTACACGATTTTTTCCCCAAAAATGAAATATGTATTCAAATATTTTACACCGAAAAATGTCCTAAATAAAATATGTATTATATAAAATAAAACTTAAGTTCAAAAACTAAAACCCGACTACTAAATAATCGCGCTCTAAAAAGCATTCCTCATTTATGAAAATATGATAAGTAGTTTAGTAATTATGTGGAAACAGATGAATAGATGAAATCGATCATTACTACTGTTAGAATGTATTGTTTTGTTTGGGTAGGTGGCATATGACTTTATTTGTATTTGTTTTATATTAAAATTAGTATGTCTTTGCGCGGAGCAAATGCAGAACACAGAATTTTTTTAGGGCTTGCTTTGTCGGTTGAAGCCCATTCGATAACCTTATTAAATATTGTGATTGCTTCGGATAAAGTTACTCGCTTGTCCCCCTAATTCCGGTTGTGTTTTCTGTAGCATGTAAATCGTTTGTTTTTTTTTTTTTGTTAAAATTGGAACCTTTACGACAAATTCTAAACAATACGCAAAAGAATACAAAATGCAAAGAGATTAATAGCCAACAGTGGATAAAAATCAGAATTCTGCAGAACACAGAGTTCTGTAGCCAACAACAACAGGGAAAATGAACGAAATATTTTGTTGTTTTAGAATTGAGAACTTTAAGCGAACAAGACACGATACATCCGCATGATCCTGCATTATCATAGTGTTTGTGAAATATGTATGTATGCGAGTCATGTGCACAGAATGACGAAATATCTAATCGATTTTGATTTTTATGTTTGTGAAATGCATTGTCATCGAAATTTTCATCTACTCACTGCAGAAGAGAACAAATAGTGAACTTTCCGTGCTCACCTTCAATCACTTCAATCCACACATACACAAATGCAGGATCATGCGAAGCAGGACCATGTCTATCCCGCTTTAAGGTGATAAAAAGAGGTCATCATGCACAAAACAATTTTCAGTAAATTGTAAAAATTAAAATTCGTGATGCAGGCTCTGTCTAAATTGCATATTAATGCACGTAAAAATTTTATTTTTATTTTTATTTTATATGGGGACCGCTTTAATTTTTTAACTGGTATTATTTTGCTTGCTTCCGGATGAACAAAACACTAAATTAATTAATTTAGGTGACCGCTTTGTTATAGTTACAATCAGTGTTAATAAAAAGATATAATATAGCCGAAGGCCATTGTAGTCGGTGCTATTTTCCTTAAGCTATGTTTTAGTTTAAATTATCTAATAATAAAAAAAAAAAAACTGACGACCGCAGGATTCGAACTGGCGCAGTCACGCGGCTGAGTCATACACCCTAACAACTACACCATTGAGGTCTCAGAATTTTGTTTGCCTAAACAGCTTGACTTTAAACAACAATGACGATAACGCCAATGTAAAATTTCACTCCACTGCAACCAAAAATGTTATAAGTTTCTTGACCTCTTTAATTATTTAGCTTTATTTTAGTTATAAGTAGAAAAGCCATCTAAACAAAAAGTAAGAAATGAAACTGTATTAGATTGCAAAAATCAAAATCAGACAACAGTCGGCTATGACGAATGCCGCGACTGCAACTGACGTCGACTTGCAACAGTTAAACGCCTGCTGCTGCTTCGACTTGTGCTAGTGACGAAAGAGGCAGCAAAATCAAAATCATGAAACGTCGAGTGCTGCTGCTGCTTTGATTTTTGTCAGTGCTCATTTTTTGATTTTGCTTCGCATGCGACTTACGTTTTTTTCAGAAGCAACAGCTCATATTGAAAAGTTGAAAACAGTCGACGGTGTGAAAAGTACAAATTTTTCAATTTTTGCTACTTCGATTGAAGTAATTTAAACACTGATTTTTAGTATTTGTCGTTCTACACACAAGTGAATTACACACTCTGTGAAAATTTCAACTCTCTACCTATTACGGTTCATGAGATAGAGCCGGAGTCGGACGGCGAAAGCTTAGTCCCGTTAGCACCCTATCGGTACGGAACCCTAAAAAAAAACACTAAACTTAAGCTATGCCGAAGTTGTAATACTCTTCACGCCCCTTCTAGTAGTCCGAGAGTCTTGAAAGAAGGTTGGTGGATATGGGTCAGACACTTATAGTGTCCAAAGTTCAAGTCGATAGTACAAAAAACAAAAAAGTTTTTCTAATAAGAACTTTCATTTGGATCCAGGTTTGTCTGGGGGGTACCCCCATAGTGATCCGATTCAGCTGATTACAACAAATGTACTGCGTAGGTAAAAATAAAACTCTGTGCTCAATAACTGAGGGACTAGTTTGCATACATACAGACGGACATGGCTAGATCAATTCGTCTAGTCGCCCTGATCAACAATATATATACTTTATGGGGTCTCCTTCTGTGTGTTATTTCAAACTTTTAATACTATTCACTACGTGAAGAAAAAAAGAAAAGCGATATTTTTATTTTTCTTAGTAAAAGTTGGTTGTTGGTAGGTAAAGAGGAGTCAAACACCTCATTTTATCATTAAATAGTTTTTGCGATAAATTTTAACTAGATAACGGATACCGGTTATCCGGCCAACCTTGTAGCTGGATAGCCGGATATCCGACCGAAAATAGCCGATTGTAGCATCTTACCAGCGAACCTTCATAGGTGGCGAATTCGGTCCTTTTCTTTCATGAGCCAAGTTAGTGCTGCATTGTCTTATCAAAAACTATTAAAACCATACAATGGTGAACAAAAATATTTTGACAGCACATTGTTGTTCAGAAAAAAAAGGAAAAAAGCAAAAACTTATGATAATAACTGAGAAAAACAGCAAAATAAAAATAAACCCTCCTCCTCCTCGATTACCATATGCAAACGCACAGGAATTGATTTTACAAAATTTTGAATTGTTTTCACTGAAATATCCTTCTAAGGTCCTTCGACCTCAAGAGACAGAGTTGGCAGTATCTCACGAAGCTCATGACACGTTCTGGGACTGTTTTTATGAGGTAGCGAATGATGATTGTTTTCAGTCTCACGATCAAGAAAAGAACACGATTGCAACGGAGATTGATTTTTATCTGAAGTCAGTGCGCATTGGTCACGATCGTGACCCTTACATTTGGTGGTCAGCTAATACTGTAGAATATCCAAAGTTATCCAAGTTTGCTAAAATATATCTTTCAGCGCCCTGTAGTAGCGTATACAGCGAAAGACTTTTTTCGGAAGCAGGTCTTGTATACGTAGACAAGCGAAACCGTTTGTTGCCTCTAAATGCAGAGAAATTGGTAACGTCGTTTTTTTTTTAAATCCGGTATCCGGCCGGATACTTGTTTATTATCCTTAATATACCGGATAATCGTTTCATCTCTAATTTTAACAAATTGAATTTTTTAGAAATATTTTACTTATTGTACGTTCGCTCTGCGAGATCTCGCTCAGAACTCGGTACTACGGCTGGTCACTCTGCGGCAGTGCTGCCAAGCTTTTGGCCGCCTATTTTTTTTTTGGTCATTCTCGACATTAAACAGCTGATTATGCACAAAACAATTTGAAGAAAATTTTAAATTGTAATTTTTTTTTTAATTATTAATAAAATAAGTAGCACGCAGAAATGAAAAAAAGCTGCATCTCAATCATGTATTTCTCGCACAATTTCCATTTTAATTTCTCACAATTGGCCACAACATTCTTTTTTTTATGTATAACCAAAACAAAAAATTTTGTGAAAAATACATGATTAAGCACAATTCGAAGTGTATGCAAATAATACTTGCAACTTCCTACTTCATTCCTACTACTTATTTTATTAAAATGTAAAAATAAAATTACAATTTCAAATTCACTTCTAATGGTTTTGTGCAATGATAAGCTGTTTTATGTTTACCGCGCAACGAAAAAAATACAAAAATGAACTAAAAGATGGAAGAAATTTCACAACACTGCTGCGGGGCGACCAGTCGACAGTTGTTTCGATTTCTACAACAACCACCCTCAATTACGTCGCTTTTCTCTGTGGTAGTTGTAAAAATAAACAGGTTTTTAAACTGTTTCAGAAAAACAAGCAGTACACGTTAAAATCAGCTATTCCCAAAATGTCCTGCAGAATTGCCATGTGGTATAATTACTTTGCTTTATGTTCCTTTTATTAATGATTTTGCAAATTATATACTGATATATCATTGTGAAACGTTATTAAAAAACAAGATAACCATAATAAATTTAAAATTTTTTAATGTAATGTGTATTTAGACAAAAATTATTTTCACATTATATTTTATGCTTATGACAACTCTGCCTTATGTAAACAATAGACAGCTGCGTGGCTTCGCTCATAACTGAAGTCCAATAGAATGAATTCGAATTGAATGAGAGCGAAACACGAAATGAATGAATGTGAATGCGGCTGTGATTTGAGTTCGAAATCCGTCTGCATTCTGTGAAATGAGTTAGAATGAAATAGCGTGCAAAACGAAATAAATATATCGGCACAGCCGAGGCATTCGAATTAATTCGAATGAATCATTCATTCATTTGTTTGTCGTACAAGATAATGAGCGCAGCAAAAGACGCCGACGAGTCTGTAAATGGTTGTGTGCTCAAAAAAAAATTTTCCATTGCTTTTTATTGTTTTCTTTCTTCTTTTTTGTTACGCACAGCAAAACAAAAACAACCCTCATTCTTTTGCAAAAAAGTGAATGCATTCGAATTAATTCGAAACCACCTCTCATTCGAACTCATTCAATTCGTTTCTCTTTGTTTTAATGTTGTGCGACTGAATCTGACGTGAGCGCACAAATTCACTCGAATTCATTCGGCGTCGCATTCTATTTCACTCAATTCATTTTGAACGTTGTTAATTCGAACGTCGTTTTTTTTGCCTTCATGCAGACCTCTAGTAAACAAACACAAGGTCGCATTAAAAAAGACCACAGTGCAGTCGCAAGCATAAACATGCGCAATAAATCGCTCTTACTTATGCCCGATTCACACTGCTGAAAAATTGTTGCTTTTTCAGCGAACGTTCACATAAAAATTTCGCTAGAAAAACTGCTGTTTTTTGTTTTGGTTTACATACAACTGGAACGTTGTGACTAATTGTGATAATTAAAATGGACATTTTGTGAAAATACATGAATGAGAACAATTCGCAGTATATGCAAATATATCTTACAGATTTCGATTTCATTCCTACTACTTATAATACTATTCACTAACGTGAAGAAGTTTCTAACACACAGAAGGAGACATCGCAGACCACAAACCAGCACATATCATAAAAATTGCAAGACTCTCGGACTACTATGAGGGGTACTCCCCATACAAACCATGATCCAAATGAAAGTTCTTATTAGAAAAAACTTTCTTGTTTTTTGTACTATCGACTTAAAATTTTGACACTATAAGTATCTGACCCATAGCCACCAACCTTATAAATTTCAAAACCCTCGGACCACGAGCTGGGGCGTGAAGAGTATTACAACTTCGGCATAGCCAAAGTTAGTCTTTTTAGGGTTCCCATGTGAAGCCAACGGAACCCTATTACTAAGCTTACGATGTCCGTCCGTCCGTCTCCTGCTCTATCTCATGAACCGTAATAGGTAGAGAGTTGAAATTTTCACAGAGTGTGTAATTCACTTGTAGAAAGACAAATACTAAAACTACACATTTTTAGAATCATTGTTCTTTAATTTAACATTTTGTTTAACCATTTTTTTGTTTTTGTATTATACTTTTAAGCTGTTAACTGTAGTATACTTTTAGGCTATTAAATATGTACATAATTTAATATTTTAAACAAAAATCTTGTACGATGGTATGGAACCCTCCGTGTGCGAGTCCGACTCACACTTGGGTATTTTTTTTTATTAAAATTTAAAAAAAAAAATTACAATTTAAAATTTACTTCAAAATTGTTTAGTGCCATCAGCTGTTTCATGTTTTGATTTGAATGAAAAAAAAAAAAAGAGCTGAAGTCTGTCGAAATTGACAGTTCCGAACCGGAAATAACCGAAAATTTCCAAACACTATCAGAAATTTGCCAGGTCTGCCATTTTTCCTTGTGGTTGTTGTCCGATTCAATGGTTGATTCAACATAGAATCGATTCACGTTCGGTGTGAAATGCATATTACAGCAGAAAAAATGTTGCCTCAAAGTACCCAAAGCAACCAAAAATATGTTGCTGATGTTCAGTCTAATTCGGGCAATATTAATTGCATTATTTTTGTGCTATTTTCCAGAAATTAAATAAATATTAAAAAAAAAAAAATTTACAACAAAAGGACTATTACTGAAAATTTTGACATTTTGTTAAAAAACAACATACAATGATTTGTTTTAATGTATTTTTTTGTCTCTACGCTTTTAACACAAACAGACTACCATTGTTTCTCTTTCATATCAAATATCTTCAATTTGTACAAAAACACTTTTTCGAATTTTTGTCTTTAGGGTGCGATATGTACATATAGCTTTGGAGACCCCAAAATGCCAGATTTTATGAGTTACAAACATCAAGTCAAAGTAATAATGCCTATTCACACTAGTGTGAAAGGTAAATATGCACATTCTGTTATAAGTACAAGCATGTATGTATTCGTGTGTATTCTATGAAAGCCTTACCTAATGAATAAACTCAAACTCATAATTTACAGTACATCAATATAAACAGCAACAGCATACTAACATTAAAATAGCAAAAAGCGTATGTCAAATATATGTATGTATTTATTATTTGAGCATATATACATGAGATTCGGATGATTCGTATCGTTATAGTTTTTTGTTATTATTACTATCGTCGTTATTATATTACATATATCGAAACTGTGCTATGTGCTATTTGGGTCGTTGTGCCTTTGCTTTATTATGCATAGATAGCTACACAGACGAGGACATAAACACTTGTGTTAGTGTTCTGAATCGCAATGATGATTTTACAATTGTGTAGTTAGCGTTATTTTGTTGTTGGATTTGTCATTGGTTCGAGGTTTGTCTCTTATCTCTCCCTTATAAAATGATATCAACCAGTTTCTTCTTACACACTTCGTACATCACGCATTTTTAAGAAAAAAAAAAAAACCACCTAGAAGAGAATATAATGAGATTTGTGGAGAAAATGGTCCGTATAGCATGAAAATTAAGTGAATATCAATATTTCTCTCTTCTTATAAGTCAGAAACATAAAAGGCTTAGTAAAAACATTTGGTCATTTACTTTCAATAAAAAAATCAATTAAACTAAATGAACCTCTTTTGTGAGCAGAGGAATAAACAATTATGATGAGTTAGCCACATTAAGAGCAAACAACATGTCATCTCTCAATCACTGAGTGGCAGGTTTATGGAGCAGATGATTGTATATGGTTACATACATTCCCCTATTTGGTTCTATTTAAAACAAATATCTTAAAGTGTAAAACGACTATTTAACCAAAACTTATATACATAAATAAGTGATGAAATTTCTATTTGCACCAGTGCGAAAGGTATAAAAAACTACCATAATACTTTGAAAAACTAAAACCACATCAATCCAGACACATTAATTCAGAATGAATTTTAAATGATTACCTTTTCCAAGTAGCACGACATAACTTTCTGTTTTCAGCTCATTAAATTAAAAAGTGAACAACTATAGAAACAAAAAGATCGCGCATGTACAATACATCACCTTAAAACCTCAAAAACTGAATCGGTTTCACATTGAAAAAATAGGCGGACAGACTGCTTGTAATGAATCAATATCTCTTGCGATTCTTGCCCGCCGACAAAGAAAAAGTGATATTGCACTTGAAATTAAAACGAGATTTTTTTCCCCAAGCATTAAATCAAATCAATTGTTATTCAAAATTTCTATACTAACTTGATTAAATTTCTTCCTAATTAATTAAAAACCATTTGTAACTTTGGTATTTACCACAATGAAAAAAATTTCTTCATAATTCAAAAATTAAAATATTCTTTCTTTTTTCTAATAAAATACTTAAATACATACGTAGAGACTGAATAAAGTAAATCAAATGGCATTAAACAAATCAATTGCATTTAATCAATGTAAACAATAAATTGTAACTTTAGAGTTAAATTCAGTAAAAAACAAACAAAAATATAATTTTCATATACAGAAAGACATTTTAGTTGTTTGTTATTAGTTTGAATTTTGTGAATTGTTCATTAAAGATTAATTTACTCAGAAGAAAAAATAATTTTCTTCCAAGGCGATGCGATCCACTCGTTTTGTCAATTATGCACTCAGTATATCATATATGCATACATATGCATATGAACCTATGTATGAATGTGTGTACATACTCTTTATAATTTTTTGTTCTGAAATGCTGTTCACATAAGTGTATAGACAAATAAATATTTTCACTTTTAAAACTATTTTATATACATTGTTACTATTAATGTGTACACTTTGTTCACTCAAAAAAAGGAAATTTATGTCTGCAGATTTTTTCACACGCTATTAAATTCTCGCGAAATACAGAAAATTTTCTTTTTGCCCCTTTCCTTGTTCAGACGAACAGACAAGCAGTTAGCGTTATGAAAAAATCTTTACATGCATTTTACACTTCAAATATGTTACCATTAACAAATGGCTTTATTGAAATGTACTGCCGGCATGTTTAATTGCACTTTCCATTAAGTTTTGTTAATAAATATATACTTTTATTTACCGTTTTTGCAAATTTTCCAGCACATTAACAGATATGTACGCACCATTTCAAAGACCGACCTCCATTTTGTTTTCTACTCCACGACCGGTGACGGCTCTGCACGACAACACTGAATAGTGTTGCCACGCTGGCGATAACCAGAGTTCCATAAATTTGTATTCATTAATAGTTACAAATGTATTGTACATACTTACATACATATTTATGGTAAGCGAGCTATTTGATATAGTTAAAATTGAAATTTACTTCCTGACATCTAAAGTGCTCAAATCAGATCAAGAAAATTATTAAAGGCATTAAGCTTTTAATCTTTTTCAGTAGATCCCAATTGCACAACATTTTTACAAAGAAAAGCATTTGACGATTAAACTAAGTATGTATGTACGTACATACTTATATCTTTTTTTTTCTATTATTTAACTATGCGGCAACTCTTTTCATATGTTTCCACTTCAAATAACAAAAAATATGTACATATTATGTATTACATACAAATGCTTATACATATACTTATGTTCAGACTTCCTTATTTACATACAGACTTATATGTAAATATAGTTTTTCTTTCCTTTGTAAACCAATCAAAACACAAATTTCTCAGCAAATCATAATTATTTGTAAAATCTGTTATAAAATGAAGAAGAAATATAAAAAAACTAACTTTAGCCATGCCAAAGTTGTAATACTCTTCAGCCACTGCTAATGGTGCGAGGGTCTTGAAATTTATAATGTTGGTGGATATGGGTCAGGCACTTATAGTGCCTGGTTTTGTATGGAGTGTACCCCCCCTAGCATTCCGATGGTTTCAAAATTTTATTGCTTGGAAGATATGAGTCGGAAACTTATAGTTTCCAAAATTCAAAACGATAGTAAAAATATAAAAAAACACTAACTTTGGCTATGCCGAAGTTGTAATACTCTTCACGCCCCTTCTAGTAGTCCAAGAGTCTTGAAATTTAGAAGGTTGGTGGATACGGACACTTAAAGTGTCAAAATTTAAAGTCGATAGTACAAAAAACAAAAAAGTTTTTCTAAAAAGAACTTTCATTTGGATTCTGGTGTGTATGGAGGGTACCCCCCTAGTGATCCGATTCGGCTGATTCCAACAAATGTACTGCGTATGGTAAAAATAAAACTCTGTGCTCAATAACTGAGGGACTAGTTTGCATACATACAGACAGACGGACATGGATAGATGTCGACGACGAGTTCAGACGAACGTACAAGAATCAGGTCTTAGTTTGATATCGACAAGAAATCCTAACTAAATTTGTATCTTGCTTACATGGGGTAGAAGCAGACTTTGAGCAGTAATGCTCCCTCTTTTCTCCTTGACGTACTGCTTAGCGGTAGTGCCGGGGAGACTGTAGGACTTGGGGCGATGGGGTTTAGTGGGTGAGTCAAGTCCCACACTTGGATTCGATTGGCTTTTAATGCTTCCCCATCTCCGATGTCTCATTCTGTGTGTTACTTGATAACAGACTTATAATACTATTCACTGCGTGAAGAGTATAAAAAAATGTATGTATTTTGAAGTAAGTATACTATATTCGGGTACAAAATTGCAAAATATTGACAGAATTTCAAGTGTTTTTTTCTGGCTGTTGTGTTCTCTGAGGGGATCGAATTGGAAAATAATTCATTATAAATATACCAGTACGCAATTACAACGCTAAAAATAAATTCTTAAGAGCTTTCAGCTTTTAAATTGGGACAATCGGTTATTTGAGTATTTATTAGTCTTTGAATGGATACGCAAGAATTGCTGGTATTCCTTTGCAAACAGAAGTTTTTGTTATGATATGATACAAGAGTGGGTTATTACTTAAAAAACCTCCGGATGGCGTTTGCCTTCCAAATTTGTACTCTTTGGCAAGTCAGCATAAGAGATCCTTAAGTCGGATTGCACCAAGCGCATTTCCATACAGCGAGTTTTGGTTTACAACGAATACTTGAAATTAAAATTTCATGCAATGAGATTTCCCAAAACCGAATTGCTTTGCTGCTACGTACATTATCAATTAAAACATAATTACAGATAAAAGAATATTAGTTTTCTTGCCGTTGTATTTGGAGCGCTCAATATTTTAGTAATTATATTAATGAAGTAATATTAAGAAAATTGTTGAGACCGTACTCCACCTTAAGACATTGTTGTAAATGTGCATGTGTTTATATCGAAATAATTTTAGAGCTCGTGCGAATCCGTTATAGAGAAGTTCAATTTATTAAAGGCAAACGTTTTTCATATGAAAAACCCTAAAAAATCATTTTTTCAGATTATATGGGGATTATTTCAAATGCTGGGTCATTACATAAGTTGCGTTAACAGTCATTACAAACCCTGTTTTGAAGAACCGTTTGATTCTCTTAAGAAAGTCAAAACGCATTATTCAAACGGGTGCCTGAAATTTCAGCTGATGGAGTGATCGAAGAAAATCTCACAACTCAATCCGATTGAAAATCTTTGACAATTAGGGAATAAGAGGATTCAAAATTTCGATAGAGCACCCACTACCAAAGATGAACCCTGGGTAAGAGTGCAGCATGAATAAAATAATATTCCCAACACCCATTTTTAGAAACTGGTAGAAAATATGCCTGAGAATGCACATTGTTATAAAAAACAAGGACTTAAGGATTAATAATTAAAATTGTCAATTATTATGGAGCGAAATGAATAAATGCAAATAAATATGTAAATAAAATACATGGCGTGAGTATAGTTAAGTCCAGTATAGAATCTTTTATGGTATATGTATTTTCTTTTTGAACTAAATTCCATTAAATGAGTTTTTTTTACAGTCGAACTTAACAGATGTTTAAATAATATACACAAAAAAATTTAGGAACATAAAGTGTCTACGATAATTTAACCTTTTTGTGTTGTTGTCTTAATTCTTCGTTTTGCTCACATTCAGAGTTAGTGATGGGTAGTAAATTGCCGTCGTAATAGGCAAATTTATTATCGTCATCAGAGCTGTCAGAAAACACTAAGGGACCATTGGCTTTTACGAACATTATTGTCTTTCCCAAACGACGTGATTCTAAAAATTACGCATTTAATTGTTTAATTAAATTTATTATTATAATGAATTTTAAACTCACCAGATCTTAGGAATAGATTCCGACAAAATCGATCAATTGCATTTTTCCCTTGATCTTCAGATAAACCAAATATGAATGCCCTAAAAAACAATAATTATAGATTGCGTAGACCTTTTACACATGAGCATTACAGTCGGTTAACACGACTATCGGACACTTAATAAAAAAATTAGTACAAAAACAAGTTAGTACGTTATAGACAAATTGCCCCGACTATTGGATACCGTCTTCCAAAATAATGATTTCTAAGCTTAATGATGGAAAATAACAAGGCAAAAAGATAATAGTCAACAATAATAGAAGAAATACTTTTAAAGTCTCGTCAAAATATTTTACATTTTATCATACTCGTATTCCATACCTTTTCTATTGGGGTGTAATAGATGGTCGATGTGATTTGGGGTTTTGGTTATCGTATCCCATATGTTTATTCAAAACTTAAGATAGAAATAGTGGTACAGTAAAATCTCTAGTTACGGATATCTCCCTTATGCGGTTGCCTCTCGAGGCCGGACAAATTTATTAGTCCCAAGTTAATTTTTGGAACAAAATAAATGTCGTTGGGCGGACATCTCCTTTTGCGGGCTAATTTCATTGGAACCGTAGGAGTCCACTCACAAAAATTACGCTGTATATACTATAAATTATACCGATATCTTCAAAACTGAGGAAGTTATTGATGGTGTTTGATTGCTTGGGTGGAGAGAGAGACGTTCGGGCAAATACTATTTTGTGTAAAACATCACACCATATTAAGCATTTTTAGGTAGTAAAGGGGAGTTTGCTTAAATTAAGCGTAAATAAGGTGTGAGAAGATTTGCATAAAATTGATATAAACCAGGCCTGCCAAAAACCAACAGTCCATGTAATGGAGTACTTTTTATATCTTGAGGGTTATAGGTGTTGTTCTAAATTGAAAGATAATTGTAGGGTGATTTGCATACATGTTAAACGAATACCTCCAAAGCTATACAAGTTGTATGTGATTTTCTAAGAGAAGCTGATCGTACTAAATTAATATTATTAACGTGGGAAAACGTTAAAAATAGCTTATATTGTACCTGAATTCTTTACACAGTATTTGATTTCTAGTCTTTAAAGTTGCAGAGAAAGAGTGTGAGTACAAGGTATGTAAAAATATCGTCTTACAGATTTATAATGTCGTAAGGTCCACGTAGTTGAAATTCATGTTCTGCTCCACTGCTTAAAATTACATTTTTTGATTTTCCTTTAACGCAGTAGTTTTGGGTAATTTTTACCATATTTTTACGGATATTCGAATCAGCAATGGCAGGAGCATATTTGATCTCAAAAAATAACCCGCGTTGCAAAGCTATTTGATAACATTTTCGATTAACAAGTAGACGACCTCCAGCTTCAGGCCCAAAAGTAATTATGTCTCCATTAAAAATTGTGCAACAATGCTATGAAATATTAAATTTAAATGGTGATCTTGTTTTGACAATATATTAAGTAACATTTTACTAACATTTAGAGCTGCATCTGTCTTTGGTTGTCCAGCGATTATATTGAATTTTTTCAGATTCAAAGACTGCGACTATAAAAATGCATTTCTTAATAAACATTCATTAATATATATTTGATTCAAACCGAGAATATTTGCTCCAATTACCATTGCATGTGTTAAATTTGCATCTGCGTAAAGAATTGTAATTCTCTGCAATATTTTGATTTTGTTTCTGTAGGCATCGTGTATATGATTAATATTAATTGGCGTTGGAAAACATTCAGTCCCGCATTTAGATGTGCTCATTCCATATTCAAATGTTTGTTCTATAGCCACAGTTTTAAAGTTCACTGTTAAGAATAACAATAGTTATATTATTTTTCCACATGCCATAGACTTTCTTACACTTTATCAACTTATCTAGAACTGAACGTAACACCTTTTCGTCTCTTCCGTAAGGTACGCATAAATCATAAAAACTTTGTGTGCTTTCCATTTGCTCCTAACTTAAATGCTTTTCAAAACAAAATATTCATATTCTATATTTACATGAACAAATCTATGAACACAGGTATCTTAAAACGTTGTGTATTTTATAGATTAATTGTCAAATCAATAAATGGCAATCGAAAGCGGCCTAGACACGATACAACTATTGTAATACAACATTTACGTATGTATGTGTGATACAGCATACAACGCATGCAACGAAGTTGTAAAATATTCATTTCTTGTTATCTTTTGAAGTGTGCAGACGACAATGTCAAGGTGGAGGTACACAAACGACTTCAACCATATTGACTTCAGTAAACAAAAAACAGCTGTGAATTTGAAAATTTAAGAATGTAATTATTGAAGAAAACTGTAATAAAAGTTGAATTATTAAAAAAATCAGCCAAGTGTGAGTCGGACTCGCACACGGAGGGTTCCGTACCATCGTACAAGATTTTTTGCTTAAAATATAAAATTATGTTTATATTTAATAGCCTAAAAGTATACTAAAAATTAACAGCTCAAAGTGTACTACAAAAAACAAAAAATTGTTAAACAAAAGGTTAAATTAAAGAACAATGCTTCTAAAAATGTATAGTTTTAGTATTTGTCGTTTTACGCACAAGTGAATTACACACTTTGTGAAAATTTCAACTCTCTACCTATTACGGTTCATGAGATAGAGCTGGAGACGGACGGACATTGTAAGCTTAGTAATAGGGTCCTGTTAGTTCCCTATGGGTATGGAACCCTAAATAAATTGAATTGAAATAACTTTTTAAATAGATAGATCTGCCATCAAATTTAACATAAATACTGCAAAGAAATTGTCATTTACCAAACAAGTTTTTTTGTCAATCACCACGCGATCAAGCAGTTCTTTCGGTTCACAAACAGCTGTTTTCTGGTTCACAAACCAGTTTATTTTCCATTCACCAATACTGTTTTATGTTGAAATTGACGTTGCTCAACTTTTGACGTTCTTGCGTTCGCGAGCAAGCTATGTATTTTACGCAATACATGGTCAAAGAGAGCATCAAAAAACTCTCTCGTTGCACGAAATATCCAAAAGCATTTGATATTTCATACAGTTTCGTACGTGAGACTCTCATGTACACATTTCACTAGCGCTATGATAAATTTCCCTTGTAACCGTTGTATCGTGTCTTGGTTACTTAAGGCCCAATTCACACTGCTTCCAAATTGTTGTTTTTCCAGCGAGGATTCGTTGTAAAAACAGCTGTTTTTTGTTTTGGTTATATGTACATACAAATGGAACGTTGTGGCTAATTTTGATAATTAAAATGGACATTTTGTGAAAAATATATGATTGAGAACAATTCGCAGTATATGCAGATCTTACAGCTTTCGATTTCATTTCTGCTACTTATTTTATTAATATTTGAAAAAATTACAATATAAAATTTTCTTCAAATTGTTTTGTGCAATGAGCAGCTGTTAATGTCGTGAATGACCAAAAAAAGACGGACATGACCAAAAACTTGGTAACACTACTCAAACTTTGCCCGCCCTGGCTGCTGCAATTTTTGCTTTCACTTTTGCAGCAGAAAAAATGTTGCTTCAAAATACCCAAAGCAACCCTGAAAATCTGTCATTTGCCTGTTGTTGTTGTAGACATTTAGCAACTTCTTGAGCTGCTTCTGCTCAGTCTGAATCGGGCATAACTTGACTTAACAATGGTCACTATGCAGCAGTGTTGAGCAATTGCTACCATTGTAACCAACTTTTTGGTATTGTTGCCAACTTTTAGTTGATAGGTGATCATGCACAAAGCAATTTTAAGTGAATTACAAATTTTAAAATTTTCAGTAAAATTTAAATAAAATACGTAGCAGGAACGAAAAAGAGAGATGCAAGAATTGTTTTCAGATACTGCGAATTGTTCTTAATCATGTATTTTTCACCAAATTTTCATTTTAATATCTTACATTCGACAAAATTTTGCTTTGCGTGATTATTAATAAATTTCCTTTTTGTATTTTATTATTTATTTATTTCAGGTTCTTAATTTTGTAAATACAATATTTTAATTGGTTGTTACATGTTTTAATAGATTATTTTATTTGGTGTTCTAAATATGCGCGGAGCAATTACAATATTTAATTTGGTTGTTAAACTTTATAATAGATTATTTAATTTAGTGTTCTAGTTGTGCGCGAAGCAATTACAATATTTAATTTGGTTGTTATACTTTATAATAGATTATTTTATTTAGTGTTTTAGTTATGCGCGGACAAATTTTTCCGTTACCGATATTGAGAGTTACACGAAGCAAACTGAAACTAATTTAAATTTAAAGAAACTTTATTCTACATCTCTTGACATCTTTTCCCTACGTGACTTTTCGCTGTTTTTCGATAACACCACCTGCACTGATCGGATTTCAGTTGCATCGTGGGAAGCTAGTTTTCGAATTCTATTTCGCGGAATCGCTAATGTTTGCTCGCATTCCGTTTCCATCGTGGGAAGCTGGACTGCACGTGGCTTGAATCAGCGAAATTCTCATCACCTCATGGCTGAGGAGTTGTTTCTGTTAACTTCTCTCCTCCGAATTGAGAGACGTCCGTGGACCTCTTAGTTGTTTTCAGGATATTCTTTACGGCTCTGACTGTGGCGGCTTCCCTCCTTTTCCTTATGTAAAGCGCCAATAACTAGTACGGTCACCAGCCCTCCTGATGCGACGGCCACTTTAGTCTGTAGCCCATCGTCCATCATCCGCCGGTTTTCCAGAGTATGGAGTCGCAGATATGGCAGACTAAGTATTTCATTATGCCCCGTTATGTTTACCTGGAACGCCCATGGAGTCTCTGCTGTCCTCACACTGAGAGTGTTTCGATTTACGAATGTTGTCCTATTTATGATGACCTAATCCGCAAAGGTGACTGAGCAAGTTCCACTTTTGAGTAGAGTTGTTTTATTTGCCAGAGTCACCGAGGCCACGTGATCATTGATCATGCCATCCCCAATTTCCTGCATTGCGTCAAGCTGACCGGTGGTTGTCCTACAATGCGCGAGAATTCGAGAGGCCAGTTGCTGGGCACAAGTTATGACATCAAGTCTCCTACAGAATAGCGTTGTTGCTCCCTTACATTCTTTTATAGGGAAGATCTCTCTACCGCAGACTGCGACGGAATTATCAAAAAAGTCATTTCGCTACAAACTACCTTAGGTCTAGGATACATAATTAGAAAATGAATTAAATTATCATCGTGGAGAACCTCAAATTTAGCAACTAACATGATATCTGTAGCTGACAAATTGTTGAGAGACTCGTTGCTTGCAAGTGCATTCACCTCAATTTTATTTAGAATAATTGGGTTTAATAATCCAAACTGTGGCAGAGTGATAGAAAGAATTAAATTGTTAAGATCCGAAATGATGGCTCTGTGAGGAGTGTTTCGTAAAGTTGGGAAGTTGTATGGTTGGTTTGTTTGTATCTTAAGCGGGTTTTTTATCGTATCTGTAAGGTTATTGACCTATTCCTGGAGCTGTGAGTTGATGTCTACCTTCATGAAGTCGTCGAAGTCCGGTGTCCCCGCGATTACGCTTGCGTCTCGGCGGGCTGTTTATTGTCAAAAGTAGTTTGTCGATTTGGATCAGGTCAGCTGTCATTAGTTTCTTCATGTGATTCTGCGCGAATAGTTCCAACGCAGAGTAGGTCTCGTCCAATGTCCTCACATATGTTGTTAAGTTCGTTGTGTGTCTGAGGTATCCATAAGATTCCCATATGACAACGTCACCATCCGTTATCGGTACGTAGTCAGAGTCCGTAAAGTTAATTATGTTGGCGTCAGTCACGTACGTTGTCACTAGTCCAAGTATTAGTATTCTAAAAATAGAGAAGATTACGCAAGATTGTTAGTTAAACTACCGCTAATTTCGAGAATTTATAGATACATGTCAGGAAGTATTTGGAGTTTGTGGAGTAAATATCCATGTGAAGGATCTCCCCTGGCAGAGTTGGAATGGGTGTTTTCTCAATTGGGTGCTTATTCGGGTGTTTATCATACTTCCTCAGAGCTCCCTGCATGATGTTGCTTATCACGTCAGGAAACAGCCCTGATACCATAATCACAACGTCGTCTGCATACGCAACTACCTTTGCCCCCGTCCTCTCCAATACATGTAAAATGTTATCTATGAATAAATGCCACAGCAGAGGAGAGATTACCCCACCCTGTGGAGTCCCTCTACTGACATATCTAGTTATAGTCGAGTTACCTAGCTCTGACCGTACTATTCTAGTTTTCAGCATATTTACTATCCATTGTCTAATGTCTTCTTCTACGCCAATCCTAACTGGAGAATCCTGGATAGCACTCTTGCTTACATTATTGAAAGCGGCCTCTATATCTAAGAAGGCTGCCAGCGAGTATTGTTTGTAGTGAATCGCTCTCTCTGTCGTGCGGATTACCTCGTGTAGAGCCGTTTCAGTGGAAATACCTTTGAGGTACGCATGTTGACAGGTCGAGGTGCGATATTTATCAATAGCAGATCGAAGATGGAGCTCCAATACTCTTTCCATCGTCTTCAAGACGAACGACGTTAGGCTGATTGGCCTGAAATCATTAGCGGATTCATGACCAATCTTCCCTGTCTTGGTATGAAGACTACCTTAACTCTTCTCCAGCTGATTGATATGTGGTTAAAAAGAATACACGCTCTAAAAATCGTCCTTAGGCAAGGGACTGCCTTGTCCTGAAGCTTCAGTAGCATTATTGATAGAACCCCGTCGATGCTATGCGATTTGTAGGGTGAAAAAGTACTAATAGAATAGAACATCTTCTGATCTGTAAAGATCGAGTCAAGGTCTTGCGGAGATTGCCGTAACCGTACGGATACTTCAGAACCAGTTGTCACATCTTTGCAGTCAGGGAAGTGAGTTTCAAGTAGGAGGTCAAGTGTTTTAACAGATGATTCCGTCCATGTTCCGACTTCCTTTTTACGGAAAGAGGGTCAACCCGTTCCTTGGACAGAACCTTACCAAGTCTTGCTGAGACAGAAGTAGACTCCACCGACTCACAAAATCCAGCGATCCGTGTATCCAGCTATGATCCGAGAAAGATCTTTCGTTGGACACCCTCCAATTTTCAATCTGAACCTCTGAGTTTTCCGACAAAAGAGTTATGTCTAGTACCTCCTCCCAACCCGGGAAGTCTACTGTACTAGGGAATGTAAAGGTGGGTGTAGTTCCTCTACTAAAAAAATTGAACTACTAATAAAATTAAATAGCGACTAACCAAGTTCGTTATCCTCGGTGCTCCCCCATAGCGTGTGACGTGCATTGGCGTCACATCCTAGGAGTAGGGCAGTGTTAGTGGTTGTTGCACTGGCGATCAACTCCACTACCTCATCTGATGGTCCCTCCCTGTTGTGCGCCATGTAGACGGATGCTACCAGCATGTCTCTCTTCTCTGACACTTCGATTTTAACCGCTGTTAAATCACCTGTGCAGAATTGAGGACAAAGGAAAGCATTGATATTGTTTTTACTAAACTACATATTCTGGGCTTGCCACATACCTTATTGTACAGTAGTTTGTATCTTTTGTTTTGAGCCCCAGAATGTCAGTGCCTCTGACCCAGGGCTCTTGCACGATGCAGGTGCCAACGTCCTCCTCACCTAGGAAGACGGCAAGATTATCCGAGGCATTCTTGGAATGCTTGAGGTTAATATGCACGACTTTCAGAATCGGAAGGTCTTCTAGGCGTGCTAGTTGCTTCTTCATGAAGCACCAGGTCATCCAACAGCCTATTTGTAAGGTACGCCAAACCTCAATCTTCGTTAATGGAGTGGAGTACAGACATGCTGCTCTTTTGTTGACCCTCATCCTTGATGACAATCCAGTCACTCAAGGCATGGTGGGATTACGCTGTCGTGCTCCAGCTTCATAACATGCAACCAAATGCGAACTCTCGGCTGCCTTGGAATATCCCGAGCTGGTATGAGTTTAAGCCTTCAGCCCTCCCAAGCATTGCTGATCGTAGCAATGCATTTGCTCAGGAACTCCAGAGACGGTCGATCGTCGCATCTGATCACCCAGCAGCCACGGATAACCTCAGAAGAGTCGAAACCAGGTGGAGAAGAACCCAGATCAGAGAGGAGGTGTTCCATCACCAATTCTGTTAACCTGAGTTCAATCTCCCCCCATTTCTCTAACACATTCTTACGCAATTTGTGACTTCGTCAATAAGTGCACTGTAAGCTCGTCCCGAGCGACGTCGCTCAAAAGCCTCTTGGCACTGATTGAGGGACCTACCTTGCTTGTTGTTTTGGCGAATTTGCTTTTCCATTTGCAATGGTCTCGTCCTGTGACCGATTACGCTTGGTCGTCTTTACTGGTGTCTGTACAAGTTTCATGTGACTGGACATGTACTCCGCGTACTCGTCCACCACGCATCGTCCCGCACTCCATTTCGTCCTGTTTTGTATCTTTTATTTTTGTATTTTTCCCATGAGTGTAGGGGAGAATAGGTCTGCCGGGGCATAGCTCCCTGTACTCCGGCAGTCGGAAACGAGTTCACTAAATAGTTCAATGTTATCGAATGGTCGTACTTGTTATTTGGATACAGTGTTGGTTTTTGTTAAGGGAAAGGGTAATGAGTTCGTGAAGTGCAGATGTGTACTTGATGCTGGAAACCAAGTTAATTTTGTAACCAGCAGTCTTACGGCAAGGCTAGGATTAACGGTAGGGAATGCAGTGTTAACAGTGCGTGGCATAGGCAACACCACGGCATGTGTGCAAGGCTGCGTAGACATTCTCTTGAAATCGCGATTATTCTCTTTCGCTGCAACGGCTCAATTTTTGGTTCTCAATCACATTACCAAATATGCGCCTAATACTTCCAAGCTCGTAGGTCAATGGGAATTACCCAAGGGAGTGAAGTTATCGGAATTGAAATTAAATTCGAGCGAACCCATTGATATATTGTTAGGCATCGATTTGTTCTTCTCTTTATTAGCAGGAGTCCAGATTCGTTTAGCACCACATGTACCACTGCTATTTCTTCTGGAATGGCTGGTAGTAGGTGAAAGAACACCGTCCGTCACATGTGAAGTGTCAGGGGTCACGCTAACCAAAGACTCCCGTGAAGATAAATTACAGAAGATGGTAAAATCTTTTTGGAAGATGGAGAATATATATCCACGCCAGTAATCACTTACACCGCTGAGGAGCAGCTATGTGAGGAACACTTTAAGGCGAATGTGAGGCAAACACTATCAGGTCGCTTTAAAGTTCGATTACCGTTTAATACTGGCGAATAGAGTTTAGGGGGTTCCTATAAAATTGCTGTGAATCGGTTTATGAAGTTGGAGAATAGGTTAAATCGAGATGGAGCTCTTTGGAAGAAGTAAACCATGCAGACATTTTGCCGAAACAGTATTTTATAGTGTGCTCATTCAATTATACTCGTATTTATGTATCAATATGTAAACATAATGAAAAAGACATAAACCTAAAATTAGATGTTTATGTCAGCGCACTTTCAGCTAGTCTATAATATACATAAATAATAGTAATATAAAATTGAAGTTAGCATTTTTTCAAACAATTTTGGGACTGCAGAAAATTTAGCAATACCCCTGTAATTGTCAGCTTTGTTCCCTTTTTTGTGTAGGGAAACAATATAGGATTCCTTCCGGATAGGAGGGAAAGATGCGTGCTGAAGTGATAAAGTGAAAAGTTTCAAAAGTGGATTACACAGAGACTCAGCACAGTGCTGAAGCAAACAACGAGGTATTTTGTTTGGGCCAGGTGAGTAAGTGGATTTCAACGATTTTAAATTTATAAGAAGATATTCCTCCCTAATAACAGGAGTAACAATGAGGTTACAATGGGAAATGTGATAATGATAACGATTTTGAATACAGGATTCAAAGGAATAAGTGGATTAAAATAATTTTGCAATACCCAAATCACTGTTCATTAACTTGATACAATGTTAAGGGATATAAAGAAAATTTGCGCTTTGAGTTCACAACGATATAAATCTGCTAAGGGTCACGTAAAAATTGCAGTCTACAACATGAGAGATAGTTATTATAAAAAAGGTTATTTATTGAAAGAATATTAGCCCGGGCCAAGCAAAAATTTGCAAATAGAAGAGCCAAAACACATAAATTATTTATATAGCCTCGACTTAATGTTCTTCAGATTAGAAAGTCTTCTTGTAAACCAAGGTGATTTATATAACACTCTCGAGACATCGTTAAAGGGGATATAGGCATCAAAAATATTGTATATCAATTCATAGAATAAATTAATAGCAATATCATATCACTGCAATTGTGCAAAAAATAGCAATACCTTTTCCGAGAAAGACTGCATTTAGTTGGCCAAATTTTACTTTGCGGAAACAAAATCGAGGCTTACATGAAGATGTGGAGTCTGAAACATGACGGGTTCCAGAATGGGTTATTTTCAATGTTGGATGGTAAGTATCCTCAGAAAGACATAAAGGTTGATATCTTCACACAAAAGTACCAGCGGAATCAGTACTGAACACAAGATCAAGTGATCTATTGCAACGAGTTCATTTGAAACAAAGAATTTTCAAACAATGTGTCCAAGAAATCATTTTGTGTTGAAGGAATTAGATAATTCGAGATACTAAAATGAGTAGGAGATTAAAATCGCCTAGCAGAGTTAATGGCTCTAGCATGACTCATATAAGTTTCCAAATTGGAATTAGGCGGATTATAAGAACACGATATATAAGCAGATTCATGAGGAAAAAATAACCTCACACAAATAAACTCAATATTGGCTGAACAGTTTAGATCAACAAATTCTGCTCGAAGGTGAGAGACAACAGCAATGAGGACACCGCCTCCGCGGCAAATAGGGCGATCTGAAAATTCATAACTAAGAATACCAGAGTAAAGCCATGTCTCGGAAAACGCTATAACATCTACTTCAAATGAGAAACAATAAACAATAAACCTCTAAAATTTTGATCTATTATAGAGATATGATGAAGGCAGGAAGCTAGTTTTTTGGAGCCAAGCTTGGAGCAGAAGGTGAACTAGTGAGTAATGGAAGCCTAACAGTACTAGGTCTTTTCCTATTCTTCTGTTTAAATTCATGAACAACCATATTTGAAGGCCAGGAATTAGGATTACACACTTCGTCGAACGATTCGGAAGGCACGCTAATCTTAAACGGCGAAATATCCCTTGGTTGTAAAAAATTGATTTTAGCATACTAACCTTCACATTAGACTTGGAACCAATATACCATACCTGTCTCCTACTTAAAACACACTTCTCTGACTGCAAAGATGTGCATAGAAGCTTCAGGACAAGGTAGTCCCTTGGCTAAGGACAATTTATAGAGCGTGTATTCTTTTTAACCATATACTAATCAGCTGGAGAAGAGTCAAAGTAGTCTTCATACCAAAGGCAGGGCAAAATGGTCATGAATCCGCAAAATATTTCAGGCCAATCAGCCTAACGTTCCTCTTGAAGACGATGGAAAGATTATTGGAGGTCCATCTTCGATCTGCTATTGATAAACTTCCCATCCCGACTTGCCAACACGCGTACCTCATAGGTAGATCTCCGGAAACGGCTCTATGTAAGGTAGTCCGCTTTTAGGCTTTAGCTCCTCAACGTATTGGAGAAGACGGGGGCAAAGGTAGTTGCGTATGCAGACGACGTTGTGATTATGGTATCATGGCTGTTCCCTAGCATGATAAACAACATCATGCAAGGAGCTCTGGGGAAACTGTTAAAGTGGGCCACAGGATGTGGACTAAACGTTAACCCGAGCAAGACGGAACTGATACTTTTCACAACGAAGACGGAAATATCGACTTTCCGCCTTCCCACTCTGAATGGACAACAATTTTTATTTCGATTAATGAGCACAATATTAAAAAAATATTTTTAATTTAATTTAACATATTAAGCAAATTAATCGACATAAAAACTATTTGTTATTCTGGACCAATTTACATACAGTAAAAAAATGTTATCAAAATCGGTTCATTAGTTTCGGAGTCCATAGGTGATAAACAATGTGACACGAAATTTTTATATATTGTATATAGAAGATGTGGATGTGTAGTATGTTGTATTTCGTTTCTGAAATGTGAATGTTGTATACAACATTTACATGTTCTTATATATATATATATATTGTGAATGAAACTGAATGTTGGTACGATTGAATTATTTCACTGTGCATTTTACTCCTGTATTATTGTATGATCACGTCGTTCACGTCGCTCTCCCTCACTCTACAAGCGATAACGAAATGAAATAACTACGAAAGAAAACAAAGAGAACGTTCCCTATCCTCAAGCATATAAATATATTAATGTTTCAATCGGGTATGTGCTGGAAACCGCTTTTGTCTCAATTCCATTTCACGGAGTGCTGGAAACCGCTTTTGACAGTTTTGAAATCGCCTAATTTTTTACAGGCGATTTGGTTAAATTCTCTCCTATCTGAAGATATTGTATTAAAGGAAAAAAGTACCAAAAACTGTAGTGTCTTGTTTTCCTCACTAAACTGCATTTAAAGAATTCAACGTTTTTGTTGTTGAAAGGCATAAATTTTCAATTTAGAGTAAAGTATACAAAATAAACAAAACCAACCAATGCTGAATATGCCAACCTGTTTGCGTATAAATTTTAACATTTTCAAAGATTCCAATTCGTCTTTAATTCTATTAATTGATATGTTAAAATTAACCATAATTGTTGGTAATAAAACTGTGATTTAATTTTGTTTTAAACATGCGTAGAAAGTGATAAAATCAATAAGAATTTTGCTCTACACGATTTTTGATTGTTGAGAAGGGAAGATTTTTCTTTACGATTGGTTTTTGTCATGGTGTAAGAAATAGAGGTGATGCCAATTTTTTACCGTTATGTCTCGCTCTCTCAAAAGGGTCGTCCCATTAATTAATTTTCGAGCTGCACAACACTATCACATGTTCATTGCGTACATATGTGGTAATGTACGCATTTAACAAATCCTTAATCCTTATTTAGTAAAAATTATGAGAGTGACAGGCCAAATTGGCATCAACTCTATTTCTTACACCATGGGTTTTTGTCATATTTCTAAAATACTCACTCTCGCTAGCTCTCATTCGTTAGAAAGAGCGTTTTTGTTCATTTCTCATTTTTCATCTTATTTTTCACAAACGAGTGCGAACGAAAAAAAATTTTTTTCCTCTTTTTGTTTGTTTCTCTTTTTTCTGTAATTAATTTATTCATTTCAATTTATGTTTTTTTGTCGAACTTTTAATTGTAATTGTTAATTTTTTTTGTTTTAAAGCTGACAGTTTTTTTTTTGTCAATAAATATATATAATATTATTTTACCCAATAATTCAATATTTATAAGATTTACTTAAATTTAATTTTTACAGAGTTTATTTGTCTTTAATACTTTACTTCTGAAAATTTTGTTGGTTACTTGAGTTATATATACATGTACTTGTATACATTTGTAAAAGGGAAAAAACCTTAAACTAGTTTATATAAAGCTTAACACTAACTTAACTAAACCTACAACTAAGGTATTGGCACTTGATTAGTCTAATCATAACAATCAAAGAAATAAGAACCAATTTCAAGCAATCTTATATTCTTTATATAAGTGAATTGCGATCATTGAAGTTTAAGCTGTATTTAACGATTTTTTTTTTCTTGAACTTTTAGAATTTTGGTTTTTTAATGTAATCAGGTAGTGGAGACGTAGAAAGGTAAGTTAAGTCTTTTTATGTGCGTGGTAACACAATCACCCCAAACTTGAGACCCATATTGCAAAATTGGGTTGAATATTGATTTGTATTTAAATGTACGTTTTTTGTCTAAGTATAATCTTAGATATCGTAAACTATCAGTCCAATGGATGTCAGTATTATTAATGATAACATTAACATTGGGTAAGTGTACACTTTTCTCTTCCTTGTGAAATAGATCGCACTTGTCTTGCTAATATTTAGCAAAATTTTTCATTTTCTATAGTATGTGTCCCAGACAGTCAATGAGGTTTGAAGAGTATCGTGTATATCTGTATACAGTACAGTAAAGCGCTGTGTCGTCTGCAATGGTAGAAACTGTGCAATTTTCAAAAATAGGAACATCGTATGTGTATATATTATATAATATCGGACTCAAGACTGATCCCTGCGGTATCCCATCACTAATACTCTTGGTGTGCGATTAAATTCCACTTAACTCGACGAAAATTTCTCAGTGGGTGACTTTTGTTAAACAGGCGTTTTTGTAATCATCAATTTGTGTATTAAGCCGTCATGCCACAAAAAAAGTTGCATGAATATCTAGGGCAACCAGAACGATTGACTTCTTATCTTGCATGTTCTGCTTAATAAATTTTTTAAGCTTAAGAAGAAGATTTACGCAACTCATGTGGGGCCTGAAATCGAATTGAGTCGCTGGTATAATAGAATGTGCTTCTAGATGCGAGGTAAGTTTCTGTCGTTTTTCGAATATTCTCGAGAAACAACATAGTAAACTAGATAGGGCAGTAGTTTTCCGGCAAATCAGATGGTTTTCCAGGTTTAGGAATGGCTATGATTTTAAAATGTATTTCCTATTTTCGGAGTTGCAACGAGAAATTTATTATTAGAAATATTAACGCCAATCCCACTAGTGAATTTAGCGTGTATGTCCATATATGAAGTGACAATGTGTATATCTTCAGTATTATGATAATTAGCTACTCCCGGTGCTGTAACTTCAGGTCTTTTACAACTTATAATTAAATTAAAATTCGGAATATAAATTGGTTCTTCGTTTTTATCCGAGTTTCTGACAAAAGTATTGTAGAACATTTATTTTTTTTACAATACGCATATAGACGCATGAGCGTGTAAACTTTGGCAATTGTTGTGAATTCAAGAAAAGTTTTGGTTGTTGTTGTAACAGCAAGGGAGCTGCAAGAAGAAGTATGCATGCATTAAATAAAGAAAGGGAGAGGGTAGAGGAAATGGAAATTTGTGTGCAGTAGAGGGAACAAAAGAAAAAATAAAGAATTCAAATTTAAAAATTACGTTAACTTATAATTAAATTAGATAAAATGGGTAAAGTTCTTAATCTAAATCAAGTCTTAAAAAGGAAGATACCTCTATCGGTCGAAGCTATCAGTCAATAGGAGCCAATTGGGTCGGTTTTAAGGGACAGTTGAAAAGGTGAACCGTGTTGTGAGGAGAACCACCACACTGCGGACAGCGATCATTGTCAGATAGACCAATACATTTCCTGTAGCACTGGAGGATAAGAAACCAACCCGACTAGTACTACGAGGGACACGTTTTTCACTATCATCAACAGGTGGAGGACGGCCTCCTAACACAACATTATTCTGGTGTGACTCTAATGCAATTTCATAATAGTGCTATAGTTGGGGTGTGCACTCATATGTGATGCTAACAGAAACTGCTTAGAAAGCAGCTCATTATATTGGCGAACCGATAAACCTTTTGCTTCCTGGTGGAGATGGTCAATACTGGCCAT
Organism: Amiota mariae; assembly: GCA_035041805.1. NCBI lineage: Eukaryota > Metazoa > Arthropoda > Insecta > Diptera > Drosophilidae > Amiota > Amiota mariae. The sequence continues at coordinate 569,406 of JAWNKV010000204.1, forward strand.
CTGGAAGCAACCGGTCACTGTTCTAAGGGCGTTATTCTGACTAACCTGCAGGTGTCCCCATTGAGTATCACTAAGCAAAGGAGACCAAACAGGAGCGGCATAGTTAAGGACAGAACGTCCAATTGCCTTAAAGGTGGTATTCAAAATCTCCTTCTCCTTTCCCCAGGAAGTTCCTGCTAAGGCCTTGAGTACTTTATTCCTCTTAACCACACGATTGAAGGTGTTGTTTGCGTGTGTTGAAAAAGTGAGCAAGCTGTCAAAAGTAACACCAAGAATCTTTGGGTGCGAAACAATAGGAACCCTTAAACCCTCAACATAAATGTCCAAAACCATAGAAACTTCCTTAGTCCAGGAGGTAAAAATGGAAGATGTTGATTTGGACGGTGAGAGTTTAAGATTGCGGGTATAGAAGAAATCATAGATTTCCCTGAGATAATTATTTATCCGGCCGCAAATTTCGTCTACATTCACACCCGAGGAAAAGATGGTACAATCTTCAGCGTAGGTTACTAACTTGATGCCTGGAGGTGGTAATGGCATCTTAGACATATAAAGATTAAAAAGCAATGGGGATAAAACTCCACCTTGAGGGACACCCATTTTAAGCTTTCTATATCTTGATCTCATGCCTCTGAACTCAACATGCTTTTTTACCATGAAGGTAGTTTTTTAGCCAGCGTTTGGTGGTTACACTCAGTATGGTAGCAAAAAGATCTTGCAGCAAGACTGCATGATTGACAGTGTCAAAGGCTTTCGCCAGATCTAATGTTACCATGGTTGATATAAACCCGATTGTTACAAATGACAAAATCATCAGGTTTAGCTATATCAACAAGAATATGAACATTGATCAATCTGATCAGCAATGCTAATACCACGATAGTCATTAGCCAATGGGCAGAACCAAAGTTCATGATATGCATTCAGATCACCTAAGATGATACGGTGATCACCGTGAAGCACATAACCTAGCATTGGGTAATAGCCTCGAGCACAACTGTTCACCGGGGGAACATAAATGTTTACTAGCTCAATTTTAACATCACCGGTCTTTATGGTCAGGCATTGAGTCTCTAAGAAAGGATCAGAGGAACTGACAGAAGGTAGGAAAAAGGTCTAAAATTCACCGTGCGATGAAAAATGAAAGCCAGACCACAATCTCCACAATCTTCTCACGCAACCCATTACAATTCAATTACATAATCCTAAAAGAATTAAACAATTGAGAAGACGTAAGGCTACGAGCACGCGGTGTTGACAAATTTTGCGGCGGAGAAAGTGGAGGAGACAGTGTTCGATTGGCTAAAGGTGACAATGACCGGATGGAAAATGGTGAAGCGTTAACGGTAAGAGTCCTACAACAAGGCGCTATAAAGTTATTATTCCATTCCCTTCGGAATCTAAGACCAGCACAACGCCTCATATGACACAACCTATGACAATTATTGCACTCAACAGAGACAATATTGCGTTGTAAAGCATTGTCACAGATTGGACATACCCGTTCCATATAAGAAGCAGAATTGCGACTTATATTTTGCGGGGCCACCAAAGGTGTGAGCGGTTGTGGCCACGGCTGCAATGAAGTACCTTGTTGTTGTGCACAACAAGGAGCAACATACTGCACTGGTCGATCCTTCAATGAATTTAACCCAGAACAATTCGTAAGATGACACCATTCCATACAGTTAGAGCATTGGATAGAGGCAGAACCAATCCTCTTACTGCACACGGAACAAATTCAAATCCTAGGAACTGGATTTTGTTCAATACCAGCACGGATTAAGAGGATTCTGAGCAGATGGGCTGGTAACAACTGCTCTCCTCGGGAAAAAAGGTATGCATGCATACATACCTGCAGCCTCGCGGTTGAGATGAGTGGTCCTTGACCGACTGTTGTTGTCGGGTACTTCCGGGACGCAGACCCGACCACTCGAGAGAAGTAAAAAAGTTTTGGTGACCGTTTGTAGTGTATTGTTTTCTAACCTTTTTAATTCTAACATTAGATCCTCTCGATTACTTGTTGATCTATTGTGATGTTTATCTACTTCTGAGGTATTCAGAGGTGTTACTGTTCTACCAATCCAAAATTTCCAGCTGTCCATAGTATTTTCTCGAGTAACCATAAATAAACCTTGAATCCTTGTAACTCTTGTTAAAGTCTGAGTTGACGAACAAGCCCACAGTGAGTTGGATATTGCAGACCTGTTCTTAAAATTCTATCAATCCACTTATTCCTCTGAATCCTTTATTGATAGTCTTTATTCACCACATTGTTACTGTTTTTTTTTTTTTTTTTTTATTGCGACTAGTTACAGTACTATAAGAACTAACGAGCAATTTGCAGTGGATACAAATAAAAATACTGTACCTAGTATTGTATTGTAGACAATACTATACTAAGTTTCTAAAGAATTAGATCTTCTGGTTTTTTGCGTTTAAGCCTTCTTACCAGCTGGGTCGAGTCCGTGAGGCTTCATCATTTATGTGGTTGATCAGTCTCTCTTTGCGGGAGTTAGCTACTTTTCCAATAACTACCGCAACAGAATCGATTGCGAGATCACGTTCGAGATCAGAACTGCGAATGTACCAAGGGGTACCAACAGCACATCTCAGCACTTTGTTTTGGAACCTTTGGATTTGCTGCGCATTGCTTAAGCTGCAACAACCCCATATCTGAGCACCGTAAGTCCGCACAGGTTTTAAAATCTGCTTGTATAAGAGTAACTTATTGTGAATGGTTAACGATGACTGTTTCCCCATAAGCCAATACATATTTCTATATTTTAATTAAAATTCTTCTCTCTTTTTCTTGGTGTGTGCGCTCCACCTGAGTTTAGCATCTAAAGTAATGCCTAAATACTTTACAGTATTCGAATACGGAATTTGTATACCGTTAATATAAAGTGGAAGATATCGCACTTTGTTGTACGTGAAGTTAATATGCACAGACTTCGTTTCATTTAGTTTAATATGCCACTTTATCGTCCAGTCATATATTTCGTTTAGAGCATTCTGTAATTTCGAGGTAGATTCCAACTCTGTATTTCTGACCGAGAGAATAGCTGTGTCATCGGAAAATGTCGCTGTGACGCAGTTTTGATTGCATGGCAAGTCACAAGTATAAAGTCGATATAGGAGAGGACCCAACATATTACCTGGTATTTTGATTGGTGCGCATTGCAATGATGGCTGTTTCATTTTTTTTGTGCATTTCCACAGTGAGTAGTTTGAATTACGTTCATTTGGTAGTTCTTGCAAATAATTTATTAGGGTTCTATTATTGTAATCTTTAATTGTCATGCTAAGTTTTTTTAAATAATTGTTTAGCAGAGTTTTTTCAAGAAGCGATCTTGTCTGATGCCACCGTCGCCACATTCTCCGTTTCTCCAATACCATTTCTTTTATTTATTTTGTATATTTATGTCCATTTGGTGTTTTCCTCCCAGCAGGAGTACTTTGCCAAGCTGCTCGTTGTATTTCATTTGTCAATTTGAGAACTTCATCGTCTAATTAATTTATTGTGTCGATAGTTAGCGAGTGGTCAATAACATCTTCCAAAATTTGTTGAAAATATTCCCAGTCTGTATACTGGTTCGTAAGTTGAAAAGGACGCTTTTTCAAAATTTCGTTTTCATGTATTTCACCATACATTGGAGAATGATCAGATGACATATCCAAACTATTTTCAATGCATAAGTAAGCAGTTGATACTTTTTTAGCAATGAGAAAATCAATTAGATCTGGTGTTTTATGTGGATCTGTTGGCCAATATGTTGGCTTGCTAGTTGATACAGTAATACAGGCTGTTTCTCGAGCTGCGTCGTATAATTCCCTTCCTTTGGTCGTTGTTAGTCTTGAACCCCAATATATATGTTTGGCGTTGTTATCACCACCCATTATGAATCTATTTTTGTGACTGTTAATAAGTTCAACATATTGGGCGCGTTTGATCTGATGCCTTGGAGGACTGTATGCTGCAGTTATTGATATTTTACTATCAGCATCTATTGTGACGGTGGCTGCTTGAAATTCGTTTGTGCAATTTTTTGCTTCTTCAAAATGCTTAATGCTCGTTTTGATGATAACAGCGCTACCTCCCCTTGCGCAGTTGTTTGGGTGGATAGTATGGTATGTTATATAATTTTTAAATTTAATCGAGGATTCCTTGGTAAAATGAGTCTCGGCTATTAAGCACACATCAATTTTTTCTGAGTCTAGAATCACTTCCAGCTCATGTTGGTGCTTCAAGAGCCCATTTGCATTCCACAACATTACTTTTAAGAAATTAGGCATTGTTACTTTTTTTATAGACACTTTTTGACACTTTGCAGTCTTTTTTCCAAGAGCAGATTAAATTCTTCTTATTTCGAAAATTTTTCTAAAATTTGTTTCAATATATTTTCTTCTTTAGTCTTATTGCCCTTTAAGGTTTCTGCAAATGTAAGTACCTTTGGGTTATAAACCCGATTGTCACAAGTGACAAAATCATCAGGTTTAGCTATATCAACAAGAATATGAACATGGTCAGAACTCAAAGCAATATCGACGGACCACCCCCAAAATGCTAAAAGCGGTGCACTGACGATGGTAATGTCAAGAGAGCTGGCACAGGTAGGACTCATCTGGGTAGCGGAATCTTCGTTAATAACACTGAAATCAGATTGATCAATCTGATCAGCAATGCTAATACCACGATAGTCATTAGCCAATGGGCAGAACCAAAGTTCATGATATGCATTCAGATCACCTAAGATGATACGGTGATCACCGTGAAGCACATGACCTAGCATTGGGTAATAGCCTCGAGCACAACTGTTCACCGGGGAACATAAACGTTCACTAGCTCAATTTCAACATCACCGGTCTTTATGGCCAGGCATTGAGTCTCTAAAAAAGGATAAGAGGAACTGACAGAAGGTAGGAAAAAAGGTCTAAAATTCACCGTGCGATGAAAAATGAAAGCCAGACCAAAATCTCCACAATCTTCTCACGCAACCCATTACAATTCAACTACATAATCCTAAAAGAATTAAACAATTGAGAAGACGTAAGGCTACGAGCACGCGGTGTTGACAAATTTTGCGGCGGAGAAAGTGGAGGAGACAGTGTTCGATTGGCTAAAGGTGACAATGACCAGATGGAAAATGGTGAAGCGTTAACGGTAAGAGTCCTACAACAAGGCGCTATAAAGTTATTATTCCATTCCCTTCGGAATCTAAGACCAGCACAACGCCTCATATGACACAACCTATGACAATTATTGCACTCAACAGAGACAATATTGCGTTGTAAAGCATTGTCACAGATTGGACATACCCGTTCCATATAAGAAGCAGAATTGCGACTTACATTTTGCGGGGCCACCAAAGGTGTGAGCGGTTGTGGCCACGGCTACAATGAAGTACCCTGTTGTTGTGCACAACAAGGAGCAACATACTGCACTGGTCGATCCTTCAAGGAATTTAACCCAGAACAATTCGTAAGATGACACCATTCCATACAGTTAGAGCATTGGATAGAGGCAGAACCAATCCTCTTACTGCACACGGAACAAATTCAAATCCTAGGAACTGGATTTTGTTCAATACCAGCACGGATTAAGAGGATTCTGAGCAGATGGGCTGGTAACAACTGCTCTCCTCGGGAAAAAAGGTATGCATGCATACATACCTGCAGCCTCGCGGTTGAGATGAGTGGTCCTTGACCGACTGTTGTTGTCGGGTACTTCCGGGACGCAGACCCGACCACTCGAGAGAAGTAAAAAAGTTTTGGTGACCGTTTGTAGTGTATTGTTTTCTAACCTTTTTAATTCTAACATTAGATCCTCTCGATTACTTGTTGATCTATTGTGATGTTTATCTACTTCTGAGGTATTCAGAGGTGTTACTGTTCTACCAATCCAAAATTTCCAGCTGTCCATAGTATTTTTTCGAGTAACCATAAATAAACCTTGAATCCTTGTAACTCTTGTTAAAGTCTTACAATACCATTTCTTTTATTTATTTTGTATATTTATGTCCATTTGGTGTTTTCCTCCCAGCAGGAGTACTTTGCCAAGCTGCTCGTTGTATTCCATTTGTCAATTTGAGAACTTCATCGTCTAATTAATTTATTGTGTCGATAGTTAGCGAGTGGTCAATATCATCTTCCAAAATTTGTCGAAAATATTCCCAGTCTGTATACTGGTTCGTAAGTTGAAAAGGACGCTTTTTCAAAATTTCGTTTTCATGTATGGTCAAATAGATTGGATAATGATCAGATGACATATCCAAACCATTTTCAATGCATAAGTAAGCAGTTGAAACTTATTTAGCAATGAAAAAATCAATTAGATCTGGTGTTTTATGTGGATCTGTTGGCCAATATGTTGGCTTGCTAGTTGATACAGTAATACAGGCTGTTTCTCGAGCTGCGTCGTATAATTCCCTTCCTTTGGTCGTTGTTAGTCTTGAACCCCAATATATATGTTTGGCGTTGTAGTTACCACCCATTATGAATCTATTTTTGTGACTGTTAATAAGTTCAACATGGTGGCTGCTTGAAATTCGTTTGTGAAATTTTCTTCTTCTTCAAAATGCTTAAAGATCGTTTTGATGATAACAACGCTACCTCCCCTTGCGCAGTTGTTTGGGTGGATAGTATGGTATGTTATATAATTTTTATATTTAATCAAGGATTCCTTGGTAAAATGAGTCTCGGCTATTAAGCACACATCAATTTTTTCTGAGTCTAGAATCACTTCCAGCTCATGTTGGTGCTTCAAGAGCCCATTTGCATTCCACAACATTACTTTTAAGAAATTAGGCATTGTTACTTTTTGTATAGACACTTTTTGACACTTTGCAGTCTTTTTTCCAAGAGCAGATTAAATTCTTCTTATTTCGAAAATTTTTCTAAAATTTGTTTCAATATATTTTCTTCTTTAGTCTTATTGCCCTTTAAGGTTTCTGCAAATGTAAGTACCTTTGGGGCAGTATCTGATGATGTGGCGGCTTGGTAATTGTTATTGGTTTCATTTCGGGAATTTTTAACCTGACTAAAATCAGATTCTTTGGTTAGGTTAGGAGCTCTATCGTTAATTTTTTGCTGACTTGCTTTTTATTTCTTATTTTTTGTAACTCTTTTGCAACAAGGCATCCTATGTAGCTAGCAGGATATGCTTCTGCACAATTGAAGCATTTTAGTTGCTGTTGGTTTAGTGCAGAGGGAAATTTTTGTGTTTTCCTGCACATTTCACGCATATTGGCTGTTTACTGGAATAGTTTTGAGTATGTCCAAAGGACTGGCAAGATGTGCATTGAGGTATTAAAGTCGATTGCCTAACTGCCTCAATTTTAACAACAGTATGCAATATGGTTTTTATTTCATGAACTCTGTTGATGTTTTCCGAAGCTTCGAGAGTAAGAAGGAACATGTCAAGGGGTTGCTTTGTTTTCCATTTCAATTTATTCACTGCAGTTGTTATTTTTAGTCCTATTTTTTTTTTATTGGGATCACATGAGTGGTGTAGGTTTTTGACTATCACCTTAATTGGTCTTGTTTGTTTATATTCATAGGTATACCATGAAATTTTTTCGTTATTTAATACTTTGGTAATATTTTGGTAATCCTTTCCATCTTGCGTACTTATTTTATAAAATTTATTTTTAAGAAGTCTAACGAAGAAATCTTCATTCGCTTCTCTTTTAGCAATATCTAGGAGCTGTTGTTATTCGCACTCTACCGGGAACAGGATAGGTGGAGGCCGCGGAGTCTTCTTAACTACCTTAGATTTCTGTGACATTTTAGTGTCTAAAGGAGATTTTATTTGCTCCGGCGAGTAATCAGCCTTTCTTTTTTTACTAGATCTTTTTTTTAGTATCCAGTCTGTTTCTCGAGCTAGCTCTTCCTCATCTGTTTCATATACTATGGAATCCCCATTTGGGGTGGCTTGGATATTTTTAGCAGTATTGGATTTTAAAATACCGTTCTCGGATTTTAGTTGTGATATTTCATTTTTCAGATCAGTGCACAACTTTTCCATATTTTGTAATTTTTTGGATAAATTGTTTATAATTGTTTCATATTCTCTTGCGCATTTTACTTCGCGTTGCGAATCGCAGCTTCAACTTCACCTGAACTAAATTTATCCGGCACAACTTCAGGTTTGATGTTCTTAAACCTACGTATGGAAGACCGCTTCTCTCTGCTGTTAGTCGAGGGATGCATTATGAATTGATGGCAAAATTGAGCGGCACATTTTTTGGCATTCCCTATTTGTTTTCCCTCAAACATGACGAAAGATTGAGCTTTACGCTGTGGCGCACCAGAAAGGCGTCTAATAGTATCCCACAGCTTACGAGACCCAGAACCACATGATTCAAGATGTTGAAGCCATTTCGCTCTACGATGATCCGAGACAAGTTTAGCGATCTCAAGGTTCATCCCAGCTAGACGTTCATCACTTGGATCAGTAGCCCGAATCTGATCACGTAAATTCGCTAAGCGTGCAGCATCCGTTGGAAAATTTGGTCTTAAAAGAGGAAATTTACCAGCAGGAATATGCTTCTTCGCGGCTTTATTGATCGCGTGCCTGAAAGCTTTCTCTCCCAGACTAGTATCATCGGGAAAAGGGAAGCGACTTAAAGTATGATCTACCGATGCCTGAAATTCTGCCCAGTTCGCTTTTCCATGGTTGATATAAACCCGATTGTTACAAGTGACAAAATCATCAGGTTTAGCTATATCAACAAGAATATGAACATGGTCAGAACTCAAAGCAATATCGACGGACCACCCGCAAAATGCTAAAAGCGGTGCACTGACGATGGTAATGTCAAGAGAGCTGGCACAGGTAGGACTCATCCGGGTAGCGGAATCTTCGTTAATAACACTGAAATCAGATTGATCAATCTGATCAGCAATGCTAATACCACGATAGTCATTAGCCAATGGGCAGAACCAAAGTTCATGATATGCATTCACATCACCTAAGATGATACGGTGATCACCGTGAAGCACATGACCTAGCATTGGGTAATAACCTCGAGCACAACTGTTCACCGGGGAACATAAACATTCACTAGTTCAATTTCAACATCACCGGTCTTTATGGCCAGGCATTGAGTCTCTAAGAAAGGATCAGAGGAACTGACAGAAGGTAGGAAAAAGGTCTAAAATTCACCGTGCGATTAAAAATGAAAGCCAGACCACAATCTCCACAATCTTCTCACGCAACCCATTACAATTCAACTACATAATCCTAAAAGAATTAAACAATTGAGAAGACGTAAGGCTACGAGCACGCGGTGTTGACAAATTTTGCGGCGGAGAAAGTGGAGGAGACAGTTTTCGATTGGCTAAAGGTGACAATGACCGGATGGAAAATGGTGAAGCGTTAACGGTAAGAGTCCTACAACTAGGCGCTATAAAGTTATTATTCCATTCCCTTCGGAATCTAAGACCAGCACAACGCCTCATATGACACAACCTATGACAATTATTGCACTCAACAGAGACAATATTGCGTTGTAAAGCATTGTCACAGATTGGACATACCCGTTCCATATAAGAAGCAGAATTGCGACTTATATTTTGCGGGGCCACCAAAGGTGTGAGCGGTTGTGGCCACGGCTGCAATGAAGTACCTTGTTGTTGTGCACAACAAGGAGCAACATACTGCACTGGTCGATCCTTCAATGAATTTAACCCAGAACAATTCGTAAGATGACACCATTCCATACAGTTACAGCATTGGATAGAGGCAGAACTCTTACCAATCCTCTTACTGCACACGGAACAAATTCAAATCCTAGGAACTGAATTTTGTTCAATACCAGCACGGATTAAGAGGATTCTGAGCATATGGGCTGGTAACAACTGCTCTCCTCGGGAAAAAAGGTATGCATGCATACATACCTGAAGCCTCGCGGTTGAGATGAGTGGTCCTTGACCGACTGTTGTTGTCGGGTACTTCCGGGACGCAGACCCGACCACTCGAGAGAAGTAAAAAAGTTTTGGTGACCGTTTGTAGTGTATTGTTTTCTAACCTTTTTAATTCTAACATTAGATCCTCTCGATTACTTGTTGATCTATTGTGATGTTTATCTACTTCTGAGGTATTCAGAGGTGTTACTGTTCTACCAATCCAAAATTTCCAGCTGTCCATAGTATTTTCTCGAGTAACCATAAATAAACCTTGAATCCTTGTAACTCTTGTTAAAGTCTTACAATACCATTTCTTTTATTTATTTTGTATATTTATGTCCATTTGGTGTTTTCCTCCCAGCAGGAGTACTTTGCCAAGCTGCTCGTTGTATTCCATTTGTCAATTTGAGAACATCGTCTAATTAATTTATTGTGTCGATAGTTAGCGAGTGGTCAATATCATCTTCCAAAATTTGTCGAAAATATTCCCAGTCTGTATACTGGTTCGTAAGTTGAAAAGGACGCTTTTTCAAAATTTCGTTTTCATGTATGGTCAAATAGATTGGATAATGATCAGATGACATATCCAAACCATTTTCAATGCATAAGTAAGCAGTTGAAACTTATTTAGCAATGAAAAAATCAATTAGATCTGGTGTTTTATGTGGATCTGTTGGCCAATATGTTGGCTTGCTAGTTGATACAGTAATACAGGCTGTTTCTCGAACTGCGTCGTACAATTTCCTTCCTTTGGTCGTTGTTAGTCTTGAACCCCAATATATATGTTTGGCGTTGTAGTTACCACCCATTATGAATCTATTTTTGTGACTGTTAATAAGTTCAACATGGTCGCTGCTTGAAATTCGTTTGTGAAATTTTCTTCTTCTTCAAAATGCTTAAAGATCGTTTTGATGATAACAACGCTACCTCCCCTTGCGCAGTTGTTTGGGTGGATAGTATGGTATGTTATATAATTTTTATATTTAATCGAGGATTCCTTGGTAAAATGAGTCTCGGCTATTAAGCACACATCAATTTTTTCTGAGTCTAGAATCACTTCCAGCTCATGTTGGTGCTTCAAGAGCCCATTTGCATTCCACAACATTACTTTTAAGAAATTAGGCATTGTTACTTTTTGTATAGACACTTTTTGACACTTTGCAGTCTTTTTTCCAAGAGCAGATTAAATTCTTCTTATTTCGAAAATTTTTCTAAAATTTGTTTCAATATATTTTCTTCTTTAGTCTTATTGCCCTTTAAGGTTTCTGCAAATGTAAGTACCTTTGGGGCAGTATCTGATGATGTGGCGGCTTGGTAATTGTTATTGGTTTCATTTCGGGAATTTTTAACCTGACTAAAATCAGATTCTTTGGTTAGGTTAGGAGCTCTATCGTTAATTTTTTGCTGACTTGCTTTTTATTTCTTATTTTTTGTAACTCTTTTGCAACAAGGCATCCTATGTAGCTAGCAGGATATGCTTCTGCACAATTGAAGCATTTTAGTTGCTGTTGGTTTAGTGCAGAGGGAAATTTTTGTGTTTTCCTGCACATTTCACGCATATTGGCTGTTTACTGGAATAGTTTTGAGTATGTCCAAAGGACTGGCAAGATGTGCATTGAGGTATTAAAGTCGATTGCCTAACTGCCTCAATTTTAACAACAGTATGCAATATGGTTTTTATTTCATGAACTCTGTTGATGTTTTCCGAAGCTTCGAGAGTAAGAAGGAACATGTCAAGGGGTTGCTTTGTTTTCCATTTCAATTTATTCACTGCAGTTGTTATTTTTAGTCCTATTTTTTTTTTGATTGGGATCACATGAGTGGTGTAGGTTTTTGACTATCACCTTAATTGGTCTTGTTTGTTTATATTCATAGGTATACCATGAAATTTTTTCGTTATTTAATACTTTGGTAATATTTTGGTAATCCTTTCCATCTTGCGTACTTATTTTATAAAATTTATTTTTAAGAAGTCTAACGAAGAAATCTTCATTCGCTTCTCTTTTAGCAATATCTAGGAGCTGTTGTTATTCGCACTCTACCGGGAACAGGATAGGTGGAGGCCGCGGAGTCTTCTTAACTACCTTAGATTTCTGTGACATTTTAGTGTCTAAAGGAGATTTTATTTGCTCCGGCGAGTAATCAGCCTTTCTTTTTTTACTAGATCTTTTTTTTAGTATCCAGTCTGTTTCTCGAGCTAGCTCTTCCTCATCTGTTTCATATACTATGGAATCCCCATTTGGGGTGGCTTGGATATTTTTAGCAGTATTGGATTTTAAAATACCGTTCTCGGATTTTAGTTGTGATATTTCATTTTTCAGATCAGTGCACAACTTTTCCATATTTTGTAATTTTTTTGATAAATTGTTTATAATTGTTTCATATTCTCTTGCGCATTTTACTTCGCGTTGCGAATCGCAGCTTCAACTTCACCTGAACTAAATTTATCCGGCACAACTTCAGGTTTGATGTTCTTAAACCTACGTATGGAAGACCGCTTCTCTCTGCTGTTAGTCGAGGGATGCATTATGAATTGATGGCAAAATTGAGCGGCACATTTTTTGGCATTCCCTATTTGTTTTCCCTCAAACATGACGAAAGATTGAGCTTTACGCTGTGGCGCACCAGAAAGGCGTCTAATAGTATCCCACAGCTTACGAGACCCAGAACCACATGATTCAAGATGTTGAAGCCATTTCGCTCTACGATGATCCGAGACAAGTTTAGCGATCTCAAGGTTCATCCCAGCTAGACGTTCATCACTTGGATCAGTAGCCCGAATCTGATCACGTAAATTCGCTAAGCGTGCAGCATCCGTTGGAAAATTTGGTCTTAAAAGAGGAAATTTACCAGCAGGAATATACTTCTTCGCGGCTTTATTGATCGCGTGCCTGAAAGCTTTCTCTCCCAGTCTAGTATCATCGGGAAAAGGGAAGCGACTTAAAGTATGATCTACCGATGCCTGAAATTCTGCCCAGTTCGCTTTTCCATGGTTGATATAAACCCGATTGTTACAAGTGACAAAATCATCAGGTTTACCTATATCAACAAGAATATGAACATGGTCAGAACTCAAAGCAATATCGACGGACCACCCTCAAAATGCTAAAAGCGGTGCACTGACGATGGTAATGTCAAGAGAGCTGGCACAGGTAGGACTCATCCGGGTAGCGGAATCTTCGTTAATAACACTGAAATCAGATTGATCAATCTGATCAGCAATGCTAATACCACGATAGTCATTAGCCAATGGGCAGAACCAAAGTTCATGATATGCATTCACATCACCTAAGATGATACGGTGATCACCGTGAAGCACATGACCTAGCATTGGGTAATAACCTCGAGCACAACTGTTCACCGGGGAACATAAACATTCACTAGTTCAATTTCAACATCACCGGTCTTTATGGCCAGGCATTGAGTCTCTAAGAAAGGATCAGAGGAACTGACAGAAGGTAGGAAAAAGGTCTAAAATTCACCGTGCGATTAAAAATGAAAGCCAGACCACAATCTCCACAATCTTCTCACGCAACCCATTACAATTCAACTACATAATCCTAAAAGAATTAAACAATTGAGAAGACGTAAGGCTACGAGCACGCGGTGTTGACAAATTTTGCGGCGGAGAAAGTGGAGGAGACAGTTTTCGATTGGCTAAAGGTGACAATGACCGGATGGAAAATGGTGAAGCGTTAACGGTAAGAGTCCTACAACAAGGCGCTATAAAGTTATTATTCCATTCCCTTCGGAATCTAAGACCAGCACAACGCCTCATATGACACAACCTATGACAATTATTGCACTCAACAGAGACAATATTGCGTTGTAAAGCATTGTCACAGATTGGACATACCCGTTCCATATAAGAAGCAGAATTGCGACTTATATTTTGCGGGGCCACCAAAGGTGTGAGCGGTTGTGGCCACGGCTGCAATGAAGTACCTTGTTGTTGTGCACAACAAGGAGCAACATACTGCACTGGTCGATCCTTCAATGAATTTAACCCAGAACAATTCGTAAGATGACACCATTCCATACAGTTACAGCATTGGATAGAGGCAGAACTCTTACCAATCCTCTTACTGCACACGGAACAAATTCAAATCCTAGGAACTGAATTTTGTTCAATACCAGCACGGATTAAGAGGATTCTGAGCATATGGGCTGGTAACAACTGCTCTCCTCGGGAAAAAAGGTGTGCATGCATACATACCTGAAGCCTCGCGGTTGAGATGAGTGGTCCTTGACCGACTGTTGTTGTCGGGTACTTCCGGGACGCAGACCCGACCACTCGAGAGAAGTAAAAAAGTTTTGGTGACCGTTTGTAGTGTATTGTTTTCTAACCTTTTTAATTCTAACATTAGATCATCTCGATTACTTGTTGATCTATTGTGATGTTTATCTACTTCTGAGGTATTCAGAGGTGTTACTGTTCTACCAATCCAAAATTTCCAGCTGTCCATAGTATTTTCTCGAGTAACCATAAATAAACCTTGAATCCTTGTAACTCTTGTTAAAGTCTTACAATACCATTTCTTTTATTTATTTTGTATATTTATGTCCATTTGGTGTTTTCCTCCCAGCAGGAGTACTTTGCCAAGCTGCTCGTTGTATTCCATTTGTCAATTTGAGAACTTCATCGTCTAATTAATTTATTGTGTCGATAGTTAGCGAGTGGTCAATATCATCTTCCAAAATTTGTCGAAAATATTCCCAGTCTGTATACTGGTTCGTAAGTTGAAAAGGACGCTTTTTCAAAATTTCGTTTTCATGTATGGTCAAATAGATTGGATAATGATCAGATGACATATCCAAACCATTTTCAATGCATAAGTAAGCAGTTGAAACTTATTTAGCAATGAAAAAATCAATTAGATCTGGTGTTTTATGTGGATCTGTTGGCCAATATGTTGGCTTGCTAGTTGATACAGTAATACAGGCTGTTTCTCGAACTGAGTCGTACAATTCCCTTCCTTTGGTCGTTGTTAGTCTTGTACCCCAATATATATGTTTGGCGTTGTAGTCACCACCCATTATGAATCTATTTTTGTGACTGTTAATAAGTTCAACATGGTGGCTGCTTGAAATTCGTTTGTGCAATTTTTTTCTTCTTCAAAATGCTTAATGCTCGTTTTGATGATAACAGCGCTACCTCCCCTTGCGCAGTTGTTTGGGTGGATAGTATGGTATGTTATATAATTTTTATATTTAATCGAGGATTCCTTGGTAAAATGAGTCTCGGCTATTAAGCACACATCAATTTTTTCTGAGTCTAGAATCACTTCCAGCTCATGTTGGTGCTTCAAGAGCCCATTTGCATTCCACAACATTACTTTTAAGAAATTAGGCATTGTTACTTTTTGTATAGACACTTTTTGACACTTTGCAGTCTTTTTTCCAAGAGCAGATTAAATTCTTCTTATTTCGAAAATTTTTCTGAAATTTGTTTCAATATATTTTCTTCTTTAGTCTTATTGCCCTTTAAGGTTTCTGCAAATGTAAGTACCTTTGGGGCAGTATCTGATGATGTGGCGGCTTGGTAATTGTTATTGGTTTCATTTCGGGAATTTTTAACCTGACTAAAATCAGATTCTTTGGTTAGGTTAGGAGCTCTATCGTTAATTTTTTGCTGACTTGCTTTTTATTTCTTATTTTTTGTAACTCTTTTGCAACAAGGCATCCTATGTAGCTAGCAGGATATGCTTCTGCACAATTGAAGCATTTTAGTTGCTGTTGGTTTAGTGCAGAGGGAAATTTTTGTGTTTTCCTGCACATTTCACGCATATTGGCTGTTTACTGGAATAGTTTTGAGTATGTCCAAAGGACTGGCAAGATGTGCATTGAGGTATTAAAGTCGATTGCCTAACTGCCTCAATTTTAACAACAGTATGCAATATGGTTTTTATTTCATGAACTCTGTTGATGTTTTCCGAAGCTTCGAGAGTAAGAAGGAACATGTCAAGGGGTTGCTTTGTTTTCCATTTCAATTTATTCACTGCAGTTGTTATTTTTAGTCCTATTTTTTTTTGATTGGGATCACATGAGTGGTGTAGGTTTTTGACTATCACCTTAATTGGTCTTGTTTGTTTATATTCATAGGTATACCATGAAATTTTTTCGTTATTTAATACTTTGGTAATATTTTGGTAATCCTTTCCATCTTGCGTACTTATTTTATAAAATTTATTTTTAAGAAGTCTAACGAAGAAATCTTCATTCGCTTCTCTTTTAGCAATATCTAGGAGCTGTTGTTATTCGCACTCTACCGGGAACAGGATAGGTGGAGGCCGCGGAGTCTTCTTAACTACCTTAGATTTCTGTGACATTTTAGTGTCTAAAGGAGATTTTATTTGCTCCGGCGAGTAATCAGCCTTTCTTTTTTTACTAGATCTTTTTTTTAGTATCCAGTCTGTTTCTCGAGCTAGCTCTTCCTCATCTGTTTCATATACTATGGAATCCCCATTTGGGGTGGCTTGGATATTTTTAGCAGTATTGGATTTTAAAATACCGTTCTCGGATTTTAGTTGTGATATTTCATTTTTCAGATCAGTGCACAACTTTTCCATATTTTGTAATTTTTTTGATAAATTGTTTATAATTGTTTCATATTCTCTTGCGCATTTTACTTCGCGTTGCGAATCGCAGCTTCAACTTCACCTGAACTAAATTTATCCGGCACAACTTCAGGTTTGATGTTCTTAAACCTACGTATGGAAGACCGCTTCTCTCTGCTGTTAGTCGAGGGATGCATTATGAATTGATGGCAAAATTGAGCGGCACATTTTTTGGCATTCCCTATTTGTTTTCCCTCAAACATGACGAAAGATTGAGCTTTACGCTGTGGCGCACCAGAAAGGCGTCTAATAGTATCCCACAGCTTACGAGACCCAGAACCACATGATTCAAGATGTTGAAGCCATTTCGCTCTACGATGATCCGAGACAAGTTTAGCGATCTCAAGGTTCATCCCAGCTAGACGTTCATCACTTGGTTCAGTAGCCCGAATCTGATCACGTAAATTCGCTAAGCGTGCAGCATCCGCTGGAAAATTTGGTCTTAAAAGAGGAAATTTATTTTCTCGAGTAACCATAAATAAACCTTGAATCCTTGTAACTCTTGTTAAAGTCTTACAATACCATTTCTTTTATTTATTTTGTATATTTATGTCCATTTGGTGTTTTCCTCCCAGCAGGAGTACTTTGCCAAGCTGCTCGTTGTATTTCATTTGTCAATTTGAGAACTTCATCGTCTAATTAATTTATTGTGTCGATAGTTAGCGAGTGGTCAATATCATCTTCCAAAATTTGTCGAAAATATTCCCAGTCTGTATACTGGTTCGTAAGTTGAAAAGGACGCTTTTTCAAAATTTCATTTTCATGTATGGTCAAATAGATTGGATAATGATCAGATGACATATCCAAACCATTTTCAATGCATAAGTAAGCAGTTGATACTTTTTTAGCAATGAGAAAATCAATTAGATCTGGTGTTTTATGTGGATCTGTTGGCCAATATGTTGGCTTGCTAGTTGATACAGTAATACAGGCTGTTTCTCGAACTGCGTCGTACAATTTCCTTCCTTTGGTCGTTGTTAGTCTTGAACCCCAATATATATGTTTGGCGTTGTAGTTACCACCCATTATGAATCTATTTTTGTGACTGTTAATAAGTTCAACATGGTGGCTGCTTGAAATTCGTTTGTGAAATTTTCTTCTTCTTCAAAATGCTTAAAGCTCGTTTTGATGATAACAGCGCTACCTCCCCTTGCGCAGTTGTTTGGGTGGATAGTATGGTATGTTATATAATTTTTATATTTAATCGAGGATTCCTTGGTAAAATGAGTCTCGGCTATTAAGCACACATCAATTTTTTCTGAGTCTAGAATCACTTCCAGCTCATGTTGGTGCTTCAAGAGCCCATTTGCATTCCACAACATTACTTTTAAGAAATTAGGCATTGTTACTTTTTGTATAGACACTTTTTGACACTTTGCAGTCTTTTTTCCAAGAGCAGATTAAATTCTTCTTATTTCGAAAATTTTTCTGAAATTTGTTTCAATATATTTTCTTCTTTAGTCTTATTGCCCTTTAAGGTTTCTGCAAATGTAAGTACCTTTGGGGCAGTATCTGATGATGTGGCGGCTTGGTAATTGTTATTGGTTTCATTTCGGGAATTTTTAACCTGACTAAAATCAGATTCTTTGGTTAGGTTAGGAGCTCTATCGTTAATTTTTTGCTGACTTGCTTTTTATTTCTTATTTTTTGTAACTCTTTTGCAACAAGGCATCCTATGTAGCTAGCAGGATATGCTTCTGCACAATTGAAGCATTTTAGTTGCTGTTGGTTTAGTGCAGAGGGAAATTTTTGTGTTTTCCTGCACATTTCACGCATATTGGCTGTTTACTGGAATAGTTTTGAGTATGTCCAAAGGACTGGCAAGATGTGCATTGAGGTATTAAAGTCGATTGCCTAACTGCCTCAATTTTAACAACAGTATGCAATATGGTTTTTATTTCATGAACTCTGTTGATGTTTTCCGAAGCTTCGAGAGTAAGAAGGAACATGTCAAGGGGTTGCTTTGTTTTCCATTTCAATTTATTCACTGCAGTTGTTATTTTTAGTCCTATTTTTTTTTGATTGGGATCACATGAGTGGTGTAGGTTTTTGACTATCACCTTAATTGGTCTTGTTTGTTTATATTCATAGGTATACCATGAAATTTTTTCGTTATTTAATACTTTGGTAATATTTTGGTAATCCTTTCCATCTTGCGTACTTATTTTATAAAATTTATTTTTAAGAAGTCTAACGAAGAAATCTTCATTCGCTTCTCTTTTAGCAATATCTAGGAGCTGTTGTTATTCGCACTCTACCGGGAACAGGATAGGTGGAGGCCGCGGAGTCTTCTTAACTACCTTAGATTTCTGTGACATTTTAGTGTCTAAAGGAGATTTTATTTGCTCCGGCGAGTAATCAGCCTTTCTTTTTTTACTAGATCTTTTTTTTAGTATCCAGTCTGTTTCTCGAGCTAGCTCTTCCTCATCTGTTTCATATACTATGGAATCCCCATTTGGGGTGGCTTGGATATTTTTAGCAGTATTGGATTTTAAAATACCGTTCTCGGATTTTAGTTGTGATATTTCATTTTTCAGATCAGTGCACAACTTTTCCATATTTTGTAATTTTTTTGATAAATTGTTTATAATTGTTTCATATTCTCTTGCGCATTTTACTTCGCGTTGCGAATCGCAGCTTCAACTTCACCTGAACTAAATTTATCCGGCACAACTTCAGGTTTGATGTTCTTAAACCTACGTATGGAAGACCGCTTCTCTCTGCTGTTAGTCGAGGGATGCATTATGAATTGATGGCAAAATTGAGCGGCACATTTTTTGGCATTCCCTATTTGTTTTCCCTCAAACATGACGAAAGATTGAGCTTTACGCTGTGGCGCACCAGAAAGGCGTCTAATAGTATCCCACAGCTTACGAGACCCAGAACCACATGATTCAAGATGTTGAAGCCATTTCGCTCTACGATGATCCGAGACAAGTTTAGCGATCTCAAGGTTCATCCCAGCTAGACGTTCATCACTTGGTTCAGTAGCCCGAATCTGATCACGTAAATTCGCTAAGCGTGCAGCATCCGCTGGAAAATTTGGTCTTAAAAGAGGAAATTTATTTTCTCGAGTAACCATAAATAAACCTTGAATCCTTGTAACTCTTGTTAAAGTCTTACAATACCATTTCTTTTATTTATTTTGTATATTTATGTCCATTTGGTGTTTTCCTCCCAGCAGGAGTACTTTGCCAAGCTGCTCGTTGTATTTCATTTGTCAATTTGAGAACTTCATCGTCTAATTAATTTATTGTGTCGATAGTTAGCGAGTGGTCAATATCATCTTCCAAAATTTGTCGAAAATATTCCCAGTCTGTATACTGGTTCGTAAGTTGAAAAGGACGCTTTTTCAAAATTTCATTTTCATGTATGGTCAAATAGATTGGATAATGATCAGATGACATATCCAAACCATTTTCAATGCATAAGTAAGCAGTTGATACTTTTTTAGCAATGAGAAAATCAATTAGATCTGGTGTTTTATGTGGATCTGTTGGCCAATATGTTGGCTTGCTAGTTGATACAGTAATACAGGCTGTTTCTCGAACTGCGTCGTACAATTTCCTTCCTTTGGTCGTTGTTAGTCTTGAACCCCAATATATATGTTTGGCGTTGTAGTTACCACCCATTATGAATCTATTTTTGTGACTGTTAATAAGTTCAACATGGTGGCTGCTTGAAATTCGTTTGTGAAATTTTCTTCTTCTTCAAAATGCTTAAAGCTCGTTTTGATGATAACAGCGCTACCTCCCCTTGCGCAGTTGTTTGGGTGGATAGTATGGTATGTTATATAATTTTTATATTTAATCGAGGATTCCTTGGTAAAATGAGTCTCGGCTATTAAGCACACATCAATTTTTTCTGAGTCTAGAATCACTTCCAGCTCATGTTGGTGCTTCAAGAGCCCATTTGCATTCCACAACATTACTTTTAAGAAATTAGGCATTGTTACTTTTTGTATAGACACTTTTTGACACTTTGCAGTCTTTTTTCCAAGAGCAGATTAAATTCTTCTTATTTCGAAAATTTTTCTAAAATTTGTTTCAATATATTTTCTTCTTTAGTCTTATTGCCCTTTAAGGTTTCTGCAAATGTAAGTACCTTTGGGGCAGTATCTGATGATGTGGCGGCTTGGTAATTGTTATTGGTTTCATTTCGGGAATTTTTAACCTGACTAAAATCAGATTCTTTGGTTAGGTTAGGAGCTCTATCGTTAATTTTTTGCTGACTTGCTTTTTATTTCTTATTTTTTGTAACTCTTTTGCAACAAGGCATCCTATGTAGCTAGCAGGATATGCTTCTGCACAATTGAAGCATTTTAGTTGCTGTTGGTTTAGTGCAGAGGGAAATTTTTGTGTTTTCCTGCACATTTCACGTATATTGGCTGTTTACTGGAATAGTTTTGAGTATGTCCAAAGGACTGGCAAGATGTGCATTGAGGTATTAAAGTCGATTGCCTAACTGCCTCAATTTTAACAACAGTATGCAATATGGTTTTTATTTCATGAACTCTGTTGATGTTTTCCGAAGCTTCGAAAGTAAGAAGGAACATGTCAAGGGGTTGCTTTGTTTTCCATTACAGTTTATTCACTGCAGTTGTTATTTTTAGTCCTATTTATTTTTGATTGGGATCACATGAGTGGTGTAGGTTTTTGATTATCACATTAATTGGTCTTGTTTGTTTATATTCATAGGTATACCATGAAATTTTTTCGTTATTTAATACTTTGGTAATATTTTGGTAATCCTTTCCATCTTGCGTACTTATTTTATAAAATTTATTTTAAAGAAGTTTAACGAAGAAATCTTCATTCGCTTTTCTTTTAGCAATATCTAGGAGCTGTTGTTATTCGCACTCTACCGGGAACAGGATAGGTGGAGGCCGCGGAGTCTTCTTAACTACCTTAGATTTCTGTGACATTTTAGTGGCTAAAGGAGATTTTATTTGCTCCGGCGAGTAATCAGCCTTTCTTTTTTTACTAGATCTTTTTTTTAGTATCCAGCCTGTTTCTCGAGCTAGCTCTTCCTCATCTGTTTCATATACTATGGAATCCCCACTTGGGGTGTCTTGGATATTTTTAGCAGTATTGGATTTTAAAATACCGTTCTCGGATTTTAGTTGTGATATTTCATTTTTCAGATCAGTGCACAACTTGTCTGCTCAAGCACTGTGTTGAGTTTCTATGTATGCCGCTTCTGAAACTATTTAATGTATCACTGCAGAGGCCATCTTTTCCTCGTGTCTGTAAGGAATCTTTTATTGTTTCCCTACTTAAAAGGTCACAAATATGACGTATACAATTATATAAATAGGTATTGCAAAACTTTCTGCAATCCCGTGTCAACACGAATTCATGAAAAAGCAATCAACTTTACATCTTGGTATTCATGTAATCTTTTAAAGCTAAACTGTGCTAAATGCATGTTCATGATGGTCTTAAAAAATCTGAAGTATAAGAAAGAAACTCTTGTTTCCTATTTCTCGAAGTGGAAAATCTAAGTAAACTCCGAAAAAACGAAGGCCATATTTTTTCCAGAAAGCGGAAAGACATAAGCCACCTTAACAGTCACATAAAGCTGAACCATGTCGACGTTAAATGGGAAAATAGTATTAGATATTTAGGCTTAATTCTAGATAAAAAGTTGACATTCAAAGAGCACATCAACTTTATCATTAATAGAGTTAGCTCTTTGATCCGCACACTATACCCTTTTATCAACAGGAAATCACGCCTTAGCATAGAAAACAAAATATATCTATTTAGGTCCATTTTTTAAGCAGTTATCCTTTATGGGGTCCCAGTTTGGTTTGATGTCGCAAATTGTCATGTTAATAAACCGCAAGTCACCCAAAATAAGATATTAAAAATTATTTTTAATCTGCTCTGGCACCATTCCACCATTGACTTGCATCACAAAGAAAATATCGATTTAATAGTACACAGACAATCTAACTTTCCGCATATAAATAGTTCAGCATAAATACTTTAGTCTTAAGTGTAGATATAAGTAATAATTATTGAAATAATTTTTTTAGGGTTTCTGTTAATCTTTTCTCCCTCTTTTTACTATTAAGAACATATTGTTTAGTCCCATAGTTACTAATCCCTTATATATGTCTAAGTAGCATAGCAAACGGAGCCTGATCTTTAAATTTTTAAAAAACTAATGCTAAAACACATACATGTAATAAACCAAATTATTGTGAATAAATAAAAATGAATGAAAAATGAATGTTCATGACGTTTTATTATCTGAAGCCTCGCGTCTCTACTTTAAAGTAATTTTGCCCCTAAACTGAGTTTCAACCGTCGAATAATATATTTGGTTTTATTAAAAAATGGGGTAAAGAATTTAATGATCCCTTCATAACCAAATTTCTGTTTATCATATTAAAAACATCGAGACTGTTCTGAGGCAGCACAGAAGCAATTCCTTCTATTTGTACTACGTGGCTTTAATTTAAATCCTAATCGTATAAGGTTTCTGCATAAGCTAATTTCAGCACAACTAATTTCGCCACATACGATCCATTCCGTACATTATGTTTTAATTATAATATTTTGCATCAAAAATAATATTTCGCTCAACACTGTTAATGCTTGAGTTCTCCAACATTTACACCTGTCTTATCTCACCAGTCAGGACCTAGAAAACTAACCAACATCCGTCGTTGACCACACATTGCTGTTAGTGCAAATAAAAATTCCCCAACGGGTCAGACACTGAAGAAATTATCTGTGATACTTATTAATATTATTATTTTTAAGAATGAGATTAAAAAATAAATTTTTGTACTACTTGGTTCTATTAACTTAATTTTCTTAGTTTGTAGTTATTTATGAACTGTAATTAAATAAATACATAAGTAAAAAAATATAAAAAAAATCACCTATATAAGCACACTATTAAAGTGAAACTGCTGCACAATATGTTAGAAATCAAATTTTAAAATAATTATTAGCGTTGTGTTGTATAATACAATATTGTTCATGTATTTCATTATTAAAGAAGCAATGTTAGTTTTGAAAGCATATTATAATTAATAATTTCAATAATTGAGTTAAGTACCGTAATGATTTATATGACATAGACCAGCAGTCTCAGCGACATGCACACAAATTAATATGCGAGATCGGCGTCGTGTAGGGCACACACAAATTAAAAGCATACTTGAAATTCGCTCACTCCATGAGCACATATGATTGAAGAGAAGAGCGAAAATTCAACTGTAGTAATTGCGGGTGTGTTGTTGTTGTGTGTAATTTTGATTGATTGATTTTGAGATTACACAGAATTTGTTGTTGGGTATGGCAAAATTTGAAATAAGAAGAGAGACTTGTGCTGTCTTGTTTATTTCATAGTCTTTGTTCCATACAATGTATTGAATATATATGTATATCTCATTGACTAAAGATAATCTATCAAATAATCCAAATACTTTTTTTAACAGAGCAGACAGACAGAGAAAATTTATAGCGCCACACAACACGTACGGAATATGCTTTTTCTGTTATACTGTTATTAGCGTAGTGTGTTTCTAACATTTTATTTTCAAAATAATAATAAAAAGTACGTAAAACGGAGCAGACAGAGAGTGCAAGCGTTGAACCTTTCTCAAGCAATACGCTTAGAAAGAAGGAATTTTCTTTTATTTATTCAGATTTTAATACAAAAAATCTAAATTTCGCTCTTTCCAGGTGGATTTTCCAAAAATTGTCTTTTGCATTCTTCTAATTAGCCTATAACGAACACAATAAAAGAAAGAAAATCAGTCAAATAGGACAATCCCTTCTCAAGCAATACGCTTATAAAAGAAAAGGTAATTTTCCATTTAAGTCACCTCTTTGAACGCCCCCCTTGTTGACATAATCGCATCTTACACGCTGCACCACAAACCATATTTTCAGAATATACAAATTACTTGGCGCTACGACTTTTGAGTCACGAGATATATTAAAAACAAAGGCGACAAATTTCGAAAAATTCTGAAAATTCTGTTTATGGCATGTATACCCATTTTAAAAACGTTTTCACGTTAAAACAAAAAAGTTTCTTATAAGAACAAGAATTTGGATCCCGATTTGTATGGGGGTACCCCTTCTAGTGGTTCGATGGTCTTGAAATTTTCATGGTTGGTGGATATGGGTCAGAATCTTATAATGTCCAAATTTCAAATAATAGTTTGTATGGGGGTATCACCCCTAGTGGACCGATTCGGCTGACTCCGACAAATGTACTGCGTATGGTAAAAAGAAAGCTCCGTGCTTTCTAGTCCAAAAATGGAGGGACTAGTTTGCATACATACAGACGGACATGGCTAGATCAACTCAACTTGTTGCGCTGATCAAGAATATACTTGTATATACTTTATGGGGTCTCCGATGTCTCCTTCTCTGTGTTACAAACTTCATGACAAACTTATAATACTATTCACTGCGTGAAGAGTATAATTATTCGCCACCAGAGAGTAAAAAGCAAAGCACATTGCACTGAATTACGATGATGTATCTAGTCGTTCAGATTATTAATTTTGAATCATGAACATCTGTTTTTTTGTTTTGGTTGTACATACAAATAGACCGTTGTGGCTAATTGTAAGAAATTAAAATGGAAATTGTGTGTAAAATACATGAATAAGGACAATTCGCAGTGTATACAAACAATTCTCACAGCTTCGTTTTTCATTCCTGCTACTTATTTTATTAAAATTTAAAATTTACTTCAAATTGTTTTCTGTTCAGCAGTTTTATTGTATGTTGGAGCGCAAGAAAAAAAAAAAAACAGAAAGACAGTCGAAAAGGAAAAAAATACGACTGTATGGTAACGCTGAACATACAAGCCGCATTCGACACCGTCAGGCACAACGGACTAATCCAAAAGCTCGTATTCATCAACATGCCAACATACCTTATAAAAATAATAAAAAATTCTTTGCACACATATTTTCTTAAACTGTTATACTAGGTGTGGTGAAAAGTAACCTCTTTGACCGCCAGAATGCCTTGTAGTCCGTTCATATTTAGGCAGACATGCCAAATTTCAGTGCGATACTGCCCTTAGTTTTGTTTTGACAGCTGATTGTTGTTGACGTGTTTCCCAATATGTTGAGTATGGACAAAAACGATTTTCGTTCTCTCATAAAACATTATATTTTGAGAGGCAAAACGGCGAAGGAAACAAAAGAAAAGTTGGATAAATATTATGGGGCTAATGCTCCGTCAGATTATACCGTCAAATATTGGTTTCGAGAGTTTCGTGGAGGCCACAACTGCACTAGCGATAAAGTCAGAGGACAATGTCAAAAAAATACATGAAATGGTGTTGGCTGACCGAAAAGTGAAGGTTCGCGAGCTAGAAGATGCCATAAAGATTAGTACTGAGCGCACACGCCATATTTTGGGCGAGATTCTGCATATGAAAAAGTTATCTTGCCGCTGGGTGCCGCGCAAGCTCACTTCGGACCAAAAACACGAACACGAGAGCACTTCAAAAGAGTGTTTAGACTAGCCCGGCAATGGACTGAAGCCGGCACGAGTGCTCCGGAGCGGCCGAGGGAGGCTCGATGGGTCGGAAAGGTTATGACGTCGGTTTTTTGGGATTGTCATGGAATACTCTTCGAAAAAGGAAAAAACATCAACAGCAAGATTTACTGTGCATTTTTGTGGCGATTGAGGGACGAAATAGCTGCAAAACGGCCTCACATGAAGCGAAAAAAAATTTTGTTTTTGCAAGACAATGCGCCGGCACACAAGAGCATCGCAACCACGGCTAAAATCAATGATTTAGGGTTCCAATTGCTTCCGCATCCACCGTATTCTCCCGATTTGGCTCATCCTCGACGCCGCGGAGGAGTATTTTGCAGACCTACCGGACTTTTCGGACGGGATCAAGAAGATGGAAAATCGCTGGAATAAGTGTATCGAGCATTATTAAAATTTTTTTTTTCCATTTCCAAGGAGATTACTTTTCTCCCCTCCTATTAAATGGATCACTATCAAACCCTTCACTCATTACATATTTTTAATGTTTGGTGATGATACTGCTGTTTACAGCTGTGGTGAAGACATTATTCACATCTGCTTTTTTTAAATCTTTTTATTTGTCAACAGTTCAATTTAAGAACTAGTTAAAGTTGTTTAAATTACAGCAAAATGCCCTTGACACCTTAGTCCCGTAATATCACAAATGGAACATTCAACTGAACCCAAACAAAAAAATTACTTTTTAGTTTTCATATTCGAAAAATCAGCCAAGTGTGAGTCGGACTCGCACACGGAGAGTTCCGTACCATCGTACAAGATTTTTTTCTTAAAATATTAAATTATGTTTATATTTAATAGCCTAAAAGTATACTACAATTAACAGCTTAAAGTATACTACAAAAAACAATAAATTGTTAAACAAATGGTTAAATTAAAGAACAATGTTTCTAAAAATGTATAGTTTTAGTATTTGTCGTTCTACACACAAGTGAATTACACACTTTGTGAAAATTTCAACTCTCTACATATTACGGTTTATGAGATAGAGCAGGAGACGGACGGACGGACGGACATTGTAAGCTTAGTAATAGAGTCCCGTTAGTTCCCTATGGGTACGGAACCCTAAAAACTATAGAAACAGATATCAAGACAATTCGTATCCTATATCCCTTTATCAATCGAAAATCTCGAATGTCCTTTCAAAATAAGCTTATAATATTTAAATCTCTTTTTACGCCAATCATGCTCTACGGTTCGGTAGCCTGGGGAGATTGTGCAATATAAATAAAAATAGCACAAAACAAATTTCTAAAGATGATCCTTAAAGTTGGAAAACTAACTGGTAAAATCAACAAAAGGTATAATTGAGGCAGGGGGTATACCACTATTGACGACACCATTCATTGAATTATCCACAATTGGGATAGACGGGCGGGGAGCATCAGCTTTTGACCGCTTAGAGGCATTGATGGCAACATTCCCATTTTTTTCCACAATGGTGTTCGACGAAGGTGGAGAAGAAACGGGTATAGATCGATTGGAGGAAGATACTGCAGATAAGGGTGGCATTACCTGTATAACAGGCAGCACAGGAGTTGAGGTAGGATCAGCTGGAGAGGCAATTAAGGCAGGCGCAAGAGGAGTGGTGGAAGGTAGTTGGTGGGAAGCGTGGTTGCCCTAGGAGAAGGTGACAATAAGAGAAGGGGAGGAGGTGAATCGAATTGATATTTATTGAGCAAATCAGTGCACGAATCAAAATCAAACGAAAGTTGCTTTACAGCACTATTCAATTTGATAACATTGTTACGTATACTACGATACATTGCCAAAAAATCAACCTGACGCTTAAAGCAGGATGGGCAAGGATATTGGAAAATGTGGGCAACAGACTTATCGGTCTATATGATTCGACACGATCTTCCGGCTTACCAGGTTTCAATAGCATAATGATCTCGGCACACTTCCACTGAGTGGGGAAGTGATGAAATCGTAACATCTATTGAAAATCAGCGTCAGGAAAATGATACCCTTAGTGGGGAGAACCTTAGCAATACTGCCGTCAATTCCATCATAGCCGAGACACTTCTTTTTATTTAACTTTTTGATTTCCATGCGGACTTCGTGTGGCGAAATGACAGAACAGGGCGCCGTTACTTAGCAAGGATCATCTAGGAAATTCTTAGTTTCCATGACGTCTCTCCTATCAGAAAGATTCAGTGGAGTGAAACGGTTTTTTCTTGATTGAGATTTGTCTCAGAGGTTGGCGTTTAACACAACGAGTCGCCTTCCATAAATTGAAGCGCACCTTTTTGTTTGGATCAGCATTAAGTAATAAGCTATCGAAGAAGTCCCTACGTGCTTGTCTTATGACATTACGGAAATTAGCTGTAGATCTTTTCCACGCGAGTCTATCGTCTTCATGTCTACTAAGCATAAAGCGACAAGGCAATCTACGTTTTAGGGTTACTAAATTCAAAATCTCAGTTTTTATAAGTGGGCTGGCTGTGTCAAATGAAGGAGGGTGAGTCTGGACTATAGTGGCTCTTTCAGCAGCTTTGTAGATGCAGCGATTCAATAACTCAACCGCATAATCCACATCTTCAGGGCCAAGAAGTTCAATGTTAAGATTGAGTTTTTGCTCCACTGTGCTCCTGAACGAGGAGATGCACGCGTTGTAAGGCAAAACTTGGTGCTTTGATGCGTATGCCAAAGGAGATGTAGAGATGTCAATAATGAGGGGAATATGATCCGAACTCATATCTAGACAGTCAGATATGGTGAGACAATTGGAATGAACTCCTCTATATACTGCAAAGTCAAGAGCATCTGGGACTCGCCCATTGTATGGGTAGTGAGTTGGTGAACCCGTCGCAAGCACCTGATACGAGGTAGTTACGATTATCTCTTGAATGATCTTTCCTCTCGGGGTAGATATCCTGGAACCTCATAATTGATGTTTTGCATTCCACTCACCTGCAGCAAGGAACCTAGGGCCCAGCTCGCCGAGGTAGTCTCTGTACTGCCTTTCCGACAGAGTATGGTTTGGAGGACAATAAACTGCAGCAAGAACCAAGTCTCCATGTATAGTGGATACTGCTGGAATGACAGACTGCAATACATCCATACGAACGGGAGTTTTGGGATAGTGTTTTATGGCGGCTCTGATGAGGACAGCAGCCCCTCCTCTCATGCGGTTGTCATCAGGGTTATTTGCCGTGTAAATATAGTAGCTTATAATTTGACCTGCAGCAAAAATGCATCTCATTGAGGAGCATGACATCAATGTGGTGCTGGTGGATATATAATTCCAGTTCGCTTGCTTGCTTTTTACTATATTTACAGCATGCTCCTATGCATATAAACAATGCGGAAAATTCACCATATGCACAGACTCTCTCTCCTCATTACAAACAATAGAAAATATAAACAACCAAAACTATTATGCTACATCCATCAGGAAAATATTAGCTTCCAAAAATAGTAAAATACTACTGGTATGGGTTTTATTTATTTATATAGAACTAAGATTATAATTACAAATTCTAATTTAGTTATTAACAATAACAATTGCGACAAAGGTCTTGAGCTCAGGGAGAGAGTTAGGAAAGATTGGAGGAAATTAGAAAAGTGCAAGACCAGACTTTAGCGGGAATCGAACCCGCGACTCTAGGATTTCAGCTTGGCGCATTAATCATTGAGCCAACGAGTCAGGACATTTCAAAGTAACAGGCAACGAATTAGCAGATGAAGCTGCCAGAAAAATTGTCGCACAGCCAACAACGTACTTCGCGTTGAGAATCAACATCGAAAGTATTCTTATTTTTACATGACGGATTACAACAACTCATATTCACAAAAAAATAAAAATAAATTAAAAAAAAAAAACAGAAGAAAAAAACATAATCAGACAAGTGTGACTCGCACACGGAGGGTTCCATGCCGTCGTACAAGATTTTTTGCTTAAAATATTAAATTATGTGCAGAAATAACAGTCTAAAAGTATACTTCAATTACAGCTTAAAAATATACAACAACAAAAAAAAAAATTGTTAAACAAAAGGTTAAATTAAGGAACAATGCTTCTAAAAATGTGTATTTTTAGTATTTGTCGTTCTACACACTCTGTGAAAATTTCAACTCTCTACCTATTACGGTTCATGAGATAGAGCAGGAGACGGACGGACGGATGGAAATCGTAAGCTTAGTAATAGAGTCCCGTTAGCTCCCTATGGGTACGGAACCCCAATAAAGGTAAAAATTATGAAACATGCAAAAACAGAAACAAAAATGCACATATCACTCGAAAATGTAATGAAAATATCTCAATAAGAAAATAATAAAACTTTTAAAATTTATGCACCACTAACTAACCAAACACGCTCAATATAAGTTATTCACAATAATATAAACAGTATTAGTATTAACAAATTGAAGCCCTTTGTTGGATTGCCACCTTGTCGTGGTAAAGGGCCTCAGTAAGTGTAAAGACACTGAAGCTAAGAGCAATCCAAATAGGCCATTTTATATCAGTCAGTCATATTCTATTCTATTTTATTCCATTCAATTCCATTCTCACCTTCAATGGCTCGATGAAGTTATTGTATCGGGCGATGATTTCACATTGTGAGAACTATCGACTTTCTTATTTAACTTCTCGGTAAAAAAAAACAAAATCTTCATCTGTAAATATCTATTTTCCTATATAACATTGGCTGTTTAAGTTAAAGAAGTTTTCGCCAACAGCAGGATATTTTGTTGTATAATCGTTCCTTGAAAAGATATTACCATAATATTGGCTGGGCTAATCGGCGGAATTACTGTCGGACAGCTTGGAACAACATAACAAAAAATCACTAGAATACAAAACAAAAAAATATAACAAAGACTAACTTTGGCTATACCTAAATTGTAATACACTTCACGCCCCTTCTAGTAGTCCGAGAGTCTTGAAATTTAGAAGGTTGGTGGATATGCATGATACAAGAAAACAAGGTAGGGACAATTCGGGCTGTTACTCTCTCAAAAATTGCTCACTCTCAGTTAAGTATATCAGTGTGCTAAATCGTTGAAGAAACACGCATTTAGTGTTGAACATAACGTAAAAATTAGTGTTATGAAGTCAATAGTTTGCGCTTTGATAAGCTGTGTTGTGTCGGTGTGAATTATTATTGAAAATAAAATTATTAAAAAAAAATTTAAAATAGTGAATACCCAATGCAAAACACACAGAAAAATGAATAAAATAAAAAAGTAAAGAACAAAACAGCAACTTTTCTATTTTTCATATAAATTTAAAATTTCAGGCAGTTAAATATGCAAATTATCACATTTATGAATTGAATAAAAATAAATAACCAAGATATGATGGTGTTGTGCAGCGTAAAAATTTAGAAGAAGAAGAGCGTAAGTATATTCTTGAGAGAGAACCACATAACTGTAAACTGGTGTCGCTACCTTGTTTTCTTGTATAATGTTGGATATGAGTCAGATACTTTTATTTTACTTTATTTTTTGCGTGAAGAGTATACTACCAGTGACTACCCCACTTTTCATCAATATTCACACCTGACATTTTTTTTTTTTTTTTTTTTTTTTAAATGATAAATACGGCATGTACATACATTACTAACTAATTTGGTACATTTGTGTCAAACATATTAGACAGCACATGAGTGGCATATAGCCTTTGCATTACATGTTTATGCTTATTAATTAGCTTAACTGGAAATAAATTATGGCTATGTAGATCTGGTCACAAGATCACAAGGGAGATGACGTTTGAGTCTCCTTGAGAACTATTTGTGCTTAAGCTCCGCTGCAAGTGGATTTGAGTGAACATTCAGCCTGTCATTGTAATGGCTGCTGTGCAAATTAATTTCGTCCATAACTGTAGGCATCCGAAGGTCGTTGTGAAATGCAGAATTCCGAACATTTTATTTATTTTTTTTGCTGTGCGAATCAAGGAGGTAAACATCTTCCAAAGATACCTATGACCCATGCCACAAGTTATGTCGGATTCATTAGCCTACCGACTAAAAAACCCCCTATCGCCTCAAGCCCCTTTCAATCCCTACGGCACCGCCGAAGCATTCCTTCGTAGGGAGGGATAATAAGCTTAAAATTAAGCAGGCGCCATTGTTCGCTCGTACATTCGAGCACCTCTCATAATGTTGGTAATTTAAGAAGAGAAGTATGCCCAGTCATCCACCGATGTTTCCATGCGCCTTACAATCTCATGTGAGCTGCAAGGAGATCCAAGGCGCGCATACACTCTTCGTCGCTCCGCTTCGAAACGGGGCACTCATGAAGAAGATGCTCCGGCTCCTCCTCGACATCTCTGCACAGACCACAGGACGGATCCGCAGCGTGCCCAAACCTGTGGAGATACTGCCTGAAACAGCCATGGCCAGTTGCGAATTGAGTAAATTCGAACTCCACATCACCAGAACGACGCTTAAGCCAATTCGTAATATCTGCGATAAGCTGGTGTATCCTCCGCGACTCTGCCCTATGCCATCATACATGACATTCCACAGAATTGGACCTAGTACCGAACCTTGTGGGACACCTCCAGTAATGTCAAATGTCCTAGTGCCTTCTTCCGAGTGACCAGGATTCTTTCTCTGAAATAGGACACTACTATCCGGATTAGCTAACACGGTATGTCCAAAATGCTTAGCGCGTTTATGATGTAGCTCCAATCTGCAGAGTTGAAGGCATTTTTTACGTCCAGTGTGACCACTGCGCAATACTTCTTGTCACCGCCAAGCCATCTAGTGCCATTTAAGGCCTCCCTTGCACTGCCGCAGACCTTTTGGTTTGCTCTTACGGTACCCCTTCTCTGCCTGAAGTCAAATTGCATTTCAGCCAGACCATTTGGCGACTCCGTGTACTGCTGCAATCTGGCGCAAATAATCCGTTCAAAGATTTTCCCAGTGGTACTCAGGAGACACAGGGGCCTATACGAAGATGGTAGCTCTGAGGGCAGGTTTCCTTTCGGGATGAGAACCAGCTGTTGCTTCTTCCAGCTTTTGGGAAAGAGTCTTTCTCTCATGCACCTTGAGAAAACATCGCAGAAGACGTGATGTTCCGCTGCAATGGCTGTCTTAAGGATGACATTAGGGATGCCATCCAGCCCAGGCGATTTGTTTACCTTCACCCTACTCAAAGCCGCTTCTAGCTCAAGAGTGGTGATAGCGGGCACATTCTCATCTGCAACCTCAAGTGGTCGAAGTATCTTCAACAATCCTCTTGGTGGGAAGAGGGCGGCTACTATTTTTACCATTAGCGAGGCGGAGGAAGGGACTGACGCCTTGAGCCCATTGAAATTACGCGTTACAATTTTGTAAGCGCTGCCCTTAGGATTCTGATCCACTTCTTCTATAAGTCTGCAAAAGGCATTTCGCTTGCTCCTGCAGATCTCCTTGCTTAGTAGAGACTTCTTGTACCTAAATTCGTCGAGGAAGAGAAGAGTATCATGAGAAGCAGGATTCGTTCTTCTGCTGCGCTGGAATCTTCTCCGTAGTTGATTGCACTGCGAGCGAAGTTCCGCTATTTCATCAGTCCACCAGTAGTTAGGTTTCCTGCCATTGCTTCTAGTCTTCCTAGGTATAGAGCCATCGCACATCCTTGTGAGGCCCTGCATAAGTTGCCCGGATTGCTGACTCGCATTACCAGGCGCTACTTCAAACTCGGAGATAAACAAGTCCAGAGTTTCCTTATCCAGCTTCGATACCCAGCGATACCCAGGGCCCGCTTCCTCAATCTCAATCTTGATATAGTGAACCTTGCCTGAGGGGAAATACAAATTTGTATCGCAAGGTGATCACTATGGGTGTAGACATCTGCAACCTCCCATTTTATAGCACTGGCAATCGATGTGCTACAGAAGGTGAGATCTGTTGCCGAACTGCCTCTCCCGTTGTCAAACGTGATTGAGTTGTCCCTATTAAGTAAAACCATATCCAGCGATACAAATGCTTCCAAAACAACCCGTCCACGCCTATTGGTGCTAGTACAACCCCATTCCACCGCCCATGCGTTAAAGTCACCGGCGATTATGAGTGGGGATCTATGCCTCGCAGCACTAACCAGTCTATCCGGTACGGTATACCAACACTTTGTTGCTCAGGCTTAGTTGGCTGCATTGTCGCAGTAACCATGCTAATTTTTTTAGTTTACCATAGCAAGCTGCAGTAGTAGATGAGATGTGTGTTTTCCAGGTAAGACGCTTATCAAGGGTCATTCCTAAATATTTAACATGGTCATCTTGCGGGATGGCAGTGTTGTTAAGCGTAACTGTAGGACAAACACCTAGTCTAAGTGTGAAACAGCAATGGGCAGATTTACCCCAGTTTATACCAATATTCCACCTTTTTGTCCAGTGTGAAAATCGATTGAGATATTCCTGAACTTCAGACGTTGTCGTATCAAAGGAGCTATTATTGCAGATTATGGTAGTATCATCCGCATAAGTAGCTAGTAGGGAGCTATTGCTAGCAGCAGTGGGCATGTACGCAGTGTACAAGGTGTACAAGACTGGTCCTAGTACACTGCCTTGCGGAACACCAGCTCCAATATTACGGATGGTGGATTTGGCATCTTTTACTGCTACATAAAATGTGCGGCCACAGAGGTAAGACTGTGTTGGGAGGACCAGCTTCGCCTTATGCATCAAACCATCGATCCACACTTTGTCGAAAGCCTGATGTACATCTAGGAAGACTGCGGAGCTGTATTCTTTGGTTTCAAATGCCGTAAGGATATGATTGATGACACGGTTAACTTGCTCCGGAGTACCATGTTGTTTCCTGAAACCAAGTTGATTATCAGGAATAGCTCTTTGGACACCAGCTGCTGCCATCACTTTAGCCAGAAATATTCTTTCAAATATTTTGGAAAATGTGGGCAACAGACTTATCGGTCTATATGATTCGACACGATCTTCCGGCTTACCAGGTTTCAATAGCATAATGATCTCGGCACACTTCCACTGAGTGGGGAAGTGATGAAATCATAACATCTATTGAAAATCAGCGTCAGGAAAATGATACCCTTAGTGGGGAGAACCTTAGCAATACTGCCGTCAATTCCATCATAGCCGAGACACTTCTTTTTATTTAACTTTTTGATTTCCATGCGGACTTCGTGTGGCGAAATGACAGAACAGGGCGCCGTTACTTAGCAAGGATCATCTAGGAAATTCTTAGTTTCCATGACGTCTCTCCTATCAGAAAGATTCAGTGCAGTGAAACGGTTTTTTCTTGATTGAGATTTGTCTCAGAGGTTGGCGTTTAACACAACGAGTCGCCTTCCATAAAGTGAAGCGCACCTTTTTGTTTGGATCAGCATTAAGTAATAAGCTATCGAAGAAGTCCCTACGTGCTTGTCTTATGACATTACGGAAATTAGCTGTAGATCTTTTCCACGCGAGTCTATCGTCTTCATGTCTACTAAGCATAAAGTGACAAGGCAATCTACGTTTTAGGGTTACTAAATTCAAAATCTCAGTTTTTATAAGTGGGCTGGCTGTGTCAAATGAAGGAGGGTGAGTCTGGACTATAGTGGCTCTTTCAGCAGCTTTGTAGATGCAGCGATTCAATAACTCAACCGCATAATCCACATCTTCAGGGCCAAGAAGTTCAATGTTAAGATTGAGTTTTTGCTCCACTGTGCTCCTGAACGAGGAGATGCACGCGTTGTAAGGCAAAACTTGGTGCTTTGATGCGTATGCCAAAGGAGATGTAGAGATGTCAATAATGAGGGGAATATGATCCAAACTCATATCTAGGCAGTCAGATATGGTGAGACAATTGGAATGAACTCCTCTATATACTGCAAAGTCAAGAGCATCTGGGACTCGCCCATTGTATGGGTAGTGAGTTGGTGAACCCGTCGCAAGCACCTGATACGAGGTAGTTACGATTATCTCTTGAATGATCTTTCCTCTCGGGGTAGATATCCTGGAACCTCATAATTGATGTTTTGCATTCCACTCACCTGCAGCAAGGAACCTAGGGCCCAGCTCGCCGAGGTAGTCTCTGTACTGCCTTTCCGACAGAGTATGGTTTGGAGGACAATAAACTGCAGCAAGAACCAAGTCTCCATGTATAGTGGATACTGGTGGAATGGCAGATTGCAATACATCCATACGAACGGGAGTTTTGGGATAGTGTTTTATGGCGGCTCTGATGAGGACAGCAGCCCCTCCTCTCATGCGGTTGTCATCAGGGTTATTTTCCGTGTAAAGATAGTAGCCATGGAGCTTATAATTTGACCTGCAGCAAAAGTGCATCTCATTGAGGAGCATGACATCAATGTGGTGCTGGTGGATAAATAATTCCAGTTCGCTTGCTTGCTTTTTGCTATATTCACAGGATGCTCCTATGCATATAAACAATGCGGAAAATTCACCATATGCACAGACTCTCACTCCTCATTACAAACAATAGAATATATAAACAACCAAAACTATTATGCTACATCCATCAGGAAAATATTAGCTTCCAAAAATAATAAAATACTACTGGTATGGGTCGTATTTATTTATATAGAACTAAGATTATAATTACAAATTCTAATTTAGTTATTAGGATTTCAGCTTGGCGCATTAATCATTGAGCCAACGAGTCAGGACACAGGCAACGAATTAGCAGATGAAGCTGCCAGAAAAATTGTCGCACAGCCAACAACGTACTTCGCGTTGAGAATCAACATCGAAAGTATTCTTATTTTTACATGACGGATTACAACAACTCATATTCACAAAAAAATAAAAATAAATTAAAAAAAAAAAAACAGAAGAAAAAAACATAATCAGACAAGTGTGACTCGCACACGGAGGGTTCCATGCCGTCGTACAAGATTTTTTGCTTAAAATATTAAATTATGTGCAGAAATAACAGTCTAAAAGTATACTTCAATTACAGCTTAAAAATATACAACAACAAAAAAAAAATTGTTAAACAAAAGGTTAAATTAAGGAACAATGCTTCTAAAAATGTGTATTTTTAGTATTTGTCGTTCTACACACTCTGTGAAAATTTCAACTCTCTACCTATTACGGTTCATGAGATAGAGCAGGAGACGGACGGACGGATGGAAATCGTAAGCTTAGTAATAGGGTCCCGTTAGCTCCCTATGGGTACGGAACCCCAATAAAGGTAAAAATTATGAAACATGCAAAAACAGAAACAAAAATGCACATATCACTCGAAAATGTAATGAAAATATCTCAATAAGAAAATAATAAAACTTTTAAAATTTATGCACCACTAACTAACCAAACACGCTCAATATAAGTTATTCACAATAATATAAACAGTATTAGTATTAACAAATTGAAGCCCTTTGTTGGATTGCCACCTTGTCGTGGTAAAGGGCCTCAGTAAGTGTAAAGACACTGAAGCTAAGAGCAATCCAAATAGGCCATTTTATATCAGTCAGTCATATTCTATTCTATTTTATTCCATTCAATTCCATTCTCACCTTCAATGGCTCGATGAAGTTATTGTATCGGGCGATGATTTCACATTGTGAGAACTATCGACTTTCTTATTTAACTTCTCGGTAAAAAAAAACAAAATCTTCATCTGTAAATATCTATTTTCCTATATAACATTGGCTGTTTAAGTTAAAGAAGTTTTCGCCAACAGCAGGATATTTTGTTGTATAATCGTTCCTTGAAAAGATATTACCATAATATTGGCTGGGCTAATCGGCGGAATTACTGTCGGACAGCTTGGAACAACATAACAAAAAATCACTAGAATACAAAACAAAAAAAATATAACAAAGACTAACTTTGGCTATGCCTAAATTGTAATACACTTCACGCCCCTTCTAGTAGTCCGAGAGTCTTGAAATTTAGAAGGTTGGTGGATATGCATGATACAAGAAAACAAGGTAGGGACGATTCGGGCTGTTACTCTCTCAAAAATTGCTCACTCTCAGTTAAGTATATCAGTGTGCTAAATCGTTGAAGAAACACGCATTTAGTGTTGAACATAACGTAAAAATTAGTGTTATGAAGTCAATAGTTTGCGCTTTGATAAGCTGTGTTGTGTCGGTGTGAATTATTATTAAAAATAAAATTATTAAAAAAAAATTTAAAATAGTGAATACCCAATGCAAAACACACAGAAAAATGAATAAAATAAAAAAGTGAAGAACAAAACAGCAACTTTTCTATTTTTCATATAAATTTAAAATTTCAGGCAGTTAAATATGCAAATTATCACATTTATGAATTGAATAAAAATAAATAACCAAGATATGATGGTGTTGTGCAGCGTAAAAATTTAGAAGAAGAAGAGCGTAAGTATATTCTTGAGAGAGAACCACATAACTGTAAACTGGTGTCGCTACCTTGTTTTCTTGTATAAATTTGGATATGAGTCAGATACTTTTATTTTACTTTATTTTTTGCGTGAAGAGTATACTACCAGTGACTACCCCACTTTTCATCAATATTCACACCTGGCATTTTTTTTTTTTTTTTTTTTTTTAAATGATAAATACGGCATGTACATACATTACTAACTAATTTGGTACATTTGTGTCAAACATATTAGACAGCACATGAGTGGCATATAGCCTTTGCATTACATGTTTATGCTTATTAATTAGCTTAACTGGAAATAAATTATGGCTATGTAGATCTGGTCACAAGATCACAAGGGAGATGACGTTTGAGTCTCCTTGAGAACTATTTGTGCTTAAGCTCCGCTGCAAGTGGATTTGAGTGAACATTCAGCCTGTCATTGTAATGGCTGCTGTGCAAATTAATTTCGTCCATAACTGTAGGCATCCGAAGGTCGTTGTGAAATGCAGAATTCCGAACATTTTATTTATTTTTTTTGCTGTGCGAATCAAGGAGGTAAACATCTTCCAAAGATACCTATGACCCGTGCCACAAGTTATGTCGGATTCATTAGCCTACCGACTAAAAAACCCCCTATCGCCTCAAGCCCCTTTCAATCCCTACGGCACCGCCGAAGCATTCCTTCGTAGGGAGGGATAAGAAGCTTAAAATTAAGCAGGCGCCATTGTTCGCTCGTACATTCGAGCACCTCTCATAATGTTGGTAATTTAAGAAGAGAAGTATGCCCAGTGATCCACCGATGTTTCCATGCGCCTTACAATCTCATGTGAGCTGCAAGGAGATCCAAGGCGCGCATACACTCTTCGTCGCTCCGCTTCGAAACGGGGCACTCATGAAGAAGATGCAGGGCTCATCGTTGGCATCTCTGCACATACACCCGCGCATCGTCTGCCACTGTGAGATACGCCTACAGATCCTGAGGTTAGCAACTTGAGACTCCTTATACCAGAAGGTATGACTTGATTGCAAGTGCCCCGGCCCAGATTCAGCCTGCATAGAGAAATATGGATTTACTCACCAGACCTAACAGAAACCGAGATTGTTGTCTGGTCCCCATAGGTTTGCAGAATCCTGGCAGTTTTTGTCGTGATGGCACTGCTTGGCTACATCGTTTAAGTGCCACTTGAAACAGAGTCGATGGTCCAAGAGTACACCCAGGTATTTGATCAAGGCCTCGACTCAATAGATGGCTCCCAATTCTCACCGAGAGTGTTTCCACCTCTTTTTTCTGGAGCTCATAAGAACCAACTCGGTCTTATGCTCCGCCAGACCAAGCTGATTCTGTGTTAGCCATCTCCTCAACGCTGTTACTGTACTCTCTATTTTGGATGTGACCTCACTCAGTGTCTTTGCTACCACGACAATGCAATGTCATCCGCATATCCGACAATCTCCACCCCATCGGGTTTACAAATCCGCAGAATGCCATCATACATGACATTCCACAGAATTGGACCTAGTACCGAACCTTGTGGGACACCTCCAGTAATGTCAAATATCCTAGTGCCTTCTTCCGAGTGACCAGGATTCTTTCTCTGAAATAGGACACTACTATCCGGATTAGCTAACACGGTATGTCCAAAATGCTTAGCGCGTTTATGATGTAGCTCCAATCTGCAGAGTTGAAGGCATTTTTTACGTCCAGTGTGACCACTGCGCAATACTTCTTGTCACCGCCAAGCCATCTAGTGCCATTTAAGGCCTCCCTTGCACTGCCGCAGACCTTTTGGTTTGCTCTTACGGTACCCCTTCTCTGCCTGAAGTCAAATTGCATTTCAGCCAGACCAATCTGGCGCAAATAATCCGTTCAAAGATTTTCCCAGTGGTACTCAGGAGTCACAGGGGCCTATACGAAGATGGTAGCTCTGAGGGCAGGTTTCCTTTCGGGATGAGAACCAGCTGTTGCTTCTTCCAGCTTTTGGGAAAGAGTCTTTCTCTCATGCACCTTGAGAAAACCTCGCAGAAGACGTGATGTTCCGCTGCAATGGCTGTCTTAAGGATGACATTAGGGATGCCATCCAGCCCAGGCGATTTGTTTACCTTCACCCTACTCAAAGCCGCTTCTAGCTCAAGAGTGGTGATAGCGGGCACATTCTCATCTGCAACCTCAAGTGGTCGAAGTATCTTCAACAATCCTCTTGGTGGGAAGAGGGCGGCTACTATTTTTACCATTAGCGAGGCGGAGGAAGGGACTGACGCCTTGAGCCCATTGAAATTACGCGTTACAATTTTGTAAGCGCTGCCCTTAGGATTCTGATCCACTTCTTCTATCAGTCTGCAAAAGGCATTTCGCTTGCTCCTGCAGATCTCCTTGCTTAGTAGAGACTTCTTGTACCTAAATTCGTCGAGGAAGAGAAGAGTATCATGAGAAGCAGGATTCGTTCTTCTGCTGCGCTGGAATCTTCTCCGTAGTTGATTGCACTGCGAGCGAAGTTCCGCTATTTCATCAGTCCACCAGTAGTTAGGTTTCCTGCCATTGCTTCTAGTCTTCCTAGGTATAGAGCCATCGCACATCCTTGTGAGGCCCTGCATAAGTTGCCCGGATTGCTGACTCGCATTACCAGGCGCTACTTCAAACTCGGAGATAAACAAGTCCAGAGTTTCCTTATCCAGCTTCGATACCCAGCGATACCCAGGGCCCGCTTCCTCAATCTCAATCTTGATATAGTGAACCTTGCCTGAGGGGAAATACAAATTTGTATCGCAAGGTGATCACTATGGGTGTAGACATCTGCAACCTCCCATTTTATAGCACTGGCAATCGATGTGCTACAGAAGGTGAGATCTGTTGCCGAACTGCCTCTCCCGTTGTCAAACGTGATTGAGTTGTCCATATTAAGTAAAACCATATCCAGGGATACAAATGCTTCCAAAACAACCCGTCCGCGCCTATTGGTGCTAGTACAACCCCATTCCACCGCCCATGCGTTAAAGTCACCGGCGATTATGAGTGGGGATCTATGCCTCGCAGCACTAACCAGTCTATCCGGTACGGTATACCAACACTTTGTTGCTCAGGCTTAGTTGGCTGCTATGTCGCAGTAACCATGCTAATTTTTTTAGTTTACCATAGCAAGCTGCAGTAGTAGATGAGATGTGTGTTTTCCAGGTAAGACGCTTATCAAGGGTCATTCCTAAATATTTAACATGGTCATCTTGCGGGATGGCAGTGTTGTTAAGCGTAACTGTAGGACAAACACCTCATCTAAGTGTGAAACAGCAATGGGCAGATTTACCCCAGTTTATACCAATATTCCACCTTTTTGTCCAGTGTGAAAAACGATTGAGATATTCCTGAACTTCAGACGTTGTCGTATCAATGGAGCTATTATTGCAGATTATGGTAGTATCATCCGCATAAGTAGCTAGTAGGGAGCTATTGCTAGCAGCAGTGGGCATGTACGCAGTGTACAAGGTGTACAAGACTGGTCCTAGTACACTGCCTTGCGGAACACCAGCTCCAATATTACGGATGGTGGATTTGGCATCTTTTATTGCTACATAAAATGTGGAGCCACAGAGGTAAGACTGCAGCAGTAAATATTGTAGTGTTGGGAGGACCAGCTTCGCCTTATGCATCAAACCATCGATCCACACTTTGTCGAAAGCCTGATGTACATCTAGGAAGACTGCGGAGCTGTATTCTTTGGTTTCAAATGCCGTAAGGATATGATTGATGACACGGTTAACTTGCTTCGGAGTACCATGTTGTTTCCTGAAACCAAGTTGATTATCAGGAATAGCTCTTTGGACACCAGCTGCTGCCATCATTTTAGCCAGAAATATTCTTTCAAATATTTTGGAAAATGTGGGCAACAGACTTATAGGTCTATATGATTCGACACGATCTTCCGGCTTACCAGGTTTCAATAGCATAATGATCTCCGCACACTTCCACTGAGTGGGGAAGTGATGAAATCGTAACATCTATTGAAAATCAGCGTCAGGAAAATGATACCCTTAGTGAGGAGAACCTTAGCAATACTGCCGTCAATTCCATCATAGCCGAGACACTTCTTTTTATTTAACTTTTTGATTTCCATGCGGACTTCGTGTGGCGAAATGACAGAACAAGGCGCCGTTACTTCGCAAGGATCATCTAGGAAATTCTTAGTTTCCATGACGTCTCTCCTATCAGAAAGATTCAGTGCAGTGAAACGGTTTTTTCTTGATTGAGAATTGTCTCAGAGGTTGGCGTTTAACACAACGAGTCGCCTTCCATAAAGTGAAGCGCACCTTTTTGTTTGGATCAGCATTAAGTAATAAGCTATCGAAGAAGTCCCTACGTGCTTGTCTTATGACATTACGGAAATTAGCTGTAGATCTTTTCCACGCGAGTCTATCGTCTTCATGTCTACTAAGCATAAAGCGACAAGGCAATCTACGTTTTAGGGTTACTAAATTCAAAATCTCAGTTTTTATAAGTGGGCTGGCTGTGTCAAATGAAGGAGGGTGAGTCTGGACTATAGTGGCTCTTTCAGCAGCTTTGTAGATGCAGCGATTCAATAACTCAACCGCATAATCCACATCTTCAGGG
Source organism: Amiota mariae (assembly GCA_035041805.1). NCBI lineage: Eukaryota > Metazoa > Arthropoda > Insecta > Diptera > Drosophilidae > Amiota > Amiota mariae. The sequence goes on from JAWNKV010000204.1 coordinate 612,339, forward strand.
CCAAGAAGTTCAATGTTAAGATTGAGTTTTTGCTCCACTGTGCTCCTGAACGAGGAGATGCACGCGTTGTAAAGCAAAACTTGGTGCTTAGATGCGTATGCCAAAGGAGATGTAGAGATGTCAATAATGAGGGGAATATGATCCGAACTCATATCTAGACAGTCAGATATGGTGAGACAATTGGAATGAACTCCTCTATATACTGCAAAGTCAAGAGCATCTGGGACTCGCCCATTGTATGGGTAGTGAGTTGGTGAACCCGTCGCAAGCACCTGATACGAGGTAGTTACAATTATCTCTTGAATGATCTTTCCTCTCGGGGTAGATCTCCTGGAACCTCATAATTGATGTTTTGCATTCCAGTCACCTGCAGCAAGGAACCTAGGGCCCAGCTCGCCGAGGTAGTCTCTGTACTGCCTTTCCGACAGAGTATGGTTTGGAGGACAATAAACTGCAGCAAGAACCAAGTCTCCATGTATAGTGGATACTGCTGGAATGGCAGACTGCAATACATCCATACGAACGGGAGTTTTGGGATAGTGTTTTATGGCGGCTCTGATGAGGACAGCAGCCCCTCCTCTCATGCGGTTGTCATCAGGGTTATTTGCCGTGTAAATATAGTAGCTTATAATTTGACCTGCAGCAAAAGTGCATCTCATTGAGGAGCATGACATCAATGTGGTGCTGGTGGATAAATAATTCCAGTTCGCTTGCTTGCTTTTTGCTATATTCACAGCATGCTCCTATGCATATAAACAATGCGGAAAATTCACCATATGCACAGACTCTCACTCCTCATTACAAACAATAGAAAATATAAACAACCAAAACTATTATGCTACATCCATCAGGAAAATATTAGCTTCCAAAAATAATAAAATACTACTGGTATGGGTCTTATTTATTTATATAGAACTAAGATTATAATTACAAATTCTAATTTAGTTATTAGGATTTCAGCTTGGCGCATTAATCATTGAGTCAACGAGTTAGGACACAGGCAACGAATTAGCAGATGAAGCTGCCAGAAAAATTGTCGCACAGCCAACAACGTACTTCGCGTTGAGAATCAACATCGAAAGTATTCTTATTTTTACATGACGGATTACAACAACTCATATTCACAAAAAAATAAAAATAAATTAAAAAAAAAAAAACAGAAGAAAAAAACATAATCAGACAAGTGTGACTCGCACACGGAGGGTTCCATGCCGTCGTACAAGATTTTTTGCTTAAAATATTAAATTATGTGCAGAAATAACAGTCTAAAAGTATACTTCAATTACAGCTTAAAAATATACAACAACAAAAAAAAAAATTGTTAAACAAAAGGTTAAATTAAAGAACAATGCTTCTAAAAATGTGTATTTTTAGTATTTGTCGTTCTACACACTCTGTGAAAATTTCAACTCTCTACCTATTACGGTTCATGAGATAGAGCAGGAGACGGACGGACGGATGGAAATCGTAAGCTTAGTAATAGGGTCCCGTTAGCTCCCTATGGGTACGGAACCCCAATAAAGGTAAAAATTATGAAACATGCAAAAACAGAAACAAAAATGCACATATCACTCGAAAATGTAATGAAAATATCTCAATAAGAAAATAATAAAACTTTTAAAATTTATGCACCACTAACTAACCAAACACGCTCAATATAAGTTATTCACAATAATATAAACAGTATTAGTATTAACAAATTGAAGCCCTTTGTTGGATTGCCACCTTGTCGTGGTAAAGGGCCTCAGTAAGTGTAAAGACACTGAAGCTAAGAGCAATCCAAATAGGCCATTTTATATCAGTCAGTCATATTCTATTCTATTTTATTCCATTCAATTCCATTCTCACCTTCAATGGCTCGATGAAGTTATTGTATCGGGCGATGATTTCACATTGTGAGAACTATCGACTTTCTTATTTAACTTCTCGGTAAAAAAAAACAAAATCTTCATCTGTAAATATCTATTTTCCTATATAACATTGGCTGTTTAAGTTAAAGAAGTTTTCGTCAACAGCAGGATATTTTGTTGTATAATCGTTCCTTGAAAAGATATTACCATAATATTGGCTGGGCTAATCGGCGGAATTACTGTCGGACAGCTTGGAACAACATAACAAAAAATCACTAGAATACAAAACAAAAAAATATAACAAAGACTAACTTTGGCTATGCCTAAATTGTAATACACTTCACGTCCCTTCTAGTAGTCCGAGAGTCTTGAAATTTAGAAGGTTGGTGGATATGCATGATACAAGAAAACAAGGTAGGGACGATTCGGGCTGTTACTCTCTCAAAAATTGCTCACTCTCAGTTAAGTATATCAGTGTGCTAAATCGTTGAAGAAACACGCATTTAGTGTTGAACATAACGTAAAAATTAGTGTTATGAAGTCAATAGTTTGCGCTTTGATAAGCTGTGTTGTGTCGTTGTGAATTATTATTGAAAATAAAATTATTAAAATAAAATTAAAAATAGTGAATACCCAATGCAAAACACACAGAAAAATGAATAAAATAAAAAAGTAAAGAACAAAACAGCAACTTTTCTATTTTTCATATAAATTTAAAATTTCAGGCAGTTAAATATGCAAAGTATCACATTTATGAATTGAATAAACATAAATAAACAAGATATCTCCGTTACATCGCGTTACAGTGACTTTTATCGTTCTGTATTATCCATGAATTTCGAAATCCGGAATTATGCCTAACGCTCAATTAGACGAGCGAAGGCTAAACTCCAAAAACAAGAATGGTTACTTTACCATTCGAGGCTGTTTGCCCCTCTCTAGAGCTGAAGAGAGAACACGTTCCTGCTCTCCGGCTTTTCTAGCCCCAGCGACAACAAGCATGCTAACTTGGAGCGCACAGTGCATCTCGCCAACAACTTCTATACCACCGACTACAACGTCATCAATAACCAGCACAACCCAAAGTCAATATCTTCTTTCACATCAACTACTTCAATTATATCATCAAAGGCTCAGGTAGAATATTAAAACATTAAAAATATTCATGAAAACAATTTAAAAACAATAACTAAAAGAAACCGAGATACATCAGAAAAACCATATGAACAACCAAAAAACAGTAAAATGCAAAACGGTAAAAATATCGCACAAAAGCAAACGGTACAAAACTCAGCACAAACAACTTTACAGCATTACTGGTTAAGCAAACCCACCTCGTCATCAAACAGATTCGAAATACTAGCAACAACGGATGAACAAAACGACAACAACCACAACGAAGCAATGCATAGTGGTACAGAAACGCCAATATCACCTGAAAAAGTAAATACAAAAAAAATCAATAAACTTCTGTACTAAAGACCCAATATGTGTCAAGTGCGCTGGCAAACACAAGACGATAGAATGCAACTTAACACTATTCAACGACCAACCCAAATGCGCACTCTGCGGCGGCAACCACACCGCTAATTACAAAGGATCCGATATCTATAAAACACTAAAAATACAACGATTCCCCCAACTAAGAGAAAAAAATCACATTACACAACCAATGAACCAATAACTAAAGATATAAACACACCAACACAATCAGGAATAAGTTATGCCCAAATCATAAATCGATCACAACCTACTGTGCGCCAGCCCATGGCCACCACTCAAACTAACAAAAACAATGATACGAAAACCATTGACAATACGTAAGAAAGTAAGCAGGAAATTAACACACAATCAAATGACATACAAGAACTAAAATCTATAGTAAAAGATTTAGTTCTACAAGTAAAAACAACACACTTCAAACGCAAATCACTTTAAAAACAACAGAAACCATCGAACAAACTATAATCCATGTAAACGACATAATAAATGAAACACTATATAAATCGACACCACCATTAATAAAAACAACACATAGAAATTACACATCCCCAAGAGTAAGGAAACTTGTAGAGGAAAAAAAAAGACTCCGGAAAATATGGCAGACTACCAGATACCCCGAAGACAAGAAAAAACTAAACAGAGCGAGAAAAATACTTACAACCACACTTCTTAAAGAAAAAAACAATCAGATAACAAATTACCTTCAAACCCTTACTCCAACATCTGAAACGAACTACTCATTATGCAAGGCAACTAAATCGCTAATATTTAAAACACCGCATCAACCTCCGCTTAAGAAAACGAATGGTTCTTGGGCACGAACCAATATCAAGAAAGAAACCACCTTAGCTGACCACTTTGAAGACACATTTACATTGAATATTCAAACCAACATATACAGCAGACATACCTACCCCCGCAGACGAATCATCAATGATCGCTACATTTGCAGATGACACCGTTCTTTTGCATTCCAACAAAGACTTGACGAAAGCTACATCAGATATGCAACTCACAATAAATACAATGGTAACCTGGTTCAATAAATAGAAAATCAAAATAAATGAACAAAAAACTGTCCATGTCATTTACACAACGAGGACAAGATACCAACCAAAGAAGCTCCATATCAACCAGACGGATATTCCCACTGAAAACGTGGCAAAATATCTAGGAATGCATATAGACAACAAATTAAATTGGAAATTTAACATTTAAAAGAAAAGAAACCAAGTCAAAATAAAATTCAGACAATTATATTGGCTTCTCTCAAAAAATTCAGCCTTATCAACTGACAACAAACTGCTAATATATAAGACCATTATCAAACCCATCTGGACTTATGGAATTCAGCTATGGGACACAGCAAAGTCAACAAACATATCACTTTTACAAAGACAACAATCAAAAATATGAAGAATGTTAATCAATGCTGAATGGTATATCCGAAATGACGACATTCATCGTGACTTACGAATACTACCAGTGAATGAAGTAATTAAACAAATGAGCAGAAAACACCAATTAAAACTAGCAAACCATGTAAACAACGATATAAGTAATCTTCCGATTGACGAGCTCACAAGAACCAGACGGCTTAAAAGGACAAGGCCAGTAGATCTGGCACTATAAAGTATTTAATAAACAAATTTCTAAAATCTAAAAATTTTTTGTCTAGATTTATTCAAAAAATTATTGTAAACCCTTTCAGAAACATGTATAAAGTGTCTTATATTATAGATAAGAAATACAAAAACAATTGGGAAATTAAAAAAAAAAAAAAAATAAATATGCACATTATCACATTTATGAATTGAATAAACATAAATAAACAAGATATGATTTTGTTGTGCAGCGTAAAAATTTAGAAGAAGAAGAGCGTAAGTATATTCTTGAGAGAGAGCCACATAACTGTAAACTGGTGTCGCTACCTTGTTATCTTGTAATGATGTTGGATGTGGGTCAGACACTTTTATTTTACTTTATTTTTATACTACCAGTTACTACCCCACTTTTCATCAATATTCACAGCTGATTTTTTTTTTTTTTTTTTTTTTAAATGATAAATACGGCATGTACATACATTACTAATTAATTTGATACATTTGTGTCAAACATATTAGACAGCACATAAGTAATACGTTTATTTTTTGGTAACCTTCTGCAGTCTCTTCAGTCGATGCCGCCAGACTGTTCGAGTGTAAAGTCTCTGTTGGTGATTCAGCTTTGGAGGATTTCGCCGCGCATAGTGGTCATTTTCAGTTTTCTGTGCAAGATTGTGTTGCGTACAAACCAGTTGCATAACACCGAACAGGGGACACTACTTGTAGCAGATTGTGATCTTATTCTTGAGCTATAATTTACTGGAAGGCCGTTAAAACCAGTAAAGCCTACTCAGTTTTGGATAGCATACTTCGGGGTGATTTTGATGTGGACTCGCCATGTGAGGCACTTGTCCAGGATCAGATCAAGTTAGCGAATTTGGCCCAAGTGCGGGATGATTCTAGAGTCATAGTTGATAAGTGGACAAGTGCCACGCTTCAGTGTAAACACGCAGTTCGCCCACTTCTCCGAATTTATTCCCATGTTCCAACGCTGAAGATGGCTGTGTGTGTTGGGATTTCTGCCGTATATAGCTACTAGAAAACAGATGCTAATACGCTACCTTGTGACACACCCGCTCTAGTATTTCTTACTAAACACTTTGTTCCTCGGACGTTGACAAAGAAGGTTTGTCCACATAGATAGCTCTTTAAAAGGGTGTATTCTTTAGCTGGGTGGAGTCTTTTGATCTTTCATTCATTCATTCACTTTAAATAAATTCTTTCAAAAATATCTTAAAGAATGAAGGGAGTAGGCTCATTGGTCTATAAGACGCGGCAATGTTCTATGGTTATCAGGTTAGGGAATTATTACAATCGATGCACCTTCACTGAGTATGAAAGTCACAGATACGAAATATAGCATTCAACAGCGTTACCAAGAACTTTGGCATTCATTTCAACCTCATTTTGCAGTCTCACCTGACCGAGAGTGATGTGTTTCGTGGGGCATGGATCCGCATTATTCTTTGATAGATTTTCTGATATTTCTTTGACCTGTGGGAAAGTTGCAGTTGCGAGAATCTGTTCTAGCTCATCTGCAAACGTCTCAGCTCTTTCAACACCACTCCAGCTAAAGTGAAATTAAAACACTTACAAAAACTCAGCTGAATCCGAGAAAATCTGCAGATTATAATTTTATTGTTTCAAATATAATAACTGAACTTCCAAATTCAAGAATCCAAAACTTTTCAACGTTATCTTTCGAACCGGAAGAAATCTGTATTAATAATAGTTATAAAGCCCGGGATCGTTCGTTTGTAGAAGTTACCAGCTTGATTTCTGGAAGTGGTAATGACATCCTGGTTATGTGTAAAGGTTAAAAAGCATTGGGGATAATACGACTAATTGGGGAACGCCTATTTAAAGTTTTCTAGTTCCATGCCTTTGCCTTTGAACTCGACAAATTGTATGGTCAACAGTGTGGAATTCTTTAGCGGTACGATAATATTGGTGACAACTTGGTATTAACCTTTCCAAGCTGTTTTTATAGGTAAAAGCTTAAAAGGTGCCAGGATGTGAACGAAGCGAGAGCGAAGCGAAAGAGTAGTTTTGAAATGGTTTATCGCTTGATCTCCATTTGGAATTATGTACATGTTTTCTGTTGCATTTTGAACTTAAATAGCCGTTTGTTTTTAAAGCCAACATATTTTTTCCATTTGCTAGTATTCTTAAATGCAATGCGATGTAAAATTATGTTTAATATTACAAAATGGAAATGAGCGTCAAGAACTTAATTTCTAATATTAGACATATTTCCTGGGTGTTTTCTAAGGGCTAAATAAATTATTAAGCTCTACATTTTCCATACGATTTCGGTTGAGTGGGTGGACTCCAAACTTTTTGTCAAAGCCAAAATTCAAATAGACTTGATACAGAAAACTCATCATCCGAACCCATCGCGCACAAAGGACGAATTATAACTAAATACAAGCAATGCAATTCGCTTCGCTCAAAACTTTCACTCTGACATCTTATCGCATTGCTCATAGCACGAAATATTATTATTTTTTGTATCGCATCGCTTATCGCACGAACTTTGACATTCAGCCTAAGCTTTGAAATGATATTACGGGTACAGTGTATAGCTTACTAACCTGTTTTATTTGTATTGGATTGATCGGCACCTTCCCGACAATTCTTGTTAAGATGTAATGCAAAAATGTTTGTTTGCAAATGTGGTTTTCCAGAAAATGAACTCACTCTTCATAACGTTTAAAAGTTGAAGTTTTGATATCAGATAGCTTTTATTCACTCTGTTTATGAAAACCACAATCAAATGGAAATATGTACTGTGGAACGAGTTTATTATGAACTGGCAAACGTCCTCACTGGCATTGCTTTTGTTTATCCGGGTCATGGCATTCTTCGATATAATCGTTAGCGATATTGTCTGAGCGACTACGAAAGCTTTTTCAGAATTTTGAAATGAATTTCACACACAGGCGAACATTTCCTAAATTTTCGATTAGAACTGTTGTTGTTAGAACTGTTGAAGTTAGATGACTATATCCTTCAGTAGCACTTTGAACATGCTTGAAATTCTTTATTGCTATTGTGTTGGAAGGTTGGTCAGAGAAAGGGTCATTGCTAACAGAAGTGAAACCATTTTCAAATCTCGTAAAGCGATTTTTCGCAGACACGGTTTCGAGTATAAAGTAAAATTTGATGCAAATTCATTGAAGCATAACAGGACGAGTAACTGCGGTGAGTAAATGATGAGTCACTATTTTCGCTCGTACCCAACATTCTATGTGCAGGCCATGTAACTTTGGGATACACCTAGTAAACTAAAATATGGCCAATATACCATTCACTTTAAATGTGGAAGGATTTATAATTCTTTAAAGTATTTCTGTATACACAATTTTATATTTAAAGTTTACTTTTAACCGTGTTATGTGATTTTACAATACAATACAATATTGTCCATAAATTAAATATTAGCTCCCACAAACATCTTTCAAAGGTGATGCCCTCTCAGTGTCAGTTACTTTAAAGTCGTTTTTGTTTTCCTCATTCACCCTAAAAGATTTTGCCTTTGCACGTTTCGATTTGATTAGTATTCCATGACCAGGGCAATCACAGTTTTCCGTGAAGCACTTTCCTCGGCAACATAATCGACAAAGGCGATACATGCATTTAAAACCAAGGGGGTTTGCACATTGTGCACAGTTGTCCAAGCATCTTTCACTTCGCAATGAAAGTTCTGATTTAATGGGTCGCCGCATAAGTCTTCTCAGTTTTTTCATACGCTTTCGTGATATTTCATTGCCGTCATTATCGTAATATTGCCGCTTTATTCGATCGGGGTCACCTGCCAAACGTGTTTTCTCTTCTAAGACTTGACGGTGCATTTCAGGCGTCATCCGAATATATGGTTGACATATCCATGGAGGAAGTGATAGATTTTGCTATAAATCAATAAATGTTAAAAGTTATTACGCCTAGTTCAGACGATATAATTTTTGTTCGTACTTATCGCACATGTTTAACTAAAGTGACACAACTCAAAACTTTCGAATTTTGATTTTTTATTAAAAAACAATACGCAATGATCATCCTCAACCCCTATAAAATTCTGGCATTTTTTTCTCTACGCTTTACCTAAAAAATTATCATTTTCATATACTTTCAATGTAAAGAAATGTACACAAAAACAGTTTTTTGCCTCTACTGCAAAATTGAAAATTTTGAGTTGTGTCACTTTAGTTAAACATATGCGATATGAACAACAATCATATTGTCTGAATTAGGCATTAGTTTAGCTTAACATAGCAGCAAACTTACATCAGCTTCAAGTGCCGTGACGCTAGAATCCACTTCTTCTGATTCATAAAGCGCTGTACCATTATGGAAAGGCTCATATTTTTCTTAAATTTTTGTAAGAACATCTCTGAAACTCTGCATTTTATTTGATACAGCTAATTCCTCTCGTAATTACATATTTTGATTGATGTTCATACTGAACATAGTTTTTAAATTAGAGAACATTCTTGTAATTTATGTAAAATGCTTACACATGATGTAGTATTTTAAAGAGGTGTCCACGAATATATGATGGCGGGCAAGGATATTTTGCAACGTAGTCTAAATATTCGTTAGCAATGTCCCAGACGACTGGATTTATTCCCATAAACAAAGCTGGGTTGTGTAGATTACTCTCGGCAGTCATTACCCCATCAACACCAGTTTCTTTTAAGCACCGTTCGATATCCTCTAATCCAAGTATGTTGCCATTGGCAAACATCGGTATTTTAATGTGCTCACTATACGTTTAATCAAATCTACATATTATTTAATATAGTGTCACTCGTAAAACCTTACAAACCGAATTTCTTTAATATAACTCCAATCTGCTACACCTGTTAGCGGTCCCTTTTGTTCCCTTGTTCTGTCATGAATGGTCAGCAGCTGACAGCCAGATTTTTCCAACATTTTTGCGTAGCTAATAGTTTTTTCGCGGTCTTCAAATATACGAATTTTACATGTAACTGGCACTCGTAAGTTCCTGTGAAGAGTTCCCATTGCAAAAAAAAAATTGAATTTCAGTTTATAGCTTTATTAGTACTGTACAGTTTACCGATTTGGGATAGCAATTCCCATTCATCTTGCAAAAAGGAACCGTAGTGACCACGCTTGGCAATTGCTTGCGGACAACCTAAATAAATATCGATGGCATCGCAGTGATCTTTGTTTAGAAAACATTGTGACTATAACTATCATTTTATTCTAAAAACTAAGTCACCTGAATAATAAGAGGGCGATCCTCCGTGCAAGTTTGTAATGCATCCTTCCGATACTTGGGATCATTGGCAAACAAATTACTATGGTACATGGGCGAGTAGCATAGATGAGCACCGTATTTGCGATAAGAGCATTCTCCAAGCAAGTTCACTCTGATCTACCATGGGTGCTACCTGTAAAAAAAAAACTCAGAACACAATTCTTCATCGTGTGAAAATATATTCTTCTCTGAATATCCTAATTGGTTAAGTTTCTTTTTGAATAAGTGAATAGTTCGCATTTCAAAAATTGGTTTAAATGGTGAGTATGCCTTCTAGAGCAGCCGTTTATTTATAGTTCACGCATCCTTCTTGAGCATTTTTTCTAGTCGATTTTTTTTTCTTAAAATGTACAATATGTACATATATTCTTTTAAAGAACTTTAAAATGTTTAGCCCACACTTTTATTTATTTATATTTTTTAGTTTATTTGTTAAATATGTATTAGTAAAATGTTAAATAGTAGTCCGCAAACCACATTTTAAGAATCGCCGTTGAAAAGTTTCAATTCAGACTATTTCCACATATATTCAATTGTTTATAAAATTATACCCATTTCAAAATTGAAGATTGAAGCTTTAAAAATGGACAATCGTACGCACAGACTGGTAGGTGAAACATGATTATATTGATTCGTCTCATACTGATCAACAATAGGAAGGCTATTTGTGAATAATACATTTATCTATAAACAACATACGAGTATACCTATTTAAAATCGTAAGCGTTTTTTAGTCTGTGCACATGAAGGTTATTTGTAAATAATAAATTTATCTATATACAACATACACATATTTAAAATCGTAAGCGTCTCTTAGTCTGTGCACGCTAATCTCAGAAACGGCTTAACCAATTTGAACACGGTTTTTACTCATGGTGAAAGAAATAGAGGTGACGCCAAAAAAGTCCTTACACTCTTCTTCTTCTAAATTTTTACGCTGCACAACATTATCATATATTGTTTATATATGTGATGTGCATATTTAACTGCCTGAAATTTTTATGATTTTATAAAATTTTTTGTGTGTCTTGCATTGGGTATTCACTATTTGACGATTATGCATTTTTACGTTATGTTCAATGCTTGTTTTTCAGCGTTTTAGTACACTGATATCCTTATGAAGTAAAATTGGCACTACCTTATTTTATTGTAACATGGTTTTCACTGGTAGCATATTTCATCAAAATCGTTTATTTCATCAAAATCGACCTACAAAATCGGTCGAAATTAGTAGATTAAATTTTGCATATAAAGCTTAGAGACATATTGTCAAACATCTTATTTTGAATTGTGGGTCACAACTAAATAAAATAAGTATCATTCTTTCCATCATTCTCATGAAAAACAGATTTTTAAAGAATTTTTCCGGTGCGTAGCACAGCCCGCCGAAACAGTTCGTATATATATATATAAACATTAATGTTGTTTGTTTCAATATTTCCTCTCCAAAACTAAAATATGTAAATCTGTAGTCAGGTCCGGAGATGCTGGACTAACCGCTGGAGTTGGGTTCAGTGATGAAGACGATGCATCATGATCAGTAATCCACTGCTCAGCTACTTGTGGTGATGAAGGTAATACGATGGCTTCTGAAACGTTGTCAGCAAGGGCCTTCCCCTCAGAAACGTGGAGTGGTAGCAACGGTACACGGCTACGTAATTGATCCTGATGCCTTTTGACTACTTGAGAATCATTTAATAGAACATTGTAGGAACTCGGCTCGGTTCGGTCTGATCCGACACCGTTCCTTCAACCCATTTAGATCCAACGGCATAGTTACGATCCCAAACTGGGGTACCTGGCATAAAACGATAATCACTGCAAGGTTCGCAAGCCCTTCCCACAGTTTTCTCATGTGGTTGTATTTTGTCGAAGTAGGTCTTAAGCTGACCTCTGCTGGCGATCGATTGGTAGCTGCATGAGGAGTTATATGCGATTCAACTTTTTTAGGTAGTCCTTAGTAGTCTGTACCATGCGCTCAGCTTGGCTGAGCAAATATGTCGTATAACTTTGTTGTCCATGAACACCTTGAATTCTTCAGAAGTAAATGCTGTATCGTTGTCCGATACCAGTTCATCTGGAAGCCCATGAGTGGCAAAGATCTTCCGAAGGAATTTAATGGCAGCAGCTGTTGATGTTGAGTTAGCAACTGCGACCTCGAGCCACTTAGAGTAGGAATCGACCCACAAGAAAAATATGTTACCTTGGAATGGCCCGGAAAAATCGAAATTAATGCGGGACCATGGACGCTTGGCAGATTTAAAATGGTGAGTTATAGTTCCTGGCTGTTCGTTTCGATTTTGTTGGCATGATTTACATTGTTTAACGATAAGTTCAATTTCCGAATCAATGTTAGGCCACCATACATAACTGCGTGCTATTGCCTTCATTTTGTAGATAACTCTGATGCATGAAGAGCGTTTAAGATTACTTGTCGCTCCGAAGGGGAAATGACAGCCAGGTTTTCCCAAACTAGAACGCATTTGTCAGCAGAGATTTCATCTCGACGGCAATAAATTGGATACAATTTGTCTGAAAGATCAATTTTAACATTGTTCCACTGCCTTAACACCCAGTTGAAAACTTTGGACAGATCTGCATCATTTCAAGTTTGTGAAGCTAATATATGCGCGCTCACAACTGGTGTGGCTGCTAAATCAATCATTAAGACTCCTTTGCTGGACAGCGGCTTAGAAAATCTGCATTGCTTATCTTGGTTCCAGCGCGATGTCCTAGATTGAAGTCGTACGCACTGAGGAAAATTGCTTGCCGCAACATTTGATTTGATATGATTTTGGGCACTGGTTTCGTGGTATTGATCTGTGACCAGAGTGAAATGACGGCCGTACACATAATTATTAAATTTTTTAACTCCTGCAACGTGCGCTTCTCTATCGATTTGCCCGTAGTTTCGTTCTGCCGTAGCGAGTGTTCATGAATAGAACGCAATATGATTTTCAGACCCATCTGCGGATTTATGACTGAGGACTGCTCCGATTCCATAAGGTGATGCGTCACATGTTAGCACTAACCAATAACACCACCGATTGTACGCCAAATTGGCACTTGTCTTTACTCAGTCACAGTCCAGCCTTGTTGAATCGGAATAGCACCTCGTAAAGCCTTTCTGCCAACTCTTGTTCAGATTTGCCCATAACGACAATATCGTCCAAATATGGCAAAACTCCAGGAATGTTTTGTAGAATGTTTTCAATGCAGCTTTGAAAAATTCCCGGCGCTGAAGATATTCAAATTGCAGTCTGCCCCTTTCTGCGTAGATATCATTTGCAGTAATGCCGAACGTTCATCGACCAGCAATTGCTGGTATTGTAGTGCAGATAGAGCCATCCTTTTTAACAACAGGCACTGTCGGAGTGTTCCACTCAGAATATTTTACGGGCACAAGTTCTCTTGCGTATAATTCCTTTATGGCAAAAGGAATGCGCCGTGGTGGTAATCTTTCTGGCGATGTGTTTGAGTCAATATGCAAGGAACTGGTGGCCCAGTATAATGACCTAGATCGGATGAGAATAACAGCTTGAATTTATCCAGGATCGATTGGATACTTCTTTCGCTGTTGATGCTATGAATACCTTCAATACGTATATCTAGTGGATCGAACCAATTGCATCCAATTACATTTGAGCCACCACCAGAGACAATTATAAGCCCTACACTAGAATCAGATTGTCATGTCGTGCCTCAGTTTGTCGTAACTTTGAAGACGATGACGACATAGCTCTGTGGCAGACGCACTGTAGATGACGTTTCAGGCCGCAAAAATGGCAAACAGTGTCACGATGTGGACACTGCTTTCGAAGATGCTGACCACTACAGCCGGCTCACGTACTGCGGTTCTAGGTTGGTTATGTTGTTGCGGATGATTAAAACGTACCGTCACGACATGAAAAGACTCGCTGCACTGCGGTTCATTGTGTTGTAACTCCGACTGACTCATTTCCATAGCACTGATTACTAATTTCGTTTGACACTGCTCACTCCAAAACGAGCTGTACCGTCAAATTATTTTCTGCTAAAAAGCTTTTTCATGCCGCAAATGAAAAGGTCGCGCAACATGCGATCCAGAGCTGTACCAAAATTGCAGTCAACAGACAACGTGCGTATCGCTGCCATATATTATAGTTGCCAGCAGACTCGTCAGCATGTTGATCCCTTTTGTGGAGTTGGAAAAAGGCAGTATTGTCTGCAGACAGAGAGTTTGCGCCGTTTAGCTCTGTTGCGGCATAAACGGTGGTCTAATTCAACAACAACAACAAGGAGAATGACGAAAATGTTGTAGAATTTTACGACCTTCTATCCTCAGTTAGCGCAGCGCTGCTAACATTTTGGCAAACGTTGCCAACGTTTTGCGCATTGTTACCAACTTTTTAGGTTATTTCTTTGGGCACCGACATTAAACAGCTGATCATTGCACAAACCAATTTGAAGTAAATTTCAAATTGTAATTTTATTTTTAAATTTTAATAAAATAAGTAGCAGGAATGAAAAAAGAAGCTGCAAGAATTATTTGCATACACTGCGAATTGTTCTTTTCTTAATGTATTTTTCATACAATTTCCATTTTAATTTCTCACAATTAGCCACAACGTTCCATTTGTATGTACAACAAAAACAAAAAACAGCTGTTCTAAACTACGCGAAGTCTGTCTGAACACCTATCGTAGTTTCAATTAAAAATCGTTATGTACCTCCTGTCTGAATACACTATAAGTTTAACTCTTAACTATTGTCTTAAGGTTTTTTCTCCCATTTCCTCAGCTTATCATCCATATATTTATTATCTTAGTAGTCAAGTTTACATTAAGTAATAACTAAGCTTTGTAAATACAATATATATATATATATATATATATATATATCTTATACATATAAATTATTTG
Organism: Amiota mariae; assembly: GCA_035041805.1. Classification (NCBI taxonomy): domain Eukaryota; kingdom Metazoa; phylum Arthropoda; class Insecta; order Diptera; family Drosophilidae; genus Amiota; species Amiota mariae. Next base: position 627,481 of record JAWNKV010000204.1, read on the forward strand.
AATGTTTTTGACATTAAAAAATTGAATGGAAATACGTTTATTTTATGGTAACCTTCTGCTTAGAAGGTCATTCAGTCGATGCCGCCAGACTGTTCGAGTTTAGAGTCTCTGTTGGTGATTCAGCTTTGGAGGATTTCGCCGCGCATAGTGGTCATTTTCAGTTTTCTGTGCAAGATTGTGTTGCGTACAACCCAGTTGCATAACACCGAACAGGGGACACTACTTGTTTGCAGATTGTGATCTTATTCTTGAGCTATAATTTACTGGAAGGCCGTTACAACCAGTAGAAGCCTACTCAGTTTTGGATAGCAGACTTCGGGGTGATTTTGATGTGGGCTCGCCATGTGAGACACTTGTCCAGGATCAGATCAAGTTAGCGAATTTGGCCCAAGTGCGGCATGATTCTAGAGTCATAGTTGATAAGTGGACAAGTGCCACGCTTCAGTGTAAACACGCAGTTTCCCACTTCTCCGAATTTATTCCCATGTTCCAACGCTGAAGATGGCTTTGTGTGTTGAGATTTCTGCCGTATATAGCTACTAGAAAACATATGCTAATACGCTACCTTGTGACACACCCGCTCTAGTATTTCTTACTAAACACTTTGTTCCTCGGACGTTGACAAAGAAGGTTTGTCTTTAAAAGAGTGTATTCTTTAGCTGGGTGGAGTCTTTTGATCTTTCATTCATTCATTCACTTTAAATAAATTCTTTCAAAAATATCTTAAAGAATGAAGGGAGTAGGCTCATTGGTCTATAAGACGCGGCAATGTTCTATGGTTATCAGGTTAGGGAATTATTACAATCGATGCACCTTCACTGAGTATGAAAGTCACAGATACGAAATATAGCATTCAACAGCGTTACCAAGAACTTTGGCATTCATTTCAACCTCATTTTGCAGTCTCACCTGACCGAGAGTGATGTGTTTCGTGGGGCATGGATCCGCATCATTCTTTGACAGATTTTCCGATATTTCTTTGATCTCTGGGCAAGTTGCAGTTGCGAGAATCTGTTCTAGCTCATCTGCAAACGTCTCAGCTCTTTCAACACCACCCCAGCTAAAGTGAAATTAAAACACTTACAAAAACTCAGCTGAATCCGAGAAAATCTGCAGATTATAATTTTATTGTTTCAAATATAATAACTGAACTTCCAAATTCAAGAATCCAAAACTTTTCAACGTTATCTTTTGAAGCGGAAGAAATCTGTATTAATGATAGTTATAAAGCCCGGGATCGTTCGTTTGTAGAAGTTACCAGCTTGATTTCTGGAAGTGGCATCCTGGTTATGTGTAAATGTTAAAAAACATTGGGGATAATACGACTACTTGGGGAACGCCTATTTAAAGTTTTCTAGTTCTAGTTTGTTTTTAAAGCCAACATAATTTTTTCCATTTGCTAGTATTCTTAAATGTAATACGATGTAAAATTATGTTTAATATTACAAAATGGAAATGAACGTCAAGAACTTAATTTCTAATATTAGACATATTTCCTGGGTGTTTTCTAAGGGCTAAATAAATTATTAAACTCTACATTTTCCATACGATTTGTTGAGTGGGTGGACTCCAAACTTTTTGTCAAAGCCAAAATTCAAATGCACTTGATACAGAAAACTCATCATCCGAACCCATCGCGTACAAAGGACGAATTATAACTAAATACAAGCAATGCAATTCGCTTCGCTCAAAACTTTCACTCTGGCATCTTATCGCATTGCTCATAGCACGAAATATTATTATTTTTTGTATCACATCGCTTATCGCACGAACTTTGACATTCAGCCTAAGCTTTGAAATGATATTACGGGCACAGGGTATAGCTTACTAACCTGTTTTATTTGTATTGGATTGATCGGCGCCTTCCCGACAATTCTTGTTAAGATATAATGCAAAAATGTTTGTTTGCAAATGTGGTTTTCCAGAAAATGAACTCACTTTTCATAACGTTTAAAAGTTTAAGTTTTGATATCAGATAGCTTTTATTCACTCTGTTTATGAAAACCATAATCAAATGGAAATGTGTACTGTGGAACGAGTTTATTATGAACTGGCAAACGTCCTCACTGGCATTGCTTTTGTTTATCCGGGTCATGGCATTCTTCGATATAATTGTTAGCGATATTGTCTGAGCGACTACGAAAGCTTTTTCAGAATTTTTAAATGAATTTCACACACAGGCGAACATTTCCTAATTCAGACTATTTCTACATATATTCAATTGTTTATAAAATTATACCCATTTCAAAATTGAAGATTGAAGCTTTAAAAATGGACAAACGTACGTATAGAATAGGAAGGTTACTTGTGAATAATAAATTTATCTATAAACAACATACGAGTATACCTATTTAAAATCGTAAGCGTTTTTTAGTCTGTGCACATGAAGGTTATTTGTGAATAATAAATTTATCTATATACAACATACACATATTTAAAATCATAAGCGTCTCTTAGTCTGTACACGCTAATCTCAGAAACGGCTTAACCAATTTGAACACGGTTTTTACTCATGGTGAAAGAAATAGAGGTGACGCCAAAAAAGTCCTTACACTCTTCTTCTTCTAAATTTTTACGCTGCACAACATTATCATATATTGTTTATATATGTGATGTGCATATTTAACTGCCTGAAATTTTTATGATTTTATAAAATTTTTTGTGTGTCTTGCATTGGGTATTCACTATTTGACGATTATGCATTTTTACGTTATGTTCAATGCTTGTTTTTTAGCGTTTTAGTACACTGATATCCTTATGAAGTAAAATTGGCACTACCTTATTTTATTGTATCATGGTTTTCACTGGTAGCATATTTCATCAAAATCGTTTATTTCATCAAAATCGACCTACAAAATCGGTCGAAATTAGTGGATCAAATTTTGCATATAAAGCTTAGAGACATATTATCAAATCAATTAAGTAGTCTGTCAAACATCTTATTTTGAATTGTGGGTCACAACTTAATAAAATAAGTATCATTCTTTCCATCATTCTCATGGAAAACAGATTTTTAAAGAATTTTTCCGGTGCGTAGCAAAGCCCGCCGAAACAGTTCGTATATATATATATAAACATTAATGTTGTTTGTTTCAATATTTCCTCTCCAAAACTAAAATATGTAAATCTGTAGTCAGGTCCGGAGATGCTGGACTAACCGCTGGAGTTGGGTTCAGTGATGAAGACGATGCATCATGATCAGTAATCCACTGCTCAGCTACTTGTGGTGATGAAGGTAATACGATGGCTTCTGAAACGTTGTCAGCAAGGGCCTTCCCCTCAGAAACGTGGAGTGGTAGCAACGGTACACGGCTACGTAATTGATCCTGATGCCTTTTGACTACTTGAGAATCATTTAATAGAACATTGTAGGAACTCGGCTCGGCTCGGTCTGATCCGACACCGTTCCTTCAACCCATTCAGATCCAACGGCATAGTTACGATCCCAAACTGGGGTACCTGGCATAAAACGATAATCACTGCAAGGTTCGCAAGCCCTTCCCACAGTTTTCTCATGTGGTTGTATTTTGTCGAAGTAGGTCTTAAGCTGACCTCTGCTGGCGATCGATTGGTAGCTGCATGAGGAGTTATATCGATTCAACTTTTTTAGGTAGTCCTTAGTAGTCTGTACCATGCGCTCAGCTTGGCTGAGCAAATATGTCGTATAACTTTGTTGTCCATGAACACCTTGAATTCTTCAGAAGTAAATGCTGTATCGTTGTCCGATACCAGTTCATCTGGAAGCCCATGAGTGGCAAAGATCTTCCGAAGGAATTTAATGGCAGCAGCTGTTGATGTTGAGTTAGCAACTGCGACCTCGAGCCACTTAGAGTAGGAATCGACCCACAAGAAAAATATGTTACCTTGGAATGGCCCGGAAAAATCGAAATTAATGCGGGACCATGGACGCTTGGCAGATTCAAAATGGTGAGTTATAGTTCCTGGCTGTTCGTTTCGATTTTGTTGGCATGATTTACATTGTTTAAAATGCGGGACCATGGACGCTTGGCAGATTAAAATGGTGTTATAGTTCCTGGCTGTTCGTTTCGATTTGTTGGCATGATTTACATTGTTTAACGATAAGTTCAATTTCCGAATCAATGTTAGGCCACCATACATAACTGCGTGCTATTGCCTTCATTTTGTAGATAACTCTGGTGCATGAAGAGCGTTTAAGATTACTTGTCGCTCCGAAGGGGAAATGACAGCCAGGTTTTCCCAAACTAGAACGCATTTGTCAGCAGAGATTTCATCTCGACGGCAATAAATTGGATACAATTTGTCTGAACGACCAATTTTAACATTGTTCCACTGCCTTAACACCCAGTTGAAAACTTTGGACAGATCTGCATCATTTCAAGTTTGTGAAGCTAATATATGCGCGCTCACAACTGGTGTGGCTGCTAAATCAATCATTAAGACTCCTTTGCTGGACAGCGGCTTAGAAAATCTGCATTGCTTATCTTGGTTCCAGCGCGATGTCCTAGATTGAAGTCGTACGCACTGAGGAAAATTGCTTGCCGCAACATTTGATTTGATATGATTTCTAGATTGAAGTCGTACGCACTGAGGAAAATTGCTTGCCGCAACATTTGATTTGATATGATTTTGGGCACTGGTTTCGTGGTATTGATCTGTGACCAGAGTGAAATGACGGCCGTACACATAATTATTAAATTTTTTAACTCCTGCAACGTGCGCTTCTCTATCGATTTGCCCGTAGTTTCGTTCTGCCGTAGCGAGTGTTCATGAATAGAACGCAATATGATTTTCAGACCCATCTGCGGATTTATGACTGAGGACTGCTCCGATTCCATAAGGTGATGCGTCACATGTTAGCACTAACCAATAACACCACCGATTGTACGCCAAATTGGCACTTGTCTTTACTCAGTCACAGTCCAGCCTTGTTGAATCGGAATAGCACCTCGTGAAGCCTTTCTGCCAACTCTTGTTCAGATTTGCCCATAACGACAATATCGTCCAAATATGGCAAAACTCCAGGAATGTTTTGTAGAATGTTTTCAATGCAGCTTTGAAAAATTCCCGGCGCTGAAGATATTCAAATTGCAGTCTGCCGGCGCTGAAGATATTCAAATTGCAGTCTGCCCCTTTCTGCGTAGATATCGTTTGCAGTAATGCCGAACGTTCATCGACCAGCAATTGCTGGTATTGTAGTGCAGATAGAGCCATCCTTTTTAACAACAGGCACTGTCGGAGTGTTCCACTCAGAATATTTTACGGGCACAAGTTCTCTTGCGTATAATTCCTTTATGGCAAAAGGAATGCGCCGTGGTGGTAATCTTTCTGGCGATGTGTTTGAGTCAATATGCAAGGAACTGGTGGCCCAGTATAATGACCTAGATCGGATGAGAATAACAGCTTGAATTTATCCAGGATCGATTGGATACTTCTTTCGCTGTTGATGCTATGAATACCTTCAATACGTATATCTAGTGGATCGAACCAATTGCATCCAATTACATTTGAGCCACCACCAGAGACAATTATAAGCCCTACACTAGAATCAGATTGTCATGTCGTGCCTCAGTTTGTCGTAACTTTGAAGACGATGACGACATAGCTCTGTGGCAGACGCACTGTAGATGACGTTTCAGGCCGCAAAAATGGCAAACAGTGTCACGATGTGGACACTGCTTTCGAAGATGCTGACCACTACAGCCGGCTCACGTACTGCGGTTCTAGGTTGGTTATGTTGTTGCGGATGATTAAAACGTACCGTCACGACATGAAAAGACTCGCTGCACTGCGGTTCATTGTGTTGTAACTCCGACTGACTCATTTCCATAGCACTGATTACTAATTTCGTTTGACACTGCTCACTCCAAAACGAGCTGTACCGTCAAATTATTTTCTGCTAAAAAGCTTTTTCATGCCGCAAATGAAAAGGTCGCGCAACATGCGATCCAGAGCTGTACCAAAATTGCAGTCAACAGACAACGTGCGTATCGCTGCCATATATTATAGTTGCCAGCAGACTCGTCAGCATGTTGATCCCTTTTGTGGAGTTGGAAAAAGGCAGTATTGTCTGCAGACAGAGAGTTTGCGCCGTTTAGCTCTGTTGCGGCATAAACGGTGGTCTAATTCAACAACAACAACAAGGAGAATGACGAAAATGTTGTAGAATTTTACGACCTTCTATCCTCAGTTAGCGCAGCGCTGCTAACATTTTGGCAAACGTTGCCAACGTTTTGCGCATTGTTACCAACTTTTTAGGTTATTTCTTTGGGCACCGACATTAAACAGCTGATCATTGCACAAACCAATTTGAAGTAAATTTCAAATTGTAATTTTATTTTTAAATTTTAATAAAATAAGTAGCAGGAATGAAAAAAGAAGCTGCAAGAATTATTTGCATACACTGCGAATTGTTCTTTTCTTAATGTATTTTTCATACAATTTCCATTTTAATTTCTCACAATTAGCCACAACGTTCCATTTGTATGTACAACAAAAACAAAAAACAGCTGTTCTAAACTACGCGAAGTCTGTCTGAACACCTATCGTAGTTTCAATTAAAAATCGTTATGTACCTCCTGTCTGAATACACTATAAGTTTAACTCTTAACTATTGTCTTAAGGTTTTTTCTCCCATTTCCTCAGCTTATCATCCATATATTTATTATCTTAGTAGTCAAGTTTACATTAAGTAATAACTAAGCTTTGTAAATACAATATATATATATATATATATATATATATATCTTATACATATAAATTATTTGAATGTTTTTGACAATAAAAAATTGAATGGAAATACGTTTATTTTATGGTAACCTTCTGCTTAGAAGGTCATTCAGTCGATGCCGCCAGACTGTTCGAGTTTAGAGTCTCTGTTGGAGATTCAGCTTTGGAGGATTTCGCCGCGCATAGTGGTCATTTTCAGTTTTCTGCGCAAGATTGCGTTGCGTACAACCCAGTTGCATAACACCGAACAGGGGACACTACTTGTTTGCAGATTGTGATCTTATTCTTGAGCTATAATTTACTGGAAGGCCGTTACAACCAGTAGAAGCCTACTCAGTTTTGGATAGCAGACTTCGGGGTGATTTTGATGTGGGCTCGCCATGTGAGACACTTGTCCAGGATCAGATCAAGTTAGCGAATTTGGCCCAAGTGCGGCATGATTCTAGAGTCATAGTTGATAAGTGGACAAGTGCCACGCTTCAGTGTAAACACGCAGTTTCCCACTTCTCCGAATTTATTCCCATGTTCCAACGCTGAAGATGGCTGTGTGTGTTGAGATTTCTGCCGTATATAGCTACTAGAAAACATATGCTAATACGCTACCTTGTGACACACCCGCTCTAGTATTTCTTACTAAACACTTTGTTCCTCGGACGTTGACAAAGAAGGTTTGTCTTTAAAAGAGTGTATTCTTTAGCTGGGTGGAGTCTTTTGATCTTTCATTCATTCATTCACTTTAAATAAATTCTTTCAAAAATATCTTAAAGAATGAAGGGAGTAGGCTCATTGGTCTATAAGACGCGGCAATGTTCTATGGTTATCAGGTTAGGGAATTATTACAATCGATGCACCTTCACTGAGTATGAAAGTCACAGATACGAAATATAGCATTCAACAGCGTTACCAAGAACTTTGGCATTCATTTCAACCTCATTTTGCAGTCTCACCTGACCGAGAGTGATGTGTTTCGTGGGGCATGGATCCGCATCATTCTTTGACAGATTTTCCGATATTTCTTTGATCTCTGGGCAAGTTGCAGTTGCGAGAATCTGTTCTAGCTCATCTGCAAACGTCTCAGCTCTTTCAACACCACCCCAGCTAAAGTGAAATTAAAACACTTACAAAAACTCAGCTGAATCCGAGAAAATCTGCAGATTATAATTTTATTGTTTCAAATATAATAACTGAACTTCCAAATTCAAGAATCCAAAACTTTTCAACGTTATCTTTTGAAGCGGAAGAAATCTGTATTAATGATAGTTATAAAGCCCGGGATCGTTCGTTTGTAGAAGTTACCAGCTTGATTTCTGGAAGTGGCATCCTGGTTATGTGTAAATGTTAAAAAACATTGGGGATAATACGACTACTTGGGGAACGCCTATTTAAAGTTTTCTAGTTCTAGTTTGTTTTTAAAGCCAACATAATTTTTTCCATTTGCTAGTATTCTTAAATGTAATACGATGTAAAATTATGTTTAATATTACAAAATGGAAATGAACGTCAAGAACTTAATTTCTAATATTAGACATATTTCCTGGGTGGTTTCTAAGGGCTAAATAAATTATTAAACTCTACATTTTCCATACGATTTGTTGAGTGGGTGGACTCCAAACTTTTTGTCAAAGCCAAAATTCAAATGCACTTGATACAGAAAACTCATCATCCGAACCCATCGCGTACAAAGGACGAATTATAACTAAATACAAGCAATGCAATTCGCTTCGCTCAAAACTTTCACTCTGGCATCTTATCGCATTGCTCATAGCACGAAATATTATTATTTTTTGTATCACATCGCTTATCGCACGAACTTTGACATTCAGCCTAAGCTTTGAAATGATATTACGGGCACAGGGTATAGCTTACTAACCTGTTTTATTTGTATTGGATTGATCGGCGCCTTCCCGACAATTCTTGTTAAGATATAATGCAAAAATGTTTGTTTGCAAATGTGGTTTTCCAGAAAATGAACTCACTTTTCATAACGTTTAAAAGTTTAAGTTTTGATATCAGATAGCTTTTATTCACTCTGTTTATGAAAACCATAATCAAATGGAAATGTGTACTGTGGAACGAGTTTATTATGAACTGGCAAACGTCCTCACTGGCATTGCTTTTGTTTATCCGGGTCATGGCATTCTTCGATATAATTGTTAGCGATATTGTCTGAGCGACTACGAAAGCTTTTTCAGAATTTTTAAATGAATTTCACACACAGGCGAACATTTCCTAATTCAGACTATTTCTACATATATTCAATTGTTTATAAAATTATACCCATTTCAAAATTGAAGATTGAAGCTTTAAAAATGGACAAACGTACGCATAGAATAGGAAGGTTATTTGTGAATAATAAATTTATCTATAAACAACATACGAGTATACCTATTTAAAATCGTAAGCGTTTTTTAGTCTGTGCACATGAAGGTTATTTGTGAATAACAAATTTATCTATATACAACATACACATATTTAAAATCGTAAGCGTCTCTTAGTCTGTGCACGCTAATCTCAGAAACGGCTTAACCAATTTGAACACGGTTTTTACTCATGGTGAAAGAAATAGAGGTGACGCCAAAAAAGTCCTTACACTCTTCTTCTTCTAAATTTTTACGCTGCACAACATTATCATATATTGTTTATATATGTGATGTGCATATTTAACTGCCTGAAATTTTTATGATTTTATAAAATTTTTTGTGTGTCTTGCATTGGGTATTCACTATTTGACGATTATGCATTTTTACGTTATGTTCAATGCTTGTTTTTCAGCGTTTTAGTACACTGATATCCTTATGAAGTAAAATTGGCACTACCTTGTATTATTGTATCATGGTTTTCACTGGTAGCATATATCATAGCGTTTATTTCATCAAAATCGACCTACAAAATCGGTCGAAATTAGTAGATCAAATTTTGCATATAAAGCTTAGAGACATATTATCAAATCAATTAAGTAGTCTGTCAAACATCTTATTTTGAATTGTGGGTCACAACTAAATAAAATAAGTATCATTCTTTCCATCATTCTCATGAAAAACAGATTTTTAAAGAATTTTTCCGGTGCGTAGCAAAGCCCGCCGAAACAGTTCGTATATATATATATAAACATTAATGTTGTTTGTTTCAATATTTCCTCTTCAAAACTAAAATATGTAAATCTGTAGTCAGGTCCGGAGATGCTGGACTAACCGCTGGAGTTGGGTCCAGTGATGAAGACGATGCATCATGATCAGTAATCCACTGCTCAGCTACTTGTGGTGATGAAGGTAATACGATGGCTTCTGAAACGTTGTCAGCAAGGGCCTTCACCTCAGAAACGTGGAGTGGTAGCAACGGTACACGGCTACGTAATTGATCCTGATGCCTTTTGACTACTTGAGAATCATTTAATAGAACATTGTAGGAACTCGGCTCGGCTCGGTCTGATCCGACACCGTTCCTTCAACCCATTTAGATCCAACGGCATAGTTACGAACCCAAACTGGGGTACCTGGCATAAAACGATAATCACTGCAAGGTTCGCAAGCCCTTCCCACAGTTTTCTCATGTGGTTGTATTTTGTCGAAGTAGGTCTTAAGCTGACCTCTGCTGGCGATCGATTGGTAGCTGCATGAGGAGTTATATGCTGACTGAACAAATATCGAGCCAAGCTAAGGTCGATGTTGGTGTTACGATTCAACTTTTTTAGGTAGTCCTTAGTAGTCTGTACCATGCGCTCAGCTTGGCTGAGCAAATATGTCGTATAACTTTGTTGTCCATGAACACCTTGAATTCTTCAGAAGTAAATGCTGTATCGTTGTCCGATACCAGTTCATCTGGAAGCCCATGAGTGGCAAAGATCTTCCGAAGGAATTTAATGGCAGCAGCTGTTGATGTTGAGTTAGCAACTGCGACCTCGAGCCACTTAGAGTAGGAATCGACCCACAAGAAAAATATGTTACCTTGGAATGGCCCGGAAAAATCGAAATTAATGCGGGACCATGGACGCTTGGCAGATTCAAAATGGTGAGTTATAGTTCCTGGCTGTTCGTTTCGATTTTGTTGGCATGATTTACATTGTTTAACGATAAGTTCAATTTCCGAATCAATGTTAGGCCACCATACATAACTGCGTGCTATTGCCTTCATTTTGTAGATAACTCTGGTGCATGAAAAGCGTTTAAGATTGCTTGTCGCTCCGAAGGGGAAATGACAGCCAGGTTTTCCCAAACTAGAACGCATTTGTCAGCAGAGAGTTCATCTCGACGGCAATAAATTGGATACAATTTGTCTGAACGACCAATTTTAACATTGTTCCACTCCCTTAACACCCAGTTGAAAACTTTGGACAGATCTGCATCATTTCAAGTTTGTGAAGCTAATATATGCGCGCTCACAACTGGTGTGGCTGCTAAATCAATCATTAAGACTCCTTTGCTGGACAGCGGCTTAGAAAATCTGCATTGCTTATCTTGGTTCCAGCGCGATGTCCTAGATTGAAGTCGTACGCACTGAGGAAAATTGCTTGCCGCAACATTTGATTTGATATGATTTTGGGCACTGGTTTCGTGGTATTGATCTGTGACCAGAGTGAAATGACGGCCGTACACATAATTATTAATTTTTTTAACTCCTGCAAGGTGCGCTTCTCTATCGATTTGCCCGTAGTTTCGTTCTGCCGTAGCGAGTGTTCATGAATAGAACGCAATATGATTTTCAGACCCATCTGCGGATTTATGACTGAGGACTGCTCCGATTCCATAAGGTGATGCGTCACATGTTAGCACTAACCAATAACACCACCGATTGTACGCCAAATTGGCACTTGTCTTTACTCAGTCACAGTCCAGCCTTGTTGAATCGGAATAGCACCTCGTGAAGCCTTTCTGCCAACTCTTGTTCTGATTTGCCCATAACGACAATATCGTCCAAATATGGCAAAACTCCAGGAATGTTTTGTAGAATGTTTTCAATGCAGCTTTGAAAAATTCCCGGCGCTGAAGATATTCAAATTGCAGTCTGCCCCTTTCTGCGTAGATATCGTTTGCAGTAATGCCGAACGTTCATCGACCAGCAATTGCTGGTATTGTAGTGCAGATAGAGCCATCCTTTTTAACAACAGACACTGTCGGAGTGTCCCACTCAGAATATTCTACGGGCACAAGTTCTCTTGCGTATAATTCCTTTATGGCAAAAGGAATGGTGGTAATCTTTCTGGCGATGTGTTTGTGTCAATATGCAAGGAACTGGTGGCCCAGTATAAAGACCTAGATCGGATGAGAATAACAGCTTGAATTTATCCAGGATCGATTGGATACTTCTTTCGCTGTTGATGCCATGAATACCTTCAATACGTATATCTAGTGGATCGAACCAATTGCATCCAATTACATTTGAGCCACCACCAGAGACAATTATAAGCTCTACACTAGAATCAGATTGTCATGTCGTGCCTCAGTTTGGCGTAACTTTGAAGACGATGACGACATAGCTCTGTGGCAGACGCACTGTAGATGACGTTTCAGGCCGCAAAAATGGCAAACAGTGTCACGATGTGGACACTGCTTTCGAAGATGCTGACCACTACAGCCGGCTCACGTACTGCGGTTCTAGGTTGGTTATGTTGTTGCGGACGATTAAAACGTACCGTCACGACATGAAAAGACTCGCTGCACTGCGGTTCATTGTGTTGTAACTCCGACTGACTCATTTCCATAGCACTGATTACTAATTTCGTTTGACACTGCTCACTCCAAAACGAGCTGTACCATCAAATCATTTTCTGCTAAAAAGCTTTTTCATGCCGCAAATGAAAAGGTCGCGCAACATGCGATCCAGAGCTGTACCAAAATTGCAGTCAACAGAAAACGTGCGTATCGCTGCCATATATTATAGTTGCCAGCAGACTCGTCAGCATGTTGATCCCGTTTGTGGAATTGGAAAAAGGCAGTATTGTCTGCAGACAGAGAGTTTGCGCCGTTTAGCTCTGTTGCGGCATAAACGGTGGTCTAATTCAACAACAACAACAAGGAGAATGACGAAAATGTTGTAGAATTTTACGACCTTCTATCCTCAGTTAGCGCAGCGCTGCTAACATTTTGGCAAACGTTGCCAACGTTTTGCGCATTGTTACTAACTTTTTAGGTTATTTCTTTGGGCACCGACATCAAACAGCTGATCATTGCACAAACCAATTTGAAGTAAATTTCAAATTGTAATTTTATTTTTAAATTTTAATAAAATAAGTAGCAGGAATGAAAAAGGAAGCTGCAAGAATTATTTGCATACACTGCGAATTGTTCTTTTCTTAACGTATTTTTCATACAATTTCCATTTTAATTTCTCACAATTAGCCACAACGTTCCATTTGTATGTACAACCAAAACAAACAACAGCTGTTCTAAACTGCGCGAGGTCTGTCTGAACACTTATCGTAGTTTCAATTAAAAATCGTTATGTACCTCCTATCTGAATACACTATAAGTTTAACTCTTAACTATTGTCTTAAGGTTTTTTCTCCCATTTCCTCAGCTTATCATCCATATATTTATTATCTTAGTAGTCAAGTTTACATTAAGTAATAACTAAGCTTTGTAAATACAATATATATATATATATATATATCTTATACATATAAATTATTTGAATGTTTTTGACAATAAAAAATTGAATGGAAATACGTTTATTTTATGGTAACCTTCTGCTTAGAAGGTCATTCAGTCGATGCCGCCAGACTGTTCGAGTTTAGAGTCTCTGTTGGTGATTCAGCTTTGGAGGATTTCGCCGCGCATAGTGGTCATTTTCAGTTTTCTGTGCAAGATTGTGTTGCGTACAAACCAGTTGCATAACACCGAACAGGGGACACTACTTGTAGCAGATTGTGATCTTATTCTTGAGCTATAATTTACTGGAAGGCCGTTACAACCAGTAGAAGCCTACTCAGTTTTGGATAGCAGACTTCGGGGTGATTTTGATGTGGGCTCGCCATGTGAGGCACTTGTCCAGGATCAGATCAAGTTAGCGAATTTGGCCCAAGTGCGGGATGATTCTAGAGTCATAGTTGATAAGTGGACAAGTGCCACGCTTCAGTGTAAACACGCAGTTCGCCCACTTCACCGAATTTATTCCCATGTTCCAACGCTGAAGATGGCTGTGTGTGTTAGGATTTCTGCCGTATATAGCTACTAGAAAACAGATGCTAATACGCTACCTTGTGACACACCCGCTCTAGTATTTCTTACTAAACACTTTGTTCCTCGGACGTTGACAAAGAAGGTTTGACCACATAGATAGCTCTTTAAAAGGGCTCTTTCAACACCACTCCAGCTAAAGTGAAATTAAAACACTTACAAAAACTCAGCTGAATCCGAGAAAATCTGCAGACTATAATTTTATTGTTTCAAATATAATAACTGAACTTCCAAATTCAAGAATCCAAAACTTTTCAACGCTATCTTTCGAACCGGAAGAAATCTGTATTAAAAATAGTTATAAAGCCCGGGATCGTTCGTTTGTAGAAGTTACCAGCTTGATTTCTGGAAGTGGTAATGGCATCCTGGTTATGTGTAAAGGTTAAAAATCATTGGGGATAATACGACTACTTGGGGAACGCCTATTTAAAGTTTTCTAGTTCCATGCCTTTGCCTTTTAACTCGACAAATTGTATGGTCAACAGTGTGGAAGGCTTTAGCGGTACGATAATATTGGTGACAACGTGGTATTAACCTTTCCAAGCTGTTATTATAGGTAAAAGCTTTAAAGGTGCCAGGATGTGAACGAAACGAGAGCGAAGCGAAAGAGTAGTGGTTTATCACTTGATCTACCTTTGGAATTATGTACATGTTTTCTGTTGCATTTTGAACTTAAATAGCCGTTTGTTTTTAAAGCAAACATATTTTTTCCATTTGCTAGTATTCTTAAATGCAATGCGATGTAAAATTATGTTTAATATTACCAAATGGAAATGAACGTCAAGAACTGAATTTCTAAAATGTCTCTTGTTCAATTTCCTGGGTGTTTTCTAAGAGCTAAATAAATTATTAAACTCTACATTTTCCATACGATTTCGGTTGAGTGGGTGGACTCCAAACTTTTTGTCAAAGCCAAAATTCAAATGCACTTGATACAGAAAAATCATCATCCGAACCCATCGCGCACAAAGGACGAATTATAACTAAATACAAGCAATGCAATTCGCTTCGCTCAAAACTTTCACTCTGGCATCTTATCGCATTGCTCATAGCACGAAATATTATTATTTTTTGTATCGCATCGCTTATCGCACGAACTTTGACATTCAGCCTAAGCTTTGAAATGATATTACGGGTACAGGGTATAGCTTACTAACCTGTTTTATTTGTATTGCATTGATCGGCGCCTTCCCGACAATTCTTGTTAAGATATAATTTTGCACCTAGACCATTCAAGTTGGGTTCTGCAAAAATGTTTGTTTGCAAATGTGGTTTTCCAGAAAATGAACTCACTTTTCATAACGTTTAAAAGTTGAAGTTTTGATATCGGATAGCTTTTATTCACTCTGTTTATGAAAACCACAATCAAATGAGAATGTGTACTATGGAACGAGTTTATTATGAACTGGCAAACGTCCTCACTGGCATTGCTTTTGTTTATCCGGGTCATGGCATTCTTCGATATACTCGTTAGCGATATTGTCTGAGCGACTACGAAAGCTTTTTCAAAATTTCACACACAGGCGAACATTTCCTAAATTTTCCATTAGAACTGTTGTTGTTAGAACTGTTGAAGTTAGATGACTATATCCTTCAGTAGCACTTTGAACATGCTTGAAATTCTTTATTGCTATTGAAGTGAAACCGTTTTCAAATCGCGTAAAGCGATTTTTCGCAGACCCGGTTTCGAGTATAAAGTAAAATTTTATGCAAATTCATTGAAGCATAATAGGACGAGTAACTGCGGTGAGTAAATGATGAGTCACTAGTTTCGCTCGTACCCAACATTCTATGTGCAGGCCGTGTAACTTTTGGAAAATATGGCCAATATACCATTCACTTTAAATGTGGAAGTATTTATAATTCTTTAAGGTATTTCTGTATACATAATTTTATATTTAAAGTCTACTTTTAACCGTGTTATCTGATTTTAACTTATACAATACAATATTGTCAATAAATTAAATATTAGCTCCCACAAACATCTTTCAAAGGTGATGCCCTCTCAGTGTCAGTTACTTTAAAGTCGTTCTTGTTTTCCTCATTCACCCTAAAAGATGTTGCCTTTGCACGTTTCGATTTGATTAGTATTCCATGACCGGGGCAATCACAGTTTTCCGTGAAGCACTTTCCTCGACAACATAATCGACAAAGGCGATACATGCATTTAAAACCAAGGGGGTTTGCACATTGTGCACAGTTGTCCAAGCATCTTTCACTTCGCAATGAAAGTTCTGATTTAATGGGTCGCCGCATACGTCTTCTCAGTTTTTTCATACGCTTTCGTGATATTTCATTGCCGTCATTATCGTAATATTGCCGCTTTATTCGATCGGGGTCACCTGCCAAACGTGTTTTCTCTTCTAAGACTTGACGGTGCATTTCAGGCGTCATCCGAATATATGGTTGACATATCCATGGAGGAAGTGATAGATTTTGCTGTAAATCAATAGATGTTAATAGTTGTTACGCCTAGTTCAGACGATATAATTTTTGTTCGTACTTATCGCACATGTTTAACTAAAGTGACACAACTCAAAATTTTCAAATTTTGATTTTTTATTAAAAAACAATACGCAATGATCATCCTCAACCCCTATAAAATTCTGGCATTTTTTTCTCTACGCTTTACCTAAAAAATTATCATTTTCATATACTTTCAATGTAAAGAAATGTACACAAAAACAGTTTTTTGCCTCTACTGCAAAATTGAAAATTTTGAGTTGTGTCACTTTAGTTAAACATATGCGATATGAACAAAAATCATATTGTCTGAATTAGGCATTAGTTTAGCTTAACATAGCAGCAAACTTACATCAGCTTCAAGTGCCGTGACGCTAGAATCCACTTCTTCTGATTCATAAAGTGCTGTACCATTATGGAAAGGCTCATATTTTGCTTTAATTTCTGTAAGAACATCTCTGAAACTCTGCATTTTATTTGATACAGCTAATTCCTCTCGTAATGACATATTTTGATTGATGTTCATACTAAATATAGTTTTTAAATTAGAGAACATTCTTGTAATTTATGTAAAATGCTTACACATGATGTAGTATTTTAAAGAGGTGTCCACGAATATATGATGGCGGGCAAGGATATTTTGCAACGTAGTCTAAATATTCGTTAGCAATGTCCCAGACGACTGGAGTTATTCCCATAAACAAAGCTGGGTTGTGTAAATTACTCTCGGCAGTCATTACCCCATCAACACCAGTTTCTTTTAAGCACCGTTCGATATCCTCTAATCCAAGTATGTTGCCATTGGCAAACATCGGTATTTTAATGTGCTCACTATACGTTTAATCAAATCTACATATTATTTAATATAGTGTCACTCGTAAAACCTTACAAACCGAATTTCTTTAATATAACTCCAATCTGCTACACCTGTTAGCGGTCCCTTTTGTTCCCTTGTTCTGCCATGAATGGTCAACAGCTGACAGCCAGCTTTTTCCAACATTTTTGCGTAGCTAATTGTTTTTTCGCGGTCTTCAAATATACGAATTTTACATGTAACTGGCACTCGTAAGTTCCTGTGAAGAGTTCCCACTGCAAACAAAAATTGAATTTCAGTTTATAGCTTTATTAGTACTGTGTAGTTTACCAATTTGGGATAGCAATTCCCATTCATCTTGCAAAAAGGAACCGTAGTGACCACGCTTGGCAATTGCTTGCGGACAACCTAAATTAATATCGATGGCATCGCAGTGATCTTGGGCAAGAAGAGCAGCATCTAAAATTTGCTGAGGATCGTTACCGCAGAGCTGTTGAGAAAACATTGTGACTATACACATGAATACAACAATCTTACACAAAAACTAACTAACAATTTATTCTAAAAACTAAGTCACCTGAATAATAAGAGGGCGATCCTCCGTGCAAGTTTGTAATGCATCCTTCCGATACTTGGGATCATTGGCAAACAAATTACTATGGTACATGGGCGAGTAGCATAGATGAGCACCGTATTTGCGACAGAGCATTCTCCAAGCAAGTTCACTCTGATCTACCATGGGTGCTACCTGTAAAAAAAAAAAACTCTGAACACAATTCTTCATCGTGTGAAAATATATTCTTCTCTGAATATCCTAATTGGTTAAGTTTCTTTTTGAATAAGTGAATAGTTCGCATTTCAAAAATTGGTTTAAATGGTGACTATGCTTTCTAGAGCAGCCGTTTATTTATAGTTCACGCACCCTTCTTGAGCATTTTTTCTAGTCGAATTTTTTTTCTTAAAATCTATATTGTACATATATTCTTTTAAAGAACTTTAAAATGTTTAGCCCACACTTTTAGTTATTTATATTTTTTAGTTTATTTGTTAAATATGTATTAGTAAAATGTTAAATAGTAGTCCGCGAACCACATTTTAAGAATCGCCGTTGAAAAGTTTCAATTCAGACTATTTCCACATATATTCAATTGTTTATAAAATTATACCCATTTCAAAATTTAAGATTGAAGCTTTAAAAATGGACAAACGTACGTATAGAATAGGAAGGTTATTTGTGAATAATAAATTTATCTATAAACAACATACGAGTATACCTATTTAAAATCGTAAGCGTTTTTTAGTCTGTGCACATGAAGGTTATTTGTGAATAACAAATTTATCTATATACAACATACACATATTTAAAATCGTAAGCGTCTCTTAGTCTGTGCACGCTAATCTCAGAAACGGCTTAACCAATTTGAACACGGTTTTTACTCATGGTGAAAGAAATAGAGGTGACGCCAAAAAAGTCCTTACACTCTTCTTCTTATAAATTTTTACGCTGCACAACATTATCATATATTGTTTATATATGTGATGTGCATATTTAACTGCCTGAAATTTTTATGATTTTATAAAATTTTTTGTGTGTCTTGCATTGGGTATTCACTATTTGACGATTATGCATTTTTACGTTATGTTCAATGCTTGTTTTTCAGCGTTTTAGTACACTGATATCCTTATGAAGTAAAATTGGCACTACCTTGTATTATTGTATCATGGTTTTCACTGGTAGCATATATCATAGCGTTTATTTCATCAAATCGGTCGAAATTAGTGGATCAAATTTTGCATATAAAGCTTAGAGACATATTATTAAATCAATTAAGTAGTCTGTCAAACATCTTATTTTGAATTGTGGGTCACAACTAAATAAAATAAGTATCATTCTCTTGAAAAAAAGATTTTTAAAGAATTTTGCCGGTGTGTAGCAAAGCCCGCCGAAACAGTTCGTATATATATAAACATTAATGTCGTTTGTTTCAATATTTCCTCTTCAAAACTAAAATATGTAAATCTGTAGTCAGGTCCGGAGATGCTGGACTAACCGCTGGAGTTGGGTCCAGTGATGAAGACGATGCATCATGATCAGTAATCCACTGCTCAGCTACTTGTGGTGATGAAGGTAATACGATGGCTTCTGAAACGTTGTCAGCAAGGGCCTTCACCTCAGAAACGTGGAGTGGTAGCAACGGTACACGGCTACGTAATTGATCCTGATGCCTTTTGACTACTTGAGAATCATTTAATAGAACATTGTAGGAACTCGGCTCGGCTCGGTCTGATCCGACACCGTTCCTTCAACCCATTTAGATCCAACGGCATAGTTACGAACCCAAACTGGGGTACCTGGCATAAAACGATAATCACTGCAAGGTTCGCAAGCCCTTCCCACAGTTTTCTCATGTGGTTGTATTTTGTCGAAGTAGGTCTTAAGCTGACCTCTGCTGGCGATCGATTGGTAGCTGCATGAGGAGTTATATGCTGACTGAACAAATATCGAGCCAAGCTAAGGTCGATGTTGGTGTTACGATTCAACTTTTTTAGGTAGTCCTTAGTAGTCTGTACCATGCGCTCAGCTTGGCTGAGCAAATATGTCGTATAACTTTGTTGTCCATGAACACCTTGAATTCTTCAGAAGTAAATGCTGTATCGTTGTCCGATACCAGTTCATCTGGAAGCCCATGAGTGGCAAAGATCTTCCGAAGGAATTTAATGGCAGCAGCTGTTGATGTTGAGTTAGCAACTGCGACCTCGAGCCACTTAGAGTAGGAATCGACCCACAAGAAAAATATGTTACCTTGGAATGGCCCGGAAAAATCGAAATTAATGCGGGACCATGGACGCTTGGCAGATTCAAAATGGTGAGTTATAGTTCCTGGCTGTTCGTTTCGATTTTGTTGGCATGATTTACATTGTTTAACGATAAATTCAATTTCCGAATCAATGTTAGGCCACCATACATAACTGCGTGCTATTGCCTTCATTTTGTAGATAACTCTGGTGCATGAAAAGCGTTTAAGATTGCTTGTCGCTCCGAAGGGGAAATGACAGCCAGGTTTTCCCAAACTAGAACGCATTTGTCAGCAGAGAGTTCATCTCGACGGCAATAAATTGGATACAATTTGTCTGAACGACCAATTTTAACATTGTTCCACTCCCTTAACACCCAGTTGAAAACTTTGGACAGATCTGCATCATTTCAAGTTTGTGAAGCTAATATATGCGCGCTCACAACTGGTGTGGCTGCTAAATCAATCATTAAGACTCCTTTGCTGGACAGCGGCTTAGAAAATCTGCATTGCTTATCTTGGTTCCAGCGCGATGTCCTAGATTGAAGTCGTACGCACTGAGGAAAATTGCTTGCCGCAACATTTGATTTGATATGATTTTGGGCACTGGTTTCGTGGTATTGATCTGTGACCAGAGTGAAATGACGGCCGTACACATAATTATTAATTTTTTTAACTCCTGCAAGGTGCGCTTCTCTATCGATTTGCCCGTAGTTTCGTTCTGCCGTAGCGAGTGTTCATGAATAGAACGCAATATGATTTTCAGACCCATCTGCGGATTTATGACTGAGGACTGCTCCGATTCCATAAGGTGATGCGTCACATGTTAGCACTAACCAATAACACCACCGATTGTACGCCAAATTGGCACTTGTCTTTACTCAGTCACAGTCCAGCCTTGTTGAATCGGAATAGCACCTCGTGAAGCCTTTCTGCCAACTCTTGTTCTGATTTGCCCATAACGACAATATCGTCCAAATATGGCAAAACTCCAGGAATGTTTTGTAGAATGTTTTCAATGCAGCTTTGAAAAATTCCCGGCGCTGAAGATATTCAAATTGCAGTCTGCCCCTTTCTGCGTAGATATCGTTTGCAGTAATGCCGAACGTTCATCGACCAGCAATTGCTGGTATTGTAGTGCAGATAGAGCCATCCTTTTTAACAACAGACACTGTCGGAGTGTCCCACTCAGAATATTCTACGGGCACAAGTTCTCTTGCGTATAATTCCTTTATGGCAAAAGGAATGGTGGTAATCTTTCTGGCGATGTGTTTGTGTCAATATGCAAGGAACTGGTGGCCCAGTATAAAGACCTAGATCGGATGAGAATAACAGCTTGAATTTATCCAGGATCGATTGGATACTTCTTTCGCTGTTGATGCCATGAATACCTTCAATACGTATATCTAGTGGATCGAACCAATTGCATCCAATTACATTTGAGCCACCACCAGAGACAATTATAAGCTCTACACTAGAATCAGATTGTCATGTCGTGCCTCAGTTTGGCGTAACTTTGAAGACGATGACGACATAGCTCTGTGGCAGACGCACTGTAGATGACGTTTCAGGCCGCAAAAATGGCAAACAGTGTCACGATGTGGACACTGCTTTCGAAGATGCTGACCACTACAGCCGGCTCACGTACTGCGGTTCTAGGTTGGTTATGTTGTTGCGGACGATTAAAACGTACCGTCACGACATGAAAAGACTCGCTGCACTGCGGTTCATTGTGTTGTAACTCCGACTGACTCATTTCCATAGCACTGATTACTAATTTCGTTTGACACTGCTCACTCCAAAACGAGCTGTACCATCAAATCATTTTCTGCTAAAAAGCTTTTTCATGCCGCAAATGAAAAGGTCGCGCAACATGCGATCCAGAGCTGTACCAAAATTGCAGTCAACAGAAAACGTGCGTATCGCTGCCATATATTATAGTTGCCAGCAGACTCGTCAGCATGTTGATCCCGTTTGTGGAATTGGAAAAAGGCAGTATTGTCTGCAGACAGAGAGTTTGCGCCGTTTAGCTCTGTTGCGGCATAAACGGTGGTCTAATTCAACAACAACAACAAGGAGAATGACGAAAATGTTGTAGAATTTTACGACCTTCTATCCTCAGTTAGCGCAGCGCTGCTAACATTTTGGCAAACGTTGCCAACGTTTTGCGCATTGTTACTAACTTTTTAGGTTATTTCTTTGGGCACCGACATCAAACAGCTGATCATTGCACAAACCAATTTGAAGTAAATTTCAAATTGTAATTTTATTTTTAAATTTTAATAAAATAAGTAGCAGGAATGAAAAAGGAAGCTGCAAGAATTATTTGCATACACTGCGAATTGTTCTTTTCTTAACGTATTTTTCATACAATTTCCATTTTAATTTCTCACAATTAGCCACAACGTTCCATTTGTATGTACAACCAAAACAAACAACAGCTGTTCTAAACTGCGCGAGGTCTGTCTGAACACTTATCGTAGTTTCAATTAAAAATCGTTATGTACCTCCTATCTGAATACACTATAAGTTTAACTCTTAACTATTGTCTTAAGGTTTTTTCTCCCATTTCCTCAGCTTATCATCCATATATT